>CM019829.1:119863872-120550813 GCA_009763385.1 Coix lacryma-jobi var. lacryma-jobi
TAGATGTGATTCACTACAAACCTAATCTTACATTGTTTACTTTTTTTTCTAGAGTATGGCATGGGAAGTGAAAGTTCCACCAACGGCGACATATTCAGCTACGGTGTGCTGCTACTGGAGATTCTTACCGGTAGAAGGCCGACTGATGCTTCAATCAATGATGCTAGAGGTCTTCCGAAGTTTGTTGAGACAGCATATCCTAAGAACCTACTGGAAATAATGGACGCTACGATGTCGTACAACGGAAACACTGCCCAAGAGATAACAAATCTGTACCTCGCTCCCGTTTCAAGACTTGGTTTAGCTTGCTGCAGAGACTCTCCAGGGCAGCGAATGATAATGGGCGAGGTGGTGAAAGAATTGGGCACCATAAAGAAAGCGTGCGAGTCTAAATTCAGTGCTTTTGTTGAACCATAAGGCAAGTAGTTGCTAACTTTTATCTAAAAATAAAAAGCAGTTGCTAACTAAGTACTAGAGCTCAACATTTTATTTTTTTTTGCGGGGAGGGGGGTGTTAGCTGCTGGTCTCCTGAATCAGTCGGAAGTGGAGAGGAAGGTGGTAGTTACTGAATCTATGAATTGCTTAAACAGACAATTCGGTTCGGTTTGTTGACTTTGTTCAGTGTTGATAACTTTTTTTTTTTAAAGAACAGTGTTGAAAACTTTGGTGTGCCAAAGTCTCAAACTGTGCAGATCAAAGACAAAAACTGAACTTGAGCAGCTCGTCCACGTGCCGTGTGTTAGATGGCCATGAGGCACGAGGCCCGCCAGCCCGACCCATGGCCCGGCCTTTTGGCCCGGCCCACGCCTGGCCCGGCACGGTTGCTGGCGGGCCCGACTCCTAGGGTCGTGCCTGGGCCTTGCCTTGGGCACGGCGGGCCGGCCCGGCCTGGCTCGATATATACAAAAAAAATATATTTATATAAAAATATATATACATTTATAAAAATAAATGTATATAATATATATATAAATACATATAAATATACATATATTTATATATAAAATAAATAAATAAATAAATATATATATATTTAAAGGGAAAATCTGCCGTGGGCCTCACGGGCCCAATGGGCCTACGGGCTGGCCCGAGCCCTGCCTGGGCCAGGCCTGGGCTGACGGTGAGGCACGAGGCCTGACCTCGGCCCGGCCCGGTCGGGCCGTGCCTTGGTTGGGCCCGGGCTGGCCCGTTGGCCATGTATAGTTCTCCCCTTTGCCCCCTTCTACGCTTCTGGTCACATCTCCCCATTCACCAAGATGGCAAGATCCAACAAATCAACTCTACGGCAGGAAAAAAAAACCTATTGGCCGTCGCAGTGCCTGCTCCAGTGCTCTGTCGACCATCACGTCTTGCTCTGTGGCAAGATTCGCTGCCTGGGCTACCCCAGTCGTTATCGCGCATGAGCCTAGCCTGGTTTGGTTTGTACGGAAGCAGCCTGCTTCTGGTAGCCAGGCCTAATACATACAAAAACGTGGTGTTTGGTTGTATGTATGTACGAGGCAGGTTGTGTTGAGAAACTGTTTGGTTGCTCGTATGAGAACGAGTTGGATGAGATATGAGAACGAGTTGGATGAGATAAAAATATGTAAATAATCATCATCGTGACATCGTATAACACTTAGTTTACCTTATTTCTCCTTAATATACTGAAATATATTAATATCATTTAATATATACTAATAATATATTAATAACGTCATTAGATGACTAATTACCTACACCACGCGAGCCTGGCTCGACAGAAACGGCCGATTTCTGCGTTCCTCTAGAGCCAGACGGCGGGAGGAATTTTGCACGAGCACAGCCTGACCAGACACATACGCGAACCAAACAAACGCCTGTTCTCGCATCTGTGGAGCCTGGCTGAGGGGTGATGCAGCCAACCAAACCCACCCTAGGCGACCGCCGAAGCCTGAAGCAGCGGAGCGAGCCACCGCCTTCGCCTTTGTCTGCGCTCGAGCCCGCCCTTTCTCCCTTCTAAGCGCGGCCCAGTCGCGTCAGTCGTCGCCTTGTACTGTTTTGCCGCCGCCGTCGCTACTCGCTCTAGGTGGAGGAGCCGTGGAGATAGAAAATCTCTACATACAACTAAAATATAAATATATAGATTGTTAACGTCTATCGACAACACTAAAATCACCCTGTGATCTATAATTACCTGGCACAAAACAAGGAAATTCTTGCAGCCAAAAATCACGTCCAACAAAATCTCCTGCAAAAAAAAAAATCCGACAAGACCACCGATTGGCAATCACGCACATGCAATGTCATCTCTTGCGATTTTCCTTTTCCGACTCCACGCTTTGCTATTCTACCTCTCTGTTTGATTTTCTTCTTTTCAAAAAAAAAAACTTCAAAAATCAGAAACAACACATGGGCTTTTCATCTATACTCATATGTGATTCTCTTCTTTCCTTGTAGCCAACAACACATAAAAGCGAGGCTCAAGATCCCATTTAAAAATGCATAGAGAAAATCAAATACAACAACAGTGTGTGTGAAGGTGACACACATCACATGGGATCAGGAGGGCATGTCGCACGCGCTCGATCTGTTAATAAGGATTTTTTATTCTGCGTACATTTTCATGTGGACTCGAGCGTTTAGATATTTTCGGGCTCTGTTAATTCAAGCTCTGATGATATATTAATTCTCAAGCATAAGCTACATCCTTACAAAATTCGATGCTCACCGTACACTTTAGACTTGAGGGTTCTATTTTTTTGATTGTCCAGTTTAGAGGGACATGTTACATTCACAAGATCAGGTTATATATTTTGAAAAACTTATAACTAACAACGTCAATATCTCAGTCCAGATTCCACAGAAATTTTAATGTGTACAATACATGTACGATCCATTTATTTTGTTTGTTGTTAATAAATAGCTAATGTATATCGTCGAGCTCGTACAATATTGATCGACATTCCGAATATTATGTCCGCAATATCTTTTTTTTTGACTAACGCTATATAATACACGTTTGTCACACCCCAAAATTTCTGATTTTGGGTTGTGAGTAGAAATACTAAATAAAATAAATAATTTTAATATTTGTATAAATTGATCAGTTTAGCTGGAGCTTGTGCCACTTTAGTTGTAGTAAATCAAGAGTTTTTAAAATTTTGCTAAACCAATTTGATGGGTTATGTTTGATGTGATGAATGGTTGTTGTTTTACCTTCTGTTGTGAGTCGGTAAAGTTTTCAAAACACGTTTGCTAGGCCGTCTATCTATATCTGGTTCGTTTCTGTCCTTTTTCCAAAATAAATTTAACGTTCCGAGCTCCATTCTTCTGTTGGACTTTTCCAAAATCCTTTCTCTTGTGTCTCAATCACTTCTTTGAGTTCATCATCTATCAACATATCGCTACAAACTTATTGGGAATTTTTCTGGATTTATCTGGAAGAGTTTCCAATATTTCAGCGAGCATAATCTAATTTTTAGATACTCCAAATATCTTTTCATGAGCTCCAAATCCTTATTTGGGTTCATTATATTTCAAAGTGACTCTGAGAATTTTCCTAGAATTTTCGGAGCCACCGGAGTATTTTTTGTGGCTTAAATAACAATTCCGGACTTTTCTGGAATTATTTTAATCCCGAAATTAATCAATTCCGAAAATAATCAAATCTGTATTTTTTTTTCACACATCCCACGAAGCCCATCTGCAATAATTCAATTAAATCCTAAAGGCCCACGTACTTATTTACTAATGGGCTTTTATATTTATTTAGGTCCATTAGTAAAGGTGGAAGTTGCAACATCAATTAGTACCACATTGCTAGTTGATTTAGAGGTGGAGAGTTTTCCTCCCTATATATATCCACCAATACCTTGGCCAAAGTACATCAAATTCACCGTAAGGGGAGCCTCTAGTTTGGGAATACCTAAGGTGCCAAATTAAAATTTTCTCGCTCAGATCTACTCGTCGTTGTCATCGTCGTCTTCACCAAGAGGTTCGTCTCATCGTTCTCTACACCGTGGTGTCTTTCTTTTCACGAATCCATCACCGTTTGATTCTTTTCCGGCGAGGAACTCCACGGGCTGCGCACCGTTCTTCCGTTTCCGGCCACCCAAGACCTAGCTGGCGGTGCCTGTGTACCCGTCGGCGTCCTACCCTGCGGGCCCCAGCCCCGCGCCGCCGCTAGCCGGCCAAGCCAGGGCCGTGGCCCTCCCTTCCCCATGCGAGGCCAGCCGCCGGAGGCTGCCATGGCCACGTTCGTGAAGACCGACCAGAGGTATTATTTACGGTTCTGCCACGCATGTTTATCTATCCGCCGTTATTTTTCGTTTTATCTCCGTTTTAGTCCGTTCCAGTTGCGTAAGTTTCGTGTCGCCGCGATCTACGCAGCAGCGTTAACGTTTTTCATCTCACATGCTATTCCGTATAAGTTAAATATTAAATTGATTAATAAATCTATAACTGATTTATAATTAAAATCAATGTAGGTTTTATGTTTCGATATTTTATACACAAATATTAACATGATTAGTCACTAACATAAATATGTTTTTAATTTATAATTTGATTAGGCTAACCGTTGTCATATAAATTACGTTTAGATGCTCTCACATATTTACTTTCTTTTACTAAGCTAACATTTAACTTGATTAATTATATGATAATATATATTTATGAATAAAATATGATTAGTCTAGCCCGACTTAATAATTAAAATATATTTTGTCTAATCTGAATTAATAACTTGTCATGATCTTATTTAATTAAAATAAAACAAGCTGGTAGTTCTTCCTTTTATCATATAAAATTCCCGGTAGACGTGTCTTTCAGTCGTTCCGTGCGATCCCGCGATCGTAGTGCGAGCTCTCTTTTAGTACGTTGTTTTTTTTTGTCTCGTGTTATGTTGTTCTTAGTTCTCTGTTGTTTGCTTGTATGTTGCCTATGTGTGATGCTTGCTACGAGTAGACGTCGATCGGTTGTGTGCGCTAAAGATCAGAAGTTGATGACCCAGAGCTGAAGATGTGAGAATTGGTCAAGTTTAACAGGCAAGTATAACATGGGACCATCCTTGTTGCCTACTCATTTATAATTCACTATTCATGTGCATGTGTCAAATTTGCAAGCCATAGGTTTATCTAGATGATTCAACTTTATACCTTGCTACCACGGGATATATGCATATGGGTAGATCTGCTAGTGCTTAACTCCAAACTATATGAACAAACGAGATGACTAATAATACGTGCAACACATACTGATAACTTATTTCCATGGTAATGTGAACATGTCATCCCTCTAAATGATCTTCTGTGGGCAAAAGCTGGGACATACAGTACAACCGTGAGGGCTACATGGCTCTGGTTTTAGTTGGTTCGAGGACCTCTCCTCGCTTGATGGTGGTTACCCGAAAGGGCACAAAAGGGGCTCGCCGACTCGGGTATAGGACGGCCGCCTGGTCTCATGTGTATAGCCGGGAAGGAATGTGCCATCGGAAAGGGGTGTTCCTATATCTGCTTGCCGATTGGAAACCTAGTGGCCACTATCTTGTTAGGGGAACTTCGAAAGACTTCATAGTGTACCCTGCCGCACTTCCTTGGTAGAGGTGATATGGGATTTGCAACCCCTGGCATATGGGGATCACGGCTCACGGGTAAAGTTGTACAAACTCTGGCAGAGTAATAAACTGATATATCAGCCGTGCTCACGGTCACGAGCGGCTCGGAAAACTTGCAGGCTAATAACTTAAACGAAATATACTTTATGTTCATATTACTACTGTCAACTTGTTAATCTTTGATGTGGTTGCTCATAATATTATTCATGTGGTTTGAATGGGATGTAAGCATAACTTGATGACTATCTAATGCTAAAATATTGACTCAACTAAAAGTGCTAACCGCAGTAAACCAGTGTCAAGCCTTTTGAGCTTCATAACCCCATGTTGTATTTGCTGAGTACGACATGTGCTCGCCCTTGCTATTCCCCCACACCCTCAGTCTCCATCAGAGTTGCGCAGCGGAAGCGTGGTGAAGACACAGATGAGTTTCCAGAATACTGACAGAAGTGCTAGGCGTATGTTACCCCCAGTCAACTGTCCCTGTGAAGAATGAAGTCTGAAGAGAAGATTAGTATATGTTCCGCTCAACTTTGATGTAAGTGTTGTTTTCAATATCTAGAACACTGTTTTTGATATCTTTCCCTCTGTGGTTGTATGTGTGGACTTCCTGGGCACACATATGGCGTGTCTGGTTTTGTTCTTTAAAACCAGGTGTTACAGATTGGTATCAAAGCAATGTTGACTGTAGGACGTATGCCTAGTTAGCACTGGACGCCTTTTGAAGTTTGTTTTGCTATAAAATGTTTTATACCACCTTGTCCTTTGAATTAATTGTTTCTCAATCCTTGTCCCATTACCTCCTCTCCTTGAGTGCTACCTTTGAGCTATTGGTTTCTGGTATCCTTGAATTTGTATTTTATTTGCTTTATTAAAATTTTGAAATCATCTTGTTTAAAATCTCGATGGCCTCTCATCATCTAATCTACCCATTAGGATGCCCACCAGTTGAACAAAAGCACGTATAGTATCGTTGTTGTGCTGCGTGTTTGTCTTGCTTGGTGTGTTGCTGGTGTGACGTCTCCATCTTTGTGTTCCGAAGAAGACCCTGAAGATCAAGTTTTGAAGATGAGCAAAGCTTTTGTTAAGTGGGGTAGCGGCTACTATCACCAACAGCAAGCCTTGAGTCTCAAGTATCGAGGCAAAAAGAACTTGAGATCAATCTTTATCTTTCAAGCCTTTATTGGCCATCCTCGATCCATGTCTTATCGTTCATCAATCTCATATCAAGACATCGTGACAACTTGAAGATCAGTTTTATCTTTCTCCAGAGTCTCCCCGAATCTCGGGACGAGATTCATGTTAAGTGGGGTAGTTTGTCACACCCCAAATTTCTGATTTTGGGTTGTGAGTAGAAAATACTAAATAAAATAAATAATTTAATATTTGTATAAAATTGATCAAGTTTAGCTGGAGCTTGTGCCACTTTAGTTGTAGTAAATCAAGAGTTTTTTAAATTTTGCTAAACCAATTTGATGGTTATGTTTGATGTGATGAATGGTTGTTGTTTTAACTTCTGTTGTGAGTCGGTAAAGTTTTCAAAACACGTTTGCTAGGCCGTCTATCTATATCTGGTTCGTTTCTGTCCTTTTCCAAATAAATTTAACGTTCCGAGCTCCATTCTTCTGTTGGACTTTTCCAAAATCCTTTCTCTTGTGTCTCAAATCACTTCTTTGAGTTCATCATCTATCAACATATCGCTACAAACTTATTGGGAATTTTTCTGGATTTATCTGGAAGAGTTTCCAATATTTCAGCGAGCATAATCTAATTTTTAGATACTCCAAAATATCTTTTCATGAGCTCCAAATCCTTATTTGGGTTCATTATATTTCAAAGTGACTCTGAGAATTTTCCTAGAATTTTCGGAGCCACCGGAGTATTTTTTGTGGCTTAAATAACAATCCGGACTTTTCTGGAATTATTTTAATCCCGAAATTAATCAATTCCGAAAATAATCACTGTATTTTTTTTTTCACCATCCCACGAAGCCCATCTGCAATAATTCAATTAAATCCTAAAGGCCCACGTACTTATTTACTAATGGGCTTTTATATTTATTTAGGTCCATTAGTAAAGGTGGAAGTTGCAACATCAATTAGTACCACATTGCTAGTTGATTTAGAGGTGGAGAGTTTTCCTCCCTATATATATCCACCAATACCTTGGCCAAAGTACATCAAATTCACCGTAAGGGGAGCCCCTAGTTTGGGAATACCTAAGGTGCCAAATTAAAATTTTCTCGCTCAGATCTACTCGTCGTTGTCATCGTCGTCTTCACCAAGAGGTTCGTCTCATCGTTCTCTACACCGTGTGTGTTTCTTTCTTTTCACGAATCCATCACCGTTTGATTCTTTCCGGCGAGGAACTCCACGGGCTGCGCACCGTTCTTCCGTTTCCGGCCACCCAAGACTAGCTGGCGGTGCCTGTGTACCCGTCGGCGTCCTACCCTGCGGGCCCCAGCCCCGCGCCGCCGCTAGCCGGCCAAGCCAGGGCCGTGGCCCTCCCTTCCCCATGCGAGGCCAGCAGCAGGAGGCTGCCATGGCCACGTTCGTGAAGACCGACCAGAGGTATTATTACGGTTCTGCCACGCATGTTTATCTATCCGCCGTTTATTCGTTTTATCTCCGTTTTAGTCCGTTCCAGTTGCGTAAGTTTCGTGTCGCCGCGATCTACGCAGCAGTGTTAACGTTTTTCATCTCACATGCTATTCCGTATAAAGTTAAATATTAAATGATTAATAAAATCTGATTAATAAATTTATAACAAATATAATGAAATCCATGTAGGTTTTATGTTTCGATATTTTATCACAAATATTAACATGATTAGTCAGTAACATAAATATGTTTTTATTTATAATTTGATTAGGCTAACCGTTGTCATATAAATTACGTTTAATGCTCTCACATATTTACTTTGTTCTTTTACTAAGCTAACATTTAACTTGATTAAATTATATGATAATATTTATGAATAAAATATGATTAGTCTAGCCCGACTTAATAATTAAAATATATTTTGTCTAATCTGAATTAATAACTTGTCATGATCTTATTTAATTAAAATAAAACAAGCTGGTAGTAGTTCTTCCTTTTATCATATAAAATTCCTGGTAGACGTGTCTTTCAGTCGTTCCGTGCGATCCCGCGATCGTAGTGCGAGCTCTCTTTTAGTACGTTGTTTTATTTTGTCTCGTGTTATGTTGTTCTTAGTTCTCTGTTGTTTGCTTGTATGTTGCCTATGTGTGATGCTTGCTACGAGTAGACGTCGATCGGTTGTGTGCGCTAAAGATCAGAAGTTGATGACCCAGAGCTGAAGATGTGAGAATTGGTCAAGTTTAACAGGCAAGTATAACATGGGACCATCCTTGTTGCCTACTCATTTATAATTCACTATTCATGTGCATGTGTCAAATTTGCAAGCCATAGGTTTATCTAGATGATTCAACTTTATACCTTGCTACCACGGGATATATGCATATGGGTAGATCTGCTAGTGCTTAACTCCAAACTATATGAACAAACGAGATGACTAATAATACGTGCAACACATACTGATAACTTATTTCCATGGTAATGTGAACATGTCATCCCTCTAAATGATCTTCTGTGGGCAAAAGCTGGGACATACAGTACAACCGTGAGGGCTACATGGCTCTGGTTTTAGTTGGTTCGAGGACCTCTCCTCGCTTGATGGTGGTTACCCGAAAGGGCACAAAAGGGGCTCGCCGACTCGGGTATAGGACGGCCGCCTGGTCTCATGTGTATAGCCGGGAAGGAATGTGCCATCGGAAAGGGGTGTTCCTATATCTGCTTGCCGATTGGAAACCTAGTGGCCACTATCTTGTTAGGGGAACTTCGAAAGACTTCATAGTGTACCCTGCCGCACTTCCTTGGTAGAGGTGATATGGGATTTGCAACCCCTGGCATATGGGGATCACGGCTCACGGGTAAAGTTGTACAAACTCTGCAGAGTAATAAACTGATATATCAGCCGTGCTCACGGTCACGAGCGGCTCGGAAAACTTGCAGGCTAATAACTTAAACGAAATATACTTTATGTTCATATTACTACTGTCAACTTGTTAATCTTTGATGTGGTTGCTCATAATATTATTCATGTGGTTTGAATGGGATGTAAGCATAACTTGATGACTATCTAATGCTAAAATATTGACTCAACTAAAAGTGCTAAGCAGTAAACCAGTGTCAAGCCTTTTGAGCTTCATAACCCCATGTTGTATTTGCTGAGTACGACATGTGCTCGCCCTTGCTATTTCCCCCACACCCTCAGTCTCCATCAGAGTTGCGCAGCGGAAGCGTGGTGAAGACACAGATGAGTTTCCAGAATACTGACAGAAGTGCTAGGCGTATGTTACCCCCAGTCAACTGTCCCTGTGAAGAATGAAGTCTGAAGAGAAGATTAGTATATGTTCCGCTCAACTTTGATGTAAGTGTTGTTTTCAATATCTAGAACACTGTTTTTGATATCTTTTCCCTCTGTGGTTGTATGTGTGGACTTCCTGGGCACACATATGGCGTGTCTGGTTTTGTTCTTTAAAACCAGGTGTTACAGATTGGTATCAAAGCAATGTTGACTGTAGGACGTATGCCTAGTTAGCACTGGACGCCTTTTGAAGTTTGTTTTGCTATAAAATGTTTTATACCACCTTGTCCTTTGAATTAATTGTTTCTCAATCCTTGTCCCATTACCTCCTCTCCTTGAGTGCTACCTTTGAGCTATTGGTTTCTGGTATCCTTGAATTGTATTTTATTTGCTTTATTAAAATTTTGAAATCATCTTGTTTAAAATCTCGATGGCCTCTCATCATCTAATCTACCCATTAGGATGCCCACCAGTTGAACAAAAGCACGTATAGTATCGTTGTTGTGCTGCGTGTTTGTCTTGCTTGGTGTGTTGCTGGTGTGACGTCTCCATCTTTGTGTTCCGAAGAAGACCCTGAAGATCAAGTTTTGAAGATGAGCAAAGCTTTTGTTAAGTGGGGTAGCGGCTACTATCACCAACAGCAAGCCTTGAGTCTCAAGTATCGAGGCAAAAAGAACTTGAGATCAATCTTTATCTTTCAAGCCTTTATTTGGCCATCCTCGATCCATGTCTTATCGTTCATCAATCTCATATCAAGACATCGTGACAACTTGAAGATCAGTTTTATCTTTCTCCAGAGTCTCCCCGAATCTCGGGACGAGATTCATGTTAAGTGGGGTAGTTTGTCACACCCCAAAATTTCTGATTTTGGGTTGTGAGTAGAAAATACTAAATAAAATAAATAATTTTAATATTTGTATAAAATTGATCAAGTTTAGCTGGAGCTTGTGCCACTTTAGTTGTAGTAAATCAAGAGTTTTTAAAATTTTGCTAAACCAATTTGATGGGTTATGTTTGATGTGATGAATGGTTGTTGTTTTACCTTCTGTTGTGAGTCGGTAAAGTTTTCAAAACACGTTTGCTAGGCCGTCTATCTATATCTGGTTCGTTTCTGTCCTTTTTCCAAAATAAATTTAACGTTCCGAGCTCCATTCTTCTGTTGGACTTTTCCAAAATCCTTTTCTTGTGTCTCAAATCACTTCTTTGAGTTCATCATCTATCAACATATCGCTACAAACTTATTGGGAATTTTTCTGGATTTATCTGGAAGAGTTTCCAATATTTCAGCGAGCATAATCTAATTTTTAGATACTCCAAAATATCTTTTCATGAGCTCCAAATCCTTATTTGGGTTCATTATATTTCAAAGTGACTCTGAGAATTTTCCTAGAATTTTCGGAGCCACCGGAGTATTTTTGTGGCTTAAATAACAATTCCGGACTTTTCTGGAATTATTTTAATCCCGAAATTAATCAATTCCGAAAATAATCAAATCTGTATTTTTTTTTTCACCATCCCACGAAGCCCATCTGCAATAATTCAATTAAATCCTAAAGGCCCACGTACTTATTTACTAATGGGCTTTTATATTTATTTAGGTCCATTAGTAAAGGTGGAAGTTGCAACATCAATTAGTACCACATTGCTAGTTGATTTAGAGGTGGAGAGTTTTCCCCTATATATATCCACCAATACCTTGGCCAAAGTACATCAAATTCACCGTAAGGGGAGCCCCTAGTTTGGGAATACCTAAGGTGCCAAATTAAAATTTCTCGCTCAGATCTACTCGTCGTTGTCATCGTCGTCTTCACCAAGAGGTTCGTCTCATCGTTCTCTACACCGTGGTGTCTTTCTTTTCACGAATCCATCACCGTTTGATTCTTTTCCGGCGAGGAACTCACGGGCTGCGCACCGTTCTTCCGTTTCCGGCCACCCAAGACTAGCTGGCGGTGCCTGTGTACCCGTCGGCGTCCTACCCTGCGGGCCCCAGCCCCGCGCCGCCGCTAGCCGGCCAAGCCAGGGCCGTGGCCCTCCCTTCCCCATGCGAGGCCAGCAGCAGGAGGCTGCCATGGCCACGTTCGTGAAGACCGACCAGAGGTATTATTTACGGTTCTGCCACGCATGTTTATTTATCCGCCGTTTATTCGTTTTATCTCCGTTTTAGTCCGTTCCAGTTGCGTAAGTTTCGTGTCGCCGCGATCTACGCAGCAGTGTTAACGTTTTTCATCTCACATGCTATTCCGTATAAAGTTAAATATTAAATTGATTAATAAATCTATAACTGATTTATAATTAAAATCAATGTAGGTTTTATGTTTCGATATTTTATACACAAATATTAACATGATTAGTCAGTAACATAAATATGTTTTTAATTTATAATTTGATTAGGCTAACCGTTGTCATATAAATTACGTTTAGATGCTCTCACATATTTACTTTCTTTTACTAAGCTAACATTTAACTTGATTAAATTATATGATAATATTTATGAATAAAATATGATTAGTCTAGCCCGACTTAATAATTAAAATATTTTGTCTAATCTGAATTAATAACTTGTCATGATCTTATTTAATTAAAATAAAACAAGCTGGTAGTTCTTCCTTTTATCATATAAAATTCCCGGTAGACGTGTCTTTCAGTCGTTCCGTGCGATCCCGCGATCGTAGTGCGAGCTCTCTTTTAGTACGTTGTTTTATTTTGTCTCGTGTTATGTTGTTCTTAGTTCTCTGTTGTTTGCTTGTATGTTGCCTATGTGTGATGCTTGCTACGAGTAGACGTCGATCGGTTGTGTGCGCTAAAGATCAGAAGTTGATGACCCAGAGCTGAAGATGTGAGAATTGGTCAAGTTTAACAGGCAAGTATAACATGGGACCATCCTTGTTGCCTACTCATTTATAATTCACTATTCATGTGCATGTGTCAAATTTGCAAGCCATAGGTTTATCTAGATGATTCAACTTTATACCTTGCTACCACGGGATATATGCATATGGGTAGATCTGCTAGTGCTTAACTCCAAACTATATGAACAAACAAGATGACTAATAATACGTGCAACACATACTGATAACTTATTTCCATGGTAATGTGAACATGTCATCCCTCTAAATGATCTTCTGTGGGCAAAAGCTGGGACATACAGTACAACCGTGAGGGCTACATGGCTCTGGTTTTAGTTGGTTCGAGGACCTCTCCTCGCTTGATGGTGGTTACCCGAAAGGGCACAAAAGGGGCTCGCCGACTCGGGTATAGGACGGCCGCCTGGTCTCATGTGTATAGCCGGGAAGGAATGTGCCATCGGAAAGGGGTGTTCCTATATCTGCTTGCCGATTGGAAACCTAGTGGCCACTATCTTGTTAGGGGAACTTCGAAAGACTTCATAGTGTACCCTGCCGCACTTCCTTGGTAGAGGTGATATGGGATTTGCAACCCCTGGCATATGGGGATCACGGCTCACGGGTAAAGTTGTACAAACTCTGCAGAGTAATAAACTGATATATCAGCCGTGCTCACGGTCACGAGCGGCTCGGAAAACTTGCAGGCTAATAACTTAAACGAAATATACTTTATGTTCATATTACTACTGTCAACTTGTTAATCTTTGATGTGGTTGCTCATAATATTATTCATGTGGTTTGAATGGGATGTAAGCATAACTTGATGACTATCTAATGCTAAAATATTGACTCAACTAAAAGTGCTAACCGCAGTAAACCAGTGTCAAGCCTTTTGAGCTTCATAACCCCATGTTGTATTTGCTGAGTACGACATGTGCTCACCCTTGCTATTTCCCCCACACCCTCAGTCTCCATCAGAGTTGCGCAGCGGAAGCGTGGTGAAGACACAGATGAGTTTCCAGAATACTGACAGAAGTGCTAGGCGTATGTTACCCCAGTCAACTGTCCCTGTGAAGAATGAAGTCTGAAGAGAAGATTAGTATATGTTCCGCTCAACTTTGATGTAAGTGTTGTTTTCAATATCTAGAACACTGTTTTTGATATCTTTTCCCTCTGTGGTTGTATGTGTGGACTTCCTGGGCACACATATGGCGTGTTGTTTTGTTCTTTAAAACCAGGTGAAAGCCCTAGTTTGGTTTTGGTTAATTGATGAAACCTATTTTGGTCTAATCCTTTTATGAAGCATGTGTGTAGCTAATGGAAAAGGATTATGACCAAGCTATTGGTGGAGCTAGCAAGGTGGCAACCATGGAGGATGGTGACGGCCACAAGCACTCATGTGATCAAGTGCTCTACCATTGGTGAAATGAAGAAGAGAAAAGATGCCTTGCTCAAGTGGTAGATTATTTCTCTCTTTTGATCTTGAGTATAGGCAAGCCGGACTATCAAGAGGGATATAAATTAGGCTAGCTAGATGTGGTGAAAAGTGCTCATGACGTCTAACTTCTAGTGCCACGTTGAGCGATCTAACTTTGCGTTGTTCCTAGGATCGAGTGGCGTAGTGAGACCAAGTGAAAATCCTTTGAAAAATGTTTGTGAAAATGCTAACACACATGCACAAGATTGTATACACTTGGTGGTGTTGGCACATTTGCAAAGGAGAAGGTGTTGGAGTTGAATTGAATCAACTCGGAGAAGTTTCCGGAGAAGTCTTTGTTTGAAAAAGAGAAGCGATGGATCTTGGATTGGAATTCTGTACTAATCCTTTGTGATTTGGAACTTGTATTCATGTGGGATGTGTAGCCCTCTGAATAAGCTTTCCAAAATGTCCAAGATCATCAAAATCGGAGTTCGGAGCTAAGAGTTATGGTCGTTTTAGCGCGGAGGTCAGTTTTGGCCTAGAGGTAGTACCGACCCTACTACCGACCCTGAGGCCGGTAGTACCGCCATAACCTCGGTACTACCGACCCCTCCGCGAGCAGAACGCAAAACTCTCTGTTCGGGGGAGTTTTGGCCTACCGGTAGTACCGCCATAACCTCGGTAGTACCGGGCTCGGTAGTACCGACCAGGGGGTGTCGGTAGTACCGAGGTTCGAAGTGGTTTTTAGGCTCTCTGTGTAGATCTAGATTTGGCCTAGGAGGTAGTACCGCCATAACCTCGGTAGTACCGACCCTACTACCGACCCTGAGGCCGTAGTACCGACCTTTACTACCGACCCTGAGGCCGGTAGTACCGACCCTACTACCGACCGTGGCGCAGTTGACTTGTTTAAGTAGCCGCTCGGCCGGCTCCCAACGGTCACCTCTCCCATTCTTTGCGCCCAAACTCAAGAAAGAGAGCTCCCAAGTGTTGACTAACCTCCTCTCTCTCCCCTTTGATTCTAGAGTGAATCTCTTGCAAGCTTTGAGCTAGGGAAGTGAGATTAGAGAGTGAGAAGCATCGATCTACGTCTTGAGCACTTGGATCCAACACTCTCCGGCTTGCTTTTGTGTTCTTTACTCTTGAGTTCTTGGAACTCTAGCCGGTTAGGTGTTCTTCGGTCGTTGCCCGTGATTGACTCATTTGTGAGGGCACTCCGAAGTGTTTGTATTACCCTCTGATTCTTAGTGAAGAAACTCAACTAGCCTTTGTGGTTGCTTGAGTGAGGCAAGGAGGTGAAAGAGACTCCGACCTTCGTGGTCACCTCAACAACGGGGACGTAGGCGCTTCTTAGTGAAGTGGCCGAACCTCGGATTAAATCCTGTGTCTCGTGTGCTTGTTGATTTTGCATCCTTGGATATTTTGTTTGCACTCGTGTTCTTCGCGTTCTTCCTCCCTCCTCTCTCGTTCTTAGGTGTGGGAAGGCTCGATCTACTCTTTGGGGAGGAGCCACTTCTTGGATAAGGTATAAACTTCATCTACATCTTCTAGGGAAATATTGGTATGTGCTAGATCCACTTTTGCATCTTCTCTATCTCGATCTCGTAGCAGTTTTAGGTTGTCGGTAGTACCGACCTGTAGAGCCGGTAGTACCGACCTCGGTAGTACCGGCCCCTATAGTCGGTAGTACCGACTGTGCAATCTGATACTCGTTTTGAGCTTTGAGTTTCAGGTTTCTAGATTTTTGAATTGGCTATTCACCCCCCCTCTAGCCATTCGGACCTTTCAAGTGGTATCGGAGCCAAGTCACCGTTTGTTTGAGGATTTACACAACCTCCGGTGTTGCAATGGCTCAAATCAACTATATGGGGAAGCCACCACATTTTGACGGCACCAACTTCGATTGTTGGAAGCGGAAGATGTGCGCGTTCACAAGGGGCATGAATAGGAAGATATGGGATGTGATCGAGCATGACTTTGTTGTGATTGACTCTGCCGATCCAACTCCAAGAGAAGAAGAGAAGCTTCAATGGAATGATGTGGCAATCAACCTTTTCTATGAAGCATTCGACATCAAAGTTTTGAGCAAATCAAGAATCTCGAGCGTGCAAGTGAGATATGGGAAAGATTAGAGGAGACCTATGAGGGCACCAAGGCCGTGAAGAGTGCCAAGCTTTACATTCTCAAAGACAAGCTTGCCACCTTCAAGATGCAAGATGATGAAAGCATACCGGAGATGTTTCACCGGTTGCAAGTCATTGTCAATGATTTGAAGGCGTTGGGTGAGAAGGTGGATGACAAGGACTTTTCTCACAAGTTCTTGAGATGCTTGCCACCTAGGTTTGATACCTTGGTGACAATCCTTGTGAGAGAAGGGTTGGATACGGTAACCCCAAACCAAGTACTAGGTGATGTGGTCACTCAAGACACATACCGTGTGGAACGGGATGGGGGAGCCCAAGAGGAAGAGAAGAAGAAGAAGACTGTGGCGTTCAAGGCGTCATCCTCCAAGATCAAGAGCAAGGGCAAAGCAAAGAAGGAGGAAAGTGATGATGAAGCTAGCACAAGCAGCAATGAGTTGATGATGAAGAAATAGCTCTCTTTGTCAAGAAGTTTGGCAAGTTCATGAAGAAGAAGAGCTTTGGGGCAAGAAAGAAAAGAGATTCATACAAGAGCTCAACTAGAAGATGCTATCGATGCAAGAGCAAAGATCACTTCATTGCGGATTGTCCACAATCTAGTGATGATGAAGATGATCATAAGAAGAACAGAAGAAGAAGAAAGAAGGAGAAGAAGGAGAAGAAGGAGAAGAAGAAGGAAAAGAAGAAGGGTGGATCCTATGTTGTGACATGGGATAGTGATGCTTCCTCAAGCGATGATGGTGATTCTAGTGATGATGAGAGGAAGACCACCAAGAAGAAGGCTATGGCTAGTCTTGCTATCTCAAGCAAGCCTTCTATCTTCGACGCTCCATCGACATGCTTCATGGCTAAGGCCACTAAGGTATCATCCGATGAGAGTGAGAGTGAGAGTGATGATGATGAGGAGTACTCAAAGGAGGACCTCATAAGCATGCTACGAGATGCTCACTCTTACATTGAGACTAAGAGGAAGGAGTGCAAAGAATTGCGCAAGGCCAACAAGGCTCTTGAGCAATCCTTTGATGAGCTCAAGTCTACTCATGAGAGGCTAGAGGAAGCCCATGAGAAGCTTGATCAAGCTCACACTAGGCTTAAGGAAGCCCAATCCTCCCTCCTTGATCAAAGTAAATTGAGGATGTTGTGGAGACATGCAATGTAGGAGTAACTTGTGATATACTTGATGAATCTTTTTACACTCCTATTATTGTTGCTCCTATCAATGCATCATCATCATCTAGCTCAATTAAAATGTCTACTTCTACTACATGTAACTCATCATTAGTAGTAGAAAATAAGAACCTTAAGAACAAGGTTAATGAGCTCACTCATGCCTTAGGCAATGCCTATGGTGGAGATGCCCGCTTGCTTAAGTGCTTGGGTAGCCAAAGGTCTCCACTCAACAAGGAGGGACTTGGCTATACCCCAAGAAGGGCAAGGCGGCTTTTGTTCCTCACAAGACTCGTTTTGTGAAGAGCAACGGTCGGTTTTGCAATAGTTGCAAGCAATCCGGGCATATAGAACAACATTGCTTTAACAAGAATAAAAACAAGAAGCATGCTCATGTTACATCTATTCGCTTTGATTCTTGTTATATGCTTACTAAGGGCACTAATGGTGTGAAGGCTAAGTACATTGGTGCACCCATGGTTGGCCCAAAGAAGAAGGCAATTTGGGTGCCCAAGAGCTTGGTTACTAACCTTGGAGGACCCAAAAAGATTTGGGTACCTAAAAAGAATTGATCCTTTTTGTAGGTTAATTACAAAGCCGGAGGAAGGCATTGGGTGCTTGATAGTGGGTGCACTCAACACATGACCGGAGATGGTAGAATGTTCAAATCAATCAACACTAGTGGCAATGATCATGCAAATGCTATCACATTTGGTGACAACAAGAAAGGCAAGGTCAAAGGCTTGGGAAAGATTGCAATATCAAATGACTTGAGCATCTCCAATGTGCTATTAGTGGAATCTCTCAACTTCAACTTGTTGTCAGTGGCACAATTGTGTGATTTGGGATTCAAATGCATATTTGGTGTTGATGATGTGGAGATTGTGAGTGTTGATGGAAGTGATGTGATCTTCAAAGGATTTAGATATGAGAACCTCTATTTGGTGGACTTTGATGCTAGTGAAGCTCAATTGACAACATGCTTATTCACCAAATCAAGCATGGGTTGGCTATGGCATAGGCGCTTGGGACATGTTGGAATGAAGCAACTAAAGAGGCTAGTGAAGCATGACATGGTGAGAGGGCTAAAAGATGTTCACTTTGAAAAGGACAAGCTATGTAGTGCATGCCAAATGGGAAAGCAAGTTGGAAACACCCATCCAAACAAAGGAATGATGAGCACTACACATGCACTTGAGTTGTTGCACATGGACTTGTTTGGACCAACTACATATGCAAGTATTGGGGGAAACAAGTATGGCTTTGTGATAGTGGATGACTATACAAGATACACATGGGTCTTCTTTCTTGTTGACAAAAGTGAAGTGTTTGGGGTATTCAAAACCTTTGTCAAGAGAAGTCAAAATGAGTTTGATAGAAGAATCAAGAAAGTGAGAAGTGACAATGGAAGTGAGTTTAGAAACACAAGAGTTGATGAGTTATGTGATGAGTTTGGAATCAAACATCAATTCTCGGCCAAGTATACACCTCAATCCAATGGGATAGTTGAAAGGAAGAATAGGACACTCATTGATATGTCAAGATCTATGCTTAGTGAATACAATGTGAGTGATTCTTTTTGGGCCGAAGCAATCAACACGGCTTGCTACTATAGCAACCGACTCTATTGTCACCCTCTATTGAAGAAGACACCATATGAGCTCCTCAATGATAGAAAGCCCAACATTGCTTACTTTCGGGTCTTTGGGTGCAAATGTTACATATTGAAGAAGGGCACAAGACTTGGAAAGTTTGAGAAGAAATGTGATGAAGGGACACTTCTTGGTTACTCCACTACAAGCAAAGCCTATAGAGTGTGGAACAACACAACAAGAATAGTTGAAGAAGTCCATGATGTTGAGTTTGATGAAACCAATGGTTCCCATGAAGAACAAGACAATCTAGATGATGTGAGAGGAACACAATTGGCGGAAGCTATGAAGAACATGGACATTGGTGATATTAGGCCAAAGCAAGTGATTGACATTGAAGATGACAAAGATCAAGTGCTCTCTCCTCCAACCATGCATGGCAATGATGTTGCAAGCTCTAGTGGTTCTCATGATCAACAAGATGCTAGTAGCTCTCAAGTGGCTCATCCAAGTGCAAGTGCAAGTGTCCAACCGCAACAAGTGCTACAACCAACACACATTGCAAGAGATCATCCCTTAGATCAAATTGTTGGTGACATAAGAAGAGGTGTGCAAACAAGATCAAGATTGGCTTCATTTTGTGAACACTACTCATTTGTATCATCTATTGAGCCAACCAAGATTGATGAAGCTTTGATGGATGTTGATTGGGTGAATGCAATGCATGAAGAGTTGAACAACTTCACCCGCAATGATGTTTGGGAGTTAGTGGAAAGACCAAAGAACACAAATGTTATTGGTACAAGATGGGTCTTCCGGAACAAGCAAGATGAAGATGGCATTGTTGTAAGGAACAAAGCAAGATTGGTTGCACAAGGATACACTCAAATGGAAGGCATTGACTTTGGAGAAACCTTTGCACCGGTTGCTAGATTGGAAGCCATTAGAATCCTCTTGCATATGCTTGTGCTCACAACATCAAGCTCTATCAAATGGATGTGAAAAGTGCTTTTCTCAATGGATTCATCAATGAGTTAGTGTATGTTGAGCAACCTCCCGGTTTGAAGACTTGAAGAAGCCCAACCATGTGTACAAGCTCAAGAAGGCACTATATGGGTTGAAGCAAGCACCTAGAGCTTGGTATGAAAGATTGAGGGACTTCTTGTTAGCAAAAGGGTTCAAGATTGGAAAGGTTGACACCACTCTCTTCACCAAGAAGATTGGAAGTAGCTTGTTTGTGTTGCAAATCTATGTGGATGATTATCTTTGGATCAACCAACCAAGACTTTTGTGAAGAGTTTGGGGAGATGATGGCTAAAGAATTTGAGATGTCTATGATTGGAGAGCTTAGTTACTTCCTTGGTCTACAAATCAAGCAAATGAAGAAAGGCACTTTCGTTAGTCAAGGCAAGTACATCAAGGACATGCTCAAGAAGTTTGGGTTAGATGAAGCTAAAGCAATAACCACTCCAATGGGCACAAATGGACATTTGGATAGTGACTCTAGTGGTGACATGGTAGATCAAAAGTTATATCGGTCAATGATTGGAAGCTTACTTTATGTGACCGCATCAAGACCGGATGTTATGTTTAGTGTGTGCATGTGTGCAAGGTTCCAAGCTTCTCCAAGGGAAAGTCATTTGAAGGCAACCAAAGAATATTGAGATATTTGAAGCACACTCCAAATGTTGGACTATGGTATCCCAAGGGCTCTCAATTTGAATTAATTGGATACTCGGATTCCGACTATGCGGGATGCAAGGTGGATAGGAAGAGCACATCGGGCACTTGTCAATTGCTTGGAAGATCACTTGTCTCATGGTCATCAAAGAAGCAAAATAGTGTTGCACTCTCTACCGCCGAAGCCGAATACATATCCGCGGGTAGTTGTTGTGCACAATTGTTATGGATGAAAGCTACATTGCAAGATTATGGAGTCAAGTTTGGACAAGTTCCATTGCTATGTGATAATGAGAGCGCCGTCAAAATAGCCACCAACCCGGTTCAACATTCAAGAACAAAGCACATTGACATAAGGCATCACTTCATTAGAGATCATCAAGCAAAGAAAGACATATCTATTGAAAGTGTGGGCACCGATGATCAACTTGCGATATCTTCACCAAGCCACTAGATGAGAGAAGTTTTGCAAGCTAAGGAATGAATTGAATATCCTAGACTTCTCCAACATGAGTTGAATGCACCTCCACATATGACATGCCTCTCCTCCGACAAAGCAAAGGTGAAATTGTTTGGCATGTGCATTCATTCTTATTAGGTTGTGCTCTAGTTCATATAGCCATCACATTGCTTATCTAGGTTCATTCATGGTAAATCAAATGACTTTGAAGTATATATGGTACCACTATTGCTTCTATGTTTGACTTGATCTAGTGGTAGCATATAACTTGTTTGTGAGCTTGTAACTCTAGTGTTGATCTAGTAAGTGAGCAAAATGTGTTAACCAACGTGAGTAAGATAACCATTGTAAGATGTGTGAAGAAGCTTACTCTAGAGCAAACCGTGTTAAATACCTTATGTTCATAAGCTAGATTAAGCCACAACTTGACTTAGTTCGATCTCCTCACATGTATCTCATGCTAATAGTTGCCTCCTTCCTTTAAAATTTGCTCCACCTTTATGATAATTGTTGACAAAGGGGGAGAAAGAAAGTGCTACAAAGATATATGCTAGTGGAAGGGGGAGTAACAAAAACAAAAGGGGATAAAAGTTTCAAGTGGTTCGAAGCTTGAACTCTTAAAATTGAGCATACAAATAGGGGGAGCAAGCTCATAAACATGTATGTTGCATTTGAAATGTGCATACATATGTTTGTTGCATTGCATAAGCTATTATATTGATATTCATGCTTATGTGATGAATGCTAGTGATAAGACTTGATTGATAATTGTTTAATTAGCATGTATAGGATCGCAACTAGACATATTGTTGTTTCAAGTTGCTCAAGAATCTTATTATAAATGTTGATCTCATGGGGTTCTTGAGTTTTGATGTATGTCTAGTGAATAATGATGCTAAGGATGGTATAAATTGTGCACTCCGATTGGTATCACGCTTCAAAGGTCCATTCTTATGCCTTAGCATCATCATTGATAGTGTTGCTCACCCATATTTCATATCTATACATATGTGCCAATTTAGAACCAATCTCTATAGCACATATGTAGGGGGAGCCAATACTATCAATGTGGTTACTCAAAATTAAATTACATATCTTTGTATAGGTTGTCATCAATTACCAAAAAGGGGGAGATTGAAAGCCCTAGTTTGTTTTGGTTAATTGATGAAACCTATTTGGTCTAATCCTTTTATGAAGCATGTGTGTAGCTAATGGAAAAGGATTATGACCAAGCTATTGGTGGAGCTAGCAAGGTGGCAACCATGGAGGATGGTGACGGCCACAAGCACTCATGTGATCAAGTGCTCTACCATTGTGAAATGAAGAAGAGAAAAGATGCCTGCTCAAGTGGTTAGATTATTTCTCTCTTTTTGATCTTGAGTATAGGAAAGCCGGAATATCAAGAGGGGATATTAAATTAGGCTAGCTAGATGTGGGTTGAAAAGTGCTCATGACGTCTAACTTCTAGTGGCCACGTTGAGCGATCTAACTTTGCGTTGTTCCTAGGATCGAGTGGCGTGGTGAGACCAAGTGAAAATCCTTTGAAAAATGTTTGTGAAAATGCTAACACACATGCACAAGATTGTATACACTTGGTGGTGTTGGCACATTTGCAAAGGAGAAGGTGTTGGAGTTGAATTGAATCAACTCGGAGAAGTTTCCGGAGAAGTCTTTGTTTGAAAAAGAGAAGCGATGGATCTTGGATTGGAACTGTACTAATCCTTTGTGATTTGGAACTTGTATTCATGTGGGATGTGTAGCCTCTGAATAAGCTTTCAAAATGTCCAAGATCATCAAAATCGGAGTTCGGAGCTAAGAGTTATGGTCGTTTTTAGCGCGGAGGTCAGTTTTGGCCTAGAGGTAGTACCGACCCTACTACCGACCCTGAGGCCGGTAGTACCGCCATAACCTCGGTACTACCGACCCCTCCGCGAGCAGAACGCAAAACTCTCTGTTCGGGGGAGTTTTGGCCTACCGTAGTACCGCCATAACCTCGGTAGTACCGGGCTCGGTAGTACCGCGACCAGGGTGTCGGTAGTACCGAGGTTCGAAGTGGTTTTTTAGGCTCTTGTGTAGATCTAGATTTGGCCTAGAGGTAGTACCGCCATAACCTCGGTAGTACCGACCCTACTACCGACCCCCTGAGGCCGGTAGTACCGACCTTACTACCGACCCTGAGGCCGTAGTACCGACCCTACTACCGACCGTGGCGCAGTTGACTTGTTTAAGTAGCCGCTCGGCCGGCTCCCAACGGTCACCTCTCCCATTCTTTGCGCCCAAACTCAAGAAAGAGAGCTCCCAAGTGTTGACTAACCTCCTCTCTCTCCCCTTTGATTCTAGAGTGAATCTCTTGCAAGCTTTGAGCTAGGGAAGTGATTAGAGAGTGAGAAGCATCGATCTACGTCTTGAGCACTTGGATCCACATCTCTCCGGCTTGATTTGTGTTCTTTACTCTTGAGTTCTTGGAACTCTAGCCGGTTAGGTGTTCTTCGGTCGTTGCCCGTGATTGACTCATTTGTGAGGGCACTCCGAAGTGTTTGTATTACCCTCTGATTCTTAGTGAAGAAACTCAACTAGCCTTTGTGGTTGCTTGAGTGAGGCAAGGAGGTGAAAGAGACTCCGACCTTCGTGGTCACCTCAACAACGGGGACGTAGGCGCTTCTTAGTGAAGTGGCGAACCTCGGATTAAATCCTGTGTCTCGTGTGCTTATTGATTTTGCATCCTTGGATATTTTGTTTGCACTCGTGTTCTTCGCGTTCTCTCCTCCCTCCTCTCTCGTTCTTAGGTGTGGGAAGGCTCGATCTACTCTTTGGGGAGGAGCCACTTCTTGGATAAGGTATAAACTTCATCTACATCTTCTAGGGAAATATTGGTATGTGCTAGATCCACTTTGCATCTTCTCTATCTCTCGATCTCGTAGCAGTTTTTAGGTTGTCGGTAGTACCGACCTGTAGAGCCGGTAGTACCGACCTCGGTAGTACCGGCCCCTATAGTCGGTAGTACCGACTGTGCAATCTGATACTCGTTTTGAGCTTTGAGTTTCAGGTTTCTAGATTTTTGAATTGGCTATTCACCCCCCCTCTAGCCATTCGGACCTTTCACCAGGTGTTACAACGTTCATACATATATTATCACATTCTTTGTAATTGTGTTAATTTCACGAACTTTGCCTTTTGGATTAAATATCACTCTAATGTCGGTATTTAATTTTTCATGTGATTATGTGTGTTTTTAGTATAAAAGTTTAACTGTCCTGTAGCAACACACGGGCACAAAACTAGTGAAAGGAAAAAAGTCATTTTTTCTAAATCAGAAAAGTCCATTTTTCTAAAATCAGACAAAACAGCTCCATCAACTTTTAAAACCCTCAACTTTTAAAATAGTATAACTTATCTCCCCAAATAGTTTTAGACGGTGGTTTTGTTATAGTAATGGTAGTTTCTCTTTTTTTATTGTTTATTTTCGTTAAATTTTTAAAGTCATAGTAAATTATCGAAAAATTATAAAATAGAAAATTCATTTTTATTACACTACACATGAGTAGATCTACACTATTAATATATAATATGGTACACTTTAATATAAAATTTTTGTTGTAGCTTTAGATAAATACTTTTCTATAATTGAAATAAACTTATATAACTATATTATACATGATCTAATGAGTATGAATTTTCTATTACAATTTAAGAATACAATAATTAACCTACCATAAAAATCCACCATAATTGGACTCAAGCTGCAGCTATAAATTATTCTAATTAATTACAGAAAAAATGTATGGAATTAATTAGAATAATTAATTATTGTAGTTTCTATCGTCCAAATATGGTAAAATTTTTAAGGCGGGCTAATTATTATATATTTGAACTGTAGTAAAAATTTCATGTTCATGTGATCATGTATAACTTAGTTATAAATTTATTTTATTTACAGAAAAGCGTAGATCTAAAGTTACAATAAAAACTATGTTCCTTGGTAGATCTACTCATTGCAGTCCAACAAATTGGATTTTCTTTTTATAATTTTTCTATAGTTTATTATGATTTTTTAAAGGTTCAACGAATAATAAACAAAAAAGAAAAAAATAAAATCATTATTATTGTAGCAAAATCACTGTCCACGACCGCCTAGAGAGGTAAGTTATATTTTTTAAAAAGTTGAGAGAGGTAATTTGTCTGATTTTAGAGTTTAGGAAAAAAAAATCGGACTTTCATGCAAGTTGAAGGAGAAAAGGTGGATTTTTTCCAAAATGGAAGGCGAAAGCTGATGCCTGAGGCTTGGTCGCTGTGTTGTTATCTTGGGCCTAGGTGTGCTAAACAGGTGCACGCAAGGAGGTGGCCCAACCGAATTGCAAATTTGATGGGCTGGTGAATCGCTGATGGATGAGCAAATTTGTGATCCAGTTTAGTTAGCATATTGTCCCAGTCATACTTGCATTCATTGTTGAAGATTCATATCCTCTAGTTGTTTTAAGCTTTTCTCACAACTAAAAAAAAACTAGAGTTAAGAGAAGATAAATACAATAGAGTACTTCTAGCAAGTGCCAACAATCATCACCGTTGCAGTAGATGACAGAATTTTAGAGACAACTATAATCTAAAAGCTAAAGGCAAGTACGATAGTAGTTTTATATTTTCGATGGAGGGAGAGAAGAAATAAGAGATAGTCATTACTTTTGTCAAGAGAGAGAAAATGAGAGATGACAGCTTGACTTTCATACAATTAACAAGCTGGACACACGAGAGTCTATACAATGATATGCCCATATATCAATTGAATGTGAGAAGAATTATGAAGGAAAATATGAGATAGTGGTAAAAATGACGGTGACGACATAAAGCTTTTTATAGACAGATGAGAGAAAATGGCTGTATAGTCTAACTCATAATATATCTTTACTCGTGACTTTGCAGGTCGAGCTAGGCTTGGACCACACTAAGTACACAAATTAGGGCTCATTTGGCAGAGCCGCGCTCTCCGATTAGCTAGTTGTGCATCTGATTCTCTGATGAAGTGATTCTGTGGCTGAAAATGATTCTCTTTGATTTTTTATACAAATTTTTAAAATCAGAATTGAGAATCACTCCACAGAATGAAGAAAAGTTGTTTTTTTTCAGCTCTCAGCCTCTTAGTTCGTTTCAAAGAATCACTTCACAAAATCAACAAAGAATCGCTTCTCGCTGAAAATACGTTTGATAGTCAGAGAGTGATTCCTTTTGAGAATCCGCTCCGTGGAACGCTCCCAAAAGACCCCTTAGAGGTGTTGTGCAGCTATCAGTGTAGCTTCTAGAGACTAACGAAAGCGATGGCTTGAAACTGCAAAGTAAAACTACAGTGACTCACAATAGGTGAATATCCTTTAGCTTATGAGTTGACTTATCAATTGTTATAATATAATAAATTAGTCGTTTTATCTTGAGGGTATTTGGATCCAAGGCTAAATTTTAGTCATGTCATGTCGGATGTTGCGGCACTAATTTAGACTATTACTAGGTAGCGTGTGTCATGCGTTGCTATAGATAACTAAACTTTTGTAGTTAAAATATGCAAATCGCACAATATAAGCCAAAGATGATTTTTTGGCTTTGTTATGCATCAAACCCTCAATCAAATCATTACCCAACAATTATTTTCTTTTGATGGATCTACACCAGGAGAATCACTCTGAGGCAGCTTGTGAACACATCAACCTTTTGTCACATTAATGTTGTTCTTGGCGCGCGGTACTGTCCTTCAACTATAAGCCCATTGCACCATTGCATTTGTCCTTGGTATTGTCTTTCATCACACTCTCATCTTTCTTATACTCTGCACGGCTCCTGTCACTATGGACGACTACCTGAGCACTGTACATTGCAAAAACAAGGACGCCCCATGTAATAAAATTCTTTATGATTTTAACCTCGAAACACAAGAAGTTGGAGTGTAATTTAAATTCGAAGACACATGAAAGCCCCAGTTTGGTTCTGGGTAATTGGTGAAACCTATTAGACTAACCCTATGTTCAAGTGTGAATAGGAGATAGGTTGGTCCAAGACCAAGTGATGGAGTTAGAGGATGGTGATGTCCACATGATGGTTGTCAAGTGCTCCAAACCTTGGAAAAGAAGAAAGAGAAAAACAAATGGGCTCAAGGCGAAGGTATAACCATAGGGCCATTTTATTTTGGTGATCAAGACACTATAGAGAGTGTGATCACATTTAGGAGTGGTAGACGTACTATTAAGAGGAGTGAAACTCGTTTGTGAAATGTGGCTATCAAAGTGCCACTAGATGATCTACACTTTTGTATGTGCATTTAGATTCTAGTGTGTGCTAACTTTCCTTGGAAAAGTGCTTGATTAATGCTAACTCTGATTAATGCTAACTCGCATACACAAGTGGTGGAAACTTGATGCAGTTAACACATTTACACAAGGGATGAAGTGGAGAATGATTCTGTGCTCCCTGAATAACATCGGACGTTGTCTAGAGCAGCATTGAATGATGAGTCATGTGTTCGATGGCTAACCCTAGCTTAGCGGATTTTTTAGAGTTGCATCGGACGTTATGTCGGACGCACAAGGTGCATTATGCGCACGTCCGATGCCTATGACATGGCTTAGGCAAAGCATGCAGAGAGCATCGGACGCTCATGTGCATCTGATGTGGTCACATCGGACGCGTCCGATGTCCGCGGGAGCTCTCTGCATAGATATCGGAGGCTGGCCCTGGCGCGTCTGATGTGATCCTGTAGTATTGTCCTAGCCGTTTTATTTTTTGACAGGGTATCGGACGCTGGACCGATGCGTCTGATGGGTGCGTTCGATGCCACATAAAGAGCGCACAGTTGAATCTAGCCATTGAGATCTAACGAGCACAGTTGAATGAAAAAGACACGTGGCTGTTATCCAGGCATCGGACGCTGGCCTGTGTGTTCGATGCATTCGACAAGCGCGTCTGATGCCCCCGTAGAAACTGAGGTTTGGGGGGGGGGGGGGGCAACGACTCTCTTGTGAGGGAGCTCTATATAAGGTGTTTGGCCAGACTTGGGCTCACTCTCTTGCATATTTTGATTGCCCTAACATCTTTGTGAGCCTAGCAACTCTCCCCCACTCCATTTGATTGATTGATCATCATTTAGTGAGAGATTGGGAGATCCAAGTGCATTGCATGAGTGTGTTCATCTAGAGGCACTTGGTGACTGTGTTTCACTGTGGATTTCACTTGTTACTCTTGGTGTTTGTCGACACCTAGATGACTTGGTGCAGCAAGGATCGTTGAGCGGAAGGTGGTGATTGTTTCTGGCTCTTATCGGTGTTTGTGAGGGTTTCTTGTACCTTCCCCGTGGGAGATCGCGAAAGACAACTCTAGTGGATTGCTCATAGCTTGTGGATCCCCATCTTATGCGGCACCCTATTGAGGTTTTGACATGTGATGCCAATTAGCTCGTGAACCTTCAAGTGGGTGAATCACTACGACGAGGATGTAACTTGCCGACAAGCAAGTGAACCTCGGGTTAAATCATTGTGTCATTCTTATCCGAGGATTTCATTTGGTATTCATTGCGATCATGTCTTGCCACAAATGGTATAGCCACTCTATCACTTGCATTATCATTGTTATATTCTTTCAAGTGATAATTGTATCTCTTTGTTGCTAGTCACATTACTTATCTAGTGTAGTAGTAATCATTCTTGTTCATTTGCTCACTTAGTTGAAATATAGTAACTATTTTGTGTGACGTAGAGATCATAATTACCTAGAACTATGGATAGGTGGCTTGCATATTTTTGTAGAGCTAGCGTAAAACTCATTTCGCCTTTTAGTTGTCTAATATATTGTGTTAAGTGTTGTTGTTTAAATTTTAATAGGCTATTCACCCCCTCTAGCCATTTAGGACCTTTCAATACCTTTGAGCACGTAGCAAATGATGAAAGTGGACAACAATTTAGATAACACAATCATACATGAGGAGGGGGACTCGCTATCCCAGACTCAAGATTATACATGAGATAAACCCTTTCACGGGATAAGATAAAACCCTAGTTGCTTATAAAAAGCACATATGAGATCCAGTCTATGCAGATGAACAAAATTTAATAAAAAAATAAAGAATTGTTTGTTCTCTATATTCTTTTTATTTGTTGGGTCGTGGGTATGGATACATTGGCTTGCTTAATCTCCTCAAGCTATAAGCAACAAAGTCTGATCTATGTCCATTCTTTTTTGACATGTATATAAACTATCAGCACGACCTCAGATTCAGATTGGGATGTGAAATACCTAGGAGATATTGTAGTTGATGAGGTCCATCTCGCATCCACGAATCACGATGACTCGACGTTGCCTGTGGGTGTTAGGGCGAGCCACACCTCGTCTTGAAATCTACAGGACCAGTTCATCGGCAACTGAGGAGGGAAGATGAGCAATGGCGCAGTGTATTGAAATCCAATTCAAAATGTAAAGGTGAACAAATGAAAGTGTGCAAGGAGGATGTAAATTGCGAGCAAAGATGAAACATTGGGGTGGTTGGAGTTGTCGTCGGGCGATGGCGACGGCGGCGTCTCTGATGAATATGTGCCAACTGACGAGATAGGTTAGTTTCTGTATAGGTGATGGAACGCATCTGATGGGCAACTTGTGACATGGCAAGGGCGTTGTGTGATTAGCCCGATTTCAGAGTTGGATGAGCATCGTGATTTCAGGGATGAATTTCCATCTATCAACGTGACGATGCGAAGGAGCAGGATCTGTGATCATAGTCCTAATGGGCGATCATGGATGACATTTTACGAATAATTGTAATTATTGGCCCACAAATAGTGGTATTATTTGGAAAACTATGTGGGGTAAGCGGGCGGATGAGCATGGTACACACAAGGCAGGACGATGGACTGACGTTGAATTATCACACCAAAACGGTGTCCACTGTTTAGTGCTTTTAGTTGTGAGAGAAAAATACAATAATTATAAAACTAATTACACTACTATATGGTAATTAACAAGACAAATCTATTAAGCCAAATTAACCAATCATTAGCAAATGTTTATTGTAGCACCACATTATTAAACCATAGACTAATTAACTTTAATAGATTTGTCTCATGAATTAGCTTCCCGCTGATAAATTAGTTTTTTAATTAGTTTATTTTTAGTAGACTAAGTTAGAACCGTAAACATTTGATATGACATGGCTAAGTTGTTAACCTTGAGAAACGAATACGCCTGGCTAGCTGATAAGCCCTGCCAAGAAGGGGGCTGAGAATGGGCCAAGTCGAGCGCGGGGACGAATGTGATTCTCGGCCCATTTAAAGTGGCCTGGCCAATCCGTGGCCCAGCGGCGAGCTCCGTCTGCCAAGAGTGTCAGTACCAGTAGCAGTCTAGCAGAGTGGGAGGTGGAACATTTTAGTCCCACATCGGCAGAGCTCAGCAGGTCGTACACCAGCGGATGCATTATAGAGGTCCGGGGTGCGGCAGTAACAAACCATGATCCTTCAGGCAGTTAAAGGGAGATGAGGAGTGGTATAAGCTCGCAATTACTATGCGAGAGGGGTGCCCGCCCCAACTAAGCCTGTTACGACAACAGGGGCACCCCAATGACTTTACCATCTGATCCCGACTTTAAAACAAAAACAATTTTTTTTAGTTAGGGTCCTAGAAGGACCAAGGTATTTTCTGTTGTTTTTATTTTTAAGTATTTCGAATATTTCTATTTTAATTAAAATAAAGCTAATAAACTAATATTGTACATTTAATTTAAATTTTTGTTTCGATATAAATAAATATAAAAACAGACATTTTTTGGTTTAGCACTTTACTCCCTCCGTCCTTAATTGACTGTCGCCGGTGTCGCCGGTGTGCGAGTTTGACTCAATTTATAGTAAATATCTCCGTCCTTAATTGACTGTCGCCGGTGTGCGAGTTTGACTCAATTTATAGTAAATATGTGTCATTTGTATCTCTAAAACTCTAAATAATTTTGTTAAAAAACTAGATTCAAATATCTATCCAACGATACTAATTATGACTCAATTTATAGTAAATATGTGCCATTTGTATCTCTAAAACTCTAAATAATTTGTTAAAAAACTAGATTCAAATATCTATCCAACGATACTAATTATGTATCGTACATATTAATATTTTTTAATATATATTAGTCAAAGTTGTTTCTTGGAAAGTGCAAACGACACTAATTATGTATCGTACATATTAATATTTTTTAATATATATTTAGTCAAAGTTGTTTCTTGGAAAGCGCAAACGACAGACATTTAGGGACGGAGGGAGTAGGTCTTACAAGGTCATGGTATATTTTTTGACGTTTTCAGCTTTCAAATATTTATGTACTGTCAGATTTGGAGTACACTGTAGGGTATTTTGCTGAAAAAAATCTGAAGTGGTATTTGCTGAAAAATCTGAAGCGGTGTCTAGATCATTTTAGTTTTGGAGTACAAAAAATCTGAAGTGGTGTATTTTGCTGAAAAATCTGAAGCGGTGTCTAGATCATTTTAGTTTTGGAGTACACATCTTCAAATTAATTTTCTGTAAAATAGGTGTCTGTACTCCCTCCGTATCACAAATAGAAATCGTTTAGGACAGCAATACGGTCTCCAAAGCCTAACTTTGACCACTTATTTCTTTGAAAATATTTGTTATAAGTGAATATATATATACTTTTATGAAACTACTTTTCAAGATAAATTATTATTATGATTTTTACATTTCTAAACTCAATAATTTAAAAGTTATTCATGATTTATATTCCCAATGTTTGACCGAAACCTTTTCCAAAACGACTTCTATTTGCGATACGGAGGGAGTATATATCTGGAAAAGTTTTGATTACAATGTAAAATACTCCCTCCGTCCCAGAATAGAAGACGTTTTGGGTGTTCGTGCCACAAGTTTGACTAGATTTATAAAAAATATGTGTAATATTTATTTCTCCAAATATTTTGTTAAAAAAACTAGATTCAAAGACCTTTTCGATGATATTAGTTATGATTATAATTGTTGATATTATTATTTATAACAATTGCCGGCAGTTGTTTCTCGGGAAAAGCAAAAATGACTTCTATTTTGAGACGGAGGAAGTAGGTGTCTGTATATATCTGGAAAAGTTTTGATTACAATTTATGGACTCAGATGAATTTTGGAATGTGGTATTTGCAGAGAAGAACTGTTTCTTTCTTTTTTTTAAAAAATAAAAATAAAAAAAAACTATATGAAAAAACGATCATTAAAAGTTTTGATTACAATTTACGGACTCAAATGAAATTTGGAATGGTTTCTGAAAGTTGTATTTGCAGCGGCAGAGACTGTTTCTTTGTTTTTTAAAAAGAAACTATATGCCAAAACGATCATTATTGAAAACTATACAAAACGATCATTATTGACAATGCTAAAAATAACGCCGACCGTGGGGATCGAACCCACGACCACGTGGTTAAAAGCCACGCGCTCTACCACTGAGCTAGGTCGGCTGGTGAAATTTTTGTACTCAAACAGGCTATTTGTAGAACAATATCTGCACACACTTTTAAATTACACAGCTCGCCGTCCCCGGCTTCGCTCTCCAGCTCGGGCGGCTCCGTGTTCTTGTCCTGCAGCAGGGGCATGGCACCCTCTGCCGCCCTTTCGTTCGATGCGCATGGTCCGCATCCGCAGCGATGAGCGATGAGGGCATGAGGCCACCGCTCGCCGGCCTGTCACTGTCAGCCCTGGAACGAATGAGATGCGGCGCGACCCCCCTTGCCCTGCTACTCCGCGCGAGCTCCATCTCCGGCGGCGCGCGGGCGGTCCACCCGCTGGCGCTCAAGTCCGGGCGCGCCTCGGACGTGCGCGTGGCGACGGCGCTCGCCGTCGCGTACGCGCGGTCGGGCCTCGTCGCCCACGCGCGCCGCGTGTTCGACGAGACGCCGCGGGGGACCTGGTCCTCTGCACGCCATGGTCTCCTGCTACGCCTCCCACGGCCTCGCGCGCCAGGCCTGGGCGCTCGTCGCCGCCGCGCGGCGCTCCGGGCTCGCCCCCGACGGGTTCACCTTCAGCGCCCTGCTCTCCGCCGCCGCCGCCGCGCTGCGGCCGTCACCACCCCGCCGCCGACGGCGGGCTGCTGCTGACGATGGGAGCCCTGGCGCACGGCCTCGTGCTCAGGCTGGGTCTCCTCGCCGACGTGGTGGTCGCCACCGCGCTGCTCGACATGTACGCCAAGTGCGGCCGGGTGGACGAGGCGCGCTGGGTGTTCGACGCTATGGCGGTCAGGAACGTCGTGTCCTGGAACGCGATCCTTGTCTGCTATGGCCGGGTTGGTGGTAGTGGTAGAGGCAAGGACGCTGTGGAGCTCTTCCGGCGGATGCTGAGAGACGGGACCTGCTGCCCGGATGAGCTCACGCTTGCCAGCGTGCTAAGCTCCTGCGCCAGCATGGCGGCAGCAAACGAGGCTACTCAGGTTCATGCTTATGCCGTGAAGAGGGGTCTGCACGGGTTTCTGCAGGTGGCCAACGCTGCTATCACAGCGTATGGCAGGACCGGTTTTGGTCGAGAGGCGATGCAAACGTTTGCTACGGTCTGCAACCCAGACGTAGTTACGTGGTCCTCTATGATTTCATCTTACGCGTACCTCGGACTTTTTAAGGATGCAGTTCATGTGTTTGAGAGAATGCTCCAACAAGGCGTACAGCCTGACGGCGTTGCCTTCCTTGGAGTTCTTTCTGCCTGCAGCCATGCTGGACTCGTTGAAGAAGCCTTACACTATTTTCTTATGATGACAAGGGGCTACAGCATCGATCCAAGTGCGCAGCATCTTGCTTGTCTGGTTGATCTCTTAGGGAGAGCTGGCAGGATTGAAGATGCTTACAACATTGTTATCGAACTTTCTTGCGAGAGCAACACTGATATTGTTGGAGCTTTCCTTGGTGCTTGTAAGATGCAGGGCAAAATCGAGTTGGCAAAGTGGGCCGCTGATAGGCTTTTATGCCTGGAACCAAGTGAGGCAGTAAATTATCTGCTTATGTCCAATGCATTTGCTGCTGCAGGAGCTTGGAACGAGCTTGCAAATGTAAGAAGTGTGATGAGAAACCGGTGTAGCAGCAAGGTTCCTGGTTGTAGCTGGATAGAGATAGGTGGAATGGTTCGGACATTTGTCTCCAACGATGTGGTGCTCCATCAGTCGATTGAAATGAAACTAATGATGCAACTTACTATTTCAGAAGCACAAAAAGATTGCAATGAAGACACAACTTGTGATGGTCCAATTTTAGCTCAAGATTGGCACTGATACAGATGTTTGATTTATTATTTTGGGTTAGTTTGGCATCTGCAATAGTCCCAGGTCTTATCAATGTGATCTTTCTCATGTAAAGATATGTCTTTATTATTTACCGTAACCGATCATCACACTAACTAAATTGCCAAAACTGACTTGATTTGGTTGCATAAAGATAGGATTTATGTAACCTTAGGAAAGCAGAAAATAGCACTATGTTTTGTTCTTTGTTATATTTGTTAGTATTAGAATGAACAGTACAGATCATTATTTTTACAATGGTGGAAATCAATATTTTACATCTTCTACAATATGAAGCTATGAATTTTCAAGATTTCAAATTCTGTAAATTATTAATAATTTACCAAACAGGTTATATTTACTGCACTTTCTTGGAAATGTTATACATGGTATTTTATTTTCCTTGAAAACAAAAGTAGCTCCTTGCATATATATTTCATTCCTTTTTGCCGTTGTGCAGTTAATTTAATATTGTTGATTCTGTTCAATTTTACATGTTATATTGCTGTACTCACAGAAATGACTGATGTTAGAGTTAACCACAGTGTTGAGTGCACATTCCACATTAACACAATGGTTCTGTAGTTGAATGTGTTCATAATGTAAGTTCTTAAGATACCCATGAACCACCACTGTCAGTTGTGTATGATTTCCTTTTCTGATATAAGTCCTTGTTCTGCTCAACTTTAAAATCAGGGATGGGGGTGTTGCTGTGCTGGTCAAGAGTCAAGACTAACCCGATGAACTTACAGAACAAGAGGACTCTGAAAGGTACTTCACCCTCAATTATGGAACTCTACATCTCTACGTGAAAACTTGAACATTACCGACAAAAACCAAAATTTGATCTATGAGTTACTTCCAGATGGGAGCATTGTCAGTAAATGAACTTAGTTGATACACTGTCATTAAAAAAAGTTGTCACCTAGGAGTTGCCCTCTGCCATCATGGATCTTATAAGGCATTCGACCTCATGCTTAAATGTGTGCCCAATGCAACATTTGCATGCATATCAATCCAGTAGTTATGTCCATCCCAAAGAACCAGCTGTCCATGTTGAGTGTTGTTTCTCAAGAATCATCCAAGTGAACCATGAGCCAGGTTTCTATCCTTTTTTTCCTTGATGAGTCATGGTTCTATCTTCTATACCCTACATATACACCTTTTTGCTTGCAAGCATCCTGCAAGTTTGACTCATTTCCCTAGAAGACCTGGCTGGTCTCGTCTCTGTCTCAACTAGGGCAGGTTGTTACAGTGCAAAAGAAGTCCTTACCTCGAGAAAGACACATTTGTTTTATAGTACGATTTTCCTCTTTGGCTCTGTAGTCCAATTTATTTGTTTTGGATTTGACATTAACTACCATGAGATACAAGAATATGAAAAAAGTGACTTTGAAAGGCCAGGCAGGAGGGTACAGTGAAGCTCATCCATAGGTTAAAATTTTCCTTTTAAATTATTATAAGGGCTATTTGGAAGAGGGTATTGCTCTGGTAATGTTTCAGATACCTTTGAAAAAAGGCTATTTGTTAGTATAAATTTCAACAAGTTTATGTACTTGTAATAAAATTCCTGCTATATAAATATGGCCCAATAATAGTATAGCTGTATAGGATAGGTCTGATTTCAATTGATCCATACAAAATAAAATGAAAAGCATTGTTATGAAAAAAAAGCTAAAGAGGAAATACTGCAGTGCCTTGCTGAATTCTTGAAGATCCTTGCCCACCAAGGCACCAAGGTAACCACTCCCACTAGGCCACTACATTACAGCTAGTCTTTGTTGTTAGCATCATTTGTCAATGTTTTGCACTTATCCTCGAAATTTCCACAAAGCTTGCATGATAAGGACTGTGCCCCTTCCCCATATATATAAACAATTCACAACCAGCAACCCAGCACTGACAAAAGTTCACCACAGCTCAAGAACAACCACAACTAGGAGATACAGAACAGAAAAAAAAAAGTGCGCTCAAGAAGTAAAGGGAGGGATCCATACCCAAAATCCAAAGTATCAAGATGGCCCTGAGCTTGGATTGCTTTGGTTTTCTGGCGAGAAAGGCGTCGGAGTCATCTAAGCAGCAAGAAGCTGGAGATCCGAGAAAAAAGGATGCGGCAGAAGAAGAAGCATCATCCCAGGAGGGCAGTGAAAACAAGGGTGAGAAGGCGTAGAGAGAAAACAAGAAGGGGAGAGGCACAGGACCACCCCTTGTGGTGCCTCACTTTCCTCACCGTTCTACGCCTGCCTTGATCTAGCTAGGTAATCTGAATTCAGCTTCCTTCTTCTGGTGTTCTTGCTGAATGAAGGCAAGTAGGCAATTAAGAGAGGAAATACCGTGTGGATGGATTCAGAGAATCAGAGGACTTTCTTGTGTAGTGGTTTCTAAAAGGGTCACAGATTAGTAATATGTAGAGTAAGGATAATAGAAGTAGCATACTGAAATAACAGAATGTTTGTGAATTGTGAGGCCATCTTGTGCCTGAACATAACTTGCTTATAGAGATGTTGAATTATTGTCTAGCATCTAGGTGCATAGTGTAGTTCGTGTATCTCCGTTTCTCCTCCCCAGTTCTCTGAATCGATGGATCACTCGTCACTTAAATTTGAAAATTATTCAACGTTCACTACAGTGCAAAGCTTGATATACAGGAGTACGTGAGTACATGACCACCGTAATGGCAGGCAACTCTTAGACCTTTCACTATACCGTGGTGTAAAGTACGCCGTTATTATTATATATGTTTGTATACCATATGCATGCCTCGGGTTTTCTGAGTTTATTATCGGAAGCTGTAGGTATGCAAAGAATTTCCAGGACTCCATACATACGTGTCACTGAAATCTATATGGTACAAGTACATGTGTAGTGCTATTTGAAATTACTCACGCATGGTCCAAGCTTCTCTGTTCATGAATCAAAGGAATGGTACAAGTACATGTTTAGGAAATTATTAGGAGGAACGAAAGAAAACACACTGGTCTGATTATTTAGACCAGTGGGTACGTAGAGCAATCCCTGATCTTCGACCATTTGGGTATTTACCTCTAGCAACAGATTATGGGCGTGTTTGCTTCACTTTAATTTCCATGCAACTATTTGTCTATGTCTAATGATGTGAGCATTCCCACACGTCCAACTTATACACCTGCGGTCTGCGGCTCAGGTTCTTGGCTGATGACGTAGCTGCCTGGAAGGCTCTAAACCAAACAGGCGTTTATATAAATGTGCGTGTCTAATTTGGGTATATATCATCTAGCAACATCAATTGAAGGTCCAGTTGGGCTTCACTGCACGCTGGCCATCACTAGTGGTTTGAATTTTGAATAGGTTGTGATGATATAATAACACATCACTGCAGTTTTATGTCATGAACTGAACGATGATGATAATGAACTAACTTTCATTCATGACACCACTCTGCCAGTTACTTCTTTTATATGGAGTTTGGACTAGATAATAAATAATAGTGAAATGCATCCAGGTTCTTAATTTAAACGTTCCTAGATCCTCATCTAGCACACAAACTCCCAAAGCGAGGATTTTTCAATCACTAAAGGAGTGTTATGTTCGAGGAATCGATCCATTCTAGATGAGACGATATATTATGACTCTATTCCTCAAATTTAGTAGAATTGCTTCGTTCCTCATATACTAGTACTAATTATTAACTTTACGAGGAATGAGGTGCATCAACTCATTCCATTCCTCAAATCAAACCAACCATAATAAATAGATTAAGAAGTAAGATGAGGATGGACTACCTAATTTTACAAACTAAACACTTCCTAGATTTTTGAAGTGATTCACTCTAGGTCCAATTATGATCCCGATTCTCACATGAGTAAGCCACTTTGTAGAGTTGAAGAACCAAACCCTTTGAGAGGTTATGGACTTGGTAGATCATATATGGATCAGAATATATTCTGACATCGGTCAGAATATATGTATAAAAAACTCTCAGAGCTATGAGCACGTGAGGGCAGATCCTATGTGTTGATTATTGTTACTATACAACTTGCATGGATGTGGGGGGGGGGTGGGGTGGGGAGGGTGGTGGAAGCGATTTTATGAGTTTTGTTACGACTATGCTTTAGGTCTTATTTGACTGCACACAAAGACACTAGTCTAATCCACGTGAAATGGAATAGAATTTGAACTAAATTACACCCTAACTTTTTCTAAACCACATGGATTGAGGTGCATTTGTATGCAGTCATATACAAACCCTCAAGCTGAAAAAAAACTGACAGCAAAATTGCTAGGATTTGGAGATATTTTGCAATAGCAAACAAAGCCTGCACAGAAAGAGGAGGCGAGACGTCATGGTCAACAAACTAAGGAAGAGACAGTCCATCGTGTATGGTTGGATACATTGGTTCAGGGAAGAGATTCGAGAGATGGGCCTGAGCTTGGATTGCTTTGGTTTTATGGCGAGAAAGGCGTCAGAGTCATCTAAGTAGCAAGAATCTGGAGATCCGAGGAAAAAGGATGTGGCAGAAGAAGAAGCATCCCAGGAAGGCAGTGAAAACAAGGGTGAGAAGGCCGTAGAGAAGAACAAGAAGGGGAGAGGCACAGGACCACCCCTTGGGGCTCCTTTGGATGGTGGGTGGCAAATGCCCATGGTTTTCAACCCCAAAGTGAATTCCCCCCTACGCACGACATACCTGTTCCCATCGAGGGCAAATTCCCTGTGCCCATTTGGGAGACACAGGTTTTACAATCCTGGCCAACAAAAAACATTCAGAAAAATCAGAAAAAACAAGGAATTCAAAAATGTTGCTGCAAATCGAAAAACACTACCCAAAATAAACTTTCACTAGGACCGTAAATGCCTATAACATAGCAAAAACAACTTGTCCTTCACATTAGAATTCCATCACTCTTTCCTCAAGTTATAAACAAAATTTTATCCAAGATAAATCCTTGAGGCAGATATATACAACAACAAATAGTGAAATAAACGATAGCTACTACTACTAGCACTAGAACTTTAGAAAGATACAGATGTCTAGTTGAGCTAGTCCATATTATCCTCGTCCTCGTCTGGCAAGGGAATCATTGAACAGCTGCAAGCTCTGCCTCAATCCTTCATTACAAACAAATGTAGATAGCAAGAAGTAAATATAGGAATAACAAAAAAAAATATGGCATGGACATCAAACAAAAGAAACTAGATGGACCAAACATCAGCTTTTCCTATTTCTAGAAGGAAATATTGTTCCATTTGCATTGAATATATGTATATAATGGTGCTTACTCAATAAGACAACATGGATAGGATTGTGCTTTTACCTTGGAGAGCGGCAAAAGCTGAATAGACATGCCGCTATTAAAATCAGATCTAAAACAACAACAATCCTGAAGCAACACCTTATATTCACAAAAATGCTCATTTCTCTGTTCACACAAAATGCATATTCACACAAGAGGTAGTACTAGTACTAGTAAAAACAAAGATGCATTCAAATCCCTATTTCTGAAAAGGTGCAGCTTTAAAAAAATAATGGTACGTGCTACAAATACAACTATTACTGACTAGCTCATCTACAAATTCTCAGATGTTCTAGCCCCATCAAATATTTATAACTATCTGAGATATTGGCCTACTTTAGATCAGCATAGAAAAATCAATGACCAGACCTTTTAATTTGAATGGGGAAAATTAGACCAGCAGCTCATAAGCAAGAAGATTCAGTACAGAGATTGTAATTTTACCTTGGATCTGCAGCTCACAACCCTTTTGAAAGGATCAAGATGCCCAAGAGGGGGGGGTGTGAATTGGGCTTTTCTAAAACTTTAGCACAAATTAAAACCTATCAAGCCCAATTAACCTTGTGCCTAGAAGTGTGATTCTCTAAACTCTACCCCACAAAAGACTATCTCTATGCCATTTCTACTCTAGCAAAGCAATTCAAGTATGAATGAACAACAAGTAAATTGCGAAATTGAATTGCTCAAATGTAAATGCATAAGTAAAGAGAGTAGAGATGACACGACGATCTTTTTGTCGAGGTATCGAGGTGTTTGAACGCATCTTGGCCCCTAGTGGGTTTCGGTGATTGGATGAAACACAAGATTACTGTGACTAACGTGTGTTTTGCAGAAACAGGATTAAGTTAGGTCACGGTAATGACGACGATACGGGTATATGGAGTTCATGTCCCCGACGATGGATATCGTTTCGGTTTTTAAAGGACGGACGACGAAGACGGTGGTAGACTAGGCTGTGTCATATGGTGTTGGAGGACACTTAGGTAGTCTTAGGTCTTTGTTTTTTCCTTTGGCCATACTATAAAGGGGAGCGTGAATCAGTAGCTTGACCTAGATGAGACTATTGAGGTAGGTGTGGTGCACACTTGTTATTTCATAGTCCTAGGTAGCTCAAAGAGATGCCTTATGTCAAGAGGATCAAAAGTCGTTGAGGCTGCATCGCGATCCGAGGTGTTTTTGCCCTTGTAATGGGCATCGGACGCTGGCCTGGTGGGCATCGGACGCGTCCGATGCTCAACCCGACCAGGGTTTAGTCTGGTGCGTGGCATCGGACGCTCCGATGTTGCTACATCGGACGTGCCCACGCCACTGTCCACGTGCGCGTGGAACTGAGTGGGCACCGGACGCTGGCATCGGACGCTGAGGACCAGCGTCCGATGGCCATGCAGAGAGGTTCCAGAGAGGGTAAATTCACATCGGACGCGTCCAATGTGGAGGCATCGGACGCTGCCCAGCATCCGATGCTCCTTTAACAGGTCTGACAGAGGGTACAGCGACCGTGGTCGAGGTCATCGGCGGTCCGATGCCTAGCATCGGAGCGTCCGATGCCCCGCAGTGAGCCCTGTTCGGTGCTCTTTTGGATGACCGGTTGGGAGTATTTATATTTATACTCCTCCTCCACTCATCCATTAGAGTGTTCTTGCCACTTCCATCTGCTGAGAGACACATTGTGAGTGTGAGATAGTGCAAGAGCCTAGTGAGGTTGAGAGATTTGCTAATTGAGAGAATTAGACACCTCCTAGTGAGAATTGAGTAGCAAGTGTGCTGCATCCATCCATCTCTTGGCCTTGTCTTGGTCAAGTGAGAGTTCTAGCTTGTTACTCTTGGTGATCAGCATCACCTAGACGACTTGGTGGTGATCGAAGAGCTTGGTGATCATCCGGAGGCTTTGTGGATGACCCAAGTCAAGTTGTGACCGGTAGCGAGCGATTCACCGGGCCGGAGTGGCGAAGAATAAGCTCATAGTGAGCACTTGATCCTTGCGCGGATCAAGGGGAGCGATACCCTTGCGCGGTGCTCCAACGAGGACTAGGGGGTGTGCCGACACCTCGATACCAAGGGAAAAAGATCGTCGTGTCATCTCTACTCTCTTTACTTACGCATTTGCATTCAAGCAATTCAATTTCGCAATTTACTTGTTGTTCATCCTTATTTGAATTGCCATGCTAGAGTAGAAATGGTTTAGTGATAGTCCTTTTGTGGCGGTTATTGTTAGTAAGACACACTTTAGGCACTAGGGGGTTAATTGAGGCTTGACAGGTTTTAATTCTTGCAAGAAGTTTTAGAAAAGCCCAATTCACCCTCCCTCTTGGCATCTTGATCCTTTCAATTGGTATCGGAGCCTCATGCTCTCGATTTAGGCTTAACCGCCTAGAGTTAAGATGTCCGGAGGTGATGGACCACCTCCATGGTCGAGGGAGACGATTCCATCTTGGAAATATTCGTATGGAGTCGTACCTAGAAGCGGTAGATGTTAAATGCCGCGAAGCCGCAATCACCAGTTTTGCCAAGCCCAAGGAAGGCACAAGCCTTACTCCTAATGAGGAGAAAAATGAGAAATAGAATGCAAAAGCCAAAAACATCCTTTTTAGAGGCATTTTCAAGGATGTGTTCAACCGTGTCCGGAACCACAAAAATGCCCATGATCTATGGGAAAACATTTGTGCGCTCCATGAGGGAACAAAGAGTGAGCGTGAGGAACGCTATCATTTAGTTATGCAAAAGCTTCATTCCTTTGATATGCATGCTAATGAAAGTGCAAATGAAATGTACTCACACTTGAATGTTCTTGTAGAAGAACTCAATGGACTTGGCCTCACACAAATGCAACCATCCGATGTTGTGAGGAAGATCTGAAGGACCAAATTGGCGACCAGAGGGGGGGGGGGTGAATGGGAGCCTCAAATTTCTTCTCAAGAAATGATGGCCCTTGTCCCAGAAAATCACCCCAAAAGCGAAGACTCAAACAACCGGTGAGTTCACGACCTACGAATAGGTGGATACCCTAGGAGATGTCCTAGAGGTACAGCAGAACTACCTAAGAACCCCCAAAACCAAGCGTCAAAGCAATGGGGCAAAAACTGCACAAGCAAGCTCCTAGAACAATCGAACTTCCGATAACGGAACACCCCACTCCTATGGAGAAGAGGAAAGTGTTCGACCAAAACTACTTAGGCCAACTAGTGGAAAAAGCACCTTGGAAAGATCCTTATGAAGTTAGGAAACTAACGCAATAGACGGATCTCAAATCGGAGCTCGAACGCAAAAGATACGACCGCTAGAACAAACGAAACTCCGAAAGCGGAACACTTAACTCCTATGGAGAAGAAGGAAGTGTCCGATAAAAAATACTTTGACCAATGGTGGCAAAAGTACTTTGGAATGATCCTTAAGAAGTTAGGAAACCAAGGCAACAAACGGATCACATATCAGAGCTCGTATGCAAAAGATACGGACGAAATTAGCAAAACTGTGCAGTCGCGGACTGTCCGCTAGTGAACCGCGGACTGTCTGCTATTGAACCCCGGACAGTCCGGGAATGAGTCCCGGATAGTCCGCCGTTCAAAAATGAAAACAGTGACCTCGCTGCCCGTGAACAGCCCCGACCCCCGGACAGTCCGGGGATAAGTCCCGGACAGTCCGCCACTGTCCAGAAAGCCCAAAAACAGCTCGGGACAAACCAAATTGATTGGATCTTCACCAAATCGAACGGGGTTGCAACCAAACTTCTCCCAAGTGTTCTTCTACGTGTTGGGAAGCTAATCCTAGGATATCATCGCTCCAAACCAACTAATCCATGAGAAATCGGAAGAACACTAAAAAAGGGGAAAGAACGAAGAACGAACGCGATGTCGACCCGATCTATGTGCTCGTGAGGTTAGAGAGGAAATCCTTCGGCAGAAAGAAGGAGCTCATGGCATAGAACAATTTGATTCAAATGGAATCACAAATCATCGCTCGGAGAGGGAGAACGAGGCAAATCTCCGAGAAGGGAAAAACAAAAACGCGATTCGATCCAAATTGCAGCCAACAAAGAGGAGGGGCGAAATTGATCCTTGGATTGCTACTAGATGATGAATTGTGTAGCACTCTGTGTCGGGTTACAAGCCACTCCTCGCAATACAAAATGCAGATGGCGAAAAGCTCTAGAACAAGAGCCGGTCTCTCCTTTAGCCCTAGCCTCCTCTCACCTAAACAAAATGAGAGTGACACCTCCAAAGATGGCTGCCCTAGCAGCCCCTTCACATATATATAGGCGCACGTCCGAAGACCAAAACACCCTCACATGAAGCACTCAACCCAAATACCCCCCAGGGGTAAAACTGTCCAACCCTAGCAGTTTTGATCCGACGGCCACGCCCGCACATCCGGTAGCTTCGCCTCGACGCGACCTCCCTGATGCCGCCACGTGCCGTCATGTCGACCACCGCGCCTTCCTCGTGGATAGCTTCGCCGCCGCGCCAGCCTCTCCACGCCGCTGCGCGTCGACCGTCCTCTTGGACCTTCCCCCGATTTTGAGACCCAAACCGGAAAACCTGCCAGCCTAGGTTTTGAGGCCCAAACCTGGAAACCGTACACCCCGAGTTTTGAGGCCAAAACTCGGAAACCCGCGAGCCCAGGTTTTGAGGCCCAAACTTGGAAACCGTCCATCTCGAGTTTTGAGGCCCAAACTCAGAAACCGGCCACCCGAGTTTTGAGGCCCAAACTCGGAAACCGTCGAGGGTAGCTTTTTGAGGCTCAGCTACCGAACCCGCACCGTAGATGGGATGTGATTCGCACACCCCAACCACCGGCACCGATGCCGATGCATGTCCAGCCTCCACGCCGGGCACAACACCTTCGCCTTCCTTCTTGACTTGGCCGATGGCACTTGCGCCGCACGCAAGCCCGTGTCCGACCTCTCGCCAAGTGCCACGACGCCATTGTCTTCCTCCCGACTCGGCTGATGCATCGCACATCCCCATGTGCTCTCGCTTGCTGATGCCACGTGCCAGCTACCACAACTGGTCCTCTGGCCCTCTGGTCCGTCAGTCCAAGCCTCACGTCCGCCCTTCACCGCTCTGGGTACATCGGCATGGCACGTCCACCGCATGGCATGCCCATCCTTCACCGCTCCCGGTCCGTCGGCACGGCACGTCTCTACTTGACCTTCACCTCGCCATTGACCACTATATCCGAGCTCCACACCTGCACATCAACACAGCCAAGAGACACATGTCGCACACACACACCAACACGGTAAACACAACACAACTCAACGCCACCGGTTAGTCATAAACATTAAGCACATAGCGACATATGGACTTAACCGAAAAAAGCCTCAACCCTTCCTCATCAAAGTCAATCATCATCATATATGTTCTCAATCCCCCCTTGATGAATGCATTGACTAAACAATAAAACCAAAAAGGAAGGTTTGAAGGCAAACCTCATTCAAGTGCCCAAAAGCCAATCAAAAGCAAACACAAGGCCACTTGGAATGAGGAAGGATCATGAAAACTCCAAATAAAAAGCTCTCGGTCCCGAAAGAAACGGGAAAGCAGGCAAAGCCTCCACACAACCGAAGAGACAAGAGAAAACAAGAGTTTCATGAAATCCCAAAAGGGTACTCGAAAACTAATCTCAAATAAATTGTCAAACAATCATCATAAAAGAAACCAAGGTACTTATCCACTTGGGTTCACTTGGGTCAAAATTTCTCCCCCTTGATGATTGAATTGACAAAAACTAGGCACAAGGGATGGTTTGAGATGCCAAAACAGAAAACTTGGTCCCCAAAGACATGGGCAACGGCTCAACGCAACCAAGCAAAGGTTCGGAGCAACAACTCAACAAAGAGCAAAACTCGATCTCATAGAGCAAAAGACTTGGTTCCCAAAGACATGGGCAACGGCTCGACGCAACCAAGTCAAAAATGAGCTAGCCCTCAAGAAGAGACAGAAAAGGCTCAACACCACTAGCTCAAGGCTTGATACCAATTGAGGCTGAAACAACGCATTAGAATGCAAAACTGCTAGTCCCTCAAGATAGAGGCACAAAGGCTCAACACAACTAGCAGACTCGATATCAATCACAAACAGCCAAAAAATGGTGAAGACAGCTAGTTCTTCAAGATAGAGGCAAAAGTGGCTCGACACAACTAGCTGAAGGCTCCATACAAATCGATAATACCAAGCAAAAACTGCTAGTCCCTCAAGACAGAGGCAAAATGGCTCAATACGACTAGCAGGCTCGATACCGACTGAGAAAAACACAAAGAGAAGCTCAAAACTAAATGGAGCACAAACATTCGGAGCACGCGGAGAAGCAGCAAAGCAAAAGCGACTCCTCCTGAAAGCAAGCCTAAACACAAAGGCTATGCATCAAAGCTCACTTATGAAGGATACCAATTGAAGCACATAAAAGAGCTATACCAATTGAAGAAGGAAATAAAAGAGCTAAACTCCCCTAGCTCAAAGCTCTCCCCAAAATGCATGACTCTCCCCTTTGTGCCAACACTCAAGCTCCCCCTTGCAAACAGCTTCTCCCCCTTGACAAAAGGGAACATGCTGAGGGGTTTTGACATTTTTCACAAAGTTGACACAAACACAAGACAAGTCATCAACCAAAAGCATATGGGGGCAATGAAAAGCACTGAACGTGACCACAAAGTGTATCAGAGCTAGGGGTATGTACACTAAGCTAAAAATGCATGAAATGTACAATGCAACAGCTTCAAGTGTATAGCAATCAGAATGAAAGATGCTCAAAAGGGTGCTGCCCTAAAACTTCAGCAACCAAAACACATGCTAGCAAAGGCTCAAACTGATCAAAGAATACGAAATATGAACAATTAAGCATATGATTAGTTTTAAGCCATTCAAAAGCAGTTCACCACTAAAATAGCACTTAACATGGATAGACAGGGAATCAACCAAGTGCTAACTCAAGTATAAAAGGTGAACTACCCCTACCAAAGTTCAATCATCATGCAATAGAATGAAACATAAACTTGTGTTATTTTCAATTTTTTATCGGAATTTGCAGCGGTATTAACACAAGTTCAAATTAAAAGCATGTGATTGCAAGAGGTTGAAAGCATGGTCATTGCCTAACTTTTCAACCGGGCTAAGCTATGCAACAAAAGCAATCAGAAGTTAAAGCACCGGTTTGGTCTTACACTACACGGCTCAAGTTTAACTCAATAGTGCAATGAGAAACAGTCTCGATACCGTGAGGTGTTGACACATGCAATCCCATCTTGATCTTTTCATTTCACTTAAACTTGGATCAAATTTTAAGCACAATGTAAATATGAACAATCCAAGCAAGTGAATGATTCAGTGCAAGAGACATAGCAACCTAGCATACAAAAGATAGCACAAGTGATCTCCACTCACATCCTACCCATGCTAGTTGCCAATCTCAATGGTGAACAAATTAAAGGTTTCATAGTTGATTAGTCAAGTTCACCATTTGCAAAAGTAGCTTAGCTCATAACATGTATCAAGTGATCAAAAAGAGCCTAAGCTACAAGCATCATCATGAATAAACAGGGCATTCCAAAAAGAGCATAATCTCATTCTCATTACTATATTCATGAAGCTCTAAAATGCAAGATATACATGATGAAATGCATGCAAGAGCTAGTCTATCAAAGACAAAGCAAAACTAGCCTAAAAAGGAAACCCAAAACAAAAAGGGTATCAGAGAAGTCCAACTAAGATACAACAAGCAAAATGCTTCCCCAACTAAAAGGGAAACATGCCAACCTCACAAATGAAGAGCCAAGAAACGCTCATGCGATAGCCAGCAAAATCCACATCGAAAAGACCACATAGCAAAAAGAGGTCAAAGAAGAAGAGTACCAAAATCCGAACTCAGAAGTGTGTCGGAAGTACCTCATGAAGCGCATGACCGCCTGCTGGTGTGATACCCGAGGGGACGCCTGAATCAGCTGAAATCTCGGGGGTGCCTGCCTCGCCGAAGTCGTCTCCCCCTCGCCAGATGCTGTCGCTCCCTCAGGTGCAGCTAGTGCTCGCTGGAGAACTGCTCGAACGGAACCCCAAGTCGTGGAAGAAGTGGGATTGGGTCCATGAGCCGAAATGCTCTCTCCTGGCTCCTGTTCTCCTGCACACTCAAAAGCAGAAGAAAGCACAAGGCATTGTCTCGTCTAGTGTGACCTCAAGGTCTCCACAAAAACGGTTAGTCACATAATAAGCATAAGGTGAACTCTCAACAAAAAGAGATCTACCTATGAATGATATCACAAGGAGATCTGAACTCAAACTAGTCAAAACTACCATGCAACAGGATAAAGCACTGTTGAGAACATAAGGTTGATATGTGCCCTTGTGGTTCCCTTCCTGAGTGATGAGTGATCGATCAACGGGCAACATGTCTCTTGGCTGTGTTGATGTGCAGGTGCGGAGCTCGGGCAGTGGTCGAAGGTGAGGTGAAGGTCAAGTGGGGACGTGCCGTGCCGACGGACCGGGAGCGGTGAAGGGCGGACGTGGAGCTTGGACTGACGGACCAGGAGACCTGAGGATCAGCTGTGGTAGTTGGCACGTGGCGTTGACAAGCAAGAGTACATGGGGATGTGCGGTGCATCGGCCGAGTCGGGAGGATGCCCGGTGTGGAGGCTGGACATGCTCCGGCATCGGTGCTGGAACTCGGGGTGTGCAAACCACATCCCGCCTACGGCATGGGTTCGGTAGCTGAGCCTCGAAAATGTGACGGAACGACCCTAATCTCATGGCCCACAGGTCCCTGTCAACCTCTGACAGCCGATCCCATGTTCCACTTAATTAAGACTGTCCATCACTGGGCTACATCAGCGCCCAATGTCCGCAGGATCATCTCACAATTCGGTTACAGCATTGCATACTTTTACAAATAATATCGGAATAAAGAGCGGAAGACTTAAATAACAATAGTTTTACAAAGCAGGGTTCCAAATAGAAATTAAGGTGCAGTTATTACAAACCAAGTTCTGATAATAGAAATAGACATAGGCAACGTAGTGGAGAACAGCAAAGATATTATAGTCACCCAGCCCGCGGGTGTACAACTATTCTTCGGCTCATCGGCCTCTTCCTGGACGATGGTCACGCAGCAGGGTGCAAGACACATCGGGGACTCTGTCATACCTGCAGCACGGGTAACAAACCTGAGTACTGGGGTACTCAACAAGACTTACCCGACTAAAGAAAAGGGAGAAGACTCAGAATGAGAGGCTTAGGGTAGTCAAGGTAAGGCTTAAGCAAGATCAGGTATTTTGCAGAAAAGCATTTTGTAAATCTTATTTTATTTTGGAAAGATTAGTATTCCTCAATTCTTCATCGTTCATGATTCATTTTACATTTCAAAAATTCCTAGTTGAGAACCACTCTCCGTTGACAGTCAGTGACCAAGTCTCCATAACCGAGGAGCAACGTTAATCCGGATAAATAATACTCAGCTGAGGATCCCTATTCACACGGCATATGTAGCACCCAAGCTTGCATAGGCCAACTCGTCTACCACGATTCCTCCAAGATTGGACCGGTCCTACGCCACCCGGAAGTACAGTACACCACTCCTTTCCAGGTACGACGACCACGTGGGTACATGCTACTTCCGCCATCTCTCCACTCCCAGTGCGCGGTTGTCGGTCCAATCAAGGATTTCTCGGAGCCAGAGCTTTCCGAAGTATGTGAATAGTTACAAGTCTTGACCAGCAGGCCCCCATACGGATGGTCCCTAATTTTCCAGCCAGAACTATACCTTGGTTATATCTCACCCAAGCGTAATAGTCCCGTCAGTTTTTCAACCCTGTCCCGGTCGGTGTCAACTGTTGAGTCCCGGACTACAACATGACGGCACCGTACGCTCGGACAACCTCTCCTCGCTATTGACTAGGTACGGATCAGATACCTAGCCAACAGCCGGGAGTAAGACCAAATTCCCATAAACATTCCTAAGTGATCACACTTTTGAAATTGGCATTTTATTGCAAAGTCTAATTCAATAAGCATTGCTAAGCATTTTTAAATACTTTGAAAAGCAGGTATCGGGTGTATCAGTGGTCAAGGTGGATAGTGCATCAATTAGGATAGCACACAACTCCTATAAACCTAATGCAATGATTTAACTCAAAAGCATTTAAGGAAAATCATTTTTATAAATTCAAGGAAAGGGTTAAATGCACCGGGGCTTGCCTTGAAGAGCAAAGAGGGCAGGCTCGAGGGCGGCAGGGCAGTTGTCGGAGCTCGGGGTAGCCTCAGGGACAGGTTCGTCAGCGGCTGCCTCGATCTTGACGCCTTCTCCTTCGGTGACTATACGAATGCAATGATGCATGCACATGAGTATGCTAGCATGAACACTACAGCACAGGACAATTCTACTGTTTCTAGAGTACAACTTTTCGGCGCATAAGTAACTTCTAGAACAGACACAAAGTTACTTATCTTGATCTCTAAGCAAAATTAATCAATCTATTAAACATCATTTATCCGACCTAAACACAAAACAAGCATGGCATCCCAAACATCATAGACCAAAAGGGTGGGGGTCTATGAACAGCAAACAATCCTAAAAGTCACTCACAGGGCATACATCACGAACTCTACTTGATTTTTCTATTTTTTTCCTAATTATTTAAAAAGGTCATTTTATGCAGTTGCTCCAAAATTTACCCAATTAATTTCATTAGTTCATTATAGTATAAATAGATGTCAAAACAAATTTCATAACTTTTGGAGGTCATTAAGGTGCTTAACAAAAATCAAACATTTAATTAACAAAAGGCACTATTTAACAATTTAAATAAATACCCAAAAATCAACTTGCTCCAAAAGGCCTCAAAATTTCACCAGAGACTAACATGACATAACTAGCACATAAAAATTTATCTCATGATTTTAGGAGCTACACATGATTTTCTAAAAATCTAAAACCATTCATTTCTTAATTAAAAGGGAGATTTTTCATTTTCAAACTTTTGCTCAAAGTCCAAGTTTCATATTTTTCTAAAATACTACAAGGTATAAAGAGTCTACCATCAATTTTTCAGAATTTTTGGAGCAACACAGAAAATCGCACAAAAGGTGGAAAAAGATACTATCACATCCTTCCAAAAAGGAAAAAGAGCACTGTGCCCTTCCTCGCGAGGCTCGGGCGAAACGGAGACATGTGTTCGCGAGGCCTGGCTCGGGCGAGACGGAAGCATGTGTCCGCCGAGGCTCTGGCTCGGGCGAGACGGAAGGCATGTGTCCGCCGAGGCCTGGCTCGAGCGAAGCGGGTTCGGGCGAAACGGGCTCGGGCGAGACGGAAATGATTGCTTCGCCCGAGGCCTGGCCCGGAGGCTCGGGCAAGACGGAGAGCATGTGCTCGCCGAGGCATGGCTCGGGCGAAGCGGAAGGCTCGGGCGAATCGCAAGCGAGGCGGACGGCGGACCGGCCGCTCGGGGCTCGCGCTGGGTAAGCCGAGGGTGGGGAAAGATTCGCGGGCTCACCGAGAGTCTGGTGGGAGGCTCAGCGAGGCGGTGCAGGGTCGGAGGAGGGAGCTCGACGGTGGCGGTGCTTCGGCGGAGCTCTCTGGCGGCGAGCGGCGTCCGGCGGCTCTGTCCACCAAAGAGATCACCGAGGTGCGGTTAGAAGCGCACGGAGGTGAGGAAGAGAGGGCAGGGGTCGGAGGGACGGGAGGAACACTCACGCGGCGAATTCCTCTCCTTGCCGAAATGCGGCCGCTTGCCGGAGTTGGGGAAGAACCGTTCGCGCCGGCGAAAGGAGGGGCGGAGGGGTGAAATTGGTCGCTCCGGAAGGTGGAGCAGCTCAAGGCGAAGGCGGTGGAGGCTTTGGCGGGCGCTGGGTTGGTCCGGTGGTGCGGGGCGCCGTGGTGGCGGTAATGGCGGACTCGGCGGCTTCTTATAGTCGCGGGCGGAGCTAGGGAGGGGTCCGGGCGAGGGGTAGAGCGCTCGCGCGACATTAAAGGAGTAGGGAGCAGGGTAGGGCGGCTCGGTGTGGGCGGGGAACGCGCGCGGCGCGGCGGCTTGCCGGCGGCCGCAGCTGCCCGCTGTCCGCGGCCGAGGGGAAAGAGGAGGAGGGTAGGGGATGGGCGAGGCGGCGGTATGTAGGGGACCGGAGAGGAACGAGCGCCAGCGCTTGGCCGCGCGCGGCACGGGCGCGGGTCAGCCGGGCTCGGCAGGGGCGGCGAGGCTCGCGCGCGGTGCGGCGGCCTTGCCGGAGGCCGGGCCCCCCGGCTTTAAAGTTCGTGCACAGTGACGACATTTAAAGCAAACTTCCCCTTTCTGAAACCTTGAAATTACTCCCAAAAGTTGAACTACACAAAAGAAAACTCAAAACACCAAAGTTGCTTAAAATTTTGAGATCTACAACTTTGCCAATATAAATTTTTTCTGAAACTCAAAAGTTTTTGAGATAATTTTGAAAACCGAAAAAGGACAAAATTGAAGTTTGAAGGAATCTGAAATTACTTCTGATTTTATATAAACCTTGGAAATCTGTAAACACCAAAGTTGTTCCTCTTGACAAGACCTACAACTTTGCTAAAAGGACCAACCTCAAATTTTGAATAGTTTTTGCATTATAAAAAGAGGGGTAAAAACCAGGGTTTGGGAAATCAGGGTTTTTCAAAAGGAATTTAAATCTGTTTTTGATTTTTGGTTCTTGAACCACACAACAAAGCTTCAAGACACTAAACTGCACAAGAACTACACAAAGCTAGGCACAGAGGTGAAATTACCATTTTGCCCTTTTAGGAAGATTTGGGCATTTAGGGTTTTCGAAAAAAAAGATCACTACACAAGTCATCTCAGAAAAAGGTAAATGCAGAACAAGCATTGGGCAAACATAAATGCATGGCAAAAAAATGATTAATGACTAAAGATGATGACATATCAGGTTATTTACATACTAATCACCATAGGTGTTACACCTTTCCCCCTAAAAGAAATCTCGCCCCGAGATTCTGCGTCTTAAGAAGGACAAAGGCAAACCTTACATCTACAGAGTATCGAGAAAGTCTGGAAAGGTCTTCGCTAAGAAGTCTTCGGATTCCCAAGTGGCTTCTTCTTCAGAGTGTTGGTTCCACTGGATCTTGTACCATCTTGTGGTAGTCCTCCGGGTAACACGGTCCTTGTGATCCAACACACGAACTGGATACTCAGAGTATGACAGATCGGGTTCTAACTCAACACCTTCAACTTCCACCACGTGTTCGGGTACTCGGAGACATTTCTTGAGTTGGGAGACGTGAAACACATTATGGATTGCGGAAAGATGATCGAGCAATCTTAGCTTGTAAGCTACCTTGCCACAACGTTCCAGAATCTCAAACGGGCCAATGTAGCGGGGTGCTAGCTTTCCCTTGACTCCAAAACGAGTGACTCCTTTGGTGGGTGAGACCTTCAGGTACACATAATCCCCGATCTCGAACTACAGAGGTCGACGTCTCTTGTCAGCATAACTTTTCTGTCGAGACTGTGCAATCTTCATGTTCTCTTGTATTTGCTTGACTTTCTCTTCCATATCTTTTACTAGATCAACCCCAAAGAATTCCCTTTCTCCAGGTTCAGACCAACTGAGAGGTGTACGACAACGACGACCGTACAGTGCTTCAAAGGGTGCCATCTTGATGCTTTCTTGGTAGCTGTTGTTGTATGAGAATTCTGCCAAGGGCAAATAGTCATCCCAAGTATCTGCGAAGGTGAGCACACATGCTCTCAACATATCCTCTAGCACTTGGTTGACTCGCTCAGTTTGTCCATCTGTTTGTGATGATATGCTGTACTACGCAAGAGCTTGGTTCCAAGTGAGGTATGGAACGCTTTCCAAAACTTGGCGACAAACTGGGTACCACGATCAGAGATAATGGTTTTGGGTATACCATGGAGTTTTACTATGTTTGTTCTTGTACAAAGTGGCATAAATGGGGACGGTGTAACTGGTCTTCACTGGCAGGAAGTGAGCTTGCTTAGTGAGGCGATCCACGATCACCCATATGGAATCAAAACCTCTTGATGTCTTGGGTAGACCATTGATAAAGTCCATACTGATATCGTCCCATTTCCAAGCAGGTACAGATAAAGGTTGCAATTCTCCTCCGGGCTTCATGTGCACGGCTTTGACTTTCTGGCAGGTATCGCACTGAGCGACATACCGGGCGATCTCAATCTTCATCTTTGTCCACCAGAATTTCTGCTTCAAATCCTGGTACATTTGTTGCTGCCGGGGTGGATGGAGAATCTAGTCAAGTGTGCTTCATCAAGGATTAACTTTCTTAACTCAGGCACTTTAGGAACTACTAACCGATTCTTAAACCATACTACTCCTGCATCATCAATCCTGAAACAATGAGCCTTTCCGGATTGGACCTTTTCGATGATGTGCTTGATTCCAGGGTTATCTTTCTGTGCAGCGATGATCTGCTCTCTGATAGGGGTTTCTATTCTGATATTATTCAGAGTTCCTTGTGGAATCATTTCAATATTCAACCTTTCCAGCTCATAACACAAAGAAGAATCATAGGGTTTCATCATCAAGACAGTTGCAATATGACTTGCGACTGAGCGCATCGGCAACCACATTCGCCTTACCCGGATGGTAATGCACTTCAAGATCATAGTCCTTAATTAACTCAAGCCATCTTCTCTGCCTCATATTCAGTTCTTCTTGAGTGAAGATATACTTCAGGCTTTTGTGATCTGTGTACACATTGCAGGTACTGCCCAACAGATAATGACGCCAGATCTTCAAGGCATGCACTACTGCTGCTAACTCGAGATCATGAGTTGGATAATTCTCTTCATGTTGCTTAAGCTGTCGGGAGGCATATGCGATCACTCGACCTTCTTGCATCAAAACACAGCCCAAACCAGTACCAGATGCATCACAGTAGACATCAAAGGACTTTTCGATGTTCGGCTGAGCTAGCACTGGTGACGTGGTTAACAGTCTCTTCAATGTCTGAAAGGCTTGTTCACAAGCTGATGACCAGACAAACTTCACTGAATTCTTTACTAACTCAGTGATAGGCTTGGCGATTCTGGAGAAATCTGGGATGAATCGACGATAATATCCTGCCATTCCCATAAAGCTGCGGACTTGATGAACAGTGGTAGGTGGCTTCCAATCCAGAATGTCTGCCACTTTACCAGGGTCAACTGACACACCTTCAGCGGATAGGACATGACCAAGAAACTGTATCTGATCTAACCAGAACTCACATTTACTGAACTTGGCATACAGCTGATGTTCTCTGAGACGGGATAGAACGATACGAAGATGTTCGGCATGATCTTCAGGGGTTTTGAGTTGACAAGGATGTCGTCAATGAACACGACCACGAATTTATCAAGCTCCGGCATGAACACAGAGTTCATGAGGTACATGAAATGAGCAGGGGCATTGGTCAAACCGAAGGACATGACCAAGTACTCATATAGGCCGTATCTGGTGGTGAAAGCTGTTTTAGGAATATCTTCAGGACGAATCTTTATTTGGTGGTAGCCGGATCTGAGATCGATCTTGGAGAATACTTTGGCTCCAGCTAACTGGTCAAAGAGAAGATCAATACGAGGCAAGGGATATTTGTTTTTGATGGTGACCTCATTGAGTGGGCGATAATCAATGCACATTCTGAGAGTCTTGTCTTTCTTCTTTACAAAGATTGCAGGACAGCCCCAAGGAGACGAGCTTGGGCGAATGAAACCCTTGTCCAACAAATCTTGTAATTGGATTTTTAGCTCTGCCAACTCTCTGTGAGGCATTCGATAAGCTCTGCGGGATATAGGAGCAGTCCCGGGCTTTAGCTCTATGGCAAACTCGACATCACGGTCAGGAGGCAGACCAGGCAAATCCTCCGGAAAAACATCAGGGAATTCGCAGACCACGGGGATGTCTCTGGTTTCCAGAACATAGGTGGTATTTATTTGAGTGGCTGCTGGTTTTTGAGGCATTGGGAGTTGGAGAAGGAGTTTGGAGGTACTGTTAGGAATGTCCACTCTCACAACCCTATTCAGGATGTCGATCATGGCTTTATACTGGCACATCCAATTCATGCCTAAATGACATCTATCTCCTGATCACGAAGCACTATCATGGTGGTGGGAAATACATGTTCCCCCAACATTACTGGTATACTGCGAACCACTTCCTTAGTACTTATACGCCCTCCAGGCAAAAATATGCAGAAACTTTCTTTTAAACCTCAATTGATATCTCATGCTTGATGACAAAAGTACGACTGATGAAGGAATGCGATGCACCAGAATCAAACAACACAACTGCAGGGTGATTGGCAACAGGAAACCTACCGATCATGACGGGCTCCCCTTCTGGTATATCGCTGACAGCGGTGTAGTAGACTTGTTCGTGCTTCTTGACAATCTTGCCCTTCTGAGCATGCTGCTGCTGTGCACGGTGCTGCTGCTGCTGAGATCCTCCAGGATTCTTCTGAGTATTCTGGGCATACCTCTTGGCTTTGGGCACTCACGAGACCAGTGACCAAGCTGGCCGCAGTTGTAGCAGGGATGGTTGTAGGCTGTTTGTGGAGTGGTGATACGAACACCTGGGGCGTTCGGCTGTGTGGCACTCTGCTGGTTGGCATTATGGGTGGTGGCCGCGGTACGGACGACCACTTGCTGGTTGGGGTAAGGTAGGCGATTTTGGTGGTGACTGGGGTGGTATATGATCCTCTAGCGCTTGTAACCGCCAGAGAAACTGCTGGATCCTGCTTTCTTCTTCTTCTTTTCCTCTTGATACTGACGGTTGCTTTCTTCATATGCAACAGCACGATCAACGGCATCATGATACGAACCGGTCAGGTTATTGGACATACTTCTGCGAATCTTAGGGTGCAGACCTCTAAGGAAACAATCCCTCTTCTTTTCGTCCGTGTTGACGTATTCCGAGGCATACTGGCTAAGGTGGTTGAACTGACCCACATACTGCATCACTGTGGAGTCTTTCTGTTGAAGAGCCAAAAACTGATCAAGCTTCATCTTCATTAATCCCGAAGGGATGTGATGTGCACAGAAAGCTGTGCGGAACTCTTCCCAGGTCAACTGATGACCTTCAGGCTGGGCAGCCAACAGGTTGGCATACCAAGCGCTTGCTGGACCACGAAGCTGCTGAGAAGCGAACCGGGGCTTCTGGGTGTCGGTGCAGTGGAGAAGACCAATTTTCTGCTCCATGGTGCGGAGCAATCATCAGCTTCAAGGGGTTCATCGGCCTAGTAAAGACCGGTGGACGGGTTTCGGTGAAATCCACATAGGTGGTCTCTTGGTTGATGTTGTGGCGACCACGGTGAATGTTCTGCTGCCCCTGATTTTGGGCCATCAGGTTAGCGGCGGCTGCCAAGGCTGCGATGGCATCTGCTAGCGTAGCAGGAACAGGTGGAGGGTTTGGAAGGTTGGCATCATCAGAACCTCCAGCTCCAGTGCGGGTGTTCACAGGCATCTGTTAAACAACTTGGAACTTAGCATTCATAGATAGAGTTCTGAAACAACTGACTGATGAGCTTCACTGATACAAAGGTTGATAGATTGATAAAGATGACTGACAGATAACAACTGACCGATAAGGGAAAAAGGTACGAAAAGAAAGATACAGACTGACTTAACAAAAGACAGACTAACGCTCCCAAATCTAGACTAAGTTTTAGGTAAGCAGGTGGTACAAACACACGGGATCTCCATCTCCTAAAGACGGGTCTAGTCCTCATCGATGATGATCATTTCTTCGTCGTCGTTCTTCTTCGAGGTCTTCTTCAGGATCTCTCCTCCTCGTCCTCGCTTCAGCGTAGATGTTCTCGGCAGGTTTCACCTCCTGTTCATGGCTTGGCTCTTGCTCCATGTCCGGCTCTTCACACTACTCCGTCCTCAGGGTCTTCCATAACCGGGGGTACCAAGGGGGGAGTTGATCATACAGCTGATGCACTTCCTCATGAAGCATATCATTGAACTGTTCAATCTGAGCTGTGTACTGCTGCAGTCCGTGGAGCTCGGCTCTGGTAACGTCCTCGCGGGTCCAAGCATCATTGCGCTGCTCGATAGCGCGAACCGTGTTCCGGTTGGCCTGCTCCAGAGAAGCTCGTGCCTCATAAAACTCCAGGCATGAGTGGTAGAAGTCATGCTCCAAGTTCTTCAGCTCAGCCTTCAGATCCTTGATCTCCTCCTTCAGGTTCTTACGGGTGCGGCGGGGAAGCGACGACTGTTGGAAGATTCTCCAGTCTCCTCCCCAGCGCGTGGTGCCAGCTGGTGGCGTGGCACACCATGCGGTCCAGTTGACTTGCGGGCAGTCAGCTTGATGCGAGCCATGTCTGGATAAGAGAAGACGGATGAGAAAGGCTAGCAAGAACAGGTAAAGGCATACTACCCCCAGAACTTAGAGAGGAAGTTAACTTAAGTGATTATGACATGATGCATGAATCGTTCCTACGGAACAAGCAATGCAATAAATAAGGTACATAGGCTTAAAACATGTTGTCCACTAGCTAGTGTTGCCATATGAGAGACAAGATGAGAGAAGCAATTTGGACTCAAAATAGTCAAGTTTAGTTTGTTTGGACTCAAAAGGTCTTTTGAAGTTTTCGCAAAACGAACACTGCACGTTAAAGTGAGATGCTCCGATACCACTCTGTGACGGAACGACCCTAATCTCATGGCCCACAGGTCCCTGTCAACCTCTGACAGCCGATCCCATGTTCCACTTAATTAAGACTGTCCATCACTGGGCTACATCAGCGCCCATGTCCGCGGATCATCTCACAATTCGGTTACAGCAGCATTGCATACTTTTACAAATAATATCGGAATAAAGAGCGGAAGACTTAAATAACAATAGTTTTACAAAGCAGGGTTCCAAATAGAAATTAAGGTGCAGTTATTACAAACCAAGTTCTGATAATAGAAATAGACATAGGCAACGTAGTGGAGAACAGCAAAGATACTTATAGTCACCCAGCCCGCGGGTGTACAACTATTCTTCGGCCTCATCGGCCTCTTCCTGGACGATGGTCACGCAGCAGGGTGCAAGACACATCGGGGACTCTGTCATACCTGCAGCACGGGTAACAAACCCTGAGTACTGGGGTACTCAACAAGACTTACCCGACTAAAGAAAAGGGAGAACTCAGGAATGAGAGGCTTAGGGTAGTCAAGGTAAGGCTTAAGCAAGATCAGGTATTTTGCAGAAAAGCATTTTGTAAATCTTATTTTATTTTGGAAAGATTTAGTATTCCTCAATTCTTCATCGTTCATGATTCATTTTACATTTCAAAACATTCCTAGTTGAGAACCACTCTCCGTTGACAGTCAGTGACCAAGTCTCCATAAACCGAGGAGCAACGTTAATCCGGATAAATAATACTCAGCTGAGGATCCCTATTCACACGGCATATGTAGCACCCAAGCTTGCATAGGCCAACTCGTCTACCACGATTCCTCCAAGATTGGACCGGTCCTACGCACCCGGAAGTACAGCACACCCAGTTCCAGCCACAGTACGACGACCACGTGGGTACATGCTACTTCCGCCATCTCTCCACTCCCAGTGCGCGGTTGTCGGTCCCAATCAAGGATTTCTCGGAGCCAGAGCTTTCCGAAGTATGTGAATAGTTACAAGTCTTGACCAGCAGGCCCCCATACGGATGGTCCCTAATTTTCCAGCCAGAACTATACCTTGGTTATATCTCACCCAAGCGTAATAGTCCCGTCAGTTTTTCAACCCTGTCCCGGTCGGTGTCAACTGTTGAGTCCCGGACTACAACATGACGGCACCGTACGCTCGGACAACCTCTCCTCGCTATTGACTAGGTACGGATCAGATACCTAGCCAACAGCCGGGGAGTAAGACCAATTCCCATAAACATTCCTTAAGTGATCACACTTTTGAAATTGGCATTTTATTGCAAAGTCTAATTCAATAAGCATTGCTAAGCATTTTTCAAATACTTTTGAAAAGCAGGTATCGGGTTGTATCAGTGGTCAAGGTGGATAGTGCATCAATTAGGATAGCACACAACTCCTATAAACCTAATGCAATGATTTAACTCAAAAGCATTTAAGGAAATCATTTTATAAATTCAAGGAAAGGGTTAAATGCACCGGGGCTTGCCTTGAAGAGCAAAGAGGGCAGGCTCGAGACGGCAGGGCAGTTGTCGGAGCTCGGGGTAGCCTCAGGGACAGGTTCGTCAGCGGCTGCCTCGATCTTGACGCCTTCTCCTTCGGTGACTATACGAATGCAATGATGCATGCACATGAGTATGCTAGCATGAACAACATACAGCACAGGACAATTCTACTGTTTCTAGAGTACAACTTTTCGGCGCATAAGTAACTTCTAGAACAGACACAAAGTTACTTATCTTGATCTCTAAGCAAAATTAATCAATCTATTAAACATCATTTATCCGACCTAAACACAAAACAAGCATGGCATCCCAAACATCATAGACCAAAAGGGTGGGGGTCTATGAACAGCAAACAATCCTAAAAGTCACTCACAGGGCATACAACACGAACTCTACTTGATTTTTCTATTTTTTTTCCTAATTATTTAAAAAGGTCATTTTATGCAGTTGCTCCAAAATTTACCCAATTAATTTCATTAGTTCATTATAGTATAAATAGATGTCAAAACAAATTTCATAACTTTTGGAGGTCATTAAGGTGCTTAACAAAATCAAACATTTAATTAACAAAAGGCACTATTTAACAATTTAAATAAATACCCAAAAATCAACTTGCTCCAAAGGCCTCAAAATTTCTCCAGAGACTAAACATGACATAACTAGCACATAAAAATTTATCTCATGATTTTAGGAGCTACACATGATTTTCTAAAAATCTAAAACCATTCATTTCTTAATTAAAGGGAGATTTTTCATTTTCAAACTTTTGCTCAAAGTCCAAGTTTCATATTTTTATAAAATACTACAAGGTATAAAGAGTCTACCATCAAATTTTCAGAATTTTGGAGCAACACAGAAAATCGCACAAAAAGGTGAAAAAGGATACTATTCACATCCTTCCAAAAAGGAAAAAGAGCACTGTGCCCTTTCCTCGCGGGGGCTCGGGCGAAACGGGAGACATGTGTTCGCCGAGGCCTGGCTCGGGCGAGACGGAAGGCATGTGTCCGCCGAGGCCTGCTCGGGCGAGGGGAAGGCATGTGTCCGCCGAGGCCTGGCTCGGGCGAGACGGAAGGCATGTGTCCGCCGAGGCCTGGCTCGAGCGAAGCGGGTTCGGGCGAAACGGCTCGGGCGAGACGGAAATGATTGCTTCGCCCGAGCCTGGCCGGAGGCTCGGGCGAGACGGAGAGCATGTGCTCGCCGAGGCATGGCTCGGGCGAAGCGGAAGGCTCGGGCGAATCGCAAGCGAGGCGGACGGCGGACCGGCCGCTCGGGGCTCGCGCTGGGTAAGCCGAGGGTGGGGAAAGATTCGCGGGCTCACCGAGAGTCTGGTGGGAGGCTCAGCGAGGCGGTGCAGGGTCGGAGGAGGGAGCTCGACGGTGGCGGTGCTTCGGCGGAGCTCTCTGGCGGCGAGCGGCGTCCGGCGGCTCTGTCCACCAAAAGAGATCACCGAGGTGCGGTTAGAAGCGCACGGAGGTGAGGAAGAGAGGGCAGGGGTCGGAGGGACGGGAGGAACACTCACGGCGGCGAATTCCTCTCCTTGCCGAAACGCGGCCGCTTGCCGGAGTTGGGGAAGAACCGTTCGCGCCGGCGAAAGGAGGGGCGGAGGGGTGAAATTGGTCGCTCCGGAAGGTGGAGCAGCTCAAGGCGAAGGCGGTGGAGGCTTTGGCGGGCGCTGGGGTGGTCCGGTGGTGCGGGGCGCCGTGGTGGCGGTAATGGGGACTCGGCGGCTTCTTATAGTCGCGGGCGGAGCTAGGGAGGGGTCCGGGCGAGGGGTGAGAGCGCTCGCGCGACATTAAAGGAGGTAGGGAGCAGGGTAGGGCGGCTCGGTGTGGGCGGGGAACGCGCGCGGCGCGGCGGCTTGCCGGCGGCCGCAGCTGCCCGCTGTCCGCGGCCGAGGGGAAAGAGGAGGAGGGTAGGGGATGGGCGAGGCGGCGGTATGTAGGGGACCGGAGAGGAAACGAGCGCCAGCGCTTGGCCGCGCGCGGCACGGGCGCGGGTCAGCCGGCTCGGCAGGGGCGGCGAGGCTCGCGCGCGGTGCGGCGGCCTTGCCGGAGGCCGGGGCCCCCCGGCTTTAAAGTTCGTGCACAGTGACGACATTTAAAGCAAACTTCCCTTTCTGAAACCTTGAAATTACTCCCAAAAGTTGAACTACACAAAGAAAACTCAAAACACCCAAAGTTGCTTAAAATTTTGAGATCTACAACTTTGCCAATATAAATTTTTCTGAAACTCAAAAGTTTTTGAGATAATTTTGAAAACCGAAAAAAGGGACAAAATTGAAGTTTGAAGGAATCTGAAATTACTTCTGATTTTATATAGAAACTTGAAATCTGTAAACACCAAAGTGTTCCTCTTGACAAGACCTACAACTTTGCTAAAAGGACCAACCTCAATTTTGAATAGTTTTTGCATTATAAAAGAGGGGTAAAAACCAGGTTTGGGAAATCAGGGTTTTTCAAAAGGAATTTAAATCTGTTTTTGATTTTTGGTTCTTGAACCACACAACAAAGCTTCAAGACACTAAACTGCACAAGAACTACACAAAGCTAGGCACAGAGGTGAAATTACCATTTTGCCCTTTTAGGAAGATTTGGGCATTTAGGGTTTTCGAAAAAAAAGATCACTACACAAGTCATCTCAGAAAAAGGTAAATGCAGAACAAGCATTAGGCAAACATAAATGCATGGCAAAAAAATGATTAATGACTAAAGATGATGACATGTCAGGTTATTTACATACTAATCACCATAGGTGTTACAGAAAAGCTACCCTCGACGGTTTCCGAGTTTGAGCCTCAAAACTCGGGGTGGCCGGTTTCCGAGTTTGGGCCTCAAAACTCGGCGAGGACGGTTTCCAGGTTTGGGCCTCAAAACCTGGGCGCGCGGGTTTTCTGAGTTTGGGCCGCAAAACTCAGCCTGAGGACAGGTTTCCCGTTTCGGCCTCAAACCGGGGAAGGCCCAGGTTCCCCTCCCGGTTTCGGCCTCAAACCGGGGGGAAGTCCGCAAAAAGGACGGTCGACGCGTGGCGGTGTGGAGAGGCTGGCGCGGAGGCGAGGCTATGCACGAGGTAGGCGCGGTGGTCGACTGGGCGGCACGTGGTGGCATCCTGAGGCTTGCGTTGAGGCGAAGCTAAGGATGAGGAAGGCGCGTGGCCGTCAGATCAACTATCAGCAGAGTTGGATCGGGATACCCCTAGGGTCGGCCATTTCGCTCATGTATCTAGGGGTAGTAAGGGGATTATTGTTTTAGGCTATAAATAAGAGAGGCACCCCTCCTCTCTCCCTATCCTTGTAGTCATTTGTTCCTGAGCTCTCTCTCTCTAGCCCTCGCTTAGGTTCTAATCATACCTCGCTGCAAGCGATCCGCAAGACGGAAATCATACCTCTGTGTATTTGGAACTTTTGAGGAAACGAGACCGTATTCTCGTTGTCTCCTCGTGTGGAGGAATTTCGGCTGAAATCGAATCGTGTTCTGTGTTCTTCACGTTTGGTTTTTCATCTCTTGGAGATTTGCCTCATTCTCCCTCTCCACGAGATGATTTTCGATTCCACTTGAATTAGTTTGTTCTTGGTCGTGAGGTCCATCTTTGCACCGAAGGATTTCTCCTATAACCTCACGAGTCCATAGATCGGGTTGATTTCGTGTTCGTTCTTCCTCTTTCCCCCTTTCCGGTGTTTCTCAGATTACCCTTGATTGACTTGGATTGGTGTGATGATTTCTTAGGATTAGCACCCCAATATGTTGAGGAACACCTGGGAGAAGTTTGATCGAAGCCTCTTTTGATTTGGTGAAGTTTCGATCGATTTCCCTTTTGACCCGAGCAGTTTTTCTGCTCTCTGTTCATCCGCGGACAGTCCGCGCCGGCAGCGGCGGACAGTCCGGGGATCGGGGTTGGCCAGGTCAGTCAGGTGCAGTCCCCTGACTGTTCACTGTCAAGTGAACGACGGACAGTCCGCGGTACAAACCTGCGGACAGTCCGGGACCTGTCCAGCAGACTTGCAGAACAGTTCGGTTTCTGCGTTTTTGCCGGCGGACAGTCCGGCGTCTAGTCGCAGACAGTCCGGGACTTAACGCCGGACAGTCCGGGACTCTGATCGCGAACAGTCCGCGAATCTGCAGTTTGTGCTGTTTTGCTCCGTAGCTTTGGCAGTTGGTTTTGGGGTTTCTCCGGAGGTTCCGCTGTACCACTGGGACATCTCCTAGGGTATCCACCTACTCGTAGGTCGTGAACTCTCTGGTCATTTCGAGTCTTCGCTTTTGGGGTGATTTTCTGGGACAAGGGCTATACAATTCACGAGTTGAATTTAAGGCTCCCATTCACCCCCCTCTGGTCGCTAATCCGGTCCTTCAATTGGTATCAGAGCAGGTTAAGGATCTCTCCTACCTTAATCGGTTTCAGATCCTAAGGGCGACATGGAACGAGGGAACAACAAGGCTCCTTGGTTCGATGGAACGAACTATCCCTATTGGAAGATTCGGATGCGTCCTTATCTCAACAGCATCGGATCTTCTGTCTGGGAGATATGTGAGAACGCTGAGTACGTAGTCCTTGCGGCTCGTGTGGGTTAGATCCAGATTGACCAACACGAGCCAACTCCAAGGCTCGTAATGCTCTTCGGCCAGCCTCTCCTTCCTGAGTTCGAACGTATCTCAGAGCTTGAGACGACACGAGAGATCTGGGTGAAGCTTCAAAGCTATCACGAAGGGACCGCTCAGTCAACCAGACTCTTCGAGACCTACAAGCGAGAGTACGAGAACTTTGTTCAGTTGGAGGGAGAGATGATTGACGCTATGGGTCTCGTTTCGCTCGTTCCAGACGATCGTGAACAAGATGCGTGCCAATCGGGCCACCCTACCCTATGACGATCATGAGAGGGCTCTCAAGTTGCTTATCCCCTGGATCGGAGGGTATGGGAGGTGAAGGTGTCGACCATCATCGAGTCTCCTGCTTACGACACCCTCACCGTGGACAAGCTGTTCAGCAAGCTCAAGTCCACCGAGATCGATCACCTGACCCAGGCCAAGCTGAAGAATCCATCTTCACACACCATGGCTTTGGTCTCAGGCACAGGTGGATCGACTTTCTCTACTGACGCTTCACCTCCTCTTGTTGCGTTGTCTTCTTTGCATACAGTCACGGAGGAGCAGTTGGATGCGCTTGGAGACGACTAATTCCCCCCCACCACTTTTTTCGTATTTGCTGTTTTCACAACATCGCCTGAATCGCCGGCGTGGTGGCGCACGCGAGGGCTGCTACAAGTGTGGTGATCTAGACCACTTCATGGCGAACTGCCCCAAGAACATCAAGAACTTCCCCGGCAAGAATCGCAACTTCAGGCGCAAGGGCAAGCCAGAGTACAAGACCGAGAAGAAGAAGGTCAAGGACAGTTTCAGCCGAGAGGACATGGAGATGGCTTTCGACGCCAACAAGCGTGCTTTTGACTCCAGCAAGCGTGCATTCCTCGCCACCTTCAGCGATGGCGAGAAGTCCTCCGACGGCGACTCCAGCGACGATGGGCCCGAGCACAAGACTGAAGATCGCTTCAACGGACTCTGCTTCTTCGGCAACTCCTCCAAGGGCTTTTGCACCATGGCCTTGGATGAAGAGGACTGCAAGCGCAAGGCAGAAGACGCCGATGACACCCATAGCGACGACGACGACGACGACAGCGCCTCTCAGGTATCAAACTCTTCAGTTGTCGATCGTCTCACTGATCAACGAGATAAGTTTGCAGGCTTAGCCGGTCTTTTGGAGAAGAGGCTCACTCAGGTTTACCAAGAGCGCTGTGAGTTTAAGGCTAAGATGAGTGAAGCGCTTAAGGAGCTTGAGTTCGCTAAGTCCGAGGTGAAGGTAACCGATGAGGAGGAGTGTGAGGAGTGCATGATGCATATGACAAACTTTGCCACCCTGCAAACCAAGTATGCCTCTTTGATTGAGGTGTATGATGAGCTGAAGAGTAGGCTAGACTTGGTGGGTGATTGCAAAGAGTGTCCCTCCCTGAAGGAGTTGGAGGAAGTGAAGGCAAGGCCTTCTTTGCTAGGTGCCTGCAAGCTTTGTCCTAGCTTACGAACTGAGTTGACAGAAGTCAATACCAAGTTGGCTGAAGCCATGAAGGCCAGCTCAGTTAGCACCTTGTCCGCTCCATGTGAGCGATGCGTGGGGATGGAGCTTGAGATGGCCAACTGTCGGCATTACAGGATGCAAACCGAGGAGGAAAACACATACCTTCGGTCCATCCTGAGTTGGGTGTCATGCAGTGAGCCACAGTTAGGCATGATGATCAGTCAGTTCAAGAGGAGAACTGATTGCTCAGGAGTAGGCTTTACTTCAGGTGGGAAGGGCGCTAGTACCTTTGGTAAGATCGGTGAGTTTAGCGGAGTGAACCCGAGTGAGAAACCATCCGCTATCCCTAAGCTTACCAAGATCACCCCACCTGAGCCTCCTAAACCTATCACCAAGGATGGTATCCTTGATGAACCTCCCAAGGCTCCACCTCGCAAGCAAGTGTGGGTTCCCAAACCTAACCATCTTAGGAACACACTTGACACCCTTCCTGACGTCTCTAGTGATCCCCTTCCGAGAGGCAAGCAGCCAGCCAGAGTGAACAACCCTCGCAACAATAGGAACCAACAACCCAAGAGAGTGGTGAGGTTCGAGTGCGAGTACTGTCACTGCGAGGGTCACCTAGCTGAGTTTTGCTTTCGGAGGAAGAGAGACGCTAGGAAGGAGTTGGAGCTGAACAACCAGGCCAGGTACCACCCTTTCCATGGTGTGCAAGGTCGGGGAGTTCAGAGGCAGGGCGCTAGACCTGGAGGAGCACCCCCTCAAGTTGCTAGGCCCCAGGCAGCTAGACCACAGGGTGGTGGTCGTGCCCGTCGCGGTTCCAGTCGTCCTCTATACGATCGTGAGCCGAGTGTAAGAGGTTTTGCTGCTCAGTCCCATAGCGAACCACCTTTTCAGTATGGTGGTGATCGTTTTGCTTAGATGGGACAGGTAGGTCAGTTTGGAGGTTTTCCGTTCCATAGCGGACCACCCTTTCAGGTTGGTGGTGATCGCTATCCACCCATGGGACGAGGACAGTTTGGTGTTGCTGCTAACACTTTTTCTGGGCCTATGACACAGCACTGGTATCCTTCTCAGTATACTAACCCCAGTGTTGTGCCATATGCTCACTTCCTGCCTTTCTATTGATGCAGGAACTTCGTGTGACGGAACGACCTTAACCCCATGGCCCACGTGTCCCTGTCAACTTCTGACAGCCGAACCCATGTTCCATGTGATTAAGACCTGTTCGCCACCGGGCTACATCAGTGCCCAATGTCCGCAGGATCATCTCACAATTCGGTTACAGCATTGCATACTTTTACAAATAACATCGGAATAATCAGCGGAAGACTTAAGTAACATTAGTTTTACAAAACAGGGTTTCAAATGAGGTAAGGAGTACGATTATTACAAACCATTGTTCGGGAAATTCAAAGTAGACAACGTAGCGGAAGCAATAACATAAAGATACATGTAACACCCAGCCCGAGGGTGCACATTTACTCATCGGCCTCATCGGCCTCCTCCTGGACGAAGGTCACGCAACAGGGTGCGAGACACATCGGGGTCTCAGGCATACCTGCAACATGGGTAACAAACCCTGAGTACGGGGTACTCAACAAGACTTACCCGACTAAAGAAAAAGGGAGAAGACTCAGGAATGAAGGCTTAGGGTAGTCAAGGTAAGGCTTAAGCAAGATCAAGTATTTTGCAGAAAAGCATTTTTGTAAACCTTATTTTATTTTTGAAAGATTCGGTATTCCTCAAATCTTCATCTTTCATGATTCATTTTACATTTCAAAACATTCCTAGTTGAGAACCACTCTCCGTTGACAGTCAGTGGACCAAGTCTCCATAACCGAGGAGCAACGTTAATCCGGATAAATAATACTCAGCTGAGGATCCCTATCCACACTGCATATGTAGCACCCAAGCTTGCATATGCCAACTCGTCTACCACGATTCCTCCAGGATTGGGCCCGGTCCTACGCCACCCGGAAGTACAGTACACCACACCAATCCGGGACTTTAACCCACGTGGGTACATGCTACTTCCGCCATCTCTCCACTCCCAGTGCGCGGTTGTCGGTCCAATAAAGGATTCCTCGGAGCCAGAGCTTTCCGAAGTATGTGAATAGTTACAAGTCTTGACCAGCAGGCCCCCATACGGATGGTCCCTAATTTTCCAGCCAGAACATTACCTTGGTTATATCTCACCCAAGCGTAATAGTCCTGTCAGTTTTTCAACCCTGTCCCGGTCGGTGTCAACTGTTGAGTCCCGGACTACAACATGACGGCACCGTACGCTCGGACAACCTCTCCACGCTATTGACTAGGTACGGATCAGGTAACTAGCCAGTAGACGGGAGTAAAGCCAAATTCCCATAAACATTCTTAAAGTGATCACACTTTTGAAATTGGCATTTTATTGCAAAGTCTAATTCAATAAGTATTGCTAAGCATTTTTCAAATACTTTTGAAAAGCAGGTATCGGGTGTATCAGTGGTCAAGGTGGATAGTGCATCAATTAGGATAACACACAACTCTTATAAACCTAATGCAATAGTTTAACTCAAAAGCATTTAAGGAAAACATTTTATAAATTCAAGGAAGGGTTAAATGCACCGGGGCTTGCCTTGAAGAGCAAGGAGGACGGGCTCGGGGTCGGCAGTGCAGATGTTGGAGCTCGGGGTCGCTTCGGGAGTAGATTCGTCAGTGGCTGCCTCGACCTTGATGCCTTCTCCTTCGGTCACTATACGGATGCAATGATGTATGCTTATGAGGATGCTGACATGAACAATAGGACATTTCTACCGAAACTAGAGCACAACTTTCTATCGTGCAAATAACTTCTAGCACAGACACAAAGTTACTTATTTTGATCTCTAAGCAAAATTAAACAACCTATTAAGCATCATTTATCCGACCTAAACACAAAACAAGCATGGCATCTCAAACATCATAGACCAAAGGGGTGGGGGTCTATAAACAGCAAACAATCCCAAAAGTCATATGACAGGGCATACAACATAAACTCTACTTGATTTCTATTTTTTTTAATTATTTAAAAAAAAGTCATTTTATACAGTTGCTTCAAAATTTACCCAAAAAGATCTCTTGGGTTCATTTTGGTATAAACAGTTGTCGAAGCAAATTTCATAATTTTGGAGGTCATTTAGGTGCTTAACAAAATCAAACATTTAATTAACAAAAGGCACTATTCAACTATTTAAATAAAAGCTCAAAATCAACTTGTTCCAAAAGACTTCAAAATTTTACCAGAGGTTCAGCATGTTATAACAGGGTCACAAAAAATTTATCTCAAGAGTTTTGGAGTTATAAATGATTTTCTAAAAATCCAAAACTATCCATTTATTAATTAAAAGAGGGATTTTACATTTTCAAATTCTTGCAGAAAAGTCAAGTTTCATATTTTTATAAAATACTACACAGCATAAAGAGTCTACCACAAAAATTTCAGAATTTTTGGATGGACACAGAAAATCATACAAAAAAAAGAAAACAGAACACTATTCACATCTCTCAGAAAAAGAGAAGAGCACTATGCTCCTTCTAGGCCGGGCTCGGCGAATCGCGGGGCTCGGGCGAATCGCGCGGGGCTCGGTCGAGACGGGCTCGGTCGAGACGGAAGCGACAGCTTCGTCCGAGGCCTGGCCCGGAGGCTCGGACGAGACGGAGAAGTAAGCCTCCGTCCGAGGCCTGACTCGGGCGAAGCGGAGAGCATGCGCTCGTCGAGGCTTGGGCTCGGGCGAAGCGGAGGGCATGCGCTCGCCGAGGCTTGGGCTCGGGCGAAGCGGAGGGCATGCGCTCGCCGAGGCTTGGGCTCGGGCGAAGCGGAGGGCATGCGCTCGCCGAGGCTTGGGCTCGGGCGAGACGGACAGTAGGGCTCGGGCGAGTCGCAGACGGGACGGACGGCGGACCGGCCGTTCGGGACTTGCGCTGGGAAAACCGAGTGTGTGGGGAGAGGTTTGCGGGCTCACCATGAGTCGGGAGAGAGACTCGGCGAGGCGATGCAGGGTCGGAGGAGGGAGCTCGACGGTGGAGGTACTCCGGCGGAGCTCTCTGGCGGCGAACGACGTCCGGTGGCTCTGTCCGCCAAAAGGGATTACCGAGGTGCGGTTAGGAGCGCACGGAGGTGAGGAAGAGAGGGCAGGGGTCGGAGGGACGGGAGGAAAACTCACGGCGGCGAATTTCCTCTTCTTGCCGAAACGCGGCCGCTTGCCGGAGTCGGGGACGAAGCTCCCGCGCCGGCGATAGGAGGGCGGAGGGGTGAAATTGATTGCTCAGGAAGGTGGAGCAGCTCAAGGCGAAGGCAACGGCGGGCTCGGCGGGTGCTGGGGAGGTCCGGTGGGTGCGTGGCGCCGTGGTGGCGGTAATGGCGGATCCCGGCGGCTTTTATAGCCGCGGGCGGAGCTGGGGGGGGGGGGTCCGGTTAGAAGGATGGGGAGCGTTCGGGCGACATAAATGGAGGTAGGGAACATGGTAGGGCGTCTTGGTGCGGGCGGGAACGCGCGCGCGGCGGGGCGGCTTGCCGGCGGCCGGCAACTGCGCGCTGTCCGCGGCCGAGGGGAAAGAGGAAGAGGGTAGGGGATGAGCGAGACGGCGGTAGGTAGGGGCCGAGAGGAAAAGCGAGCGCCAGAGCTTGGCCGCGCGGCACGGGCGCGGGTCAGCCGGACTCGGCAGGGGCGGCGAGGCTCGCGCGCGGTGCGGCGTCCTTGCCGGAGGCCGGGGCCCCCTGGCTTTAAGGTTCGTGCACAGTGACGATATTTAAAGCCAAATTTCCCTTCTCTGAAATTTTGAAATTACTCCCAAAACTTGAACTATACGAAGAAAACTCAACACACCAAAGTTGCTCAAAATTTTGAGACCTGCAACTTTGCCAATATAAACTTTTTCTGAAATTCAAAAGTTTTTGAGATCCTTTTGAAAACCGAAAAGGGACAAAAATTAAGTTTTGGAGAAATTTGAAATTACTTCTGATTTTGTATGGAAACTTGAAAATCTGCAAACACCAAAGTTGTTCCTCTTGACAAGATCTACAACTTTGCTGTTTGGACCAACCTCAAATTTTGAATAATTTTGAATTACAAAAAGAGGGATAAAAATCCAGGGTTTGGAAATCAGGGTTTTGCAAAAGGGAAAATCAAATCAAAACTGATTTTTGAACTTTGATCAATGCAGCAAACATCAGGGCACTAAATTTGAACAAGATTTAAATAGAACTAGGCACAGAGGTGAAATTACCATTTTGCCCATATAGAGAGAATTGGGCTTTTAGGGTTTTGGAAAGGGAATCAAAGCATAGTAATTAGGCAAATCAAATGCATCACAGGAAAAGATTAATGCTTAAGATGATGACATGTCAAGTTAATTACAGTTAAACACCAGAGGTGTTACAGCCTTCCCCCCTAAAAGAAATCTCGCCCCGAGATTCCACGTCTTAAGAAGGAAAAGGCAAAACCTTACATCTACAGAGATTCGAGAAAGTCGGGATAGTTCTTTGCCAAGAAGTCTTCGGATTCCCAGGTGGCTTCTTCTTCAGAGTGCTGGTTCCACTGGATCTTGTACCATCTTGTGGTGGTTCTTCGGGTAACACGATCCTTGTGATCCAACACGCGAACTGGATACTCAGTGTATGACAGATCTGGTTCTAGCTCAACGCCTTCAACTTCAACCACATGTTCAGGTACTCGGAGACACTTCTTGAGTTGGGAGACATGAAACACATTATGAACTGCTGAAAGATGATCGGGCAAACTTAGCTTGTAAGCGACCTTACCACAACGATCCAGAACCTCAAACGGACCAATGTAGCGGGGCGCTAACTTTCCTTTGACTCCAAAGCGAGTGACTCCTTTGGTGGGCGAGACCTTCAGGTACACATAATCTCCGATCTCGAACTGCAGAGGTCGACGTCTCTTGTCAGCATAACTTTTCTGTCGAGACTGTGCAATCTTCATGTTCTCTTGGATCTGCTTGACTTTCTCTTCCATATCTTTTACTAGGTCAACGCCAAAGAATTCTCTTTCTCCGGGTTCAGACCAACTGAGAGGTGTACGACAACGGCGGCCGTACAGTGCTTCAAAGGGTGCCATTTTGATGCTTTCTTGGTAACTGTTATTATATGAAAACTCTGCCAAGGGCAAACAGTCATCCCAAGTATCTGCGAAGGTGAGCACACATGCTCTCAACATATCCTCTAACACTTGGTTGACTCGCTCAGTTTGTCCATCTGTTTGAGGATGATATGCTGTACTATGCAAGAGCTGGGTTCCAAGTGAGGCATGGAACGCTTTCCAAAACTTTGCGACAAACTGGGTACCACGATCAGAGATAATGTTCTTGGGTATGCCATGGAGTTTCACTATGTGGTTCTTGTACAAAGTGGCATAAGTGGGGACGGTGTAACTGGTCTTCACTGGCAGGAAGTGAGCTTGCTTAGTGAGGCGATCCACGATCACCCAAATGGAATCGAATCCCTTTTGAGTCTTGGGTAACCCATTGATAAAATCCATGCTGATATCCTCCCATTTCCAACCAGGTACTGACAAAGGTTGCAGCTCTCCTCCGGGCTTCATATGCACAGCTTTGACTTTCTGGCAGGTATCGCACTGAGCGACATATCGGGCGATCTCAATCTTCATCTTTGTCCACCAGAATTGCTGCTTCAAGTCTTGGTACATCTTGTTGCTGCCAGGATGGATGGCAAATCTGGTTGAGTGTGCTTCATCAAGGATTATCTGTCTCAGCTCAGGTACCTTGGGAACTACCAGACGGTTCTTGAACCATACCACTCCTTCATCATCAATCCTGAAACAGTCGGCTTTTCCAGCTCGAACCTTTTCGCTGATGTGCTTGATTCCGGGGTTATCTTTCTGTGCAGCTATGATATGTTCTCTGATAGAGGTTTCTACTCTGACATTGCCTAGACTTCCTTGTGGAACCATTTCAATACCCAGCTTCTCTAGTTCATAGCATAGGGAAGATTCATAGGATTTCATAACCAGGCAGTTACAGTATGACTTGCGACTGAGTGCATCGGCGACCACATTCGCCTTACCCGGATGGTAATGCACTTCGATATCATAGTCCTTGATTAACTCAAGCCATCTTCGCTGCCTCATGTTCAGCTCTTCTTGGGTGAAGATATACTTCAGGCTTTTGTGATCAGTGTATACATTACAGGTACTGCCCAACAGATAATGACGCCAGATCTTCAAGGCATGCACTATTGCTGCTAACTCGAGATCATGAGTTGGATAATTTTCCTCATGTCGCTTAAGCTGCCGCGAGGCATAAGCGATCACTCTTCCTTCTTGCATCAACACGCAACCTAAACCAGTACCAGATGCATCACAGAAGACATCAAAGGGCTTCTCGATGTTTGGCTAGGCTAGCACTGGTGATGTAGTTAACAGTTTCTTCAGAGTTTGAAAGGCTTGCTCACAGGCTGGTGACCAGACAAACTTTACAGAATTCTTTACTAACTCCGTGATAGGCTTGGCGATTCTTGAGAAATCCGGAATGAATCGACGATAATATCCAGCCATTCCCATAAAGCTGCGGACTTGGTGAACAGTGGTAGGTGGCTCCCAATCCAGAATGTCTGCCACTTTACCAGGGTCAACTGACACACCTTCAGCGGAAAGGACATGACCAAGAAACTGGATCTGATCTAACCAGAACTCACATTTACTGAACTTGGCATACAGCTGATGTTCTCTGAGACGGGATAGAACGATACGAAGATGTTCGGCATGATCTTCAGGGGTTTTTGAGTAGACAAGGATGTCGTCAATGAACACGACCACGAATTTATCAAGCTCTGGCATGAACACAGAGTTCATGAGGTACATGAAATGAGCAGGGGCATTGGTCAAACCGAAGGACATGACCAAGTACTCATATAGGCCGTATCTGGTGGTGAAAGCTGTTTTAGGAATATCTTCAGGACGAATCTTTATTTGGTGGTAGCCGGATCTGAGATCGATCTTGGAGAATACTTTGGCTCCAGCTAACTGGTCAAAGAGAAGATCAATACGAGGCAAGGGATATTTGTTTTTGATGGTGACCTCATTGAGTGGGCGATAATCAATGCACATTCTGAGAGTCTTGTCTTTCTTCTTTACAAAGATTGCAGGACAGCCCCAAGGAGACGAGCTTGGGCGAATGAAACCCTTGTCCAACAAATCTTGTAATTGGATTTTTAGTTCTGCCAACTCTCTGGGAGGCATTCGATAAGCTCTGCGGGATATAGGAGCAGTCCCGGGCTTTAGCTCTATGGCAAACTCAACATCACGGTCAGGAGGTAGACCAGGTAAGTCTTCTGGAAAAACATCAGGGAAGTCACAGACCACGGGGATGTCTCTGGTTTCTAGAACATAGGTGGTATTTACTTGAGTGGCTACTGGTTTTTGAGGCATCGGAAGTTGGAGAAGGAGTTTGGAGGTACTGTAAGGAATATCCACTCTCACAACTCTACTCAAGATGTCGATCATGGCTTTATACTGACACATCCAATTCATGCCTAGGATGACATCTATCTCCTGATCATGAAGCACTATCATGGTGGTGGGAAATATATGTTCCCCCAACCTTACTGGTATACTGCGAACCACTTCCTTAGTACTTATACGCCCTCCAGGCGAAAATATGCAGAAACTTTCTTTTAACTCCTCAATTGATATTTCATACTTGATGACAAAAGTACGACTGATGAAGGAATGCGATGCACCAGAATCAAACAACACAACTGCAGGGTGATTGGCAACAGGAAACCTACCGATCATGACGGGTTCTCCTTCTGGGATGTCACTGACGGTGGTGTAGTAGACTTGCCCGTGCTTCTTGACAATCCTGCCTTTCTGGGCGTGTTGCTGCTGGGCACGGTGCTGCTGCTGCTGAGATCCTCCAGGATTCTTCTGAGTATTCTGAGCATACCTCTTGGGCTTTGGGCACTCACGGGACCAGTGACCAAGCTGGCCACAGTTGTAGCAGGGATGGTTGTAGGCTGTTTGTGGAGTGGTGATACGAACACCTGGGGCGTTCGGCTGTGTGGCACTCTGCTGGTTGGCATTATGGGTGGTGGCCGCAGTACGGACGACCACTTGCTGGTTGGGATAAGGTAGGCGATTTTGGTGATGACTGGGGTGGTATATGATCCTCTGGCGCTTGTGATTGCCAGAGAAGCTGCTGGATCCTGCTTTCTTCTTCTTCTTTTCTTCTTGATACTGACGGTTGCTTTCTTCATATGCAACAGCACGGTCAACGGCATCATGATATGAGCCGGCCAGGTTATTGGACATACTTCTGCGGATCTTGGGGTGCAGTCCCCTAAGGAAGCAGTCCCTCTTCTTCTCGTCTGTGTTGACGTACTCTGAAGCATACTGGCTGAGATGATTGAATTGACCCACATACTGCATGACCGTGGAGTCTTTCTGTTGGAGAGCCAGGAACTGATCAAGCTTCATTTTCATCAATCCGGAAGGGATGTGATGAGCACGGAAGGCAGTGCGGAACTCCTCCCAGGTCAACTGATGACCTTCTGGCTGGGCAGCCAACAGGTTGGCATACCAAGCACTTGCCGGGCCACGAAGCTGTTGGGAAGCGAACCGGGGTTTCTGGACGTCGGTACAGCGGAGAAGACTGAACTTTTGCTCCATAGTGCGGAGCCAATCATCAGCTTCGAGTGGTTCATCGGCCTTGGTGAAGACCGGTGGACGAGTTTCGGTGAATTCCACATAGGTGGTCTCTTGATTGATGTTGTGGCGACCACGGTGAAAGTTCTGCTGCCCTTGGTTTTGAGCCATTAGGTTGGCAGCGGCGGCCAAGGCTGCAATGGCATCTGCTAGCGTAGCTGGTACAGGTGGAGGGTTTGGAAGGCCAGTCTCCTGAGAACTTCCAGCTCCATTGCGAGTGTTCACAGGCATCTGTTAAGAAACTTAGAACTTAGCATCCATTGATAACTGACTGACAACTTTATTGATACAGAGGTAGATGATGAGTACAGATGACTGACAGATAACCACAGACTGATAAAAGGAAAAGATGCGAAAAGAAAGATACATGCCAGACTTGGCAACAGACAGACTAACGCCCCAAACCTAGACTAAGGTTTTAGGTAAGCAGATGGTACAGACACTACGAGTCTAGTCGTCGTCGATGATGATCATGTCTTCGTCGTCGTCTTCTTCGAGGATGAGCTCAGGCTCCTCCTCCTCGTCCTTGTCTTCAACGTGGACGTCTTCAGCAGGTTCCACTTCTTCGTTCTCGCCTGGCCCTTGATCCACTTCCGGTTCCTCCACAATTCCGTCCTCAGGGTCTTCCATAACCGGGGGTACCAAGGGGTGGAGTTGGTCATACAGCTGATGCACTTCCTCATGAAGCATATCATTGTACTGTTCAATCTGAGCTGTGTACTGCTGCAGTCCGTGGAGCTCGGCTCTGGTGGCGTCCTCGCGGGTCCAAGCATCATTGCGCTGCTCGATAGCGCGAACCGTGTTTCGGTTGGCCTGCTCTAGAGAAGCTCGTGCCTCATAAAACTCCAGGCGGGACAGATAGAAGTCATGCTCCATGTTCTCCATTTCAGCCTTCAGATTCTTGATTTCCTCCTTCAGCTGCTTGCGGGTGCGGCGGGGAAACGACGACCATTGGAAGATTCGGCAATCTCTTCTCCAGCGCGTGGTGCCAGCTGATGGCGTGGCACACCTTTGGGTCCAGTCGACTTACGAGCAGTCCGCTTGATGAGGGCCATGTCTGGATAAGAGAAGATGGATGAGAAAGGCTAGCAAGAACCAGGTAAAGGCATACTATCCAAACGAACTTAGAGAAGAAGTTTACTTAAGTGATTATGACATGATGCATGAATCGTTCCTACGGAACAAAGCAATGCAATAAATAAGTAAGGTACATAGGGCTTAAAACATGTTGCTCCACTAGCTAGTGTTGCCATAAGAGAGACAAGATGAGAGAAGCAATTTGGACTCAAAATAGTCAAGTTTAGTTTGTTTGGACTCAAAAGAATTTTTGAAGTTTTCGCAAAAGAAACACTGCAACGTTAAAGTGAGATGCTCCGATACCACTCTGTGACGGAACGACCTTAACCTCATGGCCCACGTGTCCCTGTCAACTTCTGACAGCCGAACCCATGTTCCATGTGATTAAGACCTGTTCGCCACCGGGCTACATCAGTGCCCAATGTCCGCAGGATCATCTCACAATTCGGTTACAGCATTGCATACTTTTACAAATAACATCGGAATAATCAGCGGAAGACTTAAGTAACATTAGTTTTACAAAACAGGGTTTCAAATGAGGTAAGGAGTACGATTATTACAAACCATTGTTCGGGAAATTCAAAGTAGACAACGTAGCGGAAGCAATAACATAAAGATACATGTAACACCCAGCCCGAGGGTGCACATTTACTCATCGGCCTCATCGGCCTCCTCCTGGACGAAGGTCACGCAACAGGGTGCGAGACACATCGGGGTCTCAGGCATACCTGCAACATGGGTAACAAACCCTGAGTACGGGGTACTCAACAAGACTTACCCGACTAAAGAAAAAGGGAGAAGACTCAGGAATGAAGGCTTAGGGTAGTCAAGGTAAGGCTTAAGCAACATCAAGTATTTTGCAGAAAAGCATTTTTGTAAACCTTATTTTATTTTTGAAAGATTCGGTATTCCTCAAATCTTCATCTTTCATGATTCATTTTACATTTCAAAACATTCCTAGTTGAGAACCACTCTCCGTTGACAGTCAGTGGACCAAGTCTCCATAACCGAGGAGCAACGTTAATCCGGATAAATAATACTCAGCTGAGGATCCCTATCCACACTGCATATGTAGCACCCAAGCTTGCATATGCCAACTCGTCTACCACGATTCCTCCAGGATTGGGCCCGGTCCTACGCCACCCGGAAGTACAGTACACCACACCAATCCGGGACTTTAACCCACGTGGGTACATGCTACTTCCGCCATCTCTCCACTCCCAGTGCGCGGTTGTCGGTCCAATAAAGGATTCCTCGGAGCCAGAGCTTTCCGAAGTATGTGAATAGTTACAAGTCTTGACCAGCAGGCCCCCATACGGATGGTCCCTAATTTTCCAGCCAGAACATTACCTTGGTTATATCTCACCCAAGCGTAATAGTCCTGTCAGTTTTTCAACCCTGTCCCGGTCGGTGTCAACTGTTGAGTCCCGGACTACAACATGACGGCACCGTACGCTCGGACAACCTCTCCACGCTATTGACTAGGTACGGATCAGGTAACTAGCCAGTAGACGGGAGTAAAGCCAAATTCCCATAAACATTCTTAAAGTGATCACACTTTTGAAATTGGCATTTTATTGCAAAGTCTAATTCAATAAGTATTGCTAAGCATTTTTCAAATACTTTTGAAAAGCAGGTATCGGGTGTATCAGTGGTCAAGGTGGATAGTGCATCAATTAGGATAACACACAACTCTTATAAACCTAATGCAATAGTTTAACTCAAAAGCATTTAAGGAAAACATTTTATAAATTCAAGGAAGGGTTAAATGCACCGGGGCTTGCCTTGAAGAGCAAGGAGGACGGGCTCGGGGTCGGCAGTGCAGATGTTGGAGCTCGGGGTCGCTTCGGGAGTAGATTCGTCAGTGGCTGCCTCGACCTTGATGCCTTCTCCTTCGGTCACTATACGGATGCAATGATGTATGCTTATGAGGATGCTGACATGAACAATAGGACATTTCTACCGAAACTAGAGCACAACTTTCTATCGTGCAAATAACTTCTAGCACAGACACAAAGTTACTTATTTTGATCTCTAAGCAAAATTAAACAACCTATTAAGCATCATTTATCCGACCTAAACACAAAACAAGCATGGCATCTCAAACATCATAGACCAAAGGGGTGGGGGTCTATAAACAGCAAACAATCCCAAAAGTCATATGACAGGGCATACAACATAAACTCTACTTGATTTCTATTTTTTTTAATTATTTAAAAAAAAGTCATTTTATACAGTTGCTTCAAAATTTACCCAAAAAGATCTCTTGGGTTCATTTTGGTATAAACAGTTGTCGAAGCAAATTTCATAATTTTTGGAGGTCATTTAGGTGCTTAACAAAATCAAACATTTAATTTACCAATTGAAGGGTCGAGATGGCGGACTAGAGGGGGGGTGAATAGTCTTTTCTAAAAACTTAAACTTAATTGCAGCGGAATGGCTAACCGAAACAAATGCGGAATTAAATCTATCGGTCTAGCCAAGACTACACCCCTCTACTTATACTCTATGACACCTTATAAAAGATCCTAAACAAAGCAAATAAGGTGTCGGGCTAGTTAGAGCTCACCTAATCAATTCTAGATGCAAGGTCACACAAACCTAAGCAACTAGTACTTCAACCAAGGGGGAGCTCCTACACAATCTAGTAAGCAAAGCACAAAGCTCCTAAGCTCACTAGCAATGCTCAATAACAAGGCTACACAAGCCAAATTAGAGAGCTCAACTTAGCTACACAAACTAAGCAATGTGACTAGCAAGACTACAAGTCAACTAGTCACTCATGGGATCAACTTCTATGCTACACAAGCAAGGAAGGTAACTAGCAAGCTACGCAAGCCAACTAATCATAAGAGCAACTAGCACATGTATATGAACAAGTAAATACAAGCTAGTGAAAAGAGTTTGCAAACCACCGAGAAGATGAACACGAAGTTGACACGGTGATTTTTCTCCCGAGGTTCACTTGGTTGCCACCAAGCTAGTCCCCGTTGTGTCGACCACACACTTTGGTAGTTCGGCGGCTAATAGGCACCACACCTAGCTCGACACTCGAGCGCCGCAAGAACTCACCCACAAGTGAGGGTAACTCAATGACACGCGCAATCCACTAGAGTTGCTCTTCGCGATCCCCGCGGGGCGAGCACAATGCCCCTCACAATCCTTCTCCGGAGCCACGCACAATCTTCACGCGGGCTTCACGACGGAGACTCGATCACCAAGCCGTCTAGGAGGTGGCAACCTCCAAGAGTAATAAGCACCACCGGCTTGCAACTCGAACACCTAGTGCCACTCGATGCTATCTCTCAAAGCAACGCACTAGAATCGCTCACTCGCAATAGATTCGCGCACTAGCAAGCACAAGCGAGTTAGAGGGCTCCCAGGCACATCCACTCAAGCCACCAAGGCTTTGGAGTGCTCAGCAGACGGCCCAAAGCCGGCCTCAACGACTATATATAGCCTCAAGGACCAACTAGCCGTTATGCCCCTTCACTGGGCATTCTGCGCTCCGGTCGGTAGTACCGACCCCTCCTGGGCGGTACTACCGGCTTAGTCAAACTAGCCGTTACCTCACATCGCGCAGATTTAGGCAAACCACCGACCCCTTGTCGGTTCCTCCGAGGTCGGTAGTACCGAGGTCATGGCGGTACTACGGCCAGGCCAAAAAGCGCCGCGACCAGAGAGCTCTGCGAAAAATCAGCCACTACCGACCTTGCGTCGGTACCACCGTGGGCGGTAGTACCGAGGTAATGGCGGTACTACCGGCAAGCCATTTTCAAATCAACAGAGAGCCTCGCGAAAAACCAGCCACTACCGACCTTGAGTCGGTACCACCGTGGGCGGTAGTACCGAGGTAATGGCGGTACTACCGACAAGCCATTTTTCAGAAACTACAGAGAGCCTCGCGAAACTCCTCAGGGCCACGGTACCACCGACCATCCGGTCGGTACCACCGCCGGCGGTAGTACCGAGGTAATAGCGGTACCACCGCCAGGCCAAAAACGCTTCGGAACAGAGAGGTCTGCACGCTGCATCCTTGGGCGGTACCACCGACAACCCAGGGTCGGTACCACCGACAACACACAGAAAACTCCATTTTCATCTCCGAGTTGATCCAAACCAACTCCAACAACTTCTCCTTTGCAAATGTGCTAACACCAACAAGTGTTCATCATCTTGTGCAAGTGTGTTAGCATTTTCACAATCTTTTTCAAAGGATTTTCTCTTGCTCTCACCACGCCACTCGATCTTAGTAACATCACAAAGTTAGATCGCTCAAGTGGCACTAGATGACCGATATGCAAACAAGTTTGCTCCTCTTAATAGTACGGCCATCTATCCTAAACCCGGTCATAATCTTCTCTACACACCTATGACCGGTGAAATGAAATGCCCTACAAATATACCTTTGCCTTGCGCATTCCATTCCATCTCCTTCGGTGTTGATGCAACACATGCACCAACCTATCTTCAAATGATATGATCCACTTCATATCATCACATGGCCTCCATGGTCCATCGATCTTGACATCACTTGCTCTTCACCATCGCTTCGGTCCTTCGGCGCCAAGTCTTGCTTAAGCCTCCCGACACTCGGTACCAACGGCTTCAAAGCCCCAACTTGCCCTTCACCTTCGCAACCGGTCCATCAAGCCAAGTCTTGCCTTGATCTTCTCCATCTTAGCCATATGACCACATGTCATGTCACATATGCATTAAGCTCCTTCTTCATCTTCATGCATGAGCATTGCAACATCCTCCAAGCCAATTCTCCTCTATGGCATATGTTGCTCACACATGATCACCTGTGGACTAATCACCTGTGTAATTCACTTTAAACACATATTAGTCCACCTAAGTTGTCACTCAATTACCAAAACCAAACAAGGACCTTTCACACCCGGAAGTACAGTACACCACACCAATCCGGGACTTTAACCCACGTGGGTACATGCTACTTCCGCCATCTCTCCACTCCCAGTGCGCGGTTGTCGGTCCAATAAAGGATTCCTCGGAGCCAGAGCTTTCCGAAGTATGTGAATAGTTACAAGTCTTGACCAGCAGGCCCCCATACGGATGGTCCCTAATTTTCCAGCCAGAACATTACCTTGGTTATATCTCACCCAAGCGTAATAGTCCTGTCAGTTTTTCAACCCTGTCCCGGTCGGTGTCAACTGTTGAGTCCCGGACTACAACATGACGGCACCGTACGCTCGGACAACCTCTCCACGCTATTGACTAGGTACGGATCAGGTAACTAGCCAGTAGACGGGAGTAAAGCCAAATTCCCATAAACATTCTTAAAGTGATCACACTTTTGAAATTGGCATTTTATTGCAAAGTCTAATTCAATAAGTATTGCTAAGCATTTTTCAAATACTTTTGAAAAGCAGGTATCGGGTGTATCAGTGGTCAAGGTGGATAGTGCATCAATTAGGATAACACACAACTCTTATAAACCTAATGCAATAGTTTAACTCAAAAGCATTTAAGGAAAACATTTTATAAATTCAAGGAAGGGTTAAATGCACCGGGGCTTGCCTTGAAGAGCAAGGAGGACGGGCTCGGGGTCGGTAGTGCAGATGTTGGAGCTCGGGGTCGCTTCGGGAGTAGATTCGTCAGTGGCTGCCTCGACCTTGATGCCTTCTCCTTCGGTCACTATACGGATGCAATGATGTATGCTTATGAGGATGCTGACATGAACAATAGGACATTTCTACCGAAACTAGAGCACAACTTTCTATCGTGCAAATAACTTCTAGCACAGACACAAAGTTACTTATTTTGATCTCTAAGCAAAATTAAACAACCTATTAAGCATCATTTATCCGACCTAAACACAAAACAAGCATGACATCTCAAACATCATAGACCAAAGGGGTGGGGGTCTATAAACAGCAAACAATCCCAAAAGTCACATGACATGGCATACAACATAAACTCTACTTGATTTCTATTTTTTTTAATTATTTAAAAAAAAGTCATTTTATACAGTTGCTTCAAAATTTACCCAAAAAGATCTCTTGGGTTAATTTTGGTATAAATAGTTGTCGAAGCAAATTTCATAATTTTTGGAGGTCATTTAGGTGCTTAACAAAATCAAACATTTAATTAACAAAAGGCACTATTCAACTATTTAAATAAAAGCTCAAAAATCAACTTGTTCCAAAAGACTTCAAAATTTTACCAGAGGTTCAGCATGTTATAACAGGGTCACAAAAAATTTATCTCAAGAGTTTTGGAGTTATAAATGATTTTCTAAAAATCCAAAACTATCCATTTATTAATTAAAAGAGGGATTTTACATTTTCAAATTCTTGCAGAAAAGTCAAGTTTCATATTTTTATAAAATACTACACAGCATAAAGAGTCTACCACAAAAATTTCAGAATTTTTGGATGGACACAGAAAATCATACAAAAAAAAAGAAAACAGAACACTATTCACATCTCTCATAAAAGAGAAGAGCACTGTGCTCCTTCTAGGCCGGGCTCGGCGAATCGCGGGGCTCGGGCGAATCGCGCGGGGCTCGGTCGAGACGGGCTCGGTCGAGACGGGCTCGGTCGAGACGGAAGCGACAGCTTCGTCCGAGGCCTGGCCCGGAGGCTCGGGCGAGACGGAGAAGTAAGCCTCCGTCCGAGGCCTGACTCGGGCGAAGCGGAGAGCATGCGCTCGTCGAGGCTTGGGCTCGGGCGAAGCGGAAGGCATGCGCTCGCCGAGGCTTGGGCTCGGGCGAAGCGGAGGGCATGCGCTCGCCGAGGCTTGGGCTCGGGCGAAGCGGAGGGCATGCGCTCGCCGAGGCTTGGGCTCGGGCGAGACGGACAGTAGGGCTCGGGCGAGTCGCAGACGGGACGGACGGCGGACCGGCCGTTCGGGACTTGCGCTGGGAAAACCGAGTGTGGGGAGAGGTTTGCGGGCTCACCGTGAGTCGGGAGAGAGACTCGGCGAGGCGATGCAGGGTCGGAGGAGGGAGCTCGACGGTGGAGGTACTCCGGCGGAGCTCTCTGGCGGCGAACGACGTCCGGTGGCTCTGTCCGCCAAAAGGGATTACCGAGGTGCGGTTAGGAGCGCACGGAGGTGAGGAAGAGAGGGCAGGGGTCGGAGGGACGGGAGGAAAACTCACGGCGGCGAATTTCCTCTTCTTGCCGAAACGCGGCCGCTTGCCGGAGTCGGGGACGAAGCTCCCGCGCCGGCGATAGGAGGGCGGAGGGGTGAAATTGATTGCTCAGGAAGGTGGAGCAGCTCAAGGCGAAGGCAACGGCGGGCTCGGCGGGTGCTGGGGAGGTCCGGTGGTGCGTGGCGCCGTGGTGGCGGTAATGGCGGATCCGGCGGCTTTTATAGCCGCGGGCGGAGCTGGGGGGGGGGGGTCCGGTTAGAAGGATGGAGAGCGTTCGGGCGACATAAATGGAGGTAGGGAACATGGTAGGGCGGCTTGGTGCGGGCGGGAACGCGCGCGCGGCGGGGCGGCTTGCCGGCGGCCGGCAACTGCGCGCTGTCCGCGGCCGAGGGGAAAGAGGAAGAGGGTAGGGGATGAGCGAGACGGCGGTAGGTAGGGGCCGAGAGGAAAAGCGAGCGCAGAGCTTGGCCGCGCGGCACGGGCGCGGGTCAGCCGGACTCGGCAGGGGCGGCGAGGCTCGCGCGCGGTGCGGCGTCCTTGCCGGAGGCCGGGGCCCCCTGGCTTTAAGGTTCGTGCACAGTGACGATATTTAAAGCCAAATTTCCCTTCTCTGAAATTTTGAAATTACTCCCAAAACTTGAACTATACGAAGAAAACTCAACACACCAAAGTTGCTCAAAATTTTGAGACCTGCAACTTTGCCAATATAAACTTTTTCTGAAATTCAAAAGTTTTTGAGATCCTTTTGAAAACCGAAAAAGGGACAAAAATTAAGTTTTGGAGGAATTTGAAATTACTTCTGATTTTGTATGGAAACTTGAAAATCTGCAAACACCAAAGTTGTTCCTCTTGACAAGATCTACAACTTTGCTTTTTGGACCAACCTCAAATTTTGAATAATTTTGAATTACAAAAGAGGGATAAAAATCCAGGGTTTGGAAATCAGGGTTTTGCAAAAGGGAAAATCAAATCAAAACTGATTTTTGAACTTTGATCAATGCAGCAAACATCAGGGCACTAAATTTGAACAAGAATTAAATAGAACTAGGCATAGAGGTGAAATTACCATTTTGCCCTTATAGAGAGAATTGGGCTTTTAGGGTTTTGGAAAGGGAATCAAAGCATAGTAATTAGGCAAATCAAATGCATCACAGGAAAAGATTAATGCTTAAGATGATGACATGTCAAGTTAATTACAGTTAAACACCAGAGGTGTTACACTTCGGTTGGAGAACATGTGGCTCATGGATTCCGGGTGTTCGCGCCACATGACCGGAAAGAAGGAATGGTTCTCCAGCCTGAGCCCCGTGATGCACAAGGAGTACATCACTTTTGGGGATAATAGTAGAGGTAAGGTTGTCTCTCAGGGAGCTATCCGGCTTAATGAGAACTTTGTCCTGAAGATTGTTGCCTTGGTTTCTAATTTGCATTTCAACTTGCTTTCTGTTTCGCAACTTCTTGAGGATGATTGTGAAGTGCGCTTTAAGAAGGGTTTGAGTCACGTTTTAGACCCTCGGGGATATCTTGTTTGTCGGATCATCCCTTTTGGCCGTGTTTTTAGAGCCGACTTTTCTCAATCTTTCGGCTCTGCTAGGTGTTTGATGGCTGGTCCTTCTTCTGATTTGTGGAAGTGGCTTAGGAGGCTCGGTCACTTGAGTTTTGACTTGCTTGCAAGGCTTAGCTCACTTGGCCTAATCCAAGGATTGCCCAAGCTTAAGTTTCAGAAGGACCTTGTTTGTCATCCGTGTCGTCACGGGAAGATGGTTGCTGCTTCCCATCCACCTGTTAATCAGGTGATGACAAAGCGACCCGGCGAGCTTTTTCACATGGACATAGTTGGTCCAGCTCGGGTCTGCTCAGCGGGTGGGAAGTGGTATGTTCTAGTGATCGTTGACGATTTTTCGAGGTACTCTTGGGTATTTTTCATGGAGGGTAAGGATGAAGCATTTTCTTTTGCTCGTGATTTGATTTTGAGGTTGAAAACTGAGTTTCCCCTTGATACCATTAGAGCTATTCGTAGCGATAATGGTACTGAGTTTGATAACTCTCAGTTTGCTTCCTTCTGTTCCTCTAATGGAATCGATCATCAGTTTTCCTCTCCGTATGTCCCTCAACAGAACGGTGTTGTTGAGCGCAAGAACCGGACCCTTGTTGAGATGGCTAGGACGATGCTCGATGAGCATAGGACTCCTAGGCGTTTTTGGGCCGAGGCGATCAACACTGCTTGCCATGTTTCAAATCGCATCTTTCTTCATGCTTTGATGAAAAAGACTTCTTATGAGTTGCGTTTTGGACGAGTACCCAAGTTATCTCATTTTCGGGTGTTTGGGTGCAAGTGTTTTATCCTGAAGCAAGGCAATTTGGACAAATTTGAATCTCGCTCTGCTGATGGGGTGTTTCTTGGTTATGCTTCTTACTCACGTGCTTATCGAGTTCTTAACCTTGAAACTAACCGGATAGTGGAGACCTGCGAGGTCACATTCGATGAAACTATGCCTTGTGTTTCTTCTGCTTTTGATGTTGCAGGAGAACAGGAGATGGGAGAGACCATCTTTGTGGAGGAGGAGCAGGAGAATACCGATTGGGGTGATCCCGAGCCAACTCCACTGGCTGCCCCCGTCGACCCTGCGACGTCTGCTTCAGCTCGAGGACCCGATCCAACGACATCTTCTTCTTGGGGTCCTCTAGAGCCACCTCTCCAGCGAGCACCCGCTGCACCTGAGGGAGCGACAACATCTGGCGAGGGGGGAGGCGACTTCAGCGAGGCGAGCGCCCCGAAGTGTTCAGCAAGTTCACCCCTCGCGGCAGATGATCGGCGACATCGACCAGCGAGTCACGCGGTCGCGAGCGTATGAAATCTCTCACTTTGCTCATTCTGCATTCGTTGCTTCTTTTGAGCCCAAAGATGTTGGACATGCACTTTCTGATTCTAACTGGGTCAATGCCATGCATGAGGAGTTAGAAAACTTTGATCGAAACCGAGTTTGGACCTTAGTACCACCTCCACCACAATGCCACCCTATAGGTACCAAGTGGGTTTTCAAGAACAAAGAGGGTGAGGACGGGATGGTAGTGAGGAATAAGGCTAGACTAGTAGCTCAGGGTTTTTGCCAAAAAGAGGGTATAGACTATGAGGAAACCTTTGCCCCTGTAGCCCGTTTAGAAGCCATTAGAATCCTTCTAGCCTTTGCTGCTTCAAAGGGTTTTAAGCTTTACTAGATGGATGTCAAGAGTGCCTTCTTGAATGGGTATATAGAGGAAGAGGTTTATGTTAGGCAACCCCCTGGCTTTGAGGATCCCAAGTTTCCAAACCATGTTTATAAACTTTCAAAAGCTTTGTATGGTTTGAAGCAAGCCCCGAGAGCGTGGTACGATCGTCTGAAAACCTTTTTACTCTCCAAGGGTTTTAAAATGGGACGGGTCGATAGAACTTTGTTTCTCCTCAAGCAAGGCAACGACTCCCTGTTAGTCTAGATTTACGTGGATGACATCATCTTTGGTGGCTCTTCTCATGCGCTTGTTGCCAAGTTTGCAGATACTATGAGCAGGGAGTTCGAGATGAGTATGATGGGCGAGTTGACTTTCTTCCTCGGGTTGCAAATTAAGCAAACCCGAGACGGTACATTTGTGCATCAAGGAAAATACACGAAGGATATCCTGAAGAAATTTGACATGGGCGAGGCCAAGCCTCTTACGACGCCCATGCCGACGACTGCGGCGATGGACGCGGATCAGGACGGAGAGCCGGTTGACCAGAAGGAGTACAGAAGCATGATTGGCTCGCTTTTGTACCTGACGGCAACGAGTCCAGACATACAGTTTTCTGTGTGTTTGTGCGCTCGTTTTCAGGCATCCCCTCGGACTTCCCACAAGCAAGCGGTCAAGCGCATCATGAGGTACCTCCGTTACACTCCTGAGTTCGGACTTTGGTACTCCTCTTCTTCGACTCTTTCGCTCTGTGGTTATTCCGATGCGGATTTTGCCGGCTGTCGGCTTGAGCGCAAGTCTACTTCTGGGACTTGTCAGTTTCTTGGCTCTTCTTTGGTTTCGTGGTCTTCTCGCAAGCAGTCGAACGTAGCCCAGTCTACTACTGAAGCCGAGTATGTTGCCACTGCTTCCTGTGCTTCACAGCTTTTATGGATGGTTGCTACATTGCATGATTTTGGTCTAGATTTCAGTCGGGTCCCTTTGCTTTACGATAGCACTTTTGCCATTAGTGTAGCAAAGAACCCTATTCTTCACTCCAAGACCAAACACATCGATGTTCGCTTTCACTTTCTTCGTGATCACTATGAGAAAGGCGACATTGATCTTAGGCATGTAGACACCCATAACCAGGTTGCGGATATTTTCACCAAGCCTTTGGATCTCTCAACTTTTGCTAGGTTGAGAGGTGAGCTTGGTGTGTGTTTCCCCTTTTAGATGGGGGAAACATTTTGCTTGTTGTAAAATAAACTGACTTTCTGATCCTTTTTGTTTTTGGGTCTTGAGTCTTTCTGTTTTTGCTTTGGTTCTGATTCTGACTTCATCATGCATACATCTTTTATTTCAAGCTTCATGTCTATATTCCTTAGAATGAATTATGCTCTGATTAGTGTATGCGTCGATGATATCTGATGATGCTTGTAGCTTAGGCTCTCTTTGATCACTGTTACATTTTGTGAGCTAAGCTATTTCTTTCAGAACGCTGAACATGTCTAATGAATTTAAAACTTGATACATGTTCACCATTGAGTTTGGCAACTAGCATGTGTAGGATGTGTTGAGGTCACATGAGCTATTTCATATATGCTAGGTTGCTATGTCTCTAGTTCTGAGTCATTCACTTGCTTGGATTGTTCATATTCTGCTTAAAATGAATCAAGTTTTAGTGAATTGAAAAGATCGAGATGGGATCGCCTTGTCAGCACATCACGGTATCGAGACTGTTCCTCATAGCACTTTGAGTTAAACTTGAGCCGTGTAGTGCAAGACCGAAACCGATGCTTTAAGCTCCTGATTGCATATGCATAGGCTTAGCACGGTTGGAAAGTTAGGCAATGACAAGCTTTCAACCTCTCGCAATCATATGCTGAATCTGAACTTGTGTAAAAACCGCTGCAAATATCTCCGATAAAATTTTAAAAACACAAGTTTATGTTTCACTCTATAGCATGATGGTTGAACCTTGCTAGGGGTAGTTCACCTTACATACATGTTTAGCACTTGTTTGACTTCCCATCTATACATGCTTAGTGCTAATTTGATGGTGAAACTCCTTTCTTAATGGCTTAAAACTGCTCACTGAGCTTATGCATTCATATCTTGTTTTCGGTGATCAGTTTGAGCCTTCGCTAGCACTTGTGTATGTTGCTATGTAGTCGGATCAGCACTCATTAGAGCATTCTTTCACTCTTTCGAGTATATACCTGAAGCTGCTAACATGCATTTTTTGACTCATGTGCATGTGCTTGACTCCGATAGGCATGACCTAGCTCCGTTTGACTTACTTGAGCTCTTTTCCTTCTCTTTTTGATTGCAAATTGCCCCCAAGGGGAGAATTGGGAAGAATGTCTTGTTGTGGTGACAATTTGCAATTTGTGCTTCACTTGTTGAGGGGGAGTTCTTTGAGTGAGGGGGAGTGTTTCTGCCTGCTCTAAGTTGGTTTTGGTTGATATCGATCTTTTTAGCTAGTTGCGTCGAGCCTCTGTGCCTCTATCTTGAGAGACTAGCTGTCATCTTGTTTTAGTGGTTCTTGATTGGTATCGAGTTTTCAGCTAGTTGTGTTGAGCCCCTTCTGCCTCTTCTTGAGGACTAGCTCACTTCTGACTTGGTTGCGTCGAGCCGTTGCCCATGTCTTTGGGAACCAAGTCTTGTGCTCTCATTTTGATCGAGTTTTTGCTTCTGATGAGTTGTTGCTCTGATCTTTTGCTTGGTTGTGTCGAACCGTTGCCCATGTCTTTGGGGGACCAAGCTTCGCTTATCTCGAATTGTTCTTCTTTGGCCTTTTCTCTGGCTTTTGGACATTTCGAGTGAGTTTTTCTCCTTCTATCTAATTCTGCTTTCTTCTATTCTGGTTACGGATACTATGAGTTGACGATGCACTCATCAAGGGGGAGATTGAGAACACAAGGTTGATATGTGCCGTTGTGGTTCCCTTCCTGAGTGATGAGTGATCGATCAACGGGCAACATGTCTCTTAGCTGTGTTGATGTGTAGGTGCGGAGCTCGGGCAGTGGTCGAAGGTGAGGTGAAGGTCAAAGTGGGGACGTGCCGTGCCGACGGACCGGGAGCGGTGAAGGGCGGACGTAGAGCTTGGACCGACGGACCAGGAGACCTGAGGATTAGCTGTGGTAGCTGGCACGTGACGTTGACAAGCAAGAGTACATGGGGATGTGCGGTGCATCGGCCGAGTCGGAAGGATGCCCAGCGTGGAGGCTGGACATGCTCCGGCATCGGTGCTGGAACTCGGGGTGTGTGAACCACATCCCGCCTACGACACGGGTTCGGTAGCTGAGCCTCGAAAAGCTACCCTCGACGGTTTCCGAGTTTGAGCCTCAAAACTCGGGGTGGCCGGTTTCCGAGTTTGGGCCTCAAAACTCGGCGAGGACGGTTTCCAGGTTTGGGCCTCAAGACCTGGGCGCGCGGGTTTCTGAGTTTGGGCCACAAAACTCAGCCTGAGGACAGGTTTCCCGGTTTCGGCCTCAAAACCGGGGGAAGGCCCAGGTTTCCCGGTTTCGGCCTCAAAACCGGGGGAGGTCCGCAAAAAGGACGGTCGACGCGTGGCGGCGTGGAGAGGCTGGCGCGGAGGCAAGGCTATCCACAAGGTAGGCGCGGTGGTCGACTGGGCGGCACGTGGCGGCATCCTGAGGCTTGCGTCGAGGCGAAGCTAAGGATGAGGAAGGCGCGTGGCCGTCAGATCAACTATCAGCAGAGTTGGATCGGGATACCCCTAGGGTTGGCCGTTTCGCTCATGTATCTAGGGGTAGTAAGGGGATTATTGTTTTAGGCTATAAATAAGAGAGGCACCCCTCCTCTCTCCCTATCCTTGTAGTTATTTGTTCCTGAGCTATCTCTCTCTAGCCCTCGCTTAGGTTCTAATCATACCTCGCTGCAAGCGATCCGCAGAGACAGAAATCATACCTCTGTGTATTTGGAACTTTTGAGGAAACGAGACCGTATTCTCATTGTCTCCTCGTGTGGAGGAATTTCGGCTGAAATTGAATCGTGTTCTGTGTTCTTCACGTTTTGGTTTTTCATCTCTTGGAGATTTGCCTCGTTCTCCCTCTCCACGAGATGATTTTCGATTCCACTTGAATTAGTTTGTTCTTGGTCGTGAGGTCCATCTTTGCACCGAAGGATTTCTCCTATAACCTCACGAGTCCATAGATCGGGTTGATTTCGTGTTCGTTCTTCCTCTTTCCCCCTTTCCGGTTTTTCTCAGATTACCCTTGATTGACTTGGATTGGTGCGATGATTTCTTAGGATTAGCACCCCAATACGTTGAGGAACACCTGGGAGAAGTTTGATCGAAGCCTCTTTTGATTTGGTGAAGTTTCGATCGATTTCCCTTTTGACCCGAGCAGTTTTTCTGCTCTCTGTTCATCCGCAGACAGTCCGCGCCGTCAGCGGCAGACAGTCCGGGGATCGGGGTTGGCCAGGTCAGTCAGGCGCAGTCCCCTGACTGTTCACTATCAAGTGAACGGCGGACAGTCCGCGGTACAAACCCGCGGACAGTCCGGGACCTGTCCAGCAGACTTGCAAAACAGTTCGGTTTCTGCGTTTTTGCCGGCGGACAGTCCGACGTCTAGTCGCGGACAGTCCGGGACTTAACGGCGGACAGTCCGGGACTCTGATCGCGGACAGTCCGCGAATCTGCAGTTTGTGCTGTTTTGCTCCGTAGCTTTGGCAGTTGGTTTTGGGGTTTCTCCGGAGGTTCCGCTGTACCACTGGGACATCTCCTAGGGTATCCACCTACTCGTAGGTCGTGAACTCTCCGGTCATTTCGAGTCTTCGCTTTTGGGGTGATTTTCTGGGACAAGGGCTATACAATTCACGAGTTGAATTTAAGGCTCCCATTCACCCCCCCTCTGGTCGCTAATCCGGTCCTTCAATGTATAGCAAAATGCAGCCTAAGGACATGATCAACCTAAACATAGCCTAAGCCTCAACACATGCTACAAGCAAGATAATGATAGCAATAGATCCAAAACCATGTAACATTATAAAATTATGGGAAGGCTAGTGCTCAAACTAATCATATCAACAGGATACATGTAGCTACACAAAACTAGCACCTGAAAAGTGACACCTAATGCACATCATACCTCTACAAGTAAAGCTCATAGAGAAGTATGGTAAAGCATGGCACAAAGTTCATGAGGATCACAGACTAGCATGAAAAGTGGAATAGCCACCAAAACTGTACACAAGACTAGCATGACATGATATACAAGATAGCACATGCTAGACTAAAACAAAACATGATACAAAAGAAAATGTACATGCACATACTATACAAGTGAGCACATGATAGTCCATCTCATACCACAAGAAATAGAACATGGATGTACACTGTGTGAGTGTAAAAGAAAGCTCACCAAACTGCAAAAGCCTCTTTGGAGGCAATTCTAAGCGGGGTGTAGAGAACCATCAACTCTTGATCACATCTAAAAGATCAAGCTCCATCAAGCGCATGTTCTCCACCCCGCGTCCTCACATCTACAGACAAGAGGACAAAGTAACCCGAGTCTTGGATCCCGAAGGGTTAGCAAGCATGTACATGGGAACCCAAGACTTGGTCACAACTCTCAAAGGAGCACTCAACTTATCATGTGGGTTAGCATGATGCAAATGTTGGTTCAAATTCAGTGTTGAAACATCCTTGAAAGCATTCCTCAAAAGGACAACTCGAAGAGAAGAACGAGTCATACCACGGGAAAAGAGGCAAACATCTTCCAAGGTTTTTGTAGAAGAACCAATAGAAGCACCATGAGAAGCATGACGTGGACCAACACAAGAAGCACTAGAAGCATGTCCATGACCATGACCTAACCCACTAGAAAAGGAGTCATAAAACCCATCAACAAAGAGGGGCTTCTTACTAGGGACACAAGTATTCATTCCATAAGAAGGGCTATGAACCACCAAGTTCCTAAAAGAGCGAGCTTGGCGCAAGCGTTTGGCACGCCGATAGCAAAAGCTTTCTTGATGCCCATCTTTCTCACAAAAAGAGCAATGGTACAAAGGCCTATCGGAAGGCACACCATTCTCTGACAAGTGAGAAGTCCCTTGGGACTTAGAACAAGAAGCATCAACAAGAGACTTGGTGCCAACACTTGGAGCACACGTGCCATGGGAAAGGCTACGTGGCTTCCTAAAAGCCTTAGCTCGAATACGCCGCTCGTGCTTGACACGGCGAAAACAAAAATCGAATGAATGTCCATCCTTCTTGCAAAAGGTGCAATGGAAAATCGGATTGGGAGCACGAGTCCCAAAAATATGAGAAGCACCCTTGTCAAGAGAAGTCCCTTGGACATCACTCGAAGAAACAGCAAGGTTAGGAGTAGCTATGAAAGAGCTATCCGAGACCTTGGCACAAGTGCTAACGTCAAAAGACTCACGCGCAGAACAAGAACTCAACTCCGGTTGCAAAGATGCAAACTCAGAAATATCAACATCGGAGTTGGAAGAAATGCGTGACTCAAATGACTTAGCACAAAGACTCTTGCATCTTTTAGCTAAAACCTCATTCTCAAACATGAGGCGATCACAAGTACCACAAGGAGTGTTTTTCAGATTTTCCATCTCCTCTTTAATGCACTCGGCATATGTGGTACGCAAGAGTTCATTTTCTTTTTCAAGGTTGGCACTCATATCATTGTGCTCAACCAACTTGGCACTCATATCATCACGCATTTGCTTCAAAATCAAAACTTCTTTTTCTAAATCAATGCATGATGTGCAAATGAAATTGGTGGAAGAAACATCACCATTCACATCAAGCAAAGTATCATGAGTATCACTAGAAGCATGGCAAGCATTTTTATTCAAAGAGCATGAGCTACAAGGCCTAGCATTTATCTCATCAATTTCAGCCCTAGCATGCTCAAGTTCATCTACACATGTGGTGTGAGTCAATTTTAATTTATTAATTTCAGCATGTAAAGACTCACAAGAAACACATGGTAACAAAGCATTTGACTTAAGCAAGGCTATTTCAGTTTTAGCACAATCAAGATCCTTGCGTAAGTCAATGCAAACTAGACATGGTTTGGAAGCATTGGATTTCAACAATTCAATCTCAGATTTTAAGCTAGCAAGAGAAAAGCATAGCTCATCATTCTTCCTAACCATGTCAACACAGGAGGTGCAAGGCAAAGAGGCACTAGACTTCAACCTAGCAATGGAGCATTTTAATTTTTCAACCTTTCTACGCAAGGTATCACAAAGCTCATCATTCCTAGAGCAAGCCTCATATAGGTTGTGCAAGGTCACAAGACCACAAGCAAGTATACCTCTCTTGGCCTTGCCAAGTTGACATAGGAGATCCTCCGGTGAAAACTCGTCATGTCGTAGAAGGTTGAGCAAATCGTTCACCTCACGATCCCTCTCATCAACTGCACTCCTTCTTCCCAAGATGTCGTCCTTGGAAACATTCATACCTAAAGACAAAGACATACTTGAAGAAGAACTTGGTGCCACTTCCAAAAGCACTGTTAGTGTTAGCCAAACAAAAGTTCAAACATCTCAACGAACAAAGTCGGAAGCACAACTGCTCTCAAAAGGTCGCCTTCGCGGATCCGGAACCAGTTAAGGTAGAGAGATCCTTAACTGGCTCCGATACCAATTGAAGGACCGAATTGGTGACCAGAGGGGGGGGGGGGTGAATGGGAGCCTCAAATTTCTTCTCGAGAAATGATGGCCCTTGTCCTAGAAAATCACCCCAAAAGCGATTAGGGGGTGTTCTCCAACGAGGACTAGGGGGTGTGCCGACACCTCGATACCTCGGGAAAAAGATCGTCGTGTCATCTCTACTCTCTTTACTTACGCATTTACATTCAAGCAATTCAATTTCGCAATTTACTTGTTGTTCATCCTTATTTGAATTGCCATGCTAGAGTAGAAATGGTTTAGTGATAGTCTTTTGTGTGGTTGTTGTTAGTAAGACACACTTCTATGCACTAGGGGGTTAATTGAGGCTTGATAGGTTTTAATTCTTGCAAGAAGTTTTAGAAAAGCCCAATTCACCCTCCCTCTTGGGCATCTTGATCATTTCAATTGGTATCGGAGCCTCGTGCTCTCGATTTAGGCTTAACCGCCTAGAGTTAAGATGTCCGGAGGTGATGGACCACCTCCCATGTTCGAGGGAGACGACTTTCCATATTGGAAAATCTGTATGGAGTCGTACCTTGAAGCGATAGATGTTAAATGCCGCGAAGCCGCAATCACCGGTTTTGCCAAGCCCAAGGAAGGCACAAGCCTTACTCCTAATGAGGAGAAAAATGAGAAATGGAATGCAAAAGCCAAAAACATCCTTTTTAGAGGCATTTGCAAGGATGTGTTCAACCATGTCCGGAACCACAAAAATGCCCATGATCTATGGGAAAACATTTGTGCGCTCCATGAGGGAACCAAGAGTGAGCGTGAGGAACGCTATCATTTAGTTATGCAAAAGCTTCATTCCTTTGATATGCATGCTAATGAAAGTGCAAATGAAATGTACTCACGCTTGAATGTTCTTGTAGAAGAACTCAATGGACTTGGCCTCACACAAATGCAACCATCCGATGTTGTGAGGAAGATCTGAAGGACCGAATTGGCGACCAGAGGGGGGGGGGGGGGTGAATGGGAGCCTCAAATTTCTTCTCGAGAAATGATGGCCCTTGTCCCAGAAAATCACCCCAAAAGTGAAGACTCAAACAACCGGTGAGTTCATGACCTACGAATAGGTGGATACCCTAGGAGATTTCCTAGAGGTACAACGAAACTACCGAAGAACCCCCAAAACCAAGCGCCAAAGCAATGGGGCAAAAACTGCACAAGCAAGCTCCTAGAACAATCGAACTTCCGATAACGGAACACCCCACTTCTATGGAGAAGAGGAAAGTGTTCGACCAAAACTACTTAGGCCAACTAGTGGCAAAAGCACCTTGAAAAGATCCTTATGAAGTTAGGAAACTAACGCAACAGACGGATCTCAAATCGGAGCTCGAACGCAAAAGATACGGCCGCTAGAACAAACGAAACTCTAAAAGCGGAACACTTAACTCCTATGGAGAAGAAGGAAGTGTCCGACAAAAAATACTTTGACCAATGGTGGAAAAAGTACTTTGGAATGATCCTTAATAAGTTAGGAAACCAACGCAACAAACGGATCACAAATCGGAGCTCGTATGGAAAAGATACGGACGAAATCAACAAAACTGTGCAGTCGCGGACTGTCCACTAGTGAACCGCGGACTGTCTGCTATTGAACCCCGGACAGTCCGGGAATGAGTCCCGAATAGTCCGCCATTCAAAAATGAAAACAGCGACCTCGCTGCCCGTGAACAGCCCCGACCCCCGGACAGTCCGGGGATAAGTCCCGGACAGTCCGCCACTGTCCAGAAAGCCCAAAAACAGCTCGGGACAAAACCAAAATCGATTGGATCTTCACCAAATCGAACGGGGCTGCAACCAAACTTCTCCCAAGTGTTCTTCTACGTGTTGGGAAGCTAATCCTAGGATATCATCTCTGCAAACCAACTAATCCATGAGAAATCGGAAGAACACTAGAAAAGGGGAAAGAACGAAGAACGAACACGATTTTGACCCAATCTATGTGCTCGTGAGGTTAGAGGGGAAATCCTTCGGTGGAAAGAAGGAGCTCATGACATAGAACAATTTGATTCAAATGGAATTGCAAATCGTCGCTCGGAGAGGGAGAACGAGGCAAATCTCCAAGAAGGGAAAAACGAAAACGCGAAGAACAAAAACACGATTTGATCCAAATTGCAGCCAACAAAGAGGAGGGGTGAAATTGATCCTTGGATTGCTACTAGATGATGAATTATGTAGCACTCTGTGTCGGGTTACAAGCCACTCCTCGCAATACAAAACGCGGATGGCGAAAAGCTCAAGAACAAGAGTCAGTCTCTCCTCTAGCCCTAGCCTCCTCTCAACTAAACAAAATGAGAGTGACACCTCCAAAGATGGCTGCCCTAGCAGCCCCTTCACATATATATAGGCGCACGTCCGAAGACCAAAACACCCTCACATGAAGCACTCAACCAAAATACCCCCCAGGGGTAAAACTGTCCAACCCTAGCAGTTTTGATTCGACGGCCATGCCCGCACATCCGGTAGCTTCGCCTCGACGCGACCTCCCTGATGCCGCCACGTGCCGTCATGTCGACCACCGCACTTTCCTCGTGGATAGCTTCGCCGCCGCGCCAGCCTCTCCACGCCGCCGCGCGTCGACCGTCCTCTTGGACCTTCCCCCGGTTTTGAGGCCCAAACCGGGAAACCTGCCAGCCCAGGTTTTGAGGCCCAAACCTAGAAACCGTACACCCCGAGTTTTGAGGCCCAAACTCGGAAACACGCGAGCCCAGGTTTTGAGGCCCAAACCTGGAAACCGTCCATCCCGAGTTTTGAGGCCCAAACTCGGAAACCGGCCACCCAAGTTTTGAGGCCCAAACTCGGAAACCGTCGAGGGTAGCTTTTTGAGGCTCAGCTACCAAACCCGCGCCGTAGACGGGCTGTGGTTCGCACACCCCGACCACCGGCACCGATGCCGATGCATGTCCAGCCTCCATGCCGGGCACAACGCCTTCGCCTTCCTTCTTGACTCGGCCGACAACACTTGCGCCGCACGCAAGCCCGTGTCTGACCTCCCGCCGAGTGCCACGACGCCATCGTCTTCCTCCCGACTCGGCTGATGCATCGCACATCCCCATGTGCTCTCGCTTGCCGATGCCACGTGCCAGCTACCACAGCTGGTCCTCTGGCCCTCTGGTCCGTCAGTCCAAGCCTCACGTCCGCCCTTCACCGCTCTGGGTACATCGGCATGGCACGTCCGCCGCACGACACGCCCATCCTTCACCGCTCCCGGTCCGTCGGCACGACACGTCTCTACTTGACCTTCACCTCGCCATTGACCACTGTATCCGAGCTCCACACCTGCACATCAACACAGCCAAGAGACACATGTCGCACACGCACACCAACACGGTAAACACAACACAACTCAACGCCACCGGTTAGTCATAAACATTAAGCACATAGCGACATATGGACTTAACCGGAAAAAGCCTCAAACCTTCCTCATCAAAGTCAATCATTCATCATCTATGTTCTCAAGATCCTTTGTGTCCTCCCAATTGACAAATGTGGACACATTGTGACGGTGCTACATCAAGGCGATCTTTCCACCGCTACACCAACTCAAATCTTGGGAAAGATCAATGTGCATGAGATGTACATGCACATCACACCAAGTGGTGGCCCTCCCACCGACAAGAAGAAGGACTTGGCCTTCAAAGCAAGCCAAGAAGGGCAAGTCCAAGGCTATTGAGATGCATCATGAGAGCTCAAATGATGAAGAGGATGATTCCAACATCGCTCTCATGGTGAGGAAGACCACCAAGATGTTGAAGAAGCTTCACAAGAATGGAGTCAACTTTGACTCAAGAAAGAAGAAGTTCTTCACAAGTAGCAAGAGAAGGCCAATCTCCGAAATGGATTGCTACAATTGTGGCAAGCTTGGCCATCTTGCTCATCAATGCACCAAGCCTAAGAAAGAGAGCTACAAGAACAAGAACAAGGGCAAGAAGTATGACTCATCTAGTGAAGATGAGAAGAAAAATGAGAAGCCCTACAAGAAGGATGGCAAGAAGAAGAAGCAATACCACAAGAAAGGTGGCAAAGCTTACATTGTTGGTGATTGGCTCACCGACATTGACTCCTCCGGTGGCTCATCAAATGAAGATAGTGATGATGAGAAGGAGAAGGTGGCCGCTCTAGTCATTGGGACCTCTACACCACCACCACCACCACCACCACCGTCATCATCTACACACCTATGTCTTATGGCTAAGGGTGATCGGAAGGTACAAAATGATGACGACTCTAGTGATAGTGATAGTGATGGTGAATTTGAGGCACCTTCTTATGATGAGCTTGTTACATTGCTAAACAACTACTCTAAAATCATAAGAAAGACTAGAGCTAAAAATGAAAAGCTTGTTGATGAAAATGAATCTCTTGTTGAGAAATATGATCATTGTTGACGGTCCTTAATTGTGACACCTTAGTGTCAAGCATTGCATTAGGAACCACAATTAGCTACTAAAGAGCATAAGTAATGCATTGCATCATTTCATGTGCATGAAAGTGTTTTTGGCTTTTGCTTGTTTAAATGGATTTTTGGTTTCTTTTGGACTTGGTTGTTTAAGTGACTTTCTGACTTGGCAAATAGTTTTATAGAATAGAGAATAATGAGGCTAGTACCTTTCATGTTGACACCTTGATTAAGTTCAAAATTATTTATCAAATAAAAGTGAGATAAACAAAATGATCTATGTCTCAAAAATTGGCTTTATTTATGTGGAGGTTGTAAAAATGGTTTTCAGAAAAAGTGTCTTATATGAAAGTTGTAGAGAAAATTATTTTGAGCAACTTTTATTTTTGGGTCAAAACCTAGTTTGGAGTTTTTAAAACTATTTTTGAATGGTCAAAGTTTGAAAAGTTTTTGGAAAAAGAAAAAGGAAAACGATTTTTTTCCCGCGCCCTCACTTTCGGCCCGTTTGGCCTTTCGGCCCATTTCCGCACCCGCACCAGCCCGCGCACGCGCGCGCGCTCGCCGCGCACGACGCGCCGGTCGCCCCGACCGCGTCGCGCTGTACGCCGGCCAAGCCGCCGCGTGGCCGACGATCCCTGCGCCGAATCCTCCCTGGCCACTCTCCGCTCGATCTTCGCGTGTCCGAGCACGCAAGCAATCCCGCTTGCCCACTCCTCGCTTGCCTCGGCCACAGCGCCCACGCCACCGCCCTACAGCCGCCTCGCCCGTCGCGCCGTCGTGGCCCCGCCACGACCGGCCGTCCGCCCGCTCCGTCGAGCAAAACCCGAGCACCTCCCTTCGCTCCCTCACTCGCTCTCTCATTCGCACTCGCTCGCCTGCCAGCTCTCCCCTCCTCTCTCTGAACGAACGCGAGCGCGAACGTTCGTGCCCACCGCCGTTCGACACCGCAAGAGCACCCCGCCGTTCCAACCTCACCCATCCACCTCCGATCGATTCCTCCCGCTCACCGCTCCGCCTACACCCCGGACACCCGGTGCTCACGCTAGCACCGCCTCCCGAGCTTCACCGACGCCGGTGTCCGAGGAGCGCCGTCGCGGTCGCCATCAGCGCCGCTCGGAGCCCAGAGCCGTTCGTCCCCGACCAAACCTCCGCCGAGTCCCCTCTTCTGCGTCGAGCTTCGCCACGCCAAGGCAAGGTGAGAACACCACCTAGCCTCAACTCTACCGCCCTCTAGCCTTCCCCTCTGACCCAACCGTGCGCCATGGACGCCGCCATGGCCATGCACGAGGCCAAGCTCTACCAGAGCTTCACCGGCCGAACCAACCCTTCGAATAGCCTCCCTAGGGTTCACTTAACCTTTTGCCTCCTCCAATTTCACCAGCGACCACCGGAAATGGCCAAGCCGAGCACCACCGCCGCCACCGTCCGCCATGGCTCGTCGCCGGCGAGCTACGGCCACCCACTGGCCAAACCATCACCACCGATGGGTCCGCCTCGTTGAGACGAACTCATCGAGCCTAACCTCACCGCCGGCAACCCCACCGGCGGCGAGCAATCGCCGGTCAACCCTCATCCCCTGTTCGGCTTTCACTGACCAGTGGACCCCGTTGACCACGCGGACCCACGCGTCAGCCACTCTTGGTCTATGGACCGAGTCTGTGCAAGTTGGGCCGAACGTTTTCAAATGTTTTTCCTTTTTAGTTTATTTTCCAGAGAAGCTTATTATTTTTGTGTAGCACGTTTTAAAAGTCCAAATGAAGTACTTTCAGTTTTGTTAGCTTGTTTATGAGTAGATCTATCATGGAAAAATATGAAAGTATTTTTGGTGAAAGTTTATTTTACTGTTTTTAGTTAATTCAGTTTATGTGCTTTTGTTTGGATAAATGGAAATAAGTGTTTTCTGGTTGAGATAATTCATGGAAAATTTTGTGTAGGTTTCTTATCATGATATGTATCTGTGAAAAATGAATGAGGCACTGTTTATGTAAAAAAAGTTTATGTTATGGTTTAAAGTCCTTTTTAGCTGTTTTCTTGGAATATATGTTAAGGTGCTTTATATGTAAAAAAATAAAATATGAGAAAATTTATACAGTCTCTGTGTATGATGTTTCAGTTAGGAAAAATATAAGCATGAGCTGTTATGTGAAGAAATCTGGAGTTGCTTTATAAATGTACTTTTCTGTGTTTTTCTTTGGAAATTCATGTAAGAAATAATATAATGTTTCTGTTCATGGAACTTCCTTGATAAATATGAAATATAAAGTAGAATATAGGAAAAATATGAAATTGAGTTTAGCACCCTTTTTCAGTAGGGTTGTAGTTCATTTGGGTTGTTTTGGATTAAATTTGTTTATTTTGTGTAGGGTGATATAATTATGTTTTGGCTGTGCATTTTCTGCAGTAGAGCGTTTATGAGTAGATGAAGCTAGAAAAATTATGAAATCTGCTGTTTGACGCTTTTTGTGTGAAAAGTTAGTTCAAAGCACATTTTGAGCAGTGTATTTCATCTTTTTGTGGCCGCTGTTCTGCATTTTATTTCTTGCTGAAATTTATGCAGTGAAGTCCAGATGGTGTTAGTTGCTTTTTGGAATTTTTGTGGATTTTTCTGAGTTTAGAAAAATACACTTGCAGTTCAAACTTGAATTTCTTTTGAATTATTAAATAAGAAATAGATGAAATAGTGGATTTTATTTTATGAGATAAATAAGTATTTACCTCAATGTCAAAAGTGGTTCAACAAGTTGGTTTTGTTGGTTTGCAAGAAATGTTGCATTTTCATACCACCACATTCCGCACCACATATTATTTATTCATTATTTTCAACCGCATTGCAATAGGATCGACAGTTCAGGAACAAGACCAGGAGCAGGAGGCAAACGTCGAGCAACAGATCCCGGAGCTACCCAAGGCCGAGGAGGTCGACCCCGCAGCGGAAACTAACCTGCCCGAGTGGCCCTCCCACGAGGCCTCGGTCTTCGCTCAAGGCAAGCCCCGGAGCATTTTAAGTCTCCCAGTTTTTATAATTAAATTACTTGAGTTCTTTTATATTGTGATGCATTAGGTTTAGGAGTTGAATGAATCCTACTTGTTGCATTACCATTCCTTGATTATTGTTACCCTTGCCTTGTTATCCTGTTACCTATCTTTAAGTAGAACTGCTTAGTCTATCTAAATAAGTAGTGGTTAAGGATGTCTCCGTAATACCCCTGGTGGGTATTTACCGGATCACGGTTGGCTATATTTGCTATCGTGGAAAAGAACCTGAGTTGTAGTGAAATGCGGTCAACTGGAAGGCAACGCACAAGTTTGGAAACTTGGGGCAGTCCGTCCGTTGGATCGTGTAGGTTTGTATCGATGTTGGCCCTCGTTCATTTTTGAACGCGCCCTTTTACTTAGGGATATGTCGGTGCCGTAATCATCGACCCCGAAGCCGGTTAGAAGCTGTTCGGGCCGGTCTCAACCCGTGTCGCACCCTCTAGTATGGAAACACGATCTACCTCGGAATGGCCATCGTATAGTTCCAATTGGGTGGTCCGTGCTGTGAGCCGTGACGATTACCACCACGAACAAGCATCGAGCGGTTGCCCAATGCATGGACCCGACGGGGAAAGTGTGGGCTGGTATTAAAGGTCTTTCACCAGCTGATTTGGAATTCGATTCGAGTCACCGTCTCCCCCGGTTAGTGGGAAACTATGGCGAGCTTCACCACGATACAACTCCATGTGATGTTTAAAAGGTTCAACTAAAATGTGGATAAGTCAACTGGATATGGTTATATTATTGTTTGTTAGACTCAAGTGTGTGTATAGTTCAGGTGCAAACCTAGAATAAGGGATAGGTCTAATACTGACAGCTCATCAATGTCATTAATACTCCTTATCTTAATTTTGAGCTTTTTCGCAACTAAAGATCCCAGCTCCACCCAAAAAAAGGCCTTGCATATCCTTGGTGTCTTTATTTTCAGTTGGACGGGTAAGTCTAGCTGAGTACATTCCCGTACTCAGGGTTTATCCCGTTTGTTGCAGATGGCCAGGTTTACTATGGCTATTGTAAGCACTGCCTCTACCCGGTGGAAGGTGATGAGGAGTAGGCCCAGGGCAGGGTCGTCCAGAAGCTTCCCCTTTTCTTTTGCTGGTCTGAGACTTCTAGTGGCACATTACTTGAAAAAGGAGGAGTGAGTTGTGTTGAGTTAAGTTATCAAACAATGTTTTATTTGGACCACATGTGTGGTGGTCGTGTTTCAAACTTATTTAAGCTTCCGTACTTTTAAATTTGGTATTGTAATAACTCCGTTTCAAATTCGCACTCTGATGTTTTAAATCCAGTTTCGTTTATCTGTGATGTATCCTTGCGAATGTAATTCTTGAACAATGCGATCCTGTATGTTGTATGATGATAGAAATCCTTCGATATTTCCGGACTACCGGGGTTATATGGGTTCAAGTATGAGTCGATGTCAGACGGATTTGACTAAGACGGTACTTGAGCTCTTATAATCAGGACGGTTCTGCCACATTAATGTCAATATTATACCATCAACTAATGCATAGAATGGCATGAAATGAACCACAAAGCATAGTTGTAGGGTTTGAAACTAACAAGTTCCACGAGTTTTGGTGCTCTCACTTGTTTTGCAGGATTATCAATGTTTCACCACATAAAAGTATCTCAAGTGATGAAACAGAGCACAACATTGCGAAGAGCTCGTCGAGACGATAGAAACAGACATATGGTTTGCTACATTTGGAGTCCCGACGAGAGAGTCCTCGATGGATACGACTTGGAAGATTCTAGAACATTCCAGAAGACAAGAGAAGACGACCCACCGAAGGCGGGGCCCACCTGTCATAGGGGCAGACCGACCGGTCTCCTCTATGGACCGACCGGTCGGGTATTGGGCCCAATTTCGTCCCCCTTCGCGTGACGCACTCCAACCGACCTCTCCAACACGTTTTGGCCCATTTAGGCCCAAGTGCATATGATGAAGGATTTAGTACCACATCGCTTGCCCAAGGTGGAGGGGAGGCCAGGAGCCCCTATATAATAAACCCAGGACCCCCCTGAGGCAACACATCATCATGGAGTTGTAGAGGTGTCCCTCGAATGGATAACCTCTCTCCTCTATGTAATTAGGTTTAGATTTTCCAATTGAAAGCCCTAGTTTGGTTTTGGTTAATTGATGAAACCTATTTGGTCTAATCCTATTGCTAAGCATGTGTGTAGCTTATAAGAGAGGATTGAGACCAAGCCAAGTGGTGGAGCTAGCAAGATGGCAACCATGGAGGAAGGTGTTGGCCATATGCACTCTAGAGATCAAGTGCTCTACCATTGATGAAACTTGAGAAGAAGAGAAGAGATGGAGCAAAGAGGCCCGAAGGCAAAGGTATAACCTATAGGGCTCTTTGTTTTAGTGATCAAGACACTTAGCGAGTGTGATCACATTTAGGATACATAGCCGTACTATGAAGAGGAGATTATTCACGGCTTATGCGGTGTTCAAGTGCCACTAGGTGTTCTCTAACATATCGATGCTATAGACCTAGTAAGTGACTAACAAAACCCTTGATAAATGCTTTGCAAAATGCTAACACACGTGCACAAGTGTTTAAACACTTTGGTGTTGGCACATGGGAGCAAGGGTAGATGTTAGAAAGTGAAAGATGCTGTGTTAGGGGCATCGGACGCTGCTGGCGGCAGCATCGGACGCTGGGCCGAGCGTCCGGTGGCAAACCCTAACCACTGACATTTGTTGAAGAAGCATCGGACGCTGGCAACGGACGCTGGCAAAACTCTGTTGCAGAGTCCGATGGTCATGACGTGGAACGAGCGTGCTTTCCAGGGAGCATCGGACGTTGGGCTGCGTCCGATGTCGATCCATCGGACGCGTCCGATGTGTTTTGGAGCGTTCTGGAACATTTCTGTCGTGTCATCGGACGCAGGGGTTGAGCGTCCGGTGCTATCGTTCCGGAGCGTACGATGAAGTGCCAAAACGAGCTGAAAAGAGTGAGCGGCATCGGAGCGTCCGATGCCAGGCATTGGCGCGTCCGATGCCAGGCATCGGCGCGTCCGATGCCACTTTAACCAGCATGGGAAGGAATGTGACCGTTGGGATCTAACAGGCTGAATTCATAACAGAGGGACACATGGTGCTCATCGGAGCATCGGACGCTGTGGGAGCGTCCGATGGCCCCGACACCGGCGCGTCCGATGAATCTGTTTCGGGCCCAACGGCTAGGCCGTTTTGTGTGGCCTATTTAAGGGGCTTGGCTGGCTTGCTAGGCTCCTCTCTTGCACATTTTGATTCCTAAGCATTCTAGTGAGCTTTGGCAAGCCTCCCAACTCATCTCCCAAGTTGATTTGATCAAACCAAGTAAGATTGAGTGATATAGTGTGGTGATTTGAAAGAGATCAATCAGTGGCACTAGTTCTTCGCATCGGCATTGAGTTTTCTTGTTACTCTTGGCATTTGCCGGTGCCTAGATGGCTTGGAGGTGTAGAGGTGGTTGATTGGCAAGATTGGTGATTGTTCTTGGCCACCACTGTTCGTGATTGTGAGAGGTTTTGGAGCCTCACCTCGCCGGAGCGGCAAGAGGCATCCTTAGTGGATTGCTCGTGTCATTGAGCTACCTCACTAGTGGTAGATTCTTGTGGTGCTCTTAGTGAGCTTGGCTTTGCATCAATTAGCCACCGGATCACCTAGTGTTGGTCGACACAACGGGGAGTAGCGTGCCGGCAAGCACGTGAACCTCGGGATAAATCTTGGTATCCCGTGTGCTCATTGTGATTGATTCTACATCTTGGTGATTGGTCTCCATATTCATATTGTTGGTGATTGGCATCACAAGTGGATTTCACCGGTGATTGGCTCTCTACTAGACGATCCCGAAGGCTCGGTGAAACCACTTCTATCTAGCTCATTTACTTTGTGTATTTACTTTGAGCTATTTCATTTGTGTAGACATCATCTCTTGTATATCTTGTGTCATATACTTTGTGTAGCCAATTGTGATTAGATTGCTTAGTTTATCTTATTGCACATACTTGTCACATATACTTTCACATATACATACTTGTGCTAGAGCTTGATTCTTTTATTCCGCATTAAGATACTAGCTCTAGTTGTTTGTGTGACATAGTCTTATTAGGTAGAATTGTTGGATAGGTGGCTTGCAACACACTATTAGGCTAGCGCAAAAAGCTTCACCATTTGTTATACTAATAGTGTTTGCCTAAGTAATTTTGTAGATTTTTAATTAGGCTATTCACCCCTCCTCTAGCCAATTTGGACCTTTCACCAATGTAATAGCTTAGCTCTAGTCGGGAGTTAGGGAGAGCGGAGCTGCGCTCCGGTTCCGGAAGAGTCTTCAGAGTTTTGGTATGTCTTTGTATCTTTTCTTTGTAAGACTTATACTTTAATATATTTATCTTCTCTAATTCTTTATGCCTTTCATATATGATTAATATAGTTGTTATGTCTTGGCATGAGATCTTTGCTCGTATTGAGTGCTCTAGTTATAGGCCATAATTAGAGTAGTAATCGATAGATTAGACATGGTGTTTAGCCTATAGATTACCTGAGGTTGCACTCAATCCCACGGAATAGTTGTGGTAGCCCCAGGGGTGACAGCTCTGTTAGGCCTTCGTAGTCCACCACGTTCGGATTGATGTTTTCATAGAGCTTTTGGCAGCCTTCCCCTGACTACTTTCTTCCCAGTCTTATTCGAGAGTCAGAAAGGTACTGCTGCTCCAAAGTGCCAATGTTTATAACTGCTATATCTTTTCATCTTTGTTGCCTTAGAACCCAAGTAATAGAGAAGTATATAGGAACCTTGATATCTCCTGTTGTCCTCCCACTATAGTTATCTAGTTATCATAGAATTATCCTTTATGTGCTTCATTTATTATCATATCATATATCATTCACTTCTGCTTTAGTCTAATAAGTACTTTGAGTTAGTAGATGCATGATAGTAAGTTATCAGATTCTTGACCCTAGCTTTCCAGTGGTAAAATATAAATAACGATCTTGGAATACTCCCGGTAAAATGCTACAATGGTGTTCTATGCGCTTGCAGAATCTTTCATATTCTATTTGCGTTAACAAACGTCAACAATCATGCTATACATGCTAGTGATGAGCTAAAAGATGAACTTGCTACTATGTCATCTTCTATCAAGGAGCTCAAAGCTAAAAATGAAAAACTTGATAAGATGCATAGTGATCTTACCACTAGTTATGCTTCACTCAAAGAAAAGTACACTCAAGTCAAAGTAGATCTTGATACACTTAGTGTTGCTTATGATATGCTTTCTCATGAGACACATGATGCTCCTAACCTTGTTGTTAAGTGTGACATAGCAACATCTTATCAGGACTTGGTTAGTGAGCATGATGAGCAAAGAGCTAGTGGCAAGGGCAAGAAAGTGGTTGAGGCCGATCACTATGATGACTATGTCAAGATTAAGAATGAGAATGCCAAGCTCAAGGTTGATCTAGAGAAGCTTACAACCACCAAACAAGTTGTCATTGAAACTCATGATGATGACTATAGCATGTCACTTGAGCTAGACATGCTAAAAGAAGAAAACAAGAGATTGAAGATGGAGAGGGACTACAAAATGACACCATCACAATTGGAGCTCCAACAAGAGAATGACAAGCTCAAGAAAGAAAAGGAACACCTTACCACCGGGTTGAAGAAATTCACCAAGGGTCAATGTCTCCAAAGTGAGCTACTCATGAACACGGTGATGAAGACAAATAGAAATGGCATTGGCCTTCTTGAAGAGAAGATGAAGCAACGCAAGAGCATCACAAAGACAAAGAATAAGAAGATTGGGAGATGCTATGAGTGTGGAAAAGAAGGACACTTTGCTCATGATTGTGAAGAGCCAAAACCCACACCCTTGCCCAAGCATGCTAGGCCCTTTGCTTTCAATGCTCACTACATGCTTAGACAAGACTCTAGTGGCAAGATGAAAGTCATGTTCATGGGGCCTCCTAACAAGAATAGGCCAAAGCAAATATGGGTTGCAAAGTCACTAGTTGAGAAGGTTAAGGGACCTCAACAAGTTTGGGTCCCAAAAGCTCAAGCTTGATTTCTTGTGTGTGTAGGTGAACTACAAGACCGGTGGATCTCATTGGGTGATTGATAGTGGTTGCACACAACATATGACCGGTGATCCCCGGATGTTCAACTCACTAGAAGAGAATGTCGATGACCAAGAAAAGATTACATTTGGTGACAACTCAAAGGGCAATGTCAAGGGATTGGGCAAATTGGCAATATCAAATGATCATACCATCTCCAATGTGCTTTTTGTTGCATCATTGAGCTTCAACTTGCTATCCGTTGGGCAACTATTTGATCTTGGCTTTCAATGTTCGTTCACCGACAAAGAAGTGGTTGTGACCAAGAAAGATGATACACAAGTGATCTTCAAAGGCTTTAGATACAATAATCTCTATCTAGTAGATTTCACCTCCGAAGATGCCAACTTGAAGACATATTTGTTCACTAAGCAATCACTTGGTTGGCTATGGCATAGAAGATTGGCTCATGTGGGAATGAACACTCTCAACAAGCTATTGAAAAAGGATTTGGTTAGAGGCTTGAAGGATGTCAAATTTGAGAAGGACAAATTGTGTAGTGCATGTCAAGCCGGCAAGCAAGTTGCAAATACTCATCCAACCAAAGCCTTTGTGTCAACATCAAGAGAGTTAGAGCTACTTCACATGGACCTATTTAGGCCAACAACATATGCTAGCTTGGGTGGAAATCTCTATTGCCTAGTGATTGTTGATGATTACTCTAGATACACTTGGGTATTCTTTCTTCATGACAAATCTGAAGCAACCCCTTCATTCAAGAAGTTTGCCAAGAGAGCCCAAAATGAATTTGACTTGAAGATCAAGAAAATTAGAAGTGATAATGGAAGGGAATTTGACAACGCCCACATTGAGGAATATTGTGATGAAGTTGGGATCAAGCATGAAGTCTCTGCAACCTACACACCACAACAAAATAGGGTAGTTCAGAGGAAGAACCGGACACTAATCACCCTAGCAAGAACAATGTTAGATGAGTACTCTACACCAGAAAGATTTTGGGTGGAAGCAATCAACACCGCTTGCTATGCATCAAACCGATTGTTCCCCCATCGTCTCCTTGGCAAGACCCCCTATGAGCTACTCAACAACAAGAAGCTAGATATATCATTCTTTAGAGTGTTTGGGTGCAAATGCTACATCTACAAGAAGCACCAACACCTAGGGAAGTTCCAACGCCGATGTGATATTGGTTTTCTTGTTGGTTACTCATTGAAGTCCAAAGCATATCGAGTATTCAACCATGCCACTGGGATGGTAGAAGAAACATATGATGTGGAATTCGATGAATCTAATGGCTCTCAAGGAGAGCATGAAAATCTTGATGATGTAGGTGATGAACCATTGAGGGAAGCAATGAAGAACATGCCGGTTGGAGCCATCAAGACTAAAGATGATGATGATGATGATGTGCAAGTCATTAACAAGCCATCCTCATCCAATGTACCACAAGATGATGAGAAAGATGGGAGAGAGCCATTTGAAGATACTCATGTCTCCCATGATCAAATGGTGGTACAAGCTCAAGATGTTGATGCTCCACAAGCGGCCCCTCAAGTGGTTGATCGAAGGACTACTCCTCTACTACAAGCTCATCCTCAAGATCTCATCATAGGAAGTCCAACAAGGGGTGTAATGACTCGATCTCGAAAACTTGCTTTATTTATTGAACATCACTCCTTTGTGTCTCTTGTTGAGCCTACCATTGTAGATGAAGCTCTAGGTGATCCGGATTGGGTGAATGCTATGCATGAAGAATTAAACAACTTCACCCGCAACCAAGTTTGGACACTTGAATTGCGACCCAAAGGCGCAAGAGTCATTGGAACAAAATGGGTGTTTAGAAACAAGAAAGATGATCAAGGCAAGGTTGTTAGAAACAAGGCAAGGCTAGTGGCAAAGGGGTTCTCTCAAGTTGAAGGTTTGGATTTTGGAGAGACCTTTCCACCGGTTGCAAGACTCGAAGCCATTCACATCCTTCTTGCATATGCATCACATCATGACATTAAATTATATCAAATGGATGTGAAAAGTGCATTTTTAAATGGCTTCATAAATGAACTAGTCTATGTTGATCAACCTCACGGGTTTGAAGACCCTAGATATCCTAATCATGTTTATAGGTTGTCCAAGGCGCTATATGGGCTCAAGCAAGCCCCAAGAGCATGGTACGAGCGCCTCCGAGACTTCCTCATTGAGAAGGGCTTCACCATTGGGAAGGTCGACACCACACTATTTACCAAGAAGCTTGATGGAGAGATCTTCATTTGTCAAGTCTACATCGATGATATCATCTTCGGGTCAACAAATGAAGCCTATTGCAAGGAATTTGGTGACTTGATGTCGAAGGAGTTCGAAATGTCCATGATTGGCGAGCTCACATTCTTCCTAGGCTTCCAAGTCAAGCAATTGAAGGAGGGGACTTTCATATCTCAAGAGAAGTATACAAAAGACCTCCTCAAGCGCTTCAACATGGATGATTGCAAGCCTATCAAGACTCCAATGCCAATAAACGGACATCTCGACCAAGATGTGGGAGGTAACCCGGTTGATCAAACTCTCTACCGTTCTATGATTGGTTGCTTGTTATATTTGACCGCATCTAGGCCCGACATCATGTTTAGTGTGTGCATGTGTGCTCGTTTTCAAGCCGATCCTAGGGAATCACATCTCATAGTGGTGAAGAGAATCCTTAGGTAGCTAAAGCACACCCCAAGCATTGGCCTTTGGTATCCCAAAGGAGCTAACTTCCAACTCGTTGGGTATTCTGATTTGGACTACGCGGGTTGCAAAGTAGATAGAAAAAGCACATCCGGAGGGTGCCATTTGCTTGGGAGATCACTAGTTTCATGGAGTTCGAAAAAACAAAATAGTGTGGCCTTGTCTACCGCCGAGGCGGATTACATAGCTGCGGGTGCTTGTTGTGCACAAATCCTTTACATGAAACAAACCCTTTTAGACTATGGTGTAGTACTAGAAAGGGTACCTTTGTTGTGTGACAATGAGAGCGCGGTTAAGCTTGCTAACAACCTGGTTCAACACTCTCGCACAAAGCACATAGATATTCGCCATCACTTTCTTAGAGACCATGTTTCAAAGAAAGACAAATCCTTAGAGGGAGTCAAAACCAAAGATCAATTGGTAGATATCTTCACAAAACCCTTAGATGAAAACACTCTTTGTAGATTACGAAGTGAGCTTAATGTGCTTGATCTAAGTAACTTTGTCAAAAGGTGAAAGGGGGTTGTCTTTGCATTGTATTGTATAATATGCCATGTTTAAATTATGCTTTGCACATAGGCTTGTCAGACGTGGTTAAGATAACCGCCCTAAAAAGCGTGTGAAGAAGCTTACCATGAGCAAACTTGACAAGCAACCTAGATTCAAAATTCCGTATTGCATTGCATATGCATGTGTGTTGCTTTGTCGTTTCTTTTCGGTTAAGTTTTGAGCAACCGCTGTGTTCGTCCACCGCTAGGGGGAGCATTTGAGGCTCCTAATAGTTAAGACCCCTAGTTTTGGTGGCCACATGTTGTCTTCTCGGATTTATTGCCTATTTTCCCTAAAAATGATATATAGCCTATGGCAAAATATTTATAAAATTGAGGGTTTATACGAGAAAGCTCATACTAGGTTCCAACTGGTGTTTATTTGCCTCTTATTTGAGTTGGAACTTGGCTGGGAGAGGGAGCCGCAACGGAAATTTTTAAAACGGCTCAAAATGTGGCATCAGACGCTGCATCGGACGCTCCCCCAGCGTCCGATGCCCTGCACTGAAGACAGCTCCGGCAGGAACAGTGTTAGGGTAGCGTCCGATGTATCTCCATCGGAGCGTCTGATGCTCCATCGGACGCTGCCCAGCGTCCGATGCCGAGGCAAAGGACGCGTCTGATGTGATTTTGGCCGTTCTGGAGCTCTCTAGATAGGCATCGGAGCGTCCGATGTGTTTACATTGGCGCGTCCGATGCCCCTTTAAGCGGCGCGTTGAGTTCTTCTCATTGACATATCGGCCCCACGCGTCATATTCCTTCGTTGTCTTCCTCCTCGCGCCCTCGCCCTCGCCCGAGCCCACCGCCGCCTGCGCCGAGCTTCCAAACCCTAACCGCCTCTCGCTATGCGCCGCCGTGCTCCACCCTCGCCGCGCCGCTGTGCTCCGCCGCTCCACCCTCACCCTGCCGCCTCTCCGCGCGCCCTCACCCCTCCCTCGCAGCCGCACCCCCTCGTCCGTCCACCGTGTGCTCGCCGGCGCTCGCCCGTAAAGCTCGCCGGTGTCGCGCCAGTCTTCGCCGGAGACCGTCTTCCCCGTCTCCGACCCCATCCTCATCTCCGGCAATCGACCTCTCGGCCGGCCAACCGCCACCGTAAGCACCACCCCTCCAATCCACCGCCATGCCTTCTAGGTTCTCGACGAAATGTCCCAAAGCATGTTCCACCCTGTTTTAACCCTAGTTTCCACCAAATTTCTTTGCAGACCCCTTGGTGTGTCGTGTGGGTGCCGACACGTCAGTGTCTCATCTCGTTCTTAGTTGTTTCATTGATCGTCAGGTAGCAAATCCTATTCACCTCTTATCTCCATATGCTTTGCTTCCGATAGGTCTTCTCATCTCTAGAATATATGTTCTTATATATCTCCTATCTATTCTATGCAGCGAGTCAGTGCCGTTGTCAGCTTGCGGTCAGGTGGTAGTGTTAGATAACCCGGGGCCAAGCCCGCGGGTAAGGATCGAGGCCATGCCTCGCGAGTGACAGCGACAGCTTGTGGATCAGTGATAGGGGGAGCTTCTTTGTCCAGGGTTTGATTGTCAGCTGGTTGTCAGACATTTTCAGTGGCAGTTGGTTCTTTCAGCGACAGTCCAGAGCCCCTTCAGCGTCAGTTTCTCTGTTCTTGTCAGCTATGTGCTGCAAGAACGTTGGCGGTGCTCCGGGGACTCTCCTCCACGTCCCCCTTTCGGTCAGAGGCCTAGGAAGGGGAAGCTGATCACGCGCAGGAAGCGCACTCGGGAGCAGAGGGAGGCAGACCAGGCATGAGAGGTTGCAGCCGCCGCAGAGCGTGCCGAGCAGGGTGGCCGTGGTGGCGGCTTACGGATTGAGGACCAGCTGTCGCCAGAGCAGAGGCGTGCAGTTGAGCAGGTTGAGCGGTTCCACCACTCTTCGACTGGCACGCTCATGGCTGCCGGTAGCCGGACGACGTTCACGTCTCCGGGTGTGGAGCCCGAGAGCTTAGGGTAGGGCCAGGTAGAGGCCGAGGCAGTAGAGGCAGCAGAGGTCCCAGAGGCAGAGGTAGAGGCTGAGGAGGAGACCCCTGAGGAGGTTCCCAGGCGCCGGTCCACCCGTCGCAGGACAGCGGTGCCACCCTAGCCCGATGTCCCTCTGCGGGGAGCACGTGCTCCGTCAAGGCGTGCGCCCCCGCCGATCCCGCGTCTGGACCTCCAGGCAGCTACATGCTCTCAGATACAGACACTTAGGCTCATCGCAGTCGAGCAGTGGTTCCCGAGGGAGAGACAGTAGCAGGCAGGACCAGCTTTCTATACAGTGCTACAGGAGGATTTCTATCAGGGATACAGGAACACCGACATCTGTTTGCGTTCGCAGCGTGTCTGTCCTCTGGAGGCCGTAGTTACAGCAGCTGGAGAGCAGATTCGCCCCATACTCACTTATCTACCAGGTCTAGAAGACCTTCTGGGGTGGTCTAGCTCGTACATTGAGGACTGGGTATTTCAGTTCTATGCTTCTCTTTGGGTGCACCCGGACCGGGAGATGATAGAGTTCGCATTTGAGGGGGAGCACTACCGGCTGTTCTCTTCTGAGATCCGGAGTTGGTTTGGACTGAGACACTCATAGACCCGGATCCACGACCTGTGCTACGACAGGACGGAGCCACCCCGCCGCCCTCACGGTGGTGCTCAGCCGTCGACCGACTTGGTTCGCCCGTGCTTCACTGAGCCCTTCAGCGAGGGTTCGAGTCGCGCGCCTAGGGATCTCACCCCTACGACTCGAATCCTCAATGAGGTTCTTCGACGGACCTTGCTTCCTAGGGTGGGCTTCCAAGAGGGTCTTTCTCGTCTGCAGCTGTGGTTACTTGCTTATATGGTCAGGCAACATGAGTTCGACGTCTGGGACGTCATTCTGTGTGAGATGGAGGACACCGTTGCAGAGGGCATCAATGCCCGCAGGCAGCTACCTTACGCCCATTGGATCTCCTATATACTCTGGAAGGTAGCTGCCACTACTGGATCTCACCCCAGTCAGTCCCTCACCGGCTCCGCGACTGTGTTCCCTGAGTATAACATGAGTCAGTTGTTGGGACACGGTCGGGACCGTAGGCAGCAGGAGCTGCGGATACATGGGTGTATGCCGAGTCTCTGAGTGATGAGTGATTGTCAACTAGGATAATGCGCATGTTCTTTGGCTTGTGTTGTGCAGGTGTCGAGCACGGATACAGTGATCAGAGGCAAGGTGAAGGTCAAGTAGAGACGTGTCGTGCCGATGGACCGAGAGTGGCGAAGGGCGGACGTGAGGCTTGGACTGAGGAACGGTGGCCCGAGGATCAGCTGTGGTGGCTGGTAGCCTGGGACAGCGACGAGCAGAGACTTACGGGGCACAGTGTTGCTCGGGTCGAGGACCTGGGGACATGTGTCGGTGGAAGGGGTGCACGGGCGGTGCATCCCATCTACGGCTCGGTTTGGTGGTTGAGCCACAAAAAAACCACCGAGTGGATGATTTCCAGGTTTGGGCCTCAAAACCTGGGCGCTGATGGTTTCTGAGTTTGGGCCACAAAACTCGGGCTGAGGACGGTTTCCAGGTTTGGGCCTCAAAACCTGGGTGCTGCGGGTTTCTGAGTTTGGGCCACAAAACTCAGGCGATGGACGACTGGTTTCCCGGTTTGGGCCTCAAAACTGGGGGTTGGTCGTGAAGGCTGGTTTCCTGGTTTGGGCCTCAAAACCGGGGGCGAAGTCCATGAAAAGGACGAGCAGAGCGGTGGCGGCACGTGGCGGCAATCGGTGTGGTTGCGTCAAGGCAACGCTACCAGTTGTGCGGGCGTGGCCGTCGGATCAGCATCTTCCTTGAGTTGGTCCAGAATAAACCCTAGGGTTTAGCTGGCTCGCTCTGTAATTAGTGAGGGGTAGAGTAGGAATTAGAATTAGGATAAGTAGAGGGAGACACCCTCCTCCCAATTGATCTCAGTCATTTGCTATTTTGCCTTCTAGGTTTTCCTGCTCTCCCGCTCCCCTGCTGTAGCGAATTGAGATCCACAGAGAAGAGAACCATACCTCTGTGTCCATGAGATTTTGAGGAAGTGAGACCGTAATCTCACTATTGTAGCGTGTGGTAGTCACACGGTTGCAAATTTGTGGTTGTGATTCGCGTTTTGATTGTGTTCTTCACGGGTTGCTTTTCTCCACGTTTTTCCCGTTGATCGATCTCTCTACTCGGTGCATCTTTTGCAAATCCATTTGAACTGAGTTGTTCTAGATCGTGAGGCACTTCTTTCCACCGAAGGAAATCATCTCTAACCTCACGAGCTAGTAGATCGGTCGATTTTCGATTTGGATCGAGTTTGCTCCTGTTGTCCCTAATTCTTCCAATTCACCAATTTGGAGTTAGGTTCGAGCCATGATCTCTTTGGGATAGCTCACTAACCTCCTAGGAACTCCTCATACCAAGTCTAAGCCTTAGTGCTTTTGATTCAGAGGAGATCGGGCTGAATTCGCGGAAGAACAGGTCTGTATCGGGACCATCGGACGCTCTGCCCTTGAGCATCGGACGTTGAGTTCTTTCCATCGGACGCGTCCGGTGACACATGTCATCTGACAACATTTTTGAAAGAGCATCGGACGCTGACCATCAGAGCGACCGTTGCCATCGGACGCGCCGGAGGTCAAGCATCGGACGCTACTGCTGCACTGTAGCAGCGTCCGATGTCTATGCACTAAGGTTCCAGAAAAGTCCTGTTTGCATCGGACGCGTCTGGTGCTTTGCCATCGCATGCTGCCAGCGTCCGGTGCACACTGTTTTGCACTGTTTCGTCTGCGGTTCGTTTGTCCGTTGTCGGTTTTGATTTCCGGCTTTTGCGTTGGGTTTCTGGAGTTGTGTGGTGTCTCGCTGTGCTTCTTGGAAGCATCCACCCTACATCTAGGGTCGTGGACACTCACAAGCTCTAGGTTTGCTCTTGGGGTTGATTCTAGGGACAGAGGGAATAAGTTTTGGAAAGGAAATTTTGGAGCTCCCATTCACCCCCCCTCTGGTCGCTTTCTGGTTGCACTTTCGGTTCTTCAATTGGTATCGGAGCGGGTTAAGGATCTTTCACCTTAGCCGGTTCCAGATCCACAGAAGGCGACATGGATCGCGGCATGGGCAAACCGCCGTTTTTTGATGGGACGAACTATGCGTATTGGAAGATACGCATGTCGACCTATCTGCAGAGTATTGGTGCTTCCATTTGGGATATTTGCAACTCTGCTGATTATGTTGTCTTGGCTGCCCGTGTGACTCAGCATCAGATCGATGAGCACGACGCCAATAGCCGAGCCCGTAACACTCTTTTCTCATGTCTGAGCATGAGTGAGTTTGATCGCGTTTCTCATCTCGCTACGGCTCGGGAGATTTGGGCTACCCTCATGCCTTTCCATGAGGGAACCTCTCAAGTCAAAACCCGTCTCTACGAGTCATTCAAGCGAGAGTATGAGAACTTTCGACATATGCCTAGCGAGAGCATAGAAAGTTTATTCGCTCGCTTTTAAGTGATTGTCAACAGGATGAGGGATAACAAGGAGCTGTTGCCTTTCGACAATCATGAGAGGGCTTTGAAGCTTTTGCATACCCTTGATCGGTCGGTGTGGGATTCCAAAGTTCAGGCGATCATCAAATCGCCTAACTATGAGACCCTCACGTGCGACGAGCTCTTCAGTAAGCTCAAGTCCAGTGAGATCGATGCCATGGCGAGGGCTTCTTATGAAAATCCTTCTGGCCCGTCAATGGCTTTGCTTTCTGGCTCTTCTGCTAACACCTCTGGAGGTTTTGCACTTTCCTCTCTTCTTTCTGTCACAGAGGAGCAGTTGGAGTTCATGGGGGATGACGAGCTAGCTTTGCTCGCCAACCGGTTCTCGCGGTTTCACAACAACCGCATGAATCGTCGCCGCGGAGGAGGACGCTCGGGATGTTTCGAGTGCGGCGACCCCAACCACTTCATCGCCAATTGCCCGAAGAAGAACAAGCAAGTCTTCGGCAAGGCGGATCATGGGCACAAGTATGACTCCGGCAAGCGCAAGGAGAAGTACATCCCCGCGAAGCACAAGCGGAAGGGCGGCTTCAACAAGGAGTACATCAAGACCAAGTACTTGGAGAAGGCCCAGGCTGAGCAGCGTCCATTCTTCGCCACGCTCAGCGACGTCGATGACTCGGATGACGACTCCGCTTCCTCAAGCGACGACGAGTCCGAGAAGAAGAAGAGGATCGAGGACAAGCTCAATGGCCTCTGCTTCTTCGCCGATGACGAGGGCTTCTGCACCATGGCCCTCGGCAAGGAGGTCGACGGCGAGCTGGAGGAGACCCCTCGGAACGACGACGACAACAACACCTCTCAGGTATCTCTGACCCCCGATGAGCTTTCTGCTGAGGTCGAGAAACTTAATGCCGCGCTCCTTAGTCAAGATAAGCTGCTTAGGCGTGCTGCTAGAGAGCGCAAGGAGTTTAGGCAGAAATGGGAGGATACGGTGAAGGAGCTTGAGTTTGCCAAGTCCACCGTAGTCGTTTCTAAGGAGGCTGAGTGTGAGATGTGCACCATGCACATGACTGACCTTCTCACCTTGAGAGGTAAGTATGTTGCGTTGGTTGGAGAGGTGGATGAGCTGAAGGCTAGATCCTCGCTGTTGGGTGCGTGCAAGTCCTGTGCGGGCTTGCAAACCGAGTTGGCAGAGAAGAATGCCAAGATTGTGTCTCTTGAGAAGGCCAGCTCGGGTAGCACTTGTGTGTCTAGGTGCGTTCTTTGTGAGGGTTTGGAGATAGAGATCGCGAATGTGAAGCATGACAAGATGCAAACCGAGGAGGAAATCACATACCTTCGGACCATCTTGTCATGGGTGTCAAGTGGTGAGCCGCAGCTTGGGATGATGATCTCCCAATTCAAGCGTGCTGCTGGAGGTCCAGGTGTAGGCTTTGCTCAGGGTGTTGAGTGCGCTTCATCTTTTGGGAAGATTGGAGAGTCGAGTGGTCTGAACCCGCGTGAGAAGCCTAACTCCACCACTACTCCCAAGCTTACCAAGATTCCACCCAAAGAGCCTCTAAAGCCTAACACCAAAGATGGTGTATTTGTGGAACCTCCGAGAGTCCCACCCAAGAAACAATCATGGGCTCCAAAACCAAACCACCTCAAGAACAAGCTGGACACTATGCCACCAATCCAGGAGGAGCTTATGCCACAGAAGGGCAAAGTGATCCACACCCACTACCGTGAGTACCAACAACCCCCTATGAGAGCGGTGAGGTACCATTGTGAGCACTATGGGAGAGATGGACACTTGAGTGAGTTATGCTTTCAGCGCAAGAGAGAGGCGCGCCGTGCAAAGGAGATGAACAACCCGGACATATACCATCCTTTCCATGATGTACATGGGCTGAATGTTCAGAGGCGTGCAGCTAGGCCCAGAGGTCCAAAACCTCAAGTTCCTAGGGCTAGGCCGCGAGGAGGTCGTGCCCGGCGGGAGCCTGCAGTTGTAGGCTATGGACCCCGTGGTGGTGGCTTTGTAGTTGAGCGTTTCCCTCCACCTCATTTTGAGTATCACGATGGACGCTCCTCCCTTAGCGGACCACGTTTTCCTCTACGTGGTGATCGCTCTTCCCATAGACGTGCTAGGAATGGTTTTTCTGCTAACCAATCTTTTGAGCAGCCGGCCCAACACTGGTATTCCCCTTACTTCACTAACCCCAGTGTTGGACCGTATGCTCACCCTATGTCTTTTTATTGATGTAGGTAAAACGATTGGAGAACGTTTGGTTGGTGGATTCCGGTTGCTCGAGGCACATGACCGGAAACGCCAAGTGGTTCTCCAGTCTTAGTCCTGTTGCAGGAAAGGAGTTTATCACCTTCGGTGACAATAGCAAAGGTAAAGTATTGTCTCGTGGGTCGGTGCGAGTTAATGAGCACTTTGTGTTGCGCGGTGTTGCTCTTGTTTCTAACTTGCATTTTAACCTTCTTTCTGTTTCGCAACTCTTTGATGACGACTATGAGATTCGTTTTAAGCCAAATCTCAGTCATATTTTGGATCCTCAGGGCAATCTTGTGTGTTTGATTTCACCCTTTGGAAAAGTCTTTCATGCAAATTTCTCGAAGTCTTTTGGCACTTCTCGCTCTCTTATGGCTGGACCTTCCTCCTCTGATCTTTGGAAGTGGCATAGGAGACTTGGACATTTGAGCTTCGACTTGCTTGCAAGGCTTAGTTCACTTGGCCTAATCCGAGGATTGCCCAAGTTGTCCATGGAGAAGGATCTTGTTTACCATTCTTGTAGACATGGGAAGATGGTTGCCTCTCCCCACCATCCAGTGACTCAGGTCATGACCAAGCGCCCTGGAGAGCTTTTGCACATGGTCCTTGTTGGTCCGGCTCGGGTGAGCTCGGTTGGCGGGAAGTGGTATGTGCTTGTTGTTGTTGACGACTTTTCGAGATATTCGTGGGTCTTCTTTTTAGCTGAGAAGACCGAGACTTTCTCCTTTGCTCACAATCTGATTTTACGTCTTCAGAACGAGTTCCCTTTGAACTCGATGCGAGCTATTAGGAGTGATAATGGTTCCGAATTCAAGAATTCGGATTTTGAGAAGTTCTGTAACTCTTTGGGTTTAGAGCATCAGCTTTCTTCTCCCTACACACCGCCCCAAAATGGTGTTGTAGAGAGGAAGAATCGGACCCTTGTTGAGATGGCCAGGACGATGCTCGATGAGCATAGGACTTCTAGGCGATATTGGGCCAAAGCTATGAGCACTGCATGCTACATTTTGCGGATACATGGGTGTATGCCGAGTCTCTGAGTGATGAGTGATTGTCAACTGGGATAATGCACATGTTCTTTGGCTTGTGTTGTGCAGGTGTCGAGCACGGATACAGTGATCAAAGGCAAGGTGAAGGTCAAGTAGAGACGTGCCGTGCCGAGGGACCGAGAGTTGCGAAGGGTGGACGTGAGGCTTGGACTGAGGGACCGGTGGCCCGAGGATCAGCTGTGGTGGCTGGCAGCCTGGGACAGCGACGAGCGAAGACTTGCGGGCACGGTGTTGCTTGGGTCGAGGACCTGGGGACACGTGTCGGTGGACGGGGTGCACGGGCAGTGCATCCCCTCTATGGCTCGGTTTGGTGGTTAAGCCACAGAAAAACCACCGAGTGGATGGTTTCCAGGTTTGGGCCTCAAAACATGGGTGCGGCCGGTTTCTGAGTTTGGGCCACAAAACTCGGGCTGAGGACGGTTTCCAGGTTTGGGCCTCAAAACCTGGGCGTTGCGGGTTTCTGAGTTTGGGCCACAAAAGTCAGGCGATGGACGGCTGGTTTCCCGGTTTGGGCCTCACATTCGGGGGTTGGTCGTGAAGGCTGGTTTCCCGGTTTGGGCCTCAAAACCGGGGGCGAAGTCCGTGAAAAGGACAAGCGGAGCTGTCGCGGCACGTGGCGACAATCGGTGAGGTTGCGTCGAGACAACGCTACCAGTTATGCGGGCGTGGCCGTCGGATCACCAGCATCCTTGAGTTGGTCCAGAATAACCCTAGGGTTTAGCTGGCTCGCTCTGTAATTAGAGAGGGGTAGAGTAGGAATTAGAATTAGGATAACTAGAGGGAGACACCCTCCTCCCATTTCATCTCAGTCATTTGCTCTTTTGCTTCTAGGGTTTCCTGCTCTCCCACATCCCTGCTGTAGCGAACTAAGATCCACAGAGAAAACAATCATACCTCTGTGTTCGTGAGATTTTGAGGAAGTGAGACCGTAATCTCACTGTTGTAGCGTGTGGTAGCCACACGGTTGAAAATTCGTGGTTGTGATTCGCGTTTTGGTCTAGTTCTTCGCGGATTGCTTTTCTCCACGTTTTTCCCATCGATTGATCTCTTTGTTCGTTGCGTCTTTTGCGATTCTGTTTGAACAGAGTTGTCCTAGATCGTGAGACACTTCTTTCCACCGAAGGAATTCACCTCTAACCTCACGACCTAGTAGATCGATCGATTTTTGTTTCGGGTCAAGTTTTTCTCCTTTCCCCCGAATTTTTTTGATTCATCGATTTGGAGATAGGTTCGAGCCATGATCTCTTAGAGATAGCTCACTATCCTCCTTGTGACTCATCTCACCAAGTTTGATCCTTAGAGGATTCATTTTGGGTGAGATCGAGTGAAATCGGTGGACGAACTACTCAGTTTCGGGGTGATCGGATGCTCAGCTCGAACTAACCGGACGCCAGAGAGTGAGTTCGGTCGATGAACATTTCTTTGTTCTGTTTCACAACTTGACCAGACGCTCCTTTCACTCCTTGATCGGACTCGCCTCTTCTACTGTTCACGGTGTTTGTCAGAAGTGACCGGACGCTCAAGTAACGACTAGACTCACAGTGTCACTGAGTCCGGTCAGAAACAGTAAGGTCCAAAACTGGATTTTGGTTGACCGGACGCGTCCGGTGGTACTCGACCGGACGCTCACCAGAGTCCGATCAGTTCTGTTTTGTGCAGTCTCGTCCGCGTTTTGTTCGTTCGTTGACAGATTTGGTTTCCGACTTTTGCGTTAGGTGTCTAGGGTTGTATAGTGTCCCGCTGTGCTTCTCGGAAGCATCCACCCTACATCTAGGGTTGTGGGCACTTGCAAGCTCTAGGTTTGCTCTTGGGGTTGATTCTTGGGACAGAGGGAATAAGTTTTGGAAAGGAAATTTTGGAGCTCCCATTCACCCCCCCTGGTCGCTTTCTGGTTGCACTTTCGGTTCTTCAATTGGTATCGGAGCAGGTTAAGGATCTTTCACCTTAGCCGGTTCCAGATCCACAGAAGGCGACATGGATCGCGGCATGGGCAAACCGCCATTTTTCGATGGGACGAACTATGCGTATTGGAAGATACGCATGTCGGCCTATCTGTAGAGTATTGGTGCTTCCATTTGGGATATTTGCAACTCTGCTGATTACGTTGTCTTGGCTGCTCGTGTGACTCAGCATCAGATCGATGAGCACGATGCCAATAGCCGAGAACGTAATGCTCTTTTCTCATGCCTAAGCATGAGTGAGTTTGATCGCGTTTCTCACCTCGCTACGGCTCGGGAGATTTGGGCTACCCTCATGCGTTTCCATGAGGGAACCTTGTTGACGCTCGCTAATGCTCATAATTAACCATCAACTATTGCATGAAATGACACTAAATGAATCACAAAGCATAGTTGTAGGGTTTGAAACTAATAAGTTTCACGAGTTTTGGTGCTCTCACTTGTTTTGTAGGACATCAATATTTCACCATATAAAAGTATCTCAAGTGATGAATTGGAGTGCACCATTGCGAAGGGCTCGTCGAGACGATCGAAACGGACATATCATTTGCTATATTCGGAGTCCCGGATGAAAAGATATTAATTTCGCATCGAAATCTGCAAAAGAAGGATCTAGAAGACACCAGAAGACACCACGAGGCGGGCCACCACGTGGGCCCACTGGGCCAGACCGACCGGTCCCACATGGAGACCGACCGGTCGGCCACGGAGCCCGTTTCTCCTCCGCCTTCTAGAACATTCTTCCACCGCCTCCTAGGATGCATCTCCACCATCCCCGAAGTCGGTTTGATCCAACGGTGGCCGATAAACGTGACGCGGATCGATGACATGGCGATTCCTTGCCCCCTACTCCACCTCGGGCTATATAAGCAACCCCAGACCCCCCTCTCCAGGCATCTCCATCTTCATTATTCATCTCCACATCAGAAACTAGGGTTTTAATTAGAAGTAGAGGTCCCTCTAGATGAATCTCTTCTAGTTCATCTAGAATTAGATCTAGTTCTAGTTCTTCTAGTTCGTCTAGTTCTAGTTCTAGTTGTCTAGTTCATCTAGTTGTAATTAGAGGTTGGATTAGAGAGAGGAGGAGGAGAGAGCTGAGGAGGAGCCAGATCTGTCGGATCTTCCTCGACATTGTAATGGTGCAGCATCTGGTTCGTCTTGAAGTAATCTCCAGGTTCTTCATTTACTAGTTCTAAGTATTCTATTTAATTTCAGTTCTTACTTTATTTTATTTACTGGATCTCCGCTCGTATTGAGTGCTCTGATTATGATATCTGATTAGAGTAGTAAGCGTTAGTGTAGACTTGGTGTCTAGACTAGGGTTTACCTGAGTTTGCGCCCAATCCTCCGGATAGTTGTGGTAGCTACAGGGGTGACAGCTTTGTAGATTGTTATAATCCACCACGTTAGGGTTGGTGTTTTCATAGAGCTTTTTGGCAGCCTTCTCCCGATTACCCTTTTCCCAGTCTTTTTCGAGAATCGGAAAGGTACTGTTGCTCCGAAGTAAGTAAAGTATAGTAAGCCTTTGATTAGATAGACCTGCTTAGAAAACCCTATATCTCTCTCTAACTACATTACCATTCTTTTCTTGGACGTTCTTAATTCTTCTAGTACACTTCACGTTCCCCGTGGAAATCGATACCCTGGAATATTCTCGGGTGAAAGCTACATCGGTATCCATGCGCTTGCGGATTATTCTGTGTAAGTTTAAAATACCGAACAAACCTCTCAAGTCAAAACCCGTCTCTATGAGTCGTTCAAGCGGGAGTATGAGAACTTTTGACATATGCCTGGCGAGAGCATAGAAAGTTTATTCGCTCGCTTTCAGGTGATTGTCAACAGGATGAGGGCGAACAAGGAGCTGTTGCCTTTCGACGATCATGAGAGGGCTTTGAAGCTTTTGCATACCCTTGATCGGTCGGTGTGGGATTCCAAGGTTCAGGCGATCATCAAATCGCCTAACTATAAGACCCTCACGTGCGACGAGCTCTTCAGTAAGCTCAAGTCCAGTAAGATCGATGCCATGGCGAGGGCTTCCTATGAAAATCCTTCTGGCCCGTCGATGATTTTGCTTTCTGGCTCTTCTGCTAACCCCTCTAGAGGCTTTGCACTTTCCTCTCTTCTTTCTGTCACAGAGGACCAGTTGGAGTTCATGGGGGATGACGAGCTGGCTTTGCTCACCAACTGGTTCTTGCGGTTCCACAACAACCGCATGAACCATCGCCGCGGAGGAGGACGCTCGGGATGTTTCGAGTGCGGCGACCCCAACCACTTCATCGCCAATTGCCTGAAGAAGAAGCAAGTCTTCGGCAAGGCAGATCATGGGCACAAGTATGACTCTGGCAAGCGCAAGGAGAAGTACGTCCTCGCGAAGCACAAGCGGAAGGGCGGCTTCAACAAGGAGTACATCAAGATCAAGTACTTGGAGAAGGCCCAGACTGAGCAGCGTGCATTCTTCGCCACGCTCAGCGACGTCGACGACTCGGATGACAACTTCGCTTCCTCAAGCGACGATTAGTCTGAGAAGAAGAAGAGGATCGAGGACAAGCTAAACGGCCTCTGCTTCTTCGCCGATGATGAGGGCTTCTGCACCATGGCCCTTGGCAAGGAGTTCGACGGCGAGCTAGAGGACACTCCTCGGAACGACGACGACAACGACGACGTCACCTCCCAGGTATCTCTGACCCCCGATGAGCTTTCCGCTGAGGTCGAGAAACTTATTGCCGCGCTCCTTAGTCAAGACAAGCTGCTTAGGCGTGCTGTTAGAGAGCGCAAGGAGTTTAGGCCGATGTGGGAGGATACGGTGAAGGAGCTTGAGTTTGCCAAGTCCACCGTAGTCGTGTCTGAGGAGGCTGAGTGTGAGATGTGCACCAGGCACATGACTGGCCTTCTCACCTTGAGAGGTAAGTATGCTGTGTTGGTTGGAGAGGTGGATGAGCTGAAGGCTAGATCCTCGCTGTTGGGTGCGTGCAAGTCCTATGCGGGCTTGCAATCCGAGTTGGCAGAGAAGAATTCCAAGATTGTGTCTCTTGAGAAGGCCAGCTCGGGTAGCACTTGTGTGTCCAGGTGCATTTTGTGTGAGGGCCTGGAGATGGAGATAGCCAATGTGAAGCATGACAAGATGCAAACCGAGGAGGAAAACACATACCTTCGGACCATCTTGTCATGGGTGTCTTGTGGTGAGCCGCAGCTTGGGATGATGATCTCCCAGTTCAAGCGTGCTGCTGGAGGTCCAGGTGTAGGCTTTGCTCAGGGTGTTGATGTTTCACCTTTTGGCAAGATTGGAGAGTCGAGTGGTCTTAACCCATGTGAGAAGTCCAACTCCACCACTACTCCCAAGCTTACATAGATTCCACCTAAAGAGCCTCTCAAGCCCAACACCAAGGATGGTGTGTTCATTGAACCTCCGAGAGCTCCACCCAAGAAGCAGACATGGCATCCCAAGCCCAACCACCTGAAAAACAAGTTGGACACCATGCCACCCATCCAGGAGGAGCTTATGCCACAGAAGGGCAAAGGGATCTATACCCACCACCGTGAGTACCAACAACCCCCTTTGAGAGCGGTGAGGTACCATTGTGAGCAATATAGGAGAGATGGACACTTGAGCGAGTTTTGCTTTCGGCGCAAGAGAGAGGCGCGCCATGCAAAGGAGATGAACAACACAGACATGTACCATCCTTTTCATGATGTATATGTGCCGAATGTTCAGAGGCGTGCTGCTAGGCCTAGAGGTCCAAAACCTGAGGTTCCTAGGCCTAGGCCGCAAGGAGGTCGTGCCCGGCAGGAGCCCGCAGTTGTAGGCTATGGACCCCGTGGCGGTGGCTTTGTAGTTGAGCATTTTCCCCCACCGCGTTTTGAGTATCGCGGTGAGCGCTCTTCCCCAGCGGACCACGTTTTCCACAGCGTGGTGATCGCTCTTCCCGTAGGCGCGCTAGGAATGGTTTTTCTGCTAACCGTTCTTTTGAGCAGTCGGCCCAACACTGGTTTTCCCCTTACTTCACTAACCCCAGTGTTGGACCGTATGCTCACCCTATGTCTTTTTATTGATGTAGGTAAAACGATTGGAGAACGTTTGGTTGGTGGATTCCGGTTGCTCGAGGCACATGACCGGAAACACCAAGTGGTTCTCCAGTCTTAGTCCTATTGCCGGAAAGGAGTTTATCACCTTCGGCGACAATAGCAAAGGTAAGGTTTTGTCTCGTGGGTCGGTGCGAGTTAATGAGCACTTTGTGTTGCGCGATGTTGCTCTTGTTTCTAACTTGCATTTTAACCTTCTTTCCATATTCTGAAATAAAGTTTGAACCAAGTGAAGTGAATTGAAAAGATCGAGATGGGATTGCTTGTCAACACATCACAGTTTCGAGACTGTTTCTCATTGCACTTGGAGTTAAACTTGAGCTGTGTAGTGTATGACCGAAACTATTGCTTTAAGCTTCTGATTGCTTCTGCATAGGCTTCGCACAGTTGAAAAGTTAGGCAAGACAAGCTTTCAACCTCTCGCAATCACATGCTGAAATTTGAACTTGTGTAATTTAACCGCTGCAACTCTGATAAAATCTAAATACACAAGTCTATGGTTCATTCTATAGCATGATGATTGAACTTTGCTAAAGGTAGTTCACCTTGTATACATGTTTAGCACTTGTTTGACTTCCTGTCTATACTTGCTTAGTGCTATTTTGATGGTGAATACCTTTTTGGCTGAAAACTGCTCAGTTTGCTCAATGTTCAGATTTCGTATTTGGTGATCAGTTTGAGCCTTTGCTAGCATTATGTGCCTATTGAATCATCGGATCAGCATTTTGTTGAGCATCTTCGTATTCTATCAACTATATTCCTGAAGCTGCTAACTAGCATTTTGACTCATATGCATTTGGAGGGGAGGTTCTTGATAGTGCATTTTCAACTAAGGGGGAGAAAATTTTGACAAATCATATGTGCTCTCTGTTCGACTAAGGGGGAGAAAATATCTTCAAATCTTTTGCTTTCCGAGTTGAACTTTGAGGAGAGTTTTCCTGGTTGTGTGCACTATTTGAGGGGGAGTTTGCTCGTTGCTGATTTTCTGAGCTGGTAACAGTTGGTTTGGAGCATTTTTGGTAGCTGGTTGTGTTGAGCCTTTTGCCTCTTTCTTGAGGAACTAGCACCTTGGTTTTTATGCTCTTCAATTGGTATCAAGCCTTCTTCAGTTGGTTTCGAGCTTCCTCGCTAGCGGTGTTGAGCCCGTTCTGCCTCTTCTTGAGGGCTAGCTCTGTTTTGCTTGATTTTTAGTTGTTTTTCCAATTGGTGTCGAGTTTTCTCACTAGCGGTGTTGAGCCTGTTCTACCTCTTCTTGAGGGCTAGCTTTGCTTTGCTTGGTTGCGTCGAGCCGTTGCCCATGTCTTTGGGGACCAAGTTGTCTTGCTCTTTCCACTTGACCTTCTTTGGCTTTGTTATGCTTTTGGGTCATTTGGTCGAGTTCTCTCTCCTTCTTCCTCCTTCTATTATGTTATGATTTGTGTTGGCAGTTGACAATGCACTCATCAAGGGGGAGATTGCGGATACATGGGTGTATGCCGAGTCTCGAGTGATGAGTGATTGTCATCGGGTTTGATCGCAGGTTCTTTGGCTTGTGTTGTGCAGGTGTCGAGCACGGATACAGTGATCATGCGGATACATGGGTGTATGCCGAGTCTCTGAGTGATGAGTGATTGTCAACTGGGATAATGCGCATGTTCTTTAGCTTGTGTTGTGCAGGTGTCGAGCACGGATACAGTGATCAGAGTCAAGGTGAAGGTCAAGTAGAGACGTGTCGTGCCGAGGGACCGAGAGTGGCGAACGGCGGACGTGAGGCTTGGACTGAGGGACCGGTGGCCCGAGGATCAGCTGTGGTGGCTGGCAGCCTGGGACAGCGACGAGCGGAGACTTGCGGGCACGGTGTTGCTTGGGTCGAGGACCTGGGGACACGTGTCGGTGGATGGGGTGCACGGGCGGTGCATCCCCTCTACAGCTTCGGTTTGGTGGTAGAGCCAGGGAAAAACCATCGGGTGGACGGTTTTCAGGTTTGGGCCTCAAAACCTGGGTGCTACGGGGTTGCTGAGTTTGGGCCACAAAACTCAGGCTTGGTGGGCTGGTTTCCCGGTTTGGGCCTCAAAACCGGGGGTTGATCAAGAAGGCTGGTTTCCCGGTTTGGGCCTCAAAACCGGGGGTGCGACGTCCAAGAAAAGGACGCAGAGCGGTGGCGGCACGTGGCGGTAATCGGGAGGTTGCGTCGAGGCAACGCTACGAGTTGTGCGGGCGTGGCCGTCGGATCTTCCTACCACCGAGTTGGTCCAGAATAACCTTAGGGTTTAGCTGGTTCGCTCTGTAAGTAGTTAGGGGTAGAGTGGGAATTAGGAATAGTTAGAATTAGGATAAGTAGGGGGAGACACCCACCTCCCCATCCATCTCAGCCATTTGCTATTTTGCCTTCTAGGTTTTCCTGCTCTCTCCATCCTCTGCTGTAGCGAACTGAGATCCACAGAGAAGAGAATAATACCTCTGTGTTTGTGAGATTTTGAGGAAGTGAGACCGTAATCTCACTATTGTAGCGTGTGGTAGCCACACGGTTGCAAATTCGTGGTTGTGATTTGCGTTTTGTTCTTGTTCTTCGCGGGTTGCTTTTCTCCACGTTTTTCCCGTTGATCGATCTCTCTACTCGGTGCGTCTTTTGCAAATCCATTTGAACTGAGTTGTTCTAGATCGTGAGGCACTACTTTCCACTGAAGGAAATCATCTCTAACCTCACGAGCTAGTAGATCGGTCGATTTTTGATTCGGATCGAGTTTGTTCCTTTTGCCCCAAATTCTTCCAATTCACCGATTTGGAGTTAGGTTCGAGCCATGATTCCTTTAGGATAGCTCACTAACCTCCTTGGAACTCCTCATACCAAGTCTAAGCCTTAGTGCTTTTGATTCGGAGGAGATCGGGTGATTTTCGCGGAAGAACAGTGCAGTATCGGGATCATCAGACGTTGTGTTCTTGAGCATCGGACGCTGAGTCGTTTCCATCGGAGTGTCCGTTGCCACGTGTCGTCTGACAGTGTTTTTGAAGGAACATCGGACGCTGACCATCGGAGCGTCCGTTGCCATCGGACGCGTCGGGGGTCTAGCATCGGATGCTAGGGTTCCACTGTAGCAGCGTCCGATGTCAGTCCAGTAAGGTTCCAGAGAGGTCCTGTTTGCATCGGACGCGTCCGGTGCTTGGTCATCGGACGCTGCCAGCGTCCGATGCAGTGATTTCTTCACTGTTTCGTCCGCAGTTTGATCGTTTGACTTCGGATTTTGTTTTGGGTTTTTGCGTTGGATTTCTGACTTCGTGCTCTACAGAAATCAGACTTCCCAAAGTCCATCCTGTCACTAGTTGACTTGCGTGAACTTGGGTGAGGAAGCTTTTGTGGTGTCCCGCTGTGTTCCTAGGGAACATCCACCCATTCTCTTGGGTCGTGGACATCACGCGCATCGGTTTTGCTCTTAGGGTTGATTTTCTGGGACAGAGGCTATTAGTTTCTGAAAGGAAAATTTGAAGCTCCTTCTGACACAGAGGTATTGTTCTCTTCTCTGTGGATCTCAGCTAGCTACAGCAGGGGATTGGGAGAGCAGGAAACCCTAAGTGCAAAGAGCAAATGACTGAGATAGATGGGGAGGTGGGTGTCTCCCTCTACTTATCCTAATTCTAACTATTCCTAATTCCCACTCTACCCCTAACTACTTACAGAGCGAACCAACTAAACCCTAAGGTTATTCTGGACCAACTCGGTGGTAGGTAGATCCGACGACCACGCCCGCACAACTCGTAGCGTTGCCTCGACGCAACCTCCCGATTGCCGCCACGTGCCGCCACCGCTCTGCGTCCTTTTCCTGGACGTTGCACCCCCGATTTTGTGGCCCAAACCGGGAAACCAGCCTTCACAGCCAACCCCTGGTTTTGAGGCCCAAACCGGGAAACCAACCCACCAGCATCTGAGTTTTGAGGCCCAAACTCAGCAAACCCGCAACGCCCAGGTTTTGAGGCCCAAACCTGGAAACCGTCCTCAGCCCGAGTTTTGTGGCCAAACTCGGAAACCATCCGCGCCCAGGTTTTGAGGCCCAAACCTGGAAACCGTCCACTCGATGGTTTTTCTCTGGCTCTACCACGAAACCGAAGCTGTAGAGGGGATGCACCGCCCGTGCACCCCATCCACCGACACGTGTCCCCAGGTCCTCGACCCGAGCAACACCGTGCCCACAAGTCTCCGCTCGTCGCTGTCCTAGGCTGCCAGCCACCACAGCTGATCCTCGGGCCACCGGTCCCTCAGTCCAAGCCTCACATCCGCCCTTCGCCACTCTCGGTCCATCGGCACGGCACGTCTCTACTTGACCTTCACCTTGCCTCTGATCACTGTCTCCGTGCTCGACACCTGCACAACACAAGCTAAAGAACATGCGCATTATCCCAGTTGACAATCACTCATCACTCAGAGACTCGACATACACCCATGTATCCGCAATCTCCCCCTTGATGAGTGCATTGTCAACTACCAACACAAATCATAATAGAAGAAGAAGGGAGGAAGAAGGAGAAGAGAGAACTCGACCAAATGACCCAAAAGCATAGCAAAGCCGAAGAAGGTCAAGTGGAAAGAGCAAGACAACTTGGTCCCCAAAGACATGGGCAACGGCTCGACGCGACCAAGCAAAGCAAAGCTAGTCCTCAAGAAGAGGTAGAACAGGCTCAACACCGCTAGCAAATACCAATTGAAAACTCCAGAAAGAGAGCTCGACACCAAATGAGAAATCAAAGCAAATGCTAGTCCCTCAAGACAGAGGCACAGAGGCTCAACACAACTAGCAAAGAAAGCTCGATACTAAAAACCTTACGGCCAAACTCCCCCTCGAATAGTGCACACAACTAAGACACTCTTCCTTAGTTGGACTCAAGGAAGCAAATGATTTGCAATTTCTCCCCCTTAGTTGAAAATGCACCATCAAGCAAAAAGAGCCGAAAGCAATGTTCTCCCCCTCAGAAAATGCACCGACGAAAGTGCCAACAAGAGAGGGACTCCCCCTTCCAAAATGCATATGAGTCATAATGCAAGTTAGCAGCTTCAGGAATATAGTCAAGAGAATGCAAAGATGCTCTACACAGTATAAGTCCAATGACGCAACTGAAGCACACATGCTAGCAAAGGCTCAAACTGATCACCACTTATGAAATAGGAACATATGAGCAAAGTGAGCAGTTTTTAGCCAAAAAGGTATTCACCATCAAAATAGCACTAAACAAGTATAGACAGGAAGTCAACCAAGTGCTAAACATGTATACAAGGTGAACTACCCCTAGCAAAGTTCAACCATCATGCTATAGAATGAAACATAGACTTGTGTATCCAAAATTTTATCGGAGTTGCAGCGGTTTGAATTACACAAGTTCAAATTTTAGCATGTGATTGCGAGAGGTTGAAAGCTTGTCTTGCCTAACTTTTCAACTGTGCGAAGCCTATGCAGAAGCAATCAGAAGCTTAAAGCAACAGTTTTGGTCATACACTACACAACTCAAGTTTAACTCAAAGTGCAATGAGAAACAGTCTCGAAACTGTGATGTGTTGACAAGCAATCCCATCTCGATCTTACTGATTCACTTAACTTGGTTTAAATTAAAGACAATATATGAACAAACCAAGCAGTGATCAACTCAGAACTAGAGACATAGCAACCTAGCATATATGAAAAGCACAAGTGTGATTTCAACATATTCTACACAAGCTAGTTGCACATCTCGATGGTGAACATTTGTAGATTTTTAGTTCATTAACAAGTTCACCAAATAATAGCTCAGCTCATAGTATGGATTAGTGATCAGAAAGAGCTTAAGCTACAGGCATCAACATAAAGCATCGGAGCATATACTACACAGAGCATAGTTACATTCTAATGATTATATAAATGAAGCTCAGAATGTAAATACGTATGCTAAAATGCAAAAAGGAGACAAAGGCAAACGAAAAAGAGTCAGTCTATAATACAAGAACCAAAGTGTTTCCCCTAACTAAAAGGGGAAACACACACCAAGCTCACCTCTCAACCTAGCAAAAGTTGATTGGTCCAAAGGCTTGGTGAAAATATCTGCCAACTGATGATGCGTATCGACATGGCGAAGGTCGATATCACCCTTCTCATAGTGGTCTCACAGAAAATGAAAGCGCACATCAATGTGTTTGGTCTTCGAGTGAAGCACGGGGTTCTTAGCAACGCTAATAGCACTCGTGCTGTCACAAAGCAAAGGAACGCGAGAAAAGCTCAGACCAAAATCACGCAAAGTGGCCATCATCCAGAGTAACTGGGAACAGCAGCTAGCCGCAGCAACATACTCAGCCTCCGTGATAGACTGGGCGACACTAGACTGCTTGCGAGAAGACCACGAAACAAGAGAAGAACCAATAAACTGGCAAGTCCCAGAAGTGAACTTGCGGTCAATACGGCAACCAGCAAAATCGGCATCGGAATAATCGCAAAGCGAGAGGGTGGAGGAAGTAGAATACCAAATCCCAAATTCTGGAGTGAAGGATAAGTACCTCATTATGCGCTTGACCGCCTGACGGTGAGAAGTGCGCGGCGACGACTGAAATCGCGCGCACAGACACACCGCGAACTGGATGTCCGGGCATGTCGCCGTCAGGTACAGCAGCGACCCAATCATACTCTGGTACTCCTTCTGGTCCACAGCTTCTCCATCCTTGTCCGCATCCAGGGCCGTCGTGGTCGACATGGGTGTTGGAAGAGGCTTGGCCTCACCCATATCGAACTTCTTTAGAATGTCTCTGGTATACTTACCCTGGTGCACGAACGTTCCCTCCCGGGATTGCTTGATTTGCAACCCGAGGAAAAATGTCAGCTCGCCCATCATGCTCATCTCAAACTCCCTGCTCATAGTATCTGCAAACTTGGCAACCAAAGCGTGAGAAGAACCACCGAAAATGATATCATCCACGTAAATCTGGACCAAGAGAGTATCAGTGCCTTGCTTGAGGACAAAGAGCGTTTTATCTACACATCCCATTTTAAAACCCTTAGCAAGCAAAAAGGTTTTCAACCTATCATACCAGGCTCTAGGGGCTTGTTTCAAACCATACAAAGCTTTGTGAAGTTTAAAGACATGGTTTGGAAACTTGGGATTTTCGAAACCGGGGGGTTGTCTAACATACACCTCCTCTTCTATGTAGCCGTTTAAGAAGGCACTCTTGACATCCATTTGACAAAGTTTGAAACCTTTGGATGCAGCAAAAGCCAAGAGTATCCTAATAGCCTCCAAACGAGCTACAGGAGCAAACGTCTCCTCATAGTCTATCCCCTCCTTCTGACTATATCCCTGGGCTACGAGTCTGGCCTTGTTTCTCACAACATGGCCATCTTCTCCCTGTTTGTTTTTGAAAACCCATTTTGTCCCAATTGGGTGACACTCAGAAGGTGGAGACACTAGAACCCAAACCCGATTTCTCTCAAAGTTCTCAAGCTCCTCATGCATGGCACTGACCCAATCTGGATCCATCAAAGCGTGTCCAACATCCTAGGATTCAAAATCAGCAACAAATGCAGAATGAGCAAAGTGAGAGATTTGCCTTGACCGGGTGACGCATTCGTCGATGCTACCGATCATCTATTGAGGAGGGTGCTGGCGCTGAATGTGTCGTGGTGCCTCCCTTGCCGAAGTGACCTCCCCCTCAACAGTAGCTGGTGCCTCCTCGGGTACAAAGGGTACCGCTTGAGGTGGCGCATCCCACGGCCCCCAGGAGGAAGAGGTGTCGGGGCCATGAGTCGTCGTAGAAGCCGCTCTTTGCGGCACAGCAGGTGGAGGAGGTGCTGGGTCATCTATCCCTTCAGCACCTTCTTCTTCATCATCGAAAAGAGGCTCGCCAACCTCATGATCACCTGCACGCTCAAAATGAGAAGAAGGACAAACCATGGTCTCGTCGAAGGTGACATCTGATGTCTCCATGACTCGGTTAGTGTCAAGGTTAAGTACACGATATGCACGAGTATGAGTGCCATAACCCAAAAACACACCGTCAGAAGAATGAGACTCAAACTTGTCCAAGCTGCCTTTCTTAAGTATAAAACAGTGGCAACCAAAAACTCGAAAATAACTCACCTTGGGCAGTTTTCCAAAATGCAACTCATAAGAAGTCTTTTTCAAGAAAGCTCGGAGAAAAATGCGATTGGAAATGTAGCATGCAGTGCTCATGGCTTCGGCCCAATATCGCCTAGGAGTCCTATGCTCATCGAGCATCGTCCTAGCCATCTCTACAAGGGTCCGATTTTTCCTCTCTACAACACCATTCTGAGGGGGTGTGTAGGGGGAAGAAAACTGATGCTCTAAACCCAGAGAGTTACAAAACTTCTCAAAATCCAAATTCTTGAATTCTGAGCCATTATCACTCCTAATAGCTGGCATCGAGTTCAAAGGGAACTCGTTCTGAAGACGCAAAATCAGATTGCGAGCGAAGGAGAAAGTCTCGGTTTTCTCAGCTAAAAAGAAAACCCACGAATATCTCGAAAAGTCATCGACAACAACAAGCACATACCACTCCCCCCCCCAACTAAGCTCACCCGAGCCGGACCAACAAGGTCCATGTGCAAAAGCTCTCCAGGGCGCTTGGTCATGACCTGAGTCACAGGATGGTGGGGAGCGGCAACCATCTTCCCATGTCTACAAGAGTGGCAAACAAGATCCTTCTCCATGGATAACTTGGGCAATCCTCGGATTAAGCCAAGTGAACTAAGTCTTGCAAGCAAGTCGAAGCTCAAATGTCCTAGTCTCCTATGCCACCTCCAAAGATCAGAAGAGGAAGGTCCAGCCACAAGATAATGAGAAGTGCCAAAAGACTCTGAGAAATTCGCACGAAAGACTTTTCCGAAGGGCGAAATCAAACACACAAGATTGCCCTGAGGATCCAAAATGCGACTGAGATTCGGTTTAAAACGAATCTCATAGTCATCATCGACAAGTTGCGAAACAGAAAGAAGGTTAAAATGCAAGTTAGAAACAAGAACAACATCGCGCAACACAAAGTGCTCATTAACTCGCACAGACCCACGAGACAAGACCTTACCTTTGCTATTGTCGCCGAAGGTGATAAACTCCTTTCCGGCGACTGGACTAAGACTGGAGAACCACTTGGCGTTTCCGGTCATGTGCCTCGAACAACCGGAATCCACCAACCAAACGTTATCCAATCGTTTTACCTACATCAATAAAAAGACATAGGGTGAGCATACGGTCCAACACTGGGGTTAGTGAAGTAAGGAGAATACCAGTGTTGGGCCGGCTGCTCAAAAGAACGGTTAGCAGAAAAACCATTCCTAGCGCGTCTACAAGAGGAGCGATCACCACACTGAGGAAAACGTGGTCCGCTGGGGAAAGAACGCTCACCGCGATACTCAAAACGCGGTGGGGGAAAGCGCTCAACTACAAAGCCACCGCCACGGGGTCCATAGCCCACAACTGCAGGCTCCCGTCGGGCACGTCCTCTCCTCTGCTGCCTAGGCCTAGGAACTTGAGGTTCTGGACCTCTGGGCCTAGCAGCTCTCCTTGGAGCTCTCCTCTGAACATTCGGCACATGTACATCATGGAAAGGATGGTACATGTCTGGGTTGTTCATCTCCCTAGCACAGCGCGCCTCTCTCTTGCGCCGAAAGCAAAACTCACTCAAGTGTCCATCTCTCCCACAATGCTCACAATGGTACCTCACCGCTCTCAAAGGGGGTTGTTGGTACTCACGGTAGTGGGTATGGATCACTTTGCCCTTCTGTGGCATAAGCTCCTCCTGGATGGGTGGCATGGTGTCAAGCTTGTTCTTGAGGTGGTTTGGTTTGGGAGCCCATGATTGTTTCTTGGGTGGAGCTCTCGGAGGCTCAACAAAGACCCCATCCTTGGTGTTAGGCTTGAGAGGCTCTTTGGGTGGAAGCTTGGTAAGTTTGGAAGTAGTGGTGGAGTTGGGCTTCTCACTCGGGTTCAAACCACTCGACTCTCCAATCTTCCCGAAAGCAGAAAGGTCAACACCCGAAGCAAAACCTACACCAGGACCTCCAGCAGCTCGCTTGAATTGGGAGATCATCATCCCGAGCTGCGGCTCACCACAAGACACCCATGACAAGATGGTCCGAAGGTATGTGTTTTCTTCCTCGGTTTGCATCTTGTCATGCTTCACGTTTGCAATCTCCATCTCCAAACCCTCACAAAGAACACACCTAGCCACACATGTGCTACCTGAGTTGGCCTCTTCAAGAGACACAATCTTGGCATTCTTCTCTGCCAATTCAGATTGCAAGACAGGACAAGTCTTGCACGCACCCAACAGCATGGGTCTAGCCCAGAGCTCATCCACCTCTCCAACCAACGCAGCATACTTACCTCTCAAAGTGAGAAGGTCAGTCATGTGCATGGTGCACGACTCGCACTCGGCATCCTCAGACACGACCACGGTGGACTTAGCAAACTCAAGTTCCCTCACCGTGTCCTCCCACTTCTGCCTAAACTCCTTGCGCTCTCTAGCGGCACGCCTAAGCAACTTATCTTGACTAAGGAGCACGACAGTAAGCTTCTCGACCTCAGCAGAAAGCTCATCAGGGGTCAGAGATACCTGGGAGGTGTTGTCGTCGTCATCGTTGTTCCGAGGAGTGTCGCCGCCGACCTCCTTGCCGAGGGCCATGGTACAGAAGCCCTCGTCGTTGGCGAAGAAGCAGAGGCCGTTGAGCTTGTCCTCGATCCTCTTCTTCTTCTTGGACTCGTCGTCGCTTGAGGAAGCGGAGTCGTCGTCCGAGTCGTCGACGTCGCTGAGCGTGGCAAAGAAAGCACGCTGCTCAGCCTGGGCCTTCTCCAAGTACTTGGTCTTGATGTACTCCTTGTTGAAGCCGCCCTTCCGCTTGTGCTTCACGGGGACGTACTTCTCCTTGCGCTTGCCGGAGTCGTACTTGTGCCCATGATCGCCCTTCCCAGAATGCTTGTTCTTCTTGGGACAGTTGGCGATGAAGTGGTCAGGGTCGCCGCACTCGAAACAGCCCGAGCGTCCTCCTCCGCGGCGACGGTTCATGCGGTTGTTGTGAAACCGCGAGAACCGGTTGGCAAGCAAAGCCAACTCGTCGTCTCCCAGAGACTCCAACTGCTCCTCAGTGACAGAAAGAAGAGAATGCAAAGCAAAGCCTCCTGAGGGGTTAGCAGAAGAGCCAGAAAGCAAAGCCATCGATGGGCCAGAAGGATTTTCCTAAGAAGCCCTTGCCATGGCATCGATCTCACTGGACTTGAGCTTACTGAAGAGCTCGTCGCACGTGAGGGTCTCATAGTTAGGTGATTCGATGATCGCCTGAACTTTGGAATCCCACACCGACCGATCAAGAGTATGCAAAAGCTTCAAAGCCCTCTCATGATCGTCGAAAGGCAACAGCTCCTTGTTAGCCCTCATCCTGTTGACAATCACCTGAAAGCGAGCGAATAAAGTTTCTATGCTCTCGCCAGGCATATGTGGAAAGTTCTCATACTCTCTCTTGAATGACTCGTAGAGTCGGGTTTTGACTTGAGAGGTTCCCTCATGAAAACGCATGAGGGTAGCCCAAATCTCTCGAGCCATAGCGAGGTGATAAACACGGTCAAACTCACTCATGTTCAAACATGAGAAAAGAGCATTACATGCTCGGCTATTGGCATCATGCTCATCGATCTAATGCTGAGTCGCACGAGCAGCTAAGACAACGTAATCGACAGAGTTGCTAATATCCCAAATGGAAGCACCCAAACTCTGTAGATAGGCCGACATGCGTATCTTCCAATACGCATAGTTCGTCCCATCGAAAAATGGCGGTTTGCCCACGCCACGATCCATGTCGCCTTCTGTGGATCTGGAACCGGCTAAGGTGGAAGATCCTTCACCCGCTCCGATACCAATTGAAGGACCGAGAAGCAACCAGAAAGCGACCAGAGGGGGGGTGAATGGGAGCTTCAAATTTTCATTTTGGAAACTAGTACCCACTGTCCCGAGAATCACCCTGAAAGACAAACCCTAGAGCTTGCTAATGTCCACGACCCTAGATGTAGGGTGGATGCTTCCAAGAAGCACAGCGGGACACTACACAACTCTAGAAAGCCAACGCAAAAGACGGAAACCAAATCCGACAACGAACGAACGAACCGCGGACGAAACTGCGAAAACCAGTACTGACCGGACTCTGGCCTGCGTCCGGTCAGGGAGCATCGGACGCGTCCGGTCTCAAAAATTCCTCTCAAGAACCTTACTGTTCGTGACCGGACTCATAGACAAGGAGCGTCCGGTCATGAACTGAGCGTCCGGTCAGCAGCAGAGACGCAAGTGAACAGTAGAACCTGTGCGTCCGGTCACACAGGAGAGACAGCGTCCGGTCAAGTCGCAAATGAACACGCGAGCATTCAACGACCGGACGCACGGGGTCAGCGTCCGGTCAGTCCGTGGCCAGCGTCCGGTCACCCCGAGACTGCACTGTTTGTTCACCGATTCAACTCGATCTCACCCAAAACAAATCCTCTAGGGATCAAACTTGGTGAGAGGAGTCACAAGGAGGATAGTGAGCTATCTCTAAGAGATCATGGCTCAAACCTATCTCCAAATCGATGAATCAAAGAAAATCGGGGGAAAGGAGAAAAGCTTGACCCGAAACGAAAATCAATCGATCTACTAGGTCGTGAGGTTAGAGGTGAATTCCTTCGGTGGAAAGAAGTGCCTCACGATCTAGAACAACTTGGTTCAATCAAATTAGCGAAAGATGAACCGAGCAAAGAGATCGAACAACGGGAAAATCATGGAGAAAAAGGATTCTGCGAAGAACACGAACAAAACGTGAATCACAACCACGAATTGCAACCGTGTGGCTACCACACGCTACAACAGTGAGGATACGACCTCACTTCCTCAAAATCTCCAGTACACAGAGGTATGGTTCTCTGCGGATCTCAGCTAGCTACAGCAGGGGATTGGGAGAGCAAGAAACCCTAAGTGCAAAGAGCAAATGACTGAGATAGATGGCGAGGTGGGTGTCTCCCCCTACTTATCCTAATTCTAACTATTCCTAATTCCCACTCTACCCCTAACTACTTACAGAGCAAACCAGCTAAACCCTAAGGTTATTCGGGACCAACTCGGTGGTAGGTAGATCCGACGGCCACGCCCGCACAACTCGTAGCGTTGCCTCGACGCAACCTCCCGATTGCCGCCATGTGCCGCCACCGCTCTGCGTCCTTTTCCTGGACATCGCACCCCCGGTTTTGTGGCCCAAACCGGGAAACCAGCCTTCACAGCCAACCCCCGGTTTTGAGGCCCAAACCGGGAAACCAACCCACCAGCATTTGAGTTTTGAGGCCCAAACTCAGCAAACCCGCAGCGCCCAGGTTTTGAGGCCCAAACCTGGAAACCGTCCTCAGCCCGAGTTTTGTGGCCAAACTCGGAAACCATCCGCGCCCAGGTTTTGAGGCCCAAACCTGGAAACCGTCCACCCGATGGTTTTTCTCTGGCTCTACCACCAAACCGAAGCTGTAGAGGGGATGCACCGCCCGTGCACCCCATCCACCGACACGTGTCCCCAGGTCCTCGACTCGAGCAACACCATGCCCGCAAGTCTCCGCTCGTCACTGTCCCAGGTTGCCAGCCACCACAGCTGATCCTCGGGCCACCGGTCCCTCAGTCCAAGCCTCACGTCCGCCCTTCGCCACTCTCGGTCCATCGGCATGGCACGTCTCTACTTGACCTTCACCTTGCCTTTGATCACTGTCTCCGTGCTCGACACCTGCACAACACAAGCCAAAGAACATGCGCATTATCCTAGTTGACAATTACTCATCACTCAGAGGCTCGGCATACACCCATGTATCTGCAGGATCGAGGACAAGCTGAACGGTCTCTGCTTCTTCGCCGACGACGACGGCTTCGGCACCATGGCCCTTGGTGATGAGGTCGACGGCAAGCTGGAGGACTCCCCTCGGAATGACGACGACGACGACACCTCCCAGGTATCCCTCACCCACGACGAGCTTTCTGCTGAGGTTGAGAAGCTTACTGCCGCCTTGCTTAGTCAAGATAAGTTGCTTAGGCGTGCCGCTAGAGAGCGCAAGGAGTTTAGGCAGAAGTGGGAGGACACGGTGAGGGAGCTTGAGTTTGCCAAGTCCACCGTGGTCGTTTCTAAGGAGGTGGAGTGTGAGATGTGCACCACACACATGTCTGACCTTCTCACCTTGAGAGGTAAGTATGCTGCGTTGGTAGGAGAGGTGGATGAGCTGAAGGCTAGACCCTCGCTGTTGGGTGCGTGCAAGACTTGTCCTGTCTTGCAATCTGAGTTGGCAGAGAAGAATGCCAAGATTGTGTCTCTTGAAGAGGCCAACTCAGGTAGCACATGTGTGGCTAGGTGTGCTCTTTGTGAGGGTTTGGAGATGGAGATCGCTAATGTGAAGCATGACAAGATGCAAACCGAGGAGGAAAACACATACCTTCGGACCATCTTGTCATGGGTGTCTAGCGGTGAGCCAGAGCTCGGGATGATGATCTCCCAATTCAAGCGAGCTGCTGGAGGTCCTGGTGTAGGTTTTGCTCCGAGCGTTGATGTTTCTGCTTTTGGGAAGATTGGAGAGTCGAGTGGTTTGAACCCGAGTGAGAAGCCCAACTCCACCACTACTCCCAAACTTACCAAGCTTCCACCCAAAGAGCCTCTCAAGCTTAACACCAAGGATGGAGTGTTTGAGGAACCTCCGAGAGCTCCACCCAAGAACCAAGTGTGGCATCCCAAACCCAACCACCTAAAGAACAAGCTGGACACCATGCCACCCATCCAGGAGGAGCTTATGCCACAGAAGGGCAAAGTGATCCACACCCACAACCGTATGTACCAACAACCCCCTTTGAGAGCGGTGAGGTACCATTGTGAGCACTGTGGGCGAGATGGACACTTGAGTGAGTTTTGCTTTCGGCGCAAGAGAGAGGCGCGCCGTGTTAGGGAGATGAACAACCCGGACATGTACCATCCTTTCCATGATGTACATGTGCCGAATGTTCAGAAGAGAGCTCCAAGGAGAGCTGCTAGGCCCAGAGGTCCAGAACCTCAAGTTCCTAGGCCTAGGCAGCAGAGGAGAGAACGTGCCCGGTGGGAGCCTGCAGTTGTGGGCTATGGACCTCGTGGCGGTGGCTTTGTAGTTGAGCGTTTTCCCCCACCGCGTTTTGAGTATCGCGATGGACGCTCCTCCCTTAGCGGACCATGTTTTTCTAAACGTGGTGATCGCTTCCTCCGTAGGTGTGCTAGGAATGGTTTTTCTGCTAACCGTTCTTTTGAGCAGCCGGGCCAACACTGGTATTCTTCCTACTTCACTAACCCCAGTGTTGGACCGTATGCTCACCCTATGTCTTTTTATTGATGTAGGTAAAACGATTGGAGAACGTTTGGTTGGTGGATTCCGGTTGTTCGAGGCACATGACCGGAAATGCCAAGTGGTTCTCCAGTCTTAGTCCAGTCGCCGGAAAGGAGTTTATCACCTTCGACGACAATAGTAAAGGTAAAGTGTTGTCTCGTGGGTCGGTGCGAGTTAATGAGCATTTTGTGTTGCGCGATGTTGCTCTTGTTTCTAACTTGCATTTTAACCTTCTTTCTGTTTTGCAACTCTTTGATGATGACTGTGAGATTCGTTTTAAACTGAATCTCAGTCGTATTTTGGATCCTCAGGGCAATTTTGTGTGTTTGATTTCGCCCTTTGGAAAAGTCTTTCGTGCGAATTTCTCGGAGTCTTTTGGCACTTCTCATTGTCTTGTGGCTGGACCTTCCTCCTCTGACCTTTGGAAGTGGCATAGGAGACTAGGACATTTGAGCTTCGACTTGCTTGCAATGCTTAGTTCACTTGGCCTAATCCGAGGATTGCCCAAGTTATCCATGGAGAAGGATCTTGTTTGCCATTCTTGTAGACATGGGAAGATGGTTGCCGCTCCCCACCATCCAGTGACTCAGGTCATGACCAAGCACCCTGAGAGCTTTTACACATGGACCTTGTTGGTCCGGCTCGGGTGAGCTCGGTTGGGGGAAGTGGTATGTGCTTGTTGTTGTTGATGACTTTTCGAGATATTCGTGGGTCTTCTTTTTGTCTGAGAAGACCGAGACTTTCTCTTTTGCTCGCAATCTGATTTTGCGTCTTCAGAACGAGTTCCCTTTGAACTCGATGCGAGCTATTAGGAGTGATAATGGTTCCGAATTCAAAAATTCGGATTTTGAGAAATTTTGTAACTCTTTGGGTTTGGAGCATCAGTTTTCTTCCCCCTTCTCACTGCCCCAAAATGGTGTTGTAGAGAGGAAGAATCGGACCCTTGTAGAGATGGCCAGGACGATGCTCGATGAGCATAGGACTCCTAGGCAATATTGGGCCGAAGCTATGAACACTGCATGCTATATCTCCAATCGCATTTTTCTCCGAGCTTTCTTGAAAAAGGCTTCTTATGAGTTGCGATTTGGGAGACAGCCAAAGGTAAGTTATTTTAGAGTTTTTGGTTGCCACTGTTTTATATTGAAGAAAGGCAACTTGGACAAATTTGAGTCTCGTTCTTCTGACGGTGTGTTTTTAGGTTATGGCGCTCATACTCGTGCTTATCGTGTACTTAACCTTGACACTAACCGAGTCATGGAGACATCTGATGTCACCTTCGACGAGACCATGGTTTGTCCTTCTTCTCGTTTTGAGCGTGCAGGTGATCATGAGGTTGGTGAGCCTCTTTTTGATGACGAGGATGAGGGTGCTGAAGGTATGGATGATCCAGCACCCCCTCCACCTGCTTTGCCGCAAGGAGCGGCTTCTACGACGACTCACGGCCTCGACACGTCTTCTTCCTGGGGGCCGTGGGATCCGCCACCCCGTGCGGTACCTTTTATACCCGGGGAGGCACCAGCTGCTGTTGAGGGGGAGATCACTTCTGCACGGGAGGCGCCACGACACATCCAGCGCCAACACCCCCCTCAGCAGATGATCGGCAACATTGACGAACGGGTCACTCGGTCCAGGTCTCAAATCTCTCACTTTGCTCATTCTGCTTTTGTTGCTGATTTTGAGCTCCGAGATGTTGGACACGCTTTGACGGATCCGGATTGGGTCAATGCCATGCATGAGGAGCTAGAGAACTTTGAGCGAAATCGGGTTTGGGTTTTAGTTCCACCTCCTCCAGACTGTAAGCCTATTGGGACAAAATGGGTTTTCAAAAACAAGCAAGGAGAGGATGGCCACGTTGTTAGAAACAAGGCCAGGCTTGTAGCGAAAGGCTATAGTCAGAAGGAGGGGATAGACTATGAGGAGACTTTTGCTCCTGTAGCTCGTTTGGAGGCTATTAGGATACTCTTGACTCTTGCTGCATCCAAAGGTTTCAAACTTTTTCAAATGGATGTCAAGAGCGCCTTCTTAAACGGCTACATAGAGGAAGAGGTTTATGTTGAGCAACCCCCCGGTTTTGAAAATCCCAAGTTTCCAAACCATGTTTTCAAACTTCACAAAGCTTTATATGGTTTGAAACAAGCCCCTAGAGCCTGGTATGATAGGTTAAAAACCTTTTTGCTTGCTAAGGGTTTTAAAATGGGATGTGTGGATAAAACTCTTTCTCCTTAAGCAAGGCAAAGACACTCTCTTGGTCCAGATTTACGTGGATGATATCATTTTCGGTGGTTCTTCTCACGCTTTGGTTGCCAAGTTTGCAGATACTATGAGCAGGGAGTTCGAGATGAGCATGATGGGCGAGCTGACTTTCTTTCTCGGATTGGAAATTAAGCAATCCCGAGAAGGGACGTTTGTGCACCAGGGCAAGTATACCAAGGACTTGCTGAAGAGGTTCGATATGGGTGAGGCCAAGCCTCTTCCAACACCCATGTCGACCATCACGGCCCTGGATGCGGACAAGGATGGAGAAGCTGTGGACCAAAAGGAGTACCGAAGCATGATCGGGTCGCTGCTCTACCTGACGGCGACACGCCCGGACATCCAGTTCGCGGTGTGTCTGTGTGCGTGCTTTCAGGCGTCGTCGCGCACTTCTCACCGTCAGGCGGTCAAGCGCATTTTTAGGTACCTTCGTTTCACACCTGAGTTCGGGATTTGGTATTCATCTTCCTCCACCCTCTCCCTTTGCGGTTATTCCGATGCCGATTTTGCTGGTTATCGCATTGAGCGCAAGTCCACTTCTAGGACTTGCCAGTTTATTGGTTCTTCTCTTGTATCGTGGTCTTCTCGCAAGCAGTCTAGTGTCGCTCAGTCTACCACAGAGGCTGAATATGTTGCTGCGGCTAGCTGCTGTTCTCAGTTGCTTTGGATGATGGCCACTTTGCGTGATTTTGGTCTGAGCTTTTCTCGTGTTCCTTTGCTTTGTGACAGCACGAGTGCTTTCTCCCAAGGCAAGCCCCGAAGCATTTTAAGTCTCCCAGCTTTTATAATTAATTTACTTGAGTATTTTATATTGTGATGCATTAGGTATAGGAGTTGATTGAATCCTAAATTGCTGCATTACCCTTCCTTGATTAGTGTTTACTCCTACCTTGTCATCCTATTATTTATTTATATGTAGAATTGCTTAGCCTGCTTAATAAAAGTAGTAGTTAAGGATGTTTTCGTAATACCCCTGATGGGTATTTACCGGATCACGGTTGGCTATATTTGCTATCGTGGAAAAGAACCTGAGTAGCAATGAAATACGGTCAACTGGAAGGCAAAGCACAAGTTTGGAAACTTGGGGCAGTCCGTCCGTTGGATCGTGTAGGTTTGTATCGATGATGGCCCTCGTTCATTTTTGAACGCGCCCTTTTACTTAGGGATATGTCGGTGCTGTAATCATCGACCCCAAAGCCGGTTAGAAGCTGTTCGGGCAGGTCTCAACCCGTGTCGCACCCTCTAGTATGGAAACACGATCTGCCGCGGAATGGACATCGTATAGTTCCAATTGGGTGGTCCGTGCTGTGAGCCACGACGATTACCACCATGAACAAGCATCGAGCGGTTACCCAATGCATGGACCCGACGAGGAAAGTGTGGGTTGGTATTAAAGGTCTTTCACCAGCTGGTTTGGAAATTGATTCGAGTCGCCATCTCCCCCGATTAGTGGGAAACTATGGCGAGCTTCACCACGATACAACTCCATGTGATGTTTTAAAGGTTCAACTAAAATATGGATAAGTCAACTGGATATGGTTATATTGTTGCTTGTTAGACTCAAGTGGATGTAATAGTTCAGGTGCAAACCTAGATTAAGAGGTAGGTCTAAAACTGACAGCTCATCAATATCATTAAATAATCCTTCTCTTAATATTGAGCTTCTCGCAACTAAAGATCTCAGCTCCACCAAAAAGCCTTGCATACCCTTAGTGTCTTTATTTTTAGTTGGACGGGTAAGTCTAGCTGAGTACATTTCTGTACTCAGGGTTTATCCCGTTGTTGCAGATGGCCAGGTGTACTATGGCTATTGAAAGCACTGCCTCTACCCGGTGGAGGGTGATGAGGAGTAGGTCCAGGGCAGGGTCGTCAAGAAGCTTTCCCTTCTCTTTTGCCAGACTGAGACTCCTAGTGGCACACTATCTGAAAAAAAGAGGAGTGAGTTGTGTTGGGTTAAGTTATCAAACAATGTTTTATTTGGACCACATGTGTGGTGGTCATGTTTCAAAACTTATTTAAAGCTTCCGCACTTTGAAACTCAGTATTGTAATAACTCTTTTATTCCGCACTCTGATGTTTAAATTCGATTTCGTTTAACTATGATGTCTCCTTGTGAATGTAATACTTGAACGATGCGATCCTGTATGTTGTACGATGTTTGAAATCCTTCGAGATTTCCGGACTACCGGGGTTATATGGATTCAAGTGCGGGTCGATGTCAGACGAATTTGACTAAGACGGTACTTGAGTTCTTATAATCAGGACGGTTCCGCCACAACGCTCACCAGAGTCCGGTCAGTTCTGTTTTGCGCAGTCTCGTCCACGTTTTGTTCGTTCGTTGACGGATTTGGTTTCCGACTTTTGCGTTAGGTTTCTAGGGTTGTATAGTCTCCCTCTGTGCTTCTCGGAAGCATCCATCTTACATCTAGGGTTGTGGACACTTGCAAGCTCTAGGTTTGCTCTTGGGGTTGATTCTTGGGACAGAGGGAACAAGTTTTGGAAAGGAAATTTTGGAGCTCCCATTCACCCCCCCCCCTCTGGTCGCTTTCCGGTTGCACTTTCGGTCCTTCACATTTCCAACCACATTTTTCTCCGAGCTTTCTTGAAAAAGACCTCTTATGAGTTGCATTTTGGAAAATTGCCTAAGGTGAGTTATTTTAGAGTCTTTGGTTGCCACTGTTTTATACTCAAGAAAGGCAACCTGGACAAGTTTCAATCTTGCTCTTCTGACGGTGTGTTTTTGGGTTATGGCACTCATACTCGCGCATATCGTGTACTTAACCTTGACACTAACCGAGTCATGGAGACATCAGATGTCACCTTCGACGAGACCATGGTTTGTCCTTCTTGTTTTGAGCGTGTAGGTGATCATGAGGTTGGTGACCCTCTTTTTGATGATGAGGACGAGGGTGCTGAAGGAATGGATGATCCAGCACCTCCTCCACCTGTTGTGCTGCAAGGAGCGGCTTCTACTACGACTCACGGCCCTGACACTTCTTCCTCTTGGGGGCCGTGGGATCTGCCACCTCGAGCGGTACCTTTTGTACCCGAGGAGGCACCAGCTGCTGTTGAGAGGGAGATCACTTTAGCTCGGGAGGCGCCATGACACATCCAGCGCCAACATCCGCCTCAACAGATGATCGGCAGCATCGGCGAACGCATCACTCGGTCAAGGTCACAACAAATCTCTCACTTTGCTCATTCTGCATTTGTTGCTGATTTTGAACCCCGAGATGTTGGACACGCTTTGATGGATCCGGATTGGGTCAATGCCATGCATGAGGAGTTAGAAAATTTTGAGAGAAATCGGGTTTGAGTTTTGGTTCCTCTTCCTCCTGAGTGTCACTCTATTGGGACAAAATGGGTTTTCAAAAAAAAAAGGAGAGGATGGCCATGTTGTGAGAAACAAGGCCAGACTTGTAGCCCAGGGGTATAGTCAGAAGGAGGGGATAGACTATGAGGAGACTTTTGCTCCTGTAGCTCATTTTGAGGCAATTAGGATACTCTTGGCTTTTGCTGCATCCAAAGGGTTTAAACTTTTTCAAATGGATGTCAAGAGTGCCTTCTTAAACGGCTACAGAGAAGAAGAGGTGTATGTGAGACAACCCCCCGGTTTCGAAAATCCCAAGTTTCCAAACCATGTTTTCAAACTTCACAAAGCTTTATATGGTTTGAAACAATCCCCTAGAGCCTGGTATGATAGGTTGAAAACCTTTTTACATGCTAAGGGTTTTAAAATGGGATGTGTGGATAAAACGCTTTTTCTCCTCAAGCAAGGCACTGATACTCTCTTGGTCCAGATTTACGTGGATGATATCATTTTCGGTGGTTCTTCTCATGCTTTGGTTGTCAAGTTTGCAGACACTATGAGCAGGAAGTTTGAGATGAGCATGATGGGCGAGTTGACGTTTTTCCTCGGGTTGCAAATCAAGCAATCCCGAGAGGGGACGTTCGTGCACCAGGGCAAGTACAACAAGGACATCCTGAAGAAGTTCGACATGGGTGAGGCCAAGCCTTTTCCAACACCCATGCCGACCACGGCGGCCCTGGATGCGGATGTGGATGGATAAGCTGTGGGCCAGAAGGAGTACCGGAGTATGATCGGGTCGCTGTTGTACCTGACGGCAACACGCCCGGACATTCAGTTCGCGGTGTGTCTGTGCGCACGATTTCAGTCGTCGCCGCGCACTTCTCACCATCAGGCAGTCAAGCGCATTATGAGGTACTTATGCTTCACTCCAGAGTTTGGGATTTGGTATTCTGCTTCCTCCACCCTTTCCCTTTGCGGTTATTCCGATGCCGATTTTGCTGGTTGCCGTATCGATCGCAAGTCCACTTCTGGGACTTGCCAGTTTATTGGTTCTTCTCTTGTTTCGTGGTCTTCTCGCAAGCAGTCTAGTGTCGCCCAGTCTACCACGGAGGTTGAGTATGTTGCTGCGGCTAGCTACTGTTCCCAATTGCTTTGGATGATGGCCACTTTGCGTGATTTTGGTCTGAGCTTTTCTCGCGTGCCTTTGCTTTGTGATAGCACGAGTGTTATTAGCGTCGCTAAGAACCCCGTGCTGCACTCTAAGACCAAACACATTGATGTGCGCTTTCATTTTCTACGAGACCACTATGAGAAGGGTTTCTTCTTGCATCTTTTCTGCATTTCATCTTGCATATTTACATTCAGAGCTTCATGTATATAATCCTTAGAATGTGAATATACTCTGTGTAGTGTATGCTCCGATGCCTTACTTGTAGCTTATGCTCTTTCTGATCACCGATACATGTTGTGAGCTGAGCTATTTTATGGATGGTGAACTTGTTTAATGAACCTAAAACCTGAAAATGTTCACCATTGAGATATGCAACTAGCATGTGTAGAATGTGTTGAAATCACTTGTGCTTCTCATATATGCTAGGTTTCTATGTCTCTAGTTCTGAGTCATTCTCTTGCTTGGTCTGTTCATATACTACTTTAATTTTGAACCAAGTTAAAGTGAATTGGAAAGATCGAGATGGGATTGCATGTCAGCACATCACAGTTTCGAGACTGTTTCTCATTGCACTTTGAGTTAAACTTGAGCTGTGTAGTGTATGACCGAAATTGTTGCTTTAAGCTTCTGATTGCTTCTGCATAGGCTTCGCACAGTTGAAAAGTTAGGCAAGACAAGCTTTCAACCTCACGCAATCACATGCTGAAATTTGAACTTGTGTAATTTAACCGCTGCAACTCCGATAAAATTTGAATACACAAGTCTATGTTTCATTCTATAGCATGATGATTGAACCTTGCTAGGGGTAGTTCACCTTGTATACATGTTTAGCACTTGTTTGACTTCTTGTCTATACATGCTTAGTGCTATTTTGATGGTGAATACCTTTTTGGCTGAAAAATGCTCATTTTGCTCCAATGTTCAGATTTCATATTTGGTGATCAATTTGAGCCTCTGCTAGCATTCTGTGCATTTTATGAGTCATCAGATCTGCACTCTGTCGAGCATCTTCTTATTCTATTGACTATATTCCTGAAGCTGCTAACTTGCATTTTGACTCACATGCATTTGGAGGGGAGATTCTTGATAGTGCATTTTCAACTAAGAGGGAGGAAATATTGACAAATCATATGTGCTCTCTGTGTTCGACTAAGGGGGAGAAAATATCTTCAAATCCTTGCTTTCCGAGTTGAACTTAAGAAGAGATTTCCTGGTTGTGTGCACTATTTGAGGGGGAGTTTGCTCGTTGCTGAGTTTCTGAGCTGGTAACAGTTGGTTCGGAGCATTTTTGGTAGCTAGTTGTGTTGAGCCTTTGCCTCTTTCTTGAGGAACTAGCACCTTTGCTTTTATGCTCTTCAGTTGGTATCGAGCTTCCTCGCTAGCGGTGTTGAGCCCGTTCTGCCTCTTCTTGAGGGCTAGCTCTGTTTTGCTTGATTTTCAGTTGATCTTTCAATTGGTATCGAGTTTTCTCGCTAGCGGTGTTGAGCCTGTTCTACCTCTTCTTGAGGGCTAGCTTTGCTTTGCTTGGTCGCATCGAGCCGTTGCCCATGTCTTTGGGAACCAAGTTGTCATTTGGTCGAGTTTCTCTCTCCTTCTTCTTTCCTTCCTCTATTCCTTATGATTTGTGTTGGTAGTTGACAATGCACTCATCAAGGGGGAGATTGCGGATACATGGGTGTATGCCGAGTCTCTGAGTGATGAGTGATTGTCAACTGGGATAATGCGCATGTTCTTTGGCTTGTGTTGTGCAGGTGTCGAGCACGGATACAGTGATCAGAGGCAAGGTGAAGGTCAAGTAGAGACGTGCCGTGCCGATGGACCGAGAGTGGCGAAGGGCGGACGTGAGGCTTGGACTGAGGGACTGGTGGCCCGAGGATCAGCTGTGGTGGCTGGCAGCCTGGGACAGCGACGAGCAGAGACTTGTGGGGCACAGTGTTGCTCGGGTCAACGACCTGGGGATATGTGCCGGTGGAAGGGGTGCACGGGCGGTGCATCCCATCTACGGCTCAGTTTGGTGGTTGAGCCACAGAAAAACCACCGAGTGGACGGTTTCCAGGTTTGGGCCTCAAAACCTGGGCGCTGATGGTTTCCGAGTTTGGGCCACAAAACTCGGGCTGAGGACGGTTTCCAGGTTTGGGCCTCAAAACCTCGGTGCTGCGGGTTTCTGAGTTTGGGCCACAAAACTCAGGCGATGGACGGCTGGTTTCCCGGTTTGGGCCTCAAAACCGGGGGTTGGTCGTGAAGGCTGGTTTCCCGGTTTGGGCCTCAAAACCGGGGGCGAAGTCCGTGAAAAGGACGAGCGGAGCGGTGGCGGCACGTGGCGGCAATCGGTGAGGTTGCGTCAAGGCAACGCTACCAGTTGTGCGGGCGTGGCCGTCGGATCAGCATCTTCCTTGAGTTGGTCCAGAATAACCCTAGGGTTTAGGTGGCTCGCTCTGTAATTACTGAGGGGTAGAGTAGGAATTAGAATTAGGATAAGTAGAGGGAGACACCCTCCTCCCAATTGATCTCAGTCATTTGCTATTTTGCCTTCTAGGTTTTCCTGCTCTCCCGCTCCCCTGCTGTAGCGAACTGAGATCCACAGAGAAGAGAACCATACCTCTGTGTCCGTGAGATTTTGAGGAAGTGAGACCGTAATCTCACTATTGTAGCATGTGGTGTTGACGGTCCATAAACACCTGTTTTACCATCAACATTTAACCCTAAAGTCCACCAAAAAGGCATGAAATGTAGTCAAATAGGTTTCAAACTAACCGAATTCCACATGTCCATAGAATTTTATTTGAATGCAGGATTTGAACCAAATTTGGACATTTGGACCCATCGGAGGCCAAGCCCACTCAGCAGGGCCTAAATAGGCCTAAGGGGGGTGGCACCCGCCACCCCTAGGTGGCGCCCGCCACCTCTAAGTGGCGCCCGCCACTTGGGTTGGCCCCCTGCCACATCACCGATCCGTGTGACCTCCCCAAGGCCAATTCCTGGCCATTGGTCACTTGGTCGGTTGGATCGGACGGCTCAGGATGAAGTGGCGTGGATCAAGGCTGAAGGGCGGTTACTCAGACAAGCAACCGACCTCCAAACCGCCTTGGACAACCACCTGGAGGCCGTTGGATCAAGGGCGGTGCATCCAGTGGCCAGGGGACTGGCGGCCGCCAGTAGGGCGGTACAACATTAGATAGTTTCCCTTTTAATAAAATGAGAACAAGAGCTCCGACTGAGAAGAAGAAGATCTTTCACCAAGCAAGAAGCCAGCTTGGGGGAGACTCCCGCTCCGATAAGGTATGTCTCAAGCCTACACTTTACATTCAGTTCTTAAATTCTATATCTTTTGAATGTCACATGCTTGCCTAAATAACCACTCCATGAATAAAATTGATAAAATCTGCTTAAACAAGTTGAAACCTGAATAAGATTTGAAATATGTCATGCAAATGCTATTGTTATGGTTTGAATAACTAGTCTTATCTAAGTTGTAGCTTTTGTGGGTTGCACATGCTTTAACTGAAATCATGCTTAGTGAGTAAAGTTAGTAAGAAATGGAGTAATTCTTTAAACTTGTTAAGGTGAAATTAGGACCTAATCTGGAGGATTTCTTTTAAAAATTATGAAAACCTTGCTAAAAGTTTCTCCTAGATTTTATCCCATCCCACCACCAGCCAAATATTTGTTAGTCATTAGTCAAAACTACAAAGAGCTTTGTCTGTGTTGAGCTTTGTTAGACCTCATAGATCTCAGTAGAGAAGCTTATCATATCTTTTGAATCAAGATTCACGTACACCCACCATAATTTGCCTACTTTCCACTTTGGAAGTTTGCAACCACCAAATAAATTGCTTATTCTGTACACCAGAGATATGCAATACCCTGCCAAACATCCCATTGCTAGCCTTATGATATTCCTACACTGGGAATAAGCATTTCTCTCCCTTTCCCTACTCATTTCAAAAATCCTTTCCTATAGATATCTGGGGAAATCTAGAGCTAAAAGAGAGAGAGAGAAAAATGAGCAAAGTAGCTCAAGAAAGGACTACGTCCTGTGAAAAAAAAGTGAGCAAAGTAGCTCAAGAGAGGACTATGTCCTAAGAAAATGTGAGGACACATCTTTTGTCTACTCACTATGTATCCAAAAAAAGAGAGAGAGAGAGAGAGAATTATCATTAGCTCTAGACCCCAGAAATTAACTAGGAAGGATTATGAAAATACCTCTCTATACACTTCCACATAAACCACACATGCACTTCTTGATCAATTTTTATGATTTGCTGCTCCTTATGATCTGAGTGTCTAGCTTAGCAATAAACATCAAGCAATTTGCTCATGGTTCTTAGCCTACCTATAACTCCACATATCATTCTTTAGAAATAGGAGAGGCTACATTTTGGCCTAAGTGAGGATTTAAACACCATTGAGTGATTGAGTGAATCTTGGAAGACTTAAGCAAGTTGTTATCTTTTGAAAACCTTGAAAAATCTCCAGACAGAATCCTAGTCAAACCTAAGCAAGATAAAAGTTTCCTATCTACTGCTTTATTTCACTCTTGCATGTTCGAAGTGAAAAGCTATAAGCCCCACATGGCTATGATTTATGATACATGCTAAGTCAATTCTCACTATACAATATGCACTTGCAGACATCTTAAGTTGCTATCCATTTCATGCTCAATGCTTAAACCGCATTGTTGCTCGAGGACGAGCAACAGGTTAGCTTGGGGGAGCTTGTTGACGGTCCTTAAACACCTGTTTTACCATCAACATTTAACCCTAAAGTCCACCAAAAAGGCATGAAATGTAGTCAAATAGGTTTCAAACTAACCAAATTCCACATGTCCATAGAATTTTATTTGAATGCAGGATTTGAACCAAATTTGTACATTTGGACCCACCGGAGGCCAAGCCCACTCAGCAGGGCCCAAATGGGCCTAAGGGGTGGCGCCCGCCACACCTAGGTGGCGCCCGCCACCTCTAAGTGGCGCCCGCCACTTGGGTTGGCCCCCCTGCCACGTCACCGATCCGTGTGACCTCCCCAAGGTCAATTCCTGGCCATTGGTCACTAGGTCGGTTGGATCGGACGGCTCAGGATGAAGTGGCGTGGATCAAGGCTGAAGGGCGGTTACTCAGACATGCAACCGACCTCCAAACCGCCTTGGACAACCACCTGGAGGCCGTTGGATCAAGGGCGGTGCATCCAGTGGCCAAGGGACTGGCGGCCGCCAGTAGGGAGTGGCGCCCGCCACTTGACCTAACCCTAGGTCGGTGGGCTACCCCCTATAAGTACCCCCCTCACTCCTCAAGGCTATAAATACCCCCCTGGAGGCACCTCTTCTTTTGTACCATCACACACCAAGTACCATCCCAAGCAAAGCAAGAGAAGCAAGTGAGAGTTAGGTTAGAAGCTTAGAGAGCTTAGGCAAGTAGGTAGCTAGTAGAGCAAGGCATCTTCGCCCTCGCGGTAGCGCTGCTCAAGGCTTAGCTCAAGAGTAGAGGCGTGCGAGTGATCGGTCCTGGAGCTGGGAAGAGTCTTCCTTCATCTCCAGTTCAGGTTTTGCTCTTGTTACTCAAGCACTTACTATATTCTAGTTCATCATTTCAAGTATTACTTTATTATACTTATCAGTATTGAGTGGTATACTTGATTGATTGCTTGAGTGCCTAGCTATCCTACAGATCAATTCACATAGCCATAGTAGTTAATCTCTAGTGAGCTTAGTGTTTGATCTTTGCCTATAGGTTGCTTAGTTAGTTTAGTGTTTATCTTATTAAGTCAAGTGTTTGCTCTGATGTCCGCAAGGGTGTCTCTATTCAAAGCTAGGGTAGAGATAGTTAGAATATAGTTAAGCGTGGTGCTTAGTTATAGACTTACCTTCAGATACGGCTGGACCCCGGATAGCTGTGGTAGCAAGCAGGTGGTGACAACCCTATGCGCCTTGAATTCCACCACGTAGTTGGCCCAGTTTAACAGTAAGGCTCGTTGTGCTAGCGTTCAACCTAAGTAAGTGGTAAAGGCTAGTACGCCTCGATACTTGACAAGATAGGAATAAAACTATTCTCAACTTAGTTGCTTTATTGTCTTTTGCCTGCCTTGCTTCGTAACTATCTCGCTTCGTAGTTATCTTGCTTTGTAGTTATCTAGGATTAGTTAGTAGTTAGTAGTTAGTAGTTAGTAGTTAGTTAGTTATCCTTAGTTATCCTAATCCCTTTATCTACCTATCCATCCACCTTACCTTAGCCATCCATTTCATCCTTACCTAGCCACCCATATATTCTTTCTAGCCTTTCATCTCCCCTTTTCCCTTTTCTCTTTTCTTCGACTCTCATCCCCTCCTTGACTCAACTCATACACCACCCTAGCCTTCCCTTGGGATCAAATAAATCGACACCTGGTACTCCCAGGCGAAGTGCTACTACGATAGTTCTGTGCGCTTGCAGAATCTCCTCCTGGTAGATTGCATTCTCGCTAGCTAGCTCCTACTAGTGTCGGGACTGACAACCCCGCTTGGCATTAGTAGATAGCTACTTTAGTTACCCTATCCTAGGTGTAGCTAAGAACTACCAACATGTGGTAGCCACACGGTTGCAATTTGTGGTTGTGATTCGCGTTTTGATTGTGTTCTTCGCGAGTTGCTTTTCTCCACGTTTTTCCCATTGATCGATCTCTCTACTCGGTGCATCTTTTGCAAATCCATTTGAACTGAGTTGTTCTAGATCATGAGGCACTTCTTTCCACCGAAGGAAATCATCTCTAACCTCACGAGCTAGTAGATCGGTCGATTTTCGATTTGGATCGAGTTTGCTCCTTTTGTCCCGAATTCTTCCAATTCACCGATTTGGAGTTAGGTTCGAGCCATGATCTCTTTAGGATAGCTCACTAACCTCCTAGGAACTCCTCATAGCAAGTCTAAGCCTTAGTGCTTTTGATTCGGAGGAGATCGGGCTGAATTCGCGGAAGAACAGGTCTGTATCGGGACCATCGGACGCTCCGCCCTTGAGCATCGGACGCTGAGTTCTTTCCATCGGACGCGTCCGGTGACACGTGTCATCTGACAACATTTTTGAAGGAGCATCGGACGCTGACCAACGGAGCGTCCGTTGCCATCGGACGCGCCGGAGGTCAAGCATCGGACGCTACTGCTGCACTGTAGCAGCGTCCGATGTCTATGCACTAAGGTTCCAGAAAAGTCCTGTTTGCATCGGACGCGTCTGGTGCTTTGCCATCGCATGCTGCCAGCGTCCGGTGCACACTGTTTTGCATTGTTTCGTCTGCGGTTCGTTTGTCCGTTGTCGGTTTTGATTTCCGGCTTTTGCGTTGGGTTTCTGGAGTTGTGTGGTGTCTCGCTGTGCTTCTTGGAAGCATCCACCCTACATCTAGGGTCGTGGACACTCACAAGCTCTAGGTTTGCTCTTGGGGTTGATTCTAGGGACAGTGGCAACAAGTTTCCGAAAGGAAAATTTGAAGCTCTCATTCACCCCCCTCTGGTCGCTTTCTGTTAGCACTTTCGGTCCTTCAGGAGCAGCAGGCACCGTCTAGTTCATGCCAGCGGCCAGAGGTCCCCGAGTCAGCTCAGCAGCAGGACGAGACAGTCCGGGCCCTCGCTGAGCAAGAGCTAGCAGAGTTAGAGGGTGAGGCCACTTTCGTTGCCAACGAACCCACCGACAGCTCGGACGAGGACTACCAGCCCCCGCCTCACTACCCGCCACGTGCACACGACTCTTAGGCCGGGACTAGTGGTACTGCCTCCTCCGATCCAGCGCTTCTGGCGATTCTTGCACGGATGGAGGAGCAGCAGCGGACTGTCACGCATGACGTACAGAGGTTAGCCCAGGAGCAGCAGCGTCTGGCTCAGCAGCAGGCCCTGGCGCAGCAGCAGGCTCAGGAGCGTTCAGACGCCCTGCAGCGATAGATGATGGCACTTCAGCAGCAGACACTCAGCTTCATGGAGAGACTCGCGAGTGGTCCACCTCAGTGGCACTGGCAGCAGCCCCCTCCCCAGCACCAGATCCAGTGGCAGCCACCGGTTCCTCCGCAGCAGCAGTTTGGACAGCCACCGCCGTTTCAGCAGCAGCTCACGAGCCCCAGCTCTTCACAGTTTATGAGCTACACTACACCTCCAGGTGGGGCCCCGCTCTTCAGTCCTTTGCGCAATGGATTCATGCCACGTCCGACAGAGTCTCTGTTCGCGACGACCACCACAGTGACGCGGGACTTGTCTGCCAGTTTCAGTGAGCTTACTGGATTTCCCACGCCAGATCTACAGGATCCAGTACAGACGTCGATGGCTCCCGTGACCTCCACCACAGAGACCTTACCGAGTTCAGTTGCGTCTTCAGAGCAGACCGAGCCTGTCCCGTCAGAGACGACCACGACAGTTCAGCCTGAGTTGTCAGTTATTCATGAGCTTCCGCTCTCCGAGACATAGGTTGACACCACTACGGCGACTGAGACAGCGACAGAGTCTACAGAGCAGATCGAGCAGGTTCAGCAGCCAGAGAGCAGGCAGAGCAGACCCGGACCGCTTCTCCTTCACATCCAGCTACTGAGGGTCAGTCTACCGGGACCTCTTCCTCAGACTCTGAGATGCTCATTCACCAGTTCGAGTTCTCTCAGCGTACTCCAGAGACTGCACCTAGCTCGTCTGCACCACCTCCACCCTCCGACGCTTAGTTTGGCGCTTGATGCCAAAGGGGGAGAGTGGATGAGTATAGCGATAGGGGGAGCGATGTGAGAGGGATGTGCTCTTTTGATATGTTATGTTTCACATACGCTCTTTACTTATCACATCTTTTGCACATTACTTTGTTATATTTGTGTGCTATGGACCTCATGACATGTGTTGTGCTCAGTATGATATATTATATGACATGTCATTTTGTTTCACTCGTACACTTGCACTAAATTCTCACTTGTTATGTTTTCGAGCTCTTTACTCTTGCACTTGCTATACACTCTAACTTGTTGAGTGCAGGATGATGACATGATATATATGAGCTTGCCCTTAATTGTTTTCTCTTATTCTTCGCAAGTTCATACATGTCATGATTTTAAAATCTCTTCTATCTATACTCGATCTCGTGTTGTCATCAATCACCAAAAAGGGGGAGATTGAACGCATCTTGGCCCCTAGTGGGTTTCAGTGATTGGATGAAACACAAGATTACTGTGACTAACGTATGTTTTGCAGAAACAGGATTAAGTTAGGTCACGATAATGGCGACGATACGGGCATATGGAGTTCATGTCCCCTGGCGATGGATATCGTTTCGGTTTTTAAAGTACGGACGACGAAGATGGTGGTAGACTAGGTTAAGTGTCATATGGTGTTGGAGGACACTTAGGTAGTCTTAGGTCTTTGTTTTTCCTTTGGCCGTACTATAAAGGGGAGCGTGAATCAGTAGCTTGACCTAGATGAGACTATTGAGGTAGGTGTGGTGCACACTTGTTATTTCATAGCCCTAGGTAGCTCAGAGAGATGCCTTATGTCGAGAGGATCAAAAGTCGTTAAGGTCGCGTCGCGATCCGAGTTGTTTTTGCCCTTGTAATGGGCATCGGACGCTGGTTTGGTGGGCATCGGATGCGTCCGATGCTCACCCCGACCAGGGTTTAGTCTGTTGCGTGGCATCAGACGCTCCAGTGTTGCTACATCGGACGCGCCCATGCCACTGTTCACGTGCGCGTGGAACTGAGTGGGCACCGGACGCTGGCATCGGACGCTGAGGGCCAGCGTCCGATGGCCATGTAGAGAGGTTCCAGAGGGGGTAAATTCACATCGGACGCGTCCGATGTGGAGGCATCGGACGCTGCCCAGCGTCCGATGTGGAGGCATCGGACGCTGCCCAGCGTCCGATGCTCCTTTAACAGGTCTGACAAGAGGGTACAGTCGACCGTTGGTCGAGGTCATCGGCGCGTCCGATGCCTAGCATCGGAGCGTCCGATGCCCCCGCAGTGAGCCCTGTTCGATGCACTTTTGGATGACCGGTTGGGGGAGTATTTATACTCCTTCCCCTCATCCATTAGAGTGTTCTTGACACTTCCATCTACTGAGAGACACATTGTGAGTGTGAGATAGTGCAAGAGCCCTAGTGAGGTTGAGATATTTGCTAATTGAGAGAATTAGACACCTCCTAGTGAGAATTGAGTAGCAAGTGTGCATCCATCCATCTCTTTGGCCTTGTCTTGGTCAAGTGAGAGTTCTAGCTTGTTACTCTTGGTGATCGGCATCACCTAGATGGCTTGGTGGTGATCGAAGAGCTTGGTGATCATCCGGAGGCTTTGTGGATGACCCAAGTCAAGTTGTGACCGGTAGCGAGCGATTCACCGGGCCGTTGTGGCGAAGAATCAGCTCATAGTGAGCACTTGATCCTTGCGCAGATCAAGGGGGAGCGATACCCTTGCGCGGGTGCTCCAACGAGGACTAGGGGGTGTGCCGACACCTCGATACCTCGGGAAAAAGATCGTCATGTCATCTCTACTCTCTTTACTTACGCATTTACATTCAAGCAATTCAATTTCGCAATTTACTTGTTGTTCATCCTTATTTGAACTGCCATGCTAGAGTAGAAATGGTTTAGCGATAGTCTTTTGTGCGGTTGTTGTTAGTAAGACATACTTCTAGGCACTAGGGGGTTAATTGAGGCTTGATAGGTTTTAATTCTTGCAAGAAGTTTTAGAAAAGCCCAATTCACCCCCCCTCTTGGGCATCTTGATCCTTTCAGTGTTGACACACCCCCTAGTCCTCGTTGGAGCACCCGCGCAAGGGTATCTCTCCCCCTTGATCCGCGCAAGGATCAAGTGCTCACTATGAGCTGATTCTTCACCACTTCGGCCCGGTGAATCGCTCACTACCGGTCACAAGCCTCCTTGGGTCATCCACAAGCCTCTAGATGATCTCTGTGACGTAACGGCCCTAATCCCATGGCCCACTGATCACTGTCAACCACTGACAGTTGATCCGTACAGCCAAGAGATTACGACCGGGTTCCGCCACTGGGCTACATCAGTGCCCGATGTCCGCAGGATCATCTCACAATTCAGTTACAATCTCTTGAACATATTGACAAATAACATCGGAGTAAATAGCGGAAGACTTAAATAACAATAGTTTTACAAACCAGGGTTCAACATAAACTTAAAGTGAAGTTATTACAGACCATAGTTCAAATAGATAGAATTGGCAGGGTAGCATATGACAACCACTAAAAGATAAAGATACTTCACCCAGCCCGAGGGTGAATAATCACTTATCGGCCTCATCGGCCTCTTCCTGAACAACAGTCACACAGCAGGGTCCAAGGCATACTGAGGAATCTGCCATACCTGCAACATGGGTAAAAGAACCCTGAGTACAAAGGTACTCAACAAGACTTACCCGACTAAAGAAAAGGGAGAAGACTCAGGTATGAGAGGCTTAGGGTAGTCAAGGTAAGGCTTAAGCAAGTTCAAGTATTTTTGCAGAAAAGCATTTTTGTAAACCTTATTTTAGTTTTGAAAGATTCGGTATTCCTCAAATCTTCATCGTTCATGATTCATTTTACATTTCAAAACATTCCTAGTTGAGAACCACTCCCTGTTGACAGTCAGTGACTAAGTCTCCATAACCGAGGAGCAGCGTTAATCCGGATAAATAATACTCAGCTGAGGGTCCCTATCCACACTGCATATGTAGCACCAAAGCTTGCATATGCCAACTCGTCTACCACGATTCCTCCAAGATTGGGCCCGGTCCTACGCCACCCGGAAGTACAGTACACCACTCCAATCCGGGACTCTAACCCACGTGGGTACATGCAACTTCCGCCATCTCTCCACTCCCAGTGCGCGGTTGTCGGTCCAATAAAGGATTCCTCGGAGCCGAAGCTTTCCGTAGTATGTGAATAGTTGCAAGTCTTAGTCAATCAGGCCCCCATACAGGTGGTCCCTAAATTTTTCCAGCCAGCGACAAGCACCTCGGGACTCTAACCCAAGAGTACAGGTCCTGTCAGTTTTTCAACCCTGTCCCGGTCGGTGTCAACTGTTGAGTCCCGGACTACAACATGACGGCACCGTACGCAAGGACAACCTCTCCTTCCCATTGACTAAGTACGGATCAGATACTTAGCCAATAGTGGGAGTAAACCAGAAATTCCCATAAATATTCTTAAAGTGATCACACTTTTGAAATTGGCATTTTTATTGCAAATCTATCATATAGCATTGCTAAGCATTTTGCAAATAGTTTTTGAAAAGCAGGTATCGGGTGTATCATTGATCAAGGTGGATAATGCATCAGATAGGATTTCACTCAACTCCTAAAAACCTAATGCAATAATTTAACTCAAAGACATTTAAGGAAACATTTATAAATTCAAGGAAAGGGGTTAAATGCACCGGGGCTTGCCTTGGATGGCAAAAAGAGCAGACTCGGGGTAGGTATAGGTGTCGGAGCTCGGGGTCGCCTCGGGGACAGATCCTTCGGTGGCTACCTCGACTTCAGGGCCTTCTTCCTCGGTCACTATACGTATGCAATGATGCATGCACATGAGATGCTAGTATGAACAAAGTGCATAGGACAAAACTAGAGTATAGCTTTGCAAAGTATGAGTGGTGGTTAAAGCGGACAATAGATTACTTATCCCTTTTTAGCAATATTAACAAATTTAATTAAGCAACTTTTATTAAACCTAAGCAGAAACATCATAAGGCATCACAAACATCATAGACCAGAGGGGTAGGGGTCTATGAACATCAATCAATCCAAAGATCACATCATTAAACACTTATTACCAACCCTAATCCATCTTTTCTATTTTTCCTATTTTATTTAAAAGGTCATTTTATGAAGTTGCTCCAAAAATTACCAACTTAATCACCTAAGTTCATTAGGGTACAAGTATATGGCAAAACAAATTTCATAATTTTTTTGGAGGTCATTAAGGTGCTTAATTAAATCTAGACATTTAATTAGCAAAAGGCACTATTCAACTATTTAAATAAAAGCACAAAAATCAACTTGTTCCAAAAGACTTCAAAATTTTACCAGAGACTCAGAAAGGCATAACTAGCACATAAAAATTTATCTCCAGATTTTTGGAGTTATAGATCACTCCCCAAAAATACCAAAACCTCCATTTTTCAATTAAAAGGGGAATTTTAGATTTTTAAATCTTTGCACAAAACTCAAGTTTCATATTTTTATAAATTACTCCAGAGCATAAAGAGTCTACCACAAAAATTTCAGAATTTTTGGGTGCAGACAGAAAATCATACAAAAAAAGAGAAAACAGAACACTATTCACATCTCTCAGAAAAAGAGAAGAGCACTGTGCTCCTTCTAGGCCGGGCTCGGCGAATCGCGGGCTCGGGCGAATCGCGCGGGGCACGGTCGAGACGGGCTCGGTCGAAACGGAAGCGACAGCTTCGTCCGAGGCCTGGCCCGGAGGCTCGGGCGAGACGGAGAAGTAAGCCTCCGTCCGAGGCCTGACTCGGGCGAAGCGGAGAGTACGCGCTCGCCGAGGCTTGGGCTCGGGCGAGACGGAGTGGAAGCAGAGGCCGGAGGCCTCGGGTGCTTACCACGGATTGGAGGCAGGGCTCGAGGGTGTGGCTCGGCACGTGCCCGAGGGTGAGGCTCGAGGAAGGAGGCTCGACACGTGCTCGAGGGGCGGTGGTTCGGTGGAGCTCCTTCGGCGGCGAGCGGCAAACGGCGCTCCGGCGACCCTGTGCAACACACGAGACCGCAAGGGCCTGGTCAGAGTCGCACGGAACCAAAGAACACGACACGGGGGTCGGTGAGGGATGATCATGGCCGGAGACGGCGAATTTCACGAACCCGAGCTCGCCGGGTTTCTGCCGGAGATGGGAACGGCGAGCTTACGCCGGGCGAACGGGGACGGTAGAGGTGAAATTGGAGGGTGGGAAAGCTTCACGAGCTCAAGGCGGAGCTTCTGAGCTAGGTGGTGGAGCGGCGGAGGCCGTGGACTGTGCTGGCGACGGAGGCGGAGCTGAGGGAGAGAGGTCGGGCTCCGGCGGGCTTATATAGGCACGGCCAGGGGCCGGTAGAGACCTCGGGGTTGCGCGGGTAAGGTTTGCGGGGGCGTGCGCACTCGATTGCGCTCTGGCGGATAAGCTGGCGTGCAGCCGGGGCTCGGGCGCAAGCTCGGCCGGCAATGGCCACGCGGCGGCGGCGCGCAGAGGACTGTAGGGCACGGTAGCGAGGGTCAGCGCTCGCGTGCGGGCGCGGAGGGAACAGGGCGACAGCGGCGGCAGGTTGGTGGCGCGTGGGGAGCAGCCGTATGCGCTGCAGGCGCAGCGCCGGCGCCATGGCCGGGCCCCCCCCTGTCGCTAGGAAGAAGAGGAACAGTGTAGGGGCTAGGGTTTGACTTTTGGCTAGTTTCTGAATTTTGCAATTTGCTCCCAAAATTTGAACTGTGCGACAAAAACTTCAAACATCAAAGTTGCTCAGAAAAATGAGATCTACTACTTTGCCAATATGAACATTTTCAAAATCCAAATAGTTTTTGAACAACATTTGAAATCAGAAAAGGGGACACTTTTAGAATTTGAATCAATTCAAAATTACTTTGAATTTTAAACTGAAACTTGAAAATCCTTAAACATGAAAGTTGTTCCTCTTATCAAAACCTACAACTTTGCTATTAAACACTTCTCCTAAAACTCATTAGTTTTTGAACTAATTTTGAAAACTGAAAAGGGAACAAAAGTCAAGGTTTGAATGAATTTGAAATAACTCAAAACTTTGTACTGCAACTTGAAAATTTGTGAATACCAAAGTTGTTTCTCTTTGACAGATCTACAACTTTGCTTTTTGGACCAATCCCAAATTTTGAATAATTTTTGAATCACAACAAGAGGGATAAAATCCAAGGTTTGGAAATCAGGGTTTTGCAAAAAGATTTGAAATCAAATTCTGATTTTTGAACTTTGGCCAACACCACAACACTTCAAGACACCAAAGGAACAGAATTACACAAAGCTAGTCACAGAGATGAAATTACCATTTTGCCCTTGTAGAGAGAAGTGGGCTAATTAGGGTTTTTGCAATAGAGGGACTTCACATAAAATGATACACTTAGCAAAATGCATACACATGAAATCATGATCAAGATGCTTAAAGATGATAATGATGATATGTCAAGTTAATTACATGCTAAACACCAGAGGTGTTACAGCCTTCCCCCCTAAAAGAAATCTCGCCCCGAGATTCCACGTCTTACGAAAGGACAAAGAAGGGATAAAGGCAAAACTTTACATAGACAGGGATTCGAGAAAGTCGGGGTAGTTCTTTGCTAAGAAGTCTTCAGATTCCCAAGTGGCTTCTTCTTCAGAGTGTTGGTTCCACTGGATCTTGTACCATCTTGTGGTGGTTCTTCGGGTAACGCGATCCTTGTGGTCCAACACGCGAACTGGATATTCTGAGTAGGATAGATCAGGCTCTAGCTCGACACCTTCAACTTCCACGACATGTTCTGGTACTCGGAGACACTTCTTGAGTTGGGAGACATGGAAAACATTGTGGACAGCGGAGAGATGATCGGGCAACTTCAGCTTGTAAGCTACCTTGCCACAACATTCCAAAATCTCAAACGGACCAATGTAGCGGGGTGCTAACTTTCCCTTGACTCCAAAACGAGTGACTCCTTTGGTTGGTGAAACCTTGAGATATACATAATCTCCAACTTGAAACTTCAGAGGTCGACGTCTCTTGTCAGCGTAGCTTTTCTGTCGAGATTGGGCAATCTTCATATTCTCTTGTATCTGCTTGACTTTCTCTTCCATATCTTTGACTAGGTCAACTCCAAAGAATTCTCTTTCTCCGGGCTCAGACCAACTGAGGGGTGTACGACAACGACGGTCGTACAGTGCTTCAAAGGGTGCCATTTTGATGCTCTCTTGGTAACTGTTATTATAAGAGAACTCTGCCAAAGGCAAACAGTCATCCCAAGTATCTGCGAAGGTGAGAACACAGGCTCTCAACATGTCCTCCAGCACTTGGTTGACTCGCTCAGTTTGTCCATCAGTTTGAGGATGATAAGCTGTGCTATGTAAGAGCTTGGTTCCAAGTGAGGTATGGAACGCTTTCCAAAACTTAGCGACAAACTGGGTACCACGATCAGAGACAATGGTCTTGGGTATGCCATGAAGTTTCACTATGTGGTTCTTGTACAAAGCGGCATACATGGGGACGGTGTAACTGGTCTTTACTGGCAGAAAGTGAGCTTGCTTAGTGAGACGATCCACGATTACCCAAATGGAATCAAAGCCTTTTTGGGTCTTGGGTAGTCCATTGACAAAATCCATACTAATGTCGTCCCATTTCCAAGCGGGTACTGACAGAGGTTGCAATTCTCCTCCAGGCTTCATGTGTACTGCCTTGACTCTTTGGCAGGTATCACACTGAGCGACATACCGGGCAATCTCAATCTTCATTTTAGTCCACCAGAATCTCTGCTTTAAGTCTTGGTACATCTTGTTGCTGCCGGGGTGAATAGAGAATCTGGTCAAGTGTGCTTCATCAAGGATTAACTGTTTCAATTCAGGCACCTTGGGAACTACTAGACGGTTCTTGAACCAAACAACTCCTACATCATCGATCCTGAAACAATCAGCCTTTCCGGTCTGGACCTTTTCGATGATTTGCTTGATTCCAGGGTTATCCTTCTGAGCAGCAATGATTTGATCCTTGATGGATGTTTCTATGCTGACATTGTTCAGGCTTCCTTGCGGAATCATTTCGATACCCATCCTTTCAAGTTCATGGCACAAGGAAAGATCATAGGGCTTCGTCGTCAGACAGTTGCAGTATGACTTGCGACTGAGGGCATCGGCAACTACATTTGCCTTACCTGGATGGTAATGTACTTCGAGATCATAATCTTTAATCAACTCAAGCCATCTTCTCTGCCTCATATTCAATTCTTCTTGAGTGAAGATATACTTTAGGCTCTTGTGATCCGTATACATATTGCAGGTGCTGCCCAACAGATAGTGACGCCAAATCTTCAAGGCATGCACGACTGCTGCTAGCTCAAGATCATGGGTTGGGTAGTTTTCCTCATGTCGCTTAAGCTGCCGTGAGGCATAAGCGATTACTCGCCCTTCTTGCATCAAAACACAGCCCAAACCAGTACCAGATGCATCACAGTATACATCGAAGGGTTTCTCGATATCTGGTTGAGCTAGGACTGGTGATGTAGTTAACAGTTTCTTCAGGGCTTGAAAGGCTTGCTCACAGGCTGGTGACCAAACGAAATCCACGGAATTCTTCAACAACTCTGTGATAGGCTTGGCGACTCTGGAGAAATCTAGGATGAATCGACGATAGTATCCAGCCATTCCCATGAAGCTGCGAACTTCGCGGACAGTGGTAGGTGGCTTCCAATCCAAGATATCTGCCACTTTTCCAGGGTCAACTGACACACCTTCAGCGGACAGGACATGACCAAGGAATTGAATTCGATCTAGCCAGAATTCACATTTACTGAACTTGGCATACAGCTGGTGATCTCTGAGACGAGAGAGAACGATTCGAAGATGCTTGGCGTGATCTTTAGGAGTTCTTGAATAGACAAGGATGTCGTCAATGAACACGACTACAAATTTATCGAGCTCTGGCATGAACACAGAGTTCATGAGATACATGAAATGAGCGGGGGCATTGGTCAAGCCAAAGGACATGACCAAGTACTCATATAGGCCATATCTGGTGGTGAAAGCTGTTTTAGGAATGTCTTCCGGACGGATTTTTATTTGGTGATAGCCAGATCTGAGATCAATTTTGGAGAACACTCTGGCTCCAGATAACTGGTCAAAAAGAAGGTCAATGCGAGGCAAGGGATATTTATTTTTGATGGTGACCTCGTTGAGCGGGCGATAGTCAACGCACAGACGAAGACTTTTGTCCTTCTTCTTCACAAAGATAGCAGGACAGCCCCAAGGAGATGAACTTGGGCGAATGAGACCCTTATCCAATAGCTCTTGCAATTGGATCTTCAGCTCTGCCAACTCTCTAGGAGGCATTCGATAAGCTCTACGGGATATAGGAGCAGTCCCGGGCTTTAGCTCTATGGCAAACTCAACATTACGGTCGGGAGGCAGACCAGGTAGATCTTCTGGGAAGACATCAGGGAACTCACAGACCACGGGAATATCCCTGACTTCCGTAACATAGGCGGTATTCAACTGGGTGGTTGCTGGTTTTTGAGGCATAGGAAGTTGGAGAAGGAGTTTGGAGGTGCTGTTAGGAATATCCACTCTCACAACTCTATTCAAGATGTCTATCAAGGCTTTATACTGACACATCCAATTCATGCCTAAGATGACATCTATCTCTTGATTGCGCAGTACTATCAGGGTGGTAGGAAAGACATGTTCCCCCAACATTACTGGTATACTGCGGACCACTTCCTTAGTATTTATCCGCCCTCCAGGCAAAAGTATACAGAAACTTTCTTTTAACTCCCCCATGGGTAACTTATGCTCGATGACAAAAGTGCGACTGATGAAGGAATGCGATGCACCAGAATCGAACAAGACGACTGCAGGATGATTGGCAACAGGGAACCTACCGAGCATGACGGGCTCTCCTTCTGGGATGTTACTGACGGTGGTGAAGTAGACTTGCCCGTGCTTCTTGACAAACTTGCCCTTCTGGACGTGCTGCTGCGGTGCACGGTGCTGCTGCTGTGATCCTCCAGGGCCTTTCTGTGCATGCTGGGCATTCTTCTTGGGTTTTGGGCACTCGCGAGACCAGTGACCAACTTGGCCACAGTTGTAGCATGGATGGTTGTAAGCTGTTTGAGGGGTGGTGACACGAACACCTGGGGCGTTCGGCTGAGTGGCACTTTGCTGGTTGGCATTATGGGTGGTGGCCGCGGTACGAACGACCACTTGCTGATGGGGGTTTGGGGCACGGTTTTGGTGGTGGCTGGGGTGATAGATGATTCTTGGGCGCTTATGGTTGCTGGAGAAGCTGCTAGACCCAGCCTTCTTCTTCTTCTTCTCCTCCTGATACTGTCGGTTACTTTCCTCGAAAGCGACAGCACGGTCAACGACCTCATGATAGGATCCATTTAGGTTGTTGGATAGACCTCTGTGAATCTTAGGGTGCAGACCCCTGAGAAAACAATCTCTCTTCTTTTCCTCTGTGTTGACATAGTCGGAGGCATACTGGCTCAGGTGGTTGAACTGTCCCACGTACTGCATAACGGTGCAATCTTTCTGTTGCAGGGCCAGGAATTGATCCAACTTCATTTTCATCAATCCCGAAGGGATGTGATGTGCTCTGAAAGCGGTGCGGAACTCTTCCCAGGTCAGCTGGTGACCTTCAGGCTGGGCAGCCAACAGGTTGGCGTACCAGGCACTTGCGGGACCACGGAGCTGCTGAGAAGCGAACCGAGGCTTCTGGATCTCTGTGCAGTGTAAAAGACTGAACTTCTGTTCCATGGTGCGTAACCAGTCGTCAGCCTCAAGAGGTTCATCGGCCTTTGTGAAGACCGGTGGTCGGGTTTCAGTGAAGTCCACGTAGGTTGTCTCTTGGTTGTTGCGACGACCACGGTTGCCGTTGTTCTGCTGCCCTTGGTTCTGAGCCATCAGGTTGGCAGCGGCGGCCAAGGCTGCAATGGCATCTGCCAGGGTAGCAGGAACTGGTGGAGGGTTTGGAAGGTTGGCACCTCCGGAACTTCCGGCTCCAGTGCGGGTGTTCACAGGCATCTGTTAAGAACTTGGGAACTTAGCATCCAAAGATTGAGTTTGAACGAAACTGACTGATAAGATTCATTGATGCAAGGGTAGATAACTGATACAGAGGTTCGATAGATAACCACCTACTGACAAAGGAAAGGTACAAGGCAAGATACAGACTCGACTAGACAGAAGACCAACTAACGCCCCAAACCTAGACTTAAGGCTTTAGGTGAGCAGATGGCATAGACACAACGAGTCTAGTCGTCATCGATGATGATCATGTCTTCATCGTCGTCTTCATCTTCGATGATGAGTTCGGGCTCTTCCTCCTCATCCTCGTCCTCGGCATGGACATCTTCTGCAGGTTCCACTTCTTCATTCTGGTCTGGCTCATGTTCTACTTCAGGTTCCTCCACGACTCCATCTTCTGGATCCTCAGCAACAGGTGGAGCCACGGGGTGAAGTTGGTTGTACAGTTGATGTACCTCCTCATGAAGCATATCATTGTACTGCTCAATCTGGGCAGTGTACTGCTGCAGTCCATGGAGTTGGGCTCTGGTGACATCTTCGCGGGTCCAAGCATCATTGCGCTGCTCGATAGCGCGAACCGTGTTCCGATTGGCCTGCTCCAGGGAAGCTCGTGCCTCATAAAACTCCAGGCGGGAAAGATAGAAGTCATGCTCCATGTTCTCCATCTCAGCCTTCAGATTCTTGATTTCCTCCTTCAGCTGTTTGCGGGTATGACGGGGAAAGCGACGTCCATTGGAGGATTCTCCAGTCTCTTCTCCGGTGCGTGGCGCCAGCTGGTGACGCGGCACACCGTTCGGTCCAGTCGACTTGCGAGCAGTCCGCTTGATAATGACCATATCTGGACAAGAGGTTATAGGTGAGAAAGGCTAGCAAGAAAAAGGTATAGGTACACTATCCTAATGACTCTTTTATATGCATAAGTGATTATGGCATGATGCATGATTCGTTCCTACGGAACAAGGCAATGCAACTACTAAGGTAAGGTACATAGGGCTTATACAAGTTGTCTTGCTACTAGTTGCCAAAGACAAGATGAGATGAGAGAAGCAATTTGGACTCAAAATAGTCAAGTTTAGTTTTGGACTTAAAAACCTTTTGAAGTTTTCGCAAAAAGATTGCAACGTCGTAGTGAGATGCTCCGATACCACTCTGTGACGTAACGGCCCTAATCCCATGGCCCACTGATCACTGTCAACCACTGACAGTTGATCCGTACAGCCAAGAGATTACGACCGGGTTCCGCCACTGGGCTACATCAGTGCCCGATGTCCGCAGGATCATCTCACAATTCAGTTACAATCTCTTGAACATATTGACAAATAACATCGGAGTAAATAGCGGAAGACTTAAATAACAATAGTTTTACAAACCAGGGTTCAACATAAACTTAAAGTGAAGTTATTACAGACCATAGTTCAAATAGATAGAATTGGCAGGGTAGCATATGACAACCACTAAAAGATAAAGATACTTCACCCAGCCCGAGGGTGAATAATCACTTATCGGCCTCATCGGCCTCTTCCTGAACAACAGTCACACAGCAGGGTCCAAGGCATACTGAGGAATCTGCCATACCTGCAACATGGGTAAAAGAACCCTGAGTACAAAGGTACTCAACAAGACTTACCCGACTAAAGAAAAGGGAGAAGACTCAGGTATGAGAGGCTTAGGGTAGTCAAGGTAAGGCTTAAGCAAGTTCAAGTATTTTTGCAGAAAAGCATTTTTGTAAACCTTATTTTAGTTTTGAAAGATTCGGTATTCCTCAAATCTTCACCGTTCATGATTCATTTTACATTTCAAAACATTCCTAGTTGAGAACCACTCCCTGTTGACAGTCAGTGACTAAGTCTCCATAACCGAGGAGCAGCGTTAATCCGGATAAATAATACTCAGCTGAGGGTCCCTATCCACACTGCATATGTAGCACCAAAGCTTGCATATGCCAACTCGTCTACCACGATTCCTCCAAGATTAGGCCCGGTCCTACGCCACCCGGAAGTACAGTACACCACTCCAATCCGGGACTCTAACCCACGTGGGTACATGCTACTTCCGCCATCTCTCCACTCCCAGTGCGCGGTTGTCGGTCCAATAAAGGATTCCTCGGAGCCGAAGCTTTCCGTAGTATGTGAATAGTTGCAAGTCTTAGTCAATCAGGCCCCCATACAGGTGGTCCCTAAATTTTTCCAGCCAGCGACAAGCACCTCAGGACTCTAACCCAAGAGTACAGGTCCTGTCAGTTTTTCAACCCTGTCCCGGTCGGTGTCAACTGTTGAGTCCCGGACTACAACATGACGGCACCGTACGCAAGGACAACCTCTCCTTCCCATTGACTAAGTACGGATCAGATACTTAGCCAATAGTGGGAGTAAACCAGAAATTCCCATAAATATTCTTAAAGTGATCACACTTTTGAAATTGGCATTTTTATTGCAAATCTATCATATAGCATTGCTAAGCATTTTGCAAATAGTTTTTGAAAAGCAGGTATCGGGTGTATCATTGATCAAGGTGGATAATGCATCAGATAGGATTTCACTCAACTCCTAAAAACCTAATGCAATAATTTAACTCAAAGACATTTAAGGAAACATTTATAAATTCAAGGAAAGGGGTTAAATGCACCGGGGCTTGCCTTGGATGGCAAAAAGAGCAGACTCGGGGTAGGTATAGGTGTTGGAGCTCGGGGTCGCCTCGGGGACAGATCCTTCGGTGGCTACCTCGACTTCAGGGCCTTCTTCCTCGGTCACTATACGTATGCAATGATGCATGCACATGAGATGCTAGTATGAACAAAGTGCATAGGACAAAACTAGAGTATAGCTTTGCAAAGTATGAGTGGTGGTTAAAGCGGACAATAGATTACTTATCCCTTTTTAGCAATATTAACAAATTTAATTAAGCAACTTTTATTAAACCTAAGCAGAAACATCATAAGGCATCACAAACATCATAGACCAGAGGGGTAGGGGTCTATGAACATCAATCAATCCAAAGATCACATCATTAAACACTTATTACCAACCCTAATCCATCTTTTCTATTTTTCCTATTTTATTTAAAAGGTCATTTTATGAAGTTGCTCCAAAAATTACCAACTTAATCACCTAAGTTCATTAGGGTACAAGTATATGGCAAAACAAATTTCATAATTTTTTTGGAGGTCATTAAGGTGCTTAATTAAATCTAGACATTTAATTAGCAAAAGGCACTATTCAACTATTTAAATAAAAGCTCAAAAATCAACTTGTTCCAAAAGACTTCAAAATTTTACCAGAGACTCAGAAAGGCATAACTAGCACATAAAAATTTATCTCCAGATTTTTGGAGTTATAGATCACTCCCCAAAAATACCAAAACCTCCATTTTTCAATTAAAAGGGGAATTTTAGATTTTTAAATCTTTGCACAAAACTCAAGTTTCATATTTTTATAAATTACTCCAGAGCATAAAGAGTCTACCACAAAAATTTCAGAATTTTTGGGTGCAGACAGAAAATCATACAAAAAAAGAGAAAACAGAACACTATTCACATCTCTCAGAAAAAGAGAAGAGCACTGTGCTCCTTCTAGGCCGGGCTCGGCGAATCGCGGGCTCGGGCGAATCGCGCGGGGCACGGTCGAGACGGGCTCGGTCGAAACGGAAGCGACAGCTTCGTCCGAGGCCTGGCCCGGAGGCTCGGGCGAGACGGAGAAGTAAGCCTCCGTCCGAGGCCTGACTCGGGCGAAGCGGAGAGTACGCGCTCGCCGAGGCTTGGGCTCGGGCGAGACGGAGTGGAAGCAGAGGCCGGAGGCCTCGGGTGCTTACCACGGATTGGAGGCAGGGCTCGAGGGTGTGGCTCGGCACGTGCCCGAGGGTGAGGCTCGAGGAAGGAGGCTCGACACGTGCTCGAGGGGCGGTGGTTCGGTGGAGCTCCTTCGGCGGCGAGCGGCGAACGGTGCTCCGGCGACCCTGCGCAACACACGAGACCGCAAGGGCCTGGTCAGAGTCGCACGGAACCAAAGAACACGACACGGGGGTCGGTGAGGGATGATCATGGCCGGAGACGGCGAATTTCACGAACCCGAGCTCGCCGGGTTTCTGCAGGAGATGGGAACGGCGAGCTTATGCCGGGCGAACGGGGACGGTAGAGGTGAAATTGGAGGGTGGGAAAGCTTCACGAGCTCAAGGCGGAGCTTCTGAGCTAGGTGGTGGAGCGGCGGAGGCCGTGGACTGTGCTGGCGACGGAGGCGGAGCTGAGGGAGAGAGGTCGGGCTCCGGCGGGCTTATATAGGCACGGCCAGGGGCCGGTAGAGACCTCGGGGTTGCGCGGGTAAGGTTTGCGGGGGCGTGCGCACTCGATTGCGCTCTGGCGGATAAGCTGGCGTGCAGCCGGGGCTCGGGCGCAAGCTCGGCCGGCAATGGCCACGCGGCGGCGGCGCGCAGAGGACTGTAGGGGACGGTAGCGAGGGTCAGCGCTCGCGTGTGGGCGCGGAGGGAACAGGGCGACAGCGGCGGCAGGTTGGTGGCGCGTGGGGAGCAGCCGTATGCGCTGCAGGCGCAGCGCCGGCGCCATGGCCGGGCCCCCCCTGTCGCTAGGAAGAAGAGGAACAGTGTAGGGGCTAGGGTTTGACTTTTGGCTAGTTTCTGAATTTTGCAATTTGCTCCCAAAATTTGAACTGTGCGACAAAAACTTCAAACATCAAAGTTGCTCAGAAAAATGAGATCTACTACTTTGCCATATGAACATTTTCAAAATCCAAATAGTTTTTGAACAACATTTGAAATCAGAAAAGGGGACACTTTTAGAATTTGAATCAATTCAAAATTACTTTGAATTTTAAACTGAAACTTGAAAATCCTTAAACATGAAAGTTGTTCCTCTTATCAAAACCTACAACTTTGCTATTAAACACTTCTCCTGAAACTCATTAGTTTTTGAACTAATTTTGAAAACTGAAAAGGGAACAAAAGTCAAGGTTTGAATGAATTTGAAATAACTCAAAACTTTGTACTGCAACTTGAAAATTTGTGAATACCAAAGTTGTTTCTCTTTGACAGATCTACAACTTTGCTTTTTGGACCAATCCCAAATTTTGAATAATTTTTTGAATCACAACAAGAGGGATAAAATCCAAGGTTTGGAAATCAGGGTTTTGCAAAAAGATTTGAAATCAAATTCTGATTTTTGAACTTTGGCCAACACCACAACACTTCAAGACACCAAAGGAACAGAATTACACAAAGCTAGTCACAGAGATGAAATTACCATTTTGCCCTTGTAGAGAGAAGTGGGCTAATTAGGGTTTTTGCAATAGAGGGACTTCACATAAAATGATACACTTAGCAAAATGCATACACATGAAATCATGATCAAGATGCTTAAAGATGATAATGATGATATGTCAAGTTAATTACATGCTAAACACCAGAGGTGTTACAATCTCCAAGCTTCATGATCACCACCAAGCCATCTAGGTGATGCCGATCACCAAGAGTAACAAGCTAGAACTCTCACTTGACCAATACAAGGCCAGAGAGATGGATGAATGCACACTTGCTACTCAATTCTCACTAGGAGGTCACTAATTCTCTCAATTAGCAATTCTCTCAACCTCACTAGGGCTCTTGCTCTTTCTCACACTCACAATATGTTTCTCAGCAGAGGAAAGTGGCAAGAAGACTCTAATGGAGGAGGAGGAGGAGTATAAATACTACCCCAACCGTCCATCCAAAAGAGCGCTGCAAAGCAGGATTTTCGGGGGCATCGGACGCTCCGATGCCTGGCATCGGACGCGCCGATGCCCTCGACCCAATGGTCAACTGTACCTTCTGTCAGACTTCTTAAAGTGACATCAGACGCTGGGCAGCGTCTGATGCCATCGCATAGGACGCGTCCGATGCGATTCTGACCTCTCTGCATGGACATCGGACGCTGCCCCTCAGCGTCCGATGCCAGCGTCCGATGTGCCCCTCAGGGCACTCTCTCGGAACAGTGGCACAGGCGCGTCCGATGTTACAACATCAGAGCGTCCGATGCCACTTGGCCAGCACACTCAAGTCTAAGTGACATCGGACGCCCGTCCGATGCCACTAAGGCCAGCGTCCGATGCCCAAAACAGGGCCAAAATGACTTCGGTTCGCGATGCTGCCTTAACGACTTTTCATCCTTGCGACATAAGGGATCTTTCAAAGCTACCTAGGGCTATGAAATAACAAGTGTGCACCACACCTACCTCAATAGACTCATCTAGGTCAAGCTACTGATTCACACTCCCCTTTATAGTATGGCCAAAGGAAAAACAAAGACCTAAGACTACCTAAGTGTCCTCCAACACCATGTGACACTTAGCCTAGTCTACCACTGTCTTCGTCGTCCATCCTTTGAAAACCGAAACGATTTCCATCGCCAGGGGACATGAACTCCATATGCCCGTATCGTCGCCATTACCATGACCTAACTTATCCCTATTTCTGCAAAACACACGTTAGTCATAGTAATCTTGTGTTTCATCCAATCACTGAAACCCACTAGGGGCCAAGATGCGTTCAATCTCCCCCTTTTTGGTGATTCATGACAACACGACCTCGAGTATAGAGAGAAGAAGTTTTCAATATCATGACATGTATGAACTTGCAATGATTAAGAGAAAATGGTTAGGGGCAAGCTCATACATATCATGCCAACATCCTGCACTCAACAAGTTAGAGTGAATAGCAAGTGCAAGAGAATAGAGCTCGAATACATAGCAAGTGAGAATTAAGCGCAAGTAATCGAGCGAAACGAAATGACATGCCATATAAGATAACATAGTGAGCACATTCATGTCATAAGGTCCATAGCACACATATATAAAATAAACATAATGCAAAACATGCGATAAGCAAAGAGCGTATGTGAAAATAACACAGCATAAGAATCAAAACCCTCTCACAATGCTCCCCCTATCGCTATACTCGACCACTCTCCCCCTTCGGTGTCAAACACCAAACTAAGCGTCGGAGGGCGGAGGTGGCACAGACGAGTCAGGTGCAGTCTCCGGAGTGCGCTGGGAGAACTCAAACTGCTGTAGGAGCGCCTTGGAGTCTAAAGAAGAAGACCCGACGGTCTGACCCTCAGTAGCTGTACGCGGAGGTGAAGCGGTCTGGGTCAGATCTGCCTGCTCTGTCTGCTCTGTCTCTATCGCAGTCTCAGTAGTGGTGTCAACCTGAGGATCGGAGTGCGGAAGCTCGGGAATAACTGACAACTCAGGCTGAACTGAAGTAGTGGTCTCAAACTGGACAGGCGCTGTCTGTTCGGAGGACGCAACTGAGCTCGGTAAAGTCTCGGTAGTGGAAGTAACCGGAGCTGTCGACGTCGGAACTGGGCCCTGAAGATCCAGCGTGGGAAACCCAGTGAGCTCGCTGAAGCTGGCCGACAAGTCACGTGTCACAGTGGTGGTCGTCACGAACAAGGACTCTGTCGGATGGGAATTGAAGCCTGTGTGTAGCGGACTGAACAACGGGGCCCCTCCAGGCGGATTAGTAAAGCTGGTGAACTGAGAGGGACCCGAGCCTGAGAGTTGAGGCTGCTGGCTGTACTTGCGGATACATGGGTGTATGCCGAGTCTCTGAGTGATGAGTGATTGTCAACTAGGATAATGCGCATGTTCTTTGGCTTGTGTTGTGCAGGTGTCAAGCACGGATACTGTGATCAGAGGCAAGGTGAAGGTCAAGTAGAGACATGCCGTGCCGAGGGACCGAGAGTGGCGAAGGGCGGACGTGAGGCTTGGACTGAGGGACCGGTGGCCCGAGGATCAGCTGTGGTGGCTGGCAGCCTGGGACAGCGACGAGCGAAGACTTGCGGGCACGGTGTTGCTTGGGTCGAGGACCTGGGGACACATGTCGGTGGACGGGGTGCACGGGCGGTGCATCCCCTCTATGGCTCGGTTTGGTGGTAGAGCCAGAGAAAAACCATCGGGTGGATGGTTTCCGAGTTTTGGCCACAAAACTCGGGCTGAGGACGGTTTTCAGGTTTGGGCCTCAAAACCTGGGCGCTGATGGTTTTCGAGTTTGGGCCACAAAACTCGGGCTGAGGACGGTTTCCAGGTTTGGGCCTCAAAACCTGGGTGCTGCGGGTTTGCTGAGTTTGGGCCACAAAACTCAGGCTACGGTCGGCTGGTTTCCCGGTTTAGGCCTCAAAACCGGGGGTTGGCTGTGAAGGCTGGTTTCCCGGTTTGGGCCTCAAAACCGGGGGTGCGACGTCCGAGAAAAGGACAAGCAGAGCGGTAGCGGCACGTGGCGGCAATCGGTGAGGTTGCGTCGAGGCAACGCTACCAGTTGTGCGGGCGTGGCCGTCGGATCCACCTACCATCGAGTTGGTCCAGAATAACCCTAGGGTTTAGATCGTTCGCTCTGTAAGTAGTTAGGGGTAGAGTGGGAATTAGGAATAGTTAGAATTAGGATAAGTAGGGGGAGACACCCACCTCCCCATTTATCTCAGTCATTTGCTCTTTGCTTCTAGGGTTTCCTGCTCTCCCAATCCCCTGCTGTAGCTAGCTGAGATCCGCAGAGAACCATACCTCTATGTTGTGACGTAACGGCCCTAATCCCATGGCCCACTGATCACTGTCAACCACTGACAGTTGATCCGTACAGCCAAGAGATTACGACCGGGTTCCGCCACTGGGCTACATCAGTGCCCGATGTCCGCAGGATCATCTCACAATTCAGTTACAATCTCTTGAACATATTGACAAATAACATCGGAGTAAATAGCGGAAGACTTAAATAACAATAGTTTTACAAACCAGGGTTCAACATAAACTTAAAGTGAAGTTATTACAGACCATAGTTCAAATAGATAGAATTGGCAGGGTAGCATATGACAACCACTAAAAGATAAAGATACTTCACCCAGCCCGAGGGTGAATAATCACTTATCGGCCTCATCGGCCTCTTCCTGAACAACAGTCACACAGCAGGGTCCAAGGCATACTGAGGAATCTGCCATACCTGCAACATGGGTAAAAGAACCCTGAGTACAAAGGTACTCAACAAGACTTACCCGACTAAAGAAAAGGGAGAAGACTCAGGTATGAGAGGCTTAGGGTAGTCAAGGTAAGGCTTAAGCAAGTTCAAGTATTTTTGCAGAAAAGCATTTTTGTAAACCTTATTTTAGTTTTGAAAGATTCGGTATTCCTCAAATCTTCATCGTTCATGATTCATTTTACATTTCAAAACATTCCTAGTTGAGAACCACTCCCTGTTGACAGTCAGTGACTAAGTCTCCATAACCGAGGAGCAGCGTTAATCCGGATAAATAATACTCAGCTGAGGGTCCCTATCCACACTGCATATGTAGCACCAAAGCTTGCATATGCCAACTCGTCTACCACGATTCCTCCAAGATTAGGCCCGGTCCTACGCCACCCGGAAGTACAGTACACCACTCCAATCCGGGACTCTAACCCACGTGGGTACATGCTACTTCCGCCATCTCTCCACTCCCAGTGCGCGGTTGTCGGTCCAATAAAGGATTCCTCGGAGCCGAAGCTTTCCGTAGTATGTGAATAGTTGCAAGTCTTAGTCAATCAGGCCCCCATACAGGTGGTCCCTAAATTTTTCCAGCCAGCGACAAGCACCTCGGGACTCTAACCCAAGAGTACAGGTCCTGTCAGTTTTTCAACCCTGTCCCGGTCGGTGTCAACTGTTGAGTCCCGGACTACAACATGACGGCACCGTACGCAAGGACAACCTCTCCTTCCCATTGACTAAGTACGGATCAGATACTTAGCCAATAGTGGGAGTAAACCAGAAATTCCCATAAATATTCTTAAAGTGATCACACTTTTGAAATTGGCATTTTTATTGCAAATCTATCATATAGCATTGCTAAGCATTTTGCAAATAGTTTTTGAAAAGCAGGTATCGGGTGTATCATTGATCAAGGTGGATAATGCATCAGATAGGATTTCACTCAACTCCTAAAAACCTAATGCAATAATTTAACTCAAAGACATTTAAGGAAACATTTATAAATTCAAGGAAAGGGGTTAAATGCACCGGGGCTTGCCTTGGATGGCAAAAAGAGCAGACTCGGGGTAGGTATAGGTGTCGGAGCTCGGGGTCGCCTCGGGGACAGATCCTTCGGTGGCTACCTCGACTTCAGGGCCTTCTTCCTCAGTCACTATACGTATGCAATGATGCATGCACATGAGATGCTAGTATGAACAAAGTGCATAGGACAAAACTAGAGTATAGCTTTGCAAAGTATGAGTGGTGGTTAAAGCGGACAATAGATTACTTATCCCTTTTTAGCAATATTAACAAATTTAATTAAGCAACTTTTATTAAACCTAAGCAGAAACATCATAAGGCATCACAAACATCATAGACCAGAGGGGTAGGGGTCTATGAACATCAATCAATCCAAAGATCACATCATTAAACACTTATTACCAACCCTAATCCATCTTTTCTATTTTTCCTATTTTATTTAAAAGGTCATTTTATGAAGTTGCTCCAAAAATTACCAACTTAATCACCTAAGTTCATTAGGGTACAAGTATATGGCAAAACAAATTTCATAATTTTTTTGGAGGTCATTAAGGTGCTTAATTAAATCTAGACATTTAATTAGCAAAAGGCACTATTCAACTATTTAAATAAAAGCTCAAAAATCAACTTGTTCCAAAAGACTTCAAAATTTTACCAGAGACTCAGAAAGGCATAACTAGCACATAAAAATTTATCTCCAGATTTTTGGAGTTATAGATCACTCCCCAAAAATACCAAAACCTCCATTTTTCAATTAAAAGGGGAATTTTAGATTTTTAAATCTTTGCACAAAACTCAAGTTTCATATTTTTATAAATTACTCCATAGCATAAAGAGTCTACCACAAAAATTTCAGAATTTTTGGGTGCAGACAGAAAATCATACAAAAAAAGAGAAAACAGAACACTATTCACATCTCTCAGAAAAAGAGAAGAGCACTGTGCTCCTTCTAGGCCGGGCTCGGCGAATCGCGGGCTCGGGCGAATCGCGCGGGGCTCGGTCGAGACGGGCTCGGTCGAAACGGAAGCGACAGCTTCGTCCGAGGCCTGGCCCGGAGGCTCGGGCGAGACGGAGAAGTAAGCCTCCGTCCGAGGCCTGACTCGGGCGAAGCGGAGAGTACGCGCTCGCCGAGGCTTGGGCTCGGGCGAGACGGAGTGGAAGCAGAGGCCGGAGGCCTCGGGTGCTTACCACGGATTGGAGGCAGGGCTCGAGGGTGTGGCTCGGCACGTGCCCGAGGGTGAGGCTCGAGGAAGGAGGCTCGACACGTGCTCGAGGGGCGGTGGTTCGGTGGAGCTCCTTCGGCGGCGAGCGGCGAACGGCGCTCCGGCGACCCTGCGCAACACACGAGACCGCAAGGGCCTGGTCAGAGTCGCACGGAACCAAAGAACACGACACGGGGGTCGGTGAGGGATGATCATGGCCGGAGACGGCGAATTTCACGAACCCGAGCTCGCCGGGTTTCTGTCGGAGATGGGAACGGCGAGCTTACGCCGGGCGAACGGGGACGGTAGAGGTGAAATTGGAGGGTGGGAAAGCTTCACGAGCTCAAGGCGGAGCTTCTGAGCTAGGTGGTGGAGCGGCGGAGGCCGTGGACTGTGCTGGCGACGGAGGCGGAGCTGAGGGAGAGAGGTCGGGCTCCGGCGGGCTTATATAGGCACGGCCAGGGGCCGGTAGAGACCTCGGGGTTGCGCGGGTAAGGTTTGCGGGGGCGTGCGCACTCGATTGCGCTCTGGCGGATAAGCTGGCGTGCAGCCGGGGCTCGGGCGCAAGCTCGGCCGGCAATGGCCACGCGGCGGCGGCGCGCAGAGGACTGTAGGGGACGGTAGCGAGGGTCAGCGCTCGCGTGCGGGCGCGGAGGGAACAGGGCGACAGCGGCGGCAGGTTGGTGGCGCGTGGGGAGCAGCCGTATGCGCTGCAGGCGCAGCGCCGGCGCCATGGCCGGGCCCCCCTGTCGCTAGGAAGAAGAGGAACAGTGTAGGGGCTAGGGTTTGACTTTTGGCTAGTTTCTGAATTTTGCAATTTGCTCCCAAAATTTGAACTGTGCGACAAAAACTTCAAACATCAAAGTTGCTCAGAAAAATGAGATCTACTACTTTGCCAATATGAACATTTTCAAAATCCAAATAGTTTTTGAACAACATTTGAAATCAGAAAAGGGGACACTTTTAGAATTTGAATCAATTCAAAATTACTTTGAATTTTAAACTGAAACTTGAAAATCCTTAAACATGAAAGTTGTTCCTCTTATCAAAACCTACAACTTTGCTATTAAACACTTCTCCTGAAACTCATTAGTTTTTGAACTAATTTTGAAAACTGAAAAGGGAACAAAAGTCAAGGTTTGAATGAATTTGAAATAACTCAAAACTTTGTACTGCAACTTGAAAATTTGTGAATACCAAAGTTGTTTCTCTTTGACAGATCTACAACTTTGCTTTTTGGACCAATCCCAAATTTTGAATAATTTTTGAATCACAACAAGAGGGATAAAATCCAAGGTTTGGAAATCAGGGTTTTGCAAAAAGATTTGAAATCAAATTCTGATTTTTGAACTTTGGCCAACACCACAACACTTCAAGACACCAAAGGAACAGAATTACACAAAGCTAGTCACAGAGATGAAATTACCATTTTGCCCTTGTAGAGAGAAGTGGGCTAATTAGGGTTTTTGCAATAGAGGGACTTCACATAAAATGATACACTTAGCAAAATGCATACACATGAAATCATGATCAAGATGCTTAAAGATGATAATGATGATATGTCAAGTTAATTACATGCTAAACACCAGAGGTGTTACATATGTACTGAAGATTTTGAGGAAGTGAGGTCGTAACCTCACTGTTGTAGCGTGTGGTAGCCACACGGTTGCAGATCGATGTGTTGATTCGCGTTTTGGTTCGTGTTCTTCGTGTTCTTCGTTTCCTCGTGTTTTTCCCGTCACTCGATCTCCCTCTCTAGTGCGTCTTTGCGAAATCCGTTTGAATCAACTTGTTCTTTATAGTGAGGACATCATTTCCACCGAAGGAATTCATCTAGCTCCTCACGAACAAGTAGATCGGGTTGATTTCGTTTTCGTGGCGCTTTTTCATTCTTGATCTTCCCCTTTCAATTTCCCGATGTTTGAATCGATCTGAGCGGATGATTTCTTGGGGATAGTCTTCTAACTACCCCGTGATCATCTTCTCCAAGTTTGGGAACGTGGGATTTTGATTTGGATCGATTTTGGAGAGATTTGGGGAGAAGGCGACTGAAATCGCCCTCTCTGCGTGTTCGCGGACAGTCCGCGGTTTGACTGGCGGACAGTCCGCGCGTCTGGACTCAGCCAAGCAGTGGCTGTGTGTCTCGGTGCACAGTGCCAAAGTTTGACCGGCGGACAATCCGCCGTTGGTTTTCGCGGACAGTCCGGGAACTGTCCAGGGGACTTCAGCAGCACTACGGTTTTGCTCTTTTGGCCGGCGGACAGTCCGCGACCTGAGCCCGGACAGTCCGCCACTGGGCAGACAGTCCGCGACCGTACTGCCGGACAGTCCGGGATCCTGCTGTAGCCTCCGGTTTAGTGCGTTTGCTCTCCCGGCTTGTTCGTTTGGTTTCTGGACTTCTCGTTTGGCCCTAGAGTTTACCAAGGAACCTCTCTAGGTATCTTTGCTACTTGTTAGCATAGGTATTTAGGAGCTTCTCGACGTAGCCGTCTATCTACGTCCGAGACTTGGTTTTTGAGGGTCGAACTTGATCCGGTGCTTTTGCCGTTTGGTTTGCTACCGCTTTGTGGTGCCTCGCTGTGATCTTAGGGATCATCCACCCTCTTCCAAGGGTCGTGGGCATCACGGTTTTGGTCGAAGTTTTTCGGGGTTGATTTTGGGACATTTGGCCAAAGTTTCGAGAGAAAGTTTTGTGCTCCCATTCACCCCTCCCCCTCTAGTCGCCTTGCTATTGCATTCTCGGTCCTTCAATTGGTATCAGAGCAGGTTAAGGATCTTCCACCTTAGCCGGTTCCAGATCCACAGAAGGCGACATGGATCACGGCATGGGCAAACTGCCGTTTTTCGATGGGACGAACTATGCGTATTGGAAGATACGCATGTCGACCTATCTGCATAGTTTGGGTGCTTCCATTTGGGATATTTGCAACTCTGCCGATTACGTTGTCTTGGCTGCTCGCGTGACTCAGCATCAGATCGATGAGCACGATGCCAATAGCCGAGCACGTAATGCTCTTTTCTCATGCTTGAGCATGAGTGAGTTTGATCATGTTTCTCACCTCGCTACGGCTCGGGAGATTTGGGCTACCCTCATGCGCTTTCATGAGGGTACCTCTCAAGTCAAAACCCGTCTCTACGAGTCGTTCAAGCAAGAGTATGAGAACTTTCGACATATGCCTGGCGAGAGCATAGAAAGTTTATTCGCTCGCTTTCAGGTGATTGTCAACAGGATGAGGGCTAACAAGGAGTTGTTGCCTTTCGATGATCATGAGAGAGCTTTGAAGCTTTTGCACACTCTCGATCGGTCGGTGTGGGATTCCAAGGTTTAGGCGATCATCGAATCGCCTAACTATGAGACCCTCACGTGCGACGAGCTTTTTAGTAAGCTCAAGTCCAGTGAGATTGATGCCATGGCGAGGGCTTCTTATGAAAATCCTTCTGGCCCGTCGATGGCTTTGGTTTCTGGCTCTTCTGCTAACCCCTCTGGAGGATTTGCACTCTCTTCTCTCTTGTCTGTCACAGAGGAGCAGCTGGAGTCTTTGGGGGATGATGAGTTGGCTTTGCTTGCCAACCGGTTCTCGCGGTTTCACAACAACCGCATGAACCATCGCCGCGGAGGAGGACGCTCGGGCTATTACGAGTGCGGCGACCCCAACCACTTCATCGCCAATTGCCTGAAGAAGAACAAGCAAGTTTTCGGCAAGGCGGAACATGGGCACAAGTACGACTCCGGCAAGCGCAAGGAGAAGTACGTCCCCGCGAAGCACAAGCGGAAGGGCGGCTTCAACAAGGAGTACATCAAGACCAAGTACTTGGAGAAGGCCCAGGCTGAGCAGCGTGCTTTCTTCGCCACGCTCAGCGACGTCGACGACTCAGATGATGACTCCGCTTCCTCAAGCGACGACGAGTCCGAGAAGAAGAAGAGGATCGAGGACAAGCTCAACGGCCTCTGCTTCTTCGCCGACAACGAGGGCTTCTGCACCATGGCCCTCGGCAAGGAGGTCGACGGCGAGCTGGAGGACTCCCCTCGGAACAACGACGACGACGACACCTCCCAGGTATCTCTGACCCCCAATGAGCTTTCTGCTGAGGTCGAGAAACTTACTGTTGCGCTCCTTAGTCAAGATAAACTGCTTAGGCGTGCCGCTAGAGTTTAGGCAGAAGTGGGAGGATACGGTGAGGGAGCTTGAGTTTGCCAAGTCCACCGTAGTCGTGTCTGAGGAGGCTGAGTGTGAGATGTGCACCACACACATGACTGACCTTCTCACTTTGAGAGGTAAGTATGCTGCGTTGGTAGGAGAGGTGGATGAGCTGAAGGCTAGATCCTCGTTGTTGGGTGCGTGCAAGTCTTGTGCTGGCTTGCAAACCGAGTTGGCAGAGAAGAATGTCAGGATTGTGTCTCTTGAGAAGGCCAACTCGGGTAGCACTTGTGTGTCTCGGTGTGTTCTTTGTGAGGGTTCGGAGATGGGGATTGCTAATGTGAAGCATGACAAGATGCAAACCGAGGAAGAAAACACATACCTTCGGACCATCTTGTCATGGGTGTCATGTAGTGAGCCGTAGCTTGGGATGATGATCTCCCAATTTAAGCGAGCTGCTGGAGGTCCTGGTGTAGGTTTTGCTCCAGGTGTTGATCTTTCTGCTTTTGGGAAGATTGGAGAGTCGAGTGGTCTAAACCCATGTGAGAAGCCCAACTCCATCATTACTCCCAAACTTACCAAGCTTCCACCCAAAGAGCCTCTCAAGCCTAACACCAAGGATGGGGTGTTCGAAGAACCTCCATGTGCTCCACCCAAGAACCAGCAGTGGGCTCCCAAACCAAACCACCTCAAGAACAAGCTGGACACAATGCCACCTATCCAGGAGGAGCTTATGCCACAGAAGGGCAAAGTGATCCATACCCACCACCGTGAGTACCAACAACCTCCTATGAGAGCGGTGAGGTACCATTGTGAGCATTGTGGGAGAGATGGACACTTGAGTGAGTTTTGCTTTCGACGCAAGAGGGAGGCGCGCCGTGCAAGGGAGATGAACAACCCGGACATGTACCGTCCTTTCCATGATGTACATGTGCCGAATGTTCAGAGGAGAGCTCCGAGGAGAGCTGCTAGGCCTAGAGGTGCAGCGCCTCAAGGTCCTACGCCGCAACGAGGTCGTGCCCGGCGGGAGCCTGCTTTTGTGGGCTATGGACACCATGGCGGTGGCTTTGTAGTTGAGCGTTTTCCCCCACCGCGTTTTGAGTATCGCGGTGAGCGCTCTTTCCCCAGCGGACCACGTTTTCCTCAGCGTGGTGATCGCTCTTCCCTTAGGCGTGCTAGGAATGGTTTTTCTGCTAACTGTTCTTTTGAGCAGTCGGCCCAACACTGGTTTTCCCCTTACTTCACTAACCCCAGTGTTGGACCGTATGCTCACCATATGTCTTTTTATTGATGTAGGTAAAACGATTGGAGAATGTTTGGTTGGTGGATTGCGGTTGCTCGAGGCATATGACCGGAAATGCCAAGTGGTTCTCCAGTCTTAGTCCTATCGCCGGCAAGGAGTTTATCACCTTTGGCGACAATAGCAAAGGTAAGGTTTTGTCTCGTGGGTCGGTGCGAGTTAATGAGCACTTTGTGTTGCGCGATGTTGCTCTTGTTTCTAACTTGCATTTTAACCTTCTTTCTGTTTCGCAACTCTTTGATGATGACTATGAGATTTGTTTTAAACCGAATCTCAGTCGTATTTTGGATCCTCAGGGCAATCTTGTGTGTTTGATCTCGCCCTTTGGAAAAGTCTTTCGTGCGAATTTCTCGGAGTCTTTTGGCACTTCTCATTGTCTTGTGGCTGGACCTTCCTCCTCTGATCTTTGGAAGTGGCATAGGAGACTTGGACATTTGAGCTTTGACTTGCTTGCAAGACTTAGTTCACTTGGCCTAATCCGAGGATTGCCCAAGTTGCATATGGAGAAGGATCTTGTTTGCCACTCTTGTAGACATGGGAAGATGGTTGCCGCTCCCCACCATCTAGTGACTCAGGTCATGACCAAGCGCCCTGGAGAGCTTTTGCACATGGACCTTATTGGTCCCGCTCGGGTGAGCTTAGTTGGGGGGGGAGTGGTATGTGCTTGTTGTTGTCGATGACTTTTCGAGATATTCGTGGGTTTTCTTTTTAGCTGAGAAAACCGAGACTTTCTCCTTCGCTCGCAATCTGATTTTGCGTCTTCAGAACGAGTTCCCTTTGAACTCGATGCCAGCTATTAGGAGTGATAATGGCTCAGAATTCAAGAATTTGGATTTTGAGAAGTTTTGTAACTCTCTGGGTTTAGAGCATCAGTTTTCTTCCCCATACACACCGCCACAGAATGGTGTTGTAGGGAGGAAGAATCGGACCCTTGTTGAGATGGCCAGGACGATGCTCGATGAGCACAGGACTCCTAGGCGATATTGGGTCGAAGCTATGAGCACTGCATGCTATATTTCCAATCGCATTTTTCTCCGAGCTTTCTTGAAAAAGACTTCTTATGAGTTGCGTTTTGGAAAATTGCCCAAGGTGAGTTATTTTTGAGTTTTTGGTTGCCATTGTTTTATACTCAAAAAGGGCAACTTGGACAAGTTTGATTCTCGTTCTTCTAACGGTGTGTTTTTGGGTTATGGCACTCACACTCGAGCTTATCGTGTACTTAACCTTGACACTAACCAAGTCATGGAGACATCTGATGTCACCTTCGACGAGACCATGGTTTGTCCTTCTTCTCGTTTTGAGCATGCAGGTGATCATGAGGTTGGTGAGCCTCTTTTTGATGACGAGGATGAGGGTGCTGAAGGTATGGATGATCCAGCACCCCCTCCACCTGCTGTGCCGCCAAGAGCAGCTTCTACTATGACTCACGGCCCCGACACCTCTTCCTCTTGGGGGCCGTGGGATCCGCCACATCGAGCGGTACCCTTTGTACCCGAGGAGGCACCAGCTGCTGTTGAGGGGGAGATCACTTCAGCTCGGGAGGCGCCACAACACATCCAGCGCCACCTCCTCAACAGATGATCGGCAATATCGGCGAACGCGTCACTCGGTCAAGGTCACAACAAATCTCTCACTTTGCTCATTCTGTATTTGTTGCTGATTTTGAACCCCGAGATATTGGACACGCTTTATCTGATCCGGATTGGGTCAATGCCATGCATGAGGAGTTGGAAAATTTTGAAAGAAATTGGGTTTGGGTTTTGGTTCCTCTTCCTCTTGATTGTCATCCTATTGGGACAAAATGGGTTTTCAAAAACAAACAAGGAGAGGATGGCGATGTTGTGAGAAACAAGGCCAGACTAGTTACCCAAGGGTATAGTCAGAAGGAGGGGATAGACTATGAGGAGACTTTTGCTCCTGTAGCTCATTTGAAGGCAATTAGGATACTCTTGGCTTTTGCTGCATCCAAAGGTTTCAAACTTTTTCAAATGGATGTCAAGAGTGCCTTCTTAAACGGCTACATAGAAGATGAGGTGTATGTGAGACAACCCCCCGATTTTGAAAATCCCAAGTTTCCAAACCATATTTTTAAACTCCACAATGCTTTGTATGGTTTGAAACAAGCCCCTAGAGCCTGGTATGATAGGTTGAAAACCTTTTTGCTTGATAAGGGTTTTAAAATGGGATGTGTAGATAAAACGCTCTTTCTCCTCAAGCAAGGCACTGATACTCTCTTGGTCCAGATTTACGTGGATGATATCATTTTCGGTGGTTCTTCTCACGCTTTGGATGCCAAGTTTGCAGACACTATGAGCAGGGAGTTTGAGATGAGCATGATGGCGAGTTGACGTTTTTCCTCGGGTTGCAAATCAAGCAATCCCGAGAAGGGACGTTCGTGCACCAAGGCAAGTACACCAAGGACATTCTGAAGAAGTTCGACATGGGTGAGGCCAAGCCTCTTCCAACACCCATGCCGACCACAGCGGCTCTGGATGTGGATGTGGATGGAGAAGCAGTGGACTAGAAGGAGTACCGGAGTATGATCGGGTCACTACTGTACCTGACGGCGACACGCCCGGACATCCAGTTCGCGGTGTGTCTGTGCGCACGATTTCAATCGTCGCCGCGCACTTCTCACCGTCAGGCGGTCAAGCGCATAATGAGGTACTTATGCTTCACTCCTGAGTTCGGGATTTGGTATTCTGCTTCTTCCACCCTCTCCCTTTGTGGTTATTCCGATGCCGATTTTGCTGGTTGCCGTATTGATCACAAGTCCACTTCTAGGACTTGCCAGTTTATTGGTTCTTCTCTTGTATCGTGGTCTTCTCGCAAGCAGTCTAGTGTCGCCCAGTCTACCACGGAGGCTGAGTATGTTGTTGCGGCTAGCTGCTGTTCCTAGTTACTCTGGATGATGGCCACTTTGCGTGATTTTGGTCTGAGCTTTTCTCGCGTTCCATTGCTTTGTGACAGCACGAGTGCTATTAGCGTTGCTAAGAACCCCGTACTGCACTCGAAAACCAAACACATTGATGTGCGCTTTCATTTTCTGCGCGACCACTATGAGAAGGGTGATATCGACCTTCGCCATGTCGATACTCATCATCAGTTGGCTGATATTTTCACCAAGCCTTTTGACCAATCGACTTTTGCTAGGTTGAGAGGTGAGCTTGGTGTGTGTTTCCCCTTTTAGATGGGGGAAACATTTTGGCTTTTGTATCATAAACTGACTTTTGTTTTGCTCTCATTTTCTTCAATTGGTATCTTTTTGAGTTCTGCATTTCTTCATGCATTTCAGCATACGCTTTTACATTCTGAGCTTCATGTATATAATCTTTAGAATGTGACTATGCTCTATGTAGTGTGCTCCGATGCGTTATGTTGATGCTTGTAGGCTTTTGCTCTTTTTGATCACTAATACATATTGTGAGCTGAGCTATTTTTGGAATGGTGAACTTGCTTAAACAAACATAAAATCTGAAAAATGTTCACCTTTGAGATATGCAACTAGCATGTGTAGGATGTGTTGAGTTCACTCGTGCTTTTCATATATGCTAGGTTGCTATGTCTCTAGTTCTGAGTCATTCACTTGCTTGGTATGTTCATATTCTGAAATAAAATTTGAACCAAGTTAAGTGAATTGGAAAGGTCGAGATGGGATTGCTTGTCAACACATCACAGTTTCGAGACTGTTTCTCATTGCACTTTGAGTTAAACTTGAGTTGTGTAGTGTATGACCAAAACTGTTGCTTTAAGCTTCTGATTGCTTCTGCATAGGCTTCGCACAGTTGAAAAGTTAGGCAAGACAAGCTTTCAACCTCTCGCAATCACATGCTGAATTTAAACTTGTGAAATTTCACCGCTGCAGCTCCGATTTAAAACTGAAATCACAAGTGTATGCTTCATTCTATAGCATGATGGTTGAACTTTGCTAGGGGTAGTTCACCTTGTATACATGTTTAGCACTTGTTTGCTTTCCTGTCTATACATGTTTGGTGCTATTTTGATGGTGAATACCTCTTTGTCTAAAAACTGCTCATTTTGCTCAAATGTTCAGATTTCGTATTTAGTGATCAGTTTGAGCCTTTGCTAGCATTATGTGCATATTGTTGAGTCATCGGATCTGCATTTTATCGAGCATCTTCATATTCTATCGACTATATTCCTGAAGCTGCTAACTTGCATCTTAACTCATGTGCATTTTGGAAGGGGGAGAAATTCTCTTGTTTGCATTTTTTTATGGTGCATTTTCTAAGGGTGAGAATTCTTGCTTGATAGTGCATTTTCAACTAAGGGGGAGAGATATTGCAAATCATATGTGCTCTCTGTGTTCGACTAAGGATCCTTGCTTTCCGAGTTGGATTTTAAGAGATTTCCTGGTTGTATGTGCGGATACATGGGTGTATGCCGAGTCTCTGTGTGATGAGTGATTGTCAACGGAGATGATGCGCATGTTCTTTGGCTTGTGTTGTGCAGGTGTCGAGCACGGAGACAGTGATCGATGGCGGGTGAAGGTCAAGTTGCGACGTGCCGTGCCGACGGACTGGGCGCGATGAAGGATGGGCGTGCCGTGCGGCGGACGTGCCATGCCGATGTATCGGACGGTGAAGGGCGGACGTGGACTTGGACTGATGGACTGGAGGCCGGAGGATCAGCTGTGGTGGCTGGCAGCCTGCGACAGCGACAAGCGGAGAAGTGCGATCATGTCGGTGGAAGGGGTGCACAGGCGGTGCATCCCCTCTACGACGCCGGTTTGTTGGTAGAGCCCGGGAAAAACCAACGGTGGACGGTTTCCAGGTTTGGGCCTCAAAACCTGGGTGCTGGGTTTCCAGGTTGAGCCACAAAACCTGGGCGCGACGGTTTCCAGGTTGAGCCTCAAAACCTGGGCGTGGGCCGGTTTCCGAGTTTGGGCCTCAAAACTCGGGCGCGGACGGTTTCCGAGTTTGGGCCACAAAACTCGGGCTGGAGGCTGGTTTCCCGGTTTGGGCCTCAAAACCGGGGGCTGATGGAAAAGGCTGGTTTCCCGGTTTGGGCCGCAAAACCGGGGGTGCAGAGTGGTGGCGGCACGTGGCGGCGATCTGAAGGTTGCGTGGAGGCGACGCGGAAGACCGTGCGGGCGTGGCCGTCGGATCTACCTACCACCAGCGGGTGGACTAGAATAGCCTTAGGGTTAGGCTGGTCCGCTCTGTAATTAGAGTAGAGAGGGGTAGAGTAGGAAATAGACTTAGGCTAGGTTAGTATAAGTAGTCTAGGGGAGACACCCTCCTCCCTATCTCAATCGCAGTTAGAGCTTTCATTTCCTAGGGTTTCCACTCTCCCACCTCCTGCTTTAGCTAGTTGAGATCCGCAGAGAGACTCCACTCTGTGTACTGTTGATTTGAGGAAGTGAGGCCGTATCCTCACCTTGGAGCACAGATCGATGGCTTGATTTGCGTCCTTAATTCGAGTTCGTGGCTGTGATTCGCGTTTTCTTTGTGTTCTTCGCGGAATCCTTTTTCTCCACGATTTTCCCGTCGCTTGATCTCTTTGCTCGGTTCATCTTTTGCAAAACCGTTTGAACCAAGTTGTTCTAGATCGTGAGGCTCTCCTTTCCACCGAAGGAATTAAACTCTAACCTCACGGTCTAGGAGATCGATCGATTTTCGTTTTTGATTGTGTTCTTGCCTCCATGCCCCGAAATTTCTTGATTCACCGATTTGGAGTTAGGTTCGAGCCATGATCTCTTAGAGATAGCTCACTAACATCCTTGTGACCCCTCAGATCGAATCCTAGGCCTAGAGCTTTTGATTTAGAGGAGATCGGGTTGAATCATCAAAGAACTGCGCTGTTTTCGGGAGCATCGGACGCTTTCACGGGAGCATCGGACGCTAGGGTCCCTAGCATCGGACGCTCCGGTGACGCGTGTCACGTTTTCGGCGTTTTAGTTTGCATCGGACGCTAGGCATCGGACGCGTCCGTTGTCCATCGGACGCGCCGGAGCTTTTGCATCGGACGCTGGGTGATTACTGTTCACAGCGTCCGATGGTGGAACAGTAAGTTTCCAGAACCGTCCAGTCTGCATCGGACGCTTCCGGTGGTCTGGCATCGGACGCAGGCCAGCGTCCGATGCGACTGGTTTCGCACGGTTTCGTCCGCGGTTCCCTCGTTCGTTGTCGGAATTGATTTCCGTTTTTTGCGTTGGCTTTCTAGGGTTGTCTAAGTGTCTCGCTGTGCTTCTAGGAAGCATCCACCCTACATATAGGGTCGTGGACATTAGCAAGCTCTAGGGTTCGCTCTTGGGGTCGATTTTGGGACAGTGGCATCTAGTTTCCGTAAGGAAATTTTGAAGCTCCCATTCACCCCCCCTCTGGTCGCTTTCGGTTAGCTTCTCGGTCCTTCAATTGGTATCGGAGCAGGTTAAGGATCTTCCACCTTAGCCGGTTCCAGATCCACCGAAGGCGACATGGATCGCGGCGTGGGCAAACCGCCGTTTTTCGATGGGACGAACTATGCGTATTGGAAGATACGTATGTCGGCCTATTTGCAGAGCTTGGGCGCTTCGATCTGGGATATTTGCAACTCCCCTGATTACGTGGTCTTGGCTGCTCGTGTGACTCAACAGCAGGTCGATGAGCACGATGCCAATAGCCGAGCCCGTAATGCTCTTTTCTCTTGTTTGAGCATGGGTGAGTTTGATCGCGTTTCTCACCTCGCTACGGCTCGGGAGATCTGGGACACTCTCATGCGTTTTCATGAGGGCACCTCTCAAGTCAAAACCCGACTCTACGAGTCGTTCAAGCGAGAGTATGAGAACTTTAGACATCAACCTGGCGAGAGCATAGAAAGTTTATTCGCTCGCTTTCAGGTGATTGTCAACAGGATGAGGGCTAACAGAGAGCAGTTGCCATTTGACGATCATGAGCGTGCTTTGAAGCTTTTGCACACTCTTGACCGTTCGGTGTGGGACTCCAAAGTTCAGGCGATCATCGAATCCCCGAACTATGAGACTCTCACCTGCGACGAGCTCTTCAGTAAGCTCAAGTCCAGTGAGATTGATGCTATGGCGAGGGCCTCCTTTGAAAATCCTTCTCGCCCGTCCATGGCTTTGGTTTCCGGCTCTTCCTCTAACCCCTCAGCTGGTTTTGCACTTTCTTCTCTTTTTTCTGTGACAGAGGACCAGCTGGAGTCTTTGGGAGACGACGAGTTGGCTTTGCTTGCCAACCGGTTCTCGCGGTTCCACAACAACCGCATGAACCGCCGTCGTGGAGGAGGACGCGCCGGATGCTACGAGTGCGGCGACCCCGACCACTTCATCGCCGACTGCCCCAAGAAGAAGAACAAGCATCTTGGGAAGGGCGATCACGGCCACAGGCGCGACTTCAAGTACAAGGAGAAGCACGTTCCCCCAAGGCACAAGAAGCGGGGCGGCTTCGACAAGGAGTACATCAAGAAGAAGTACTTGGAGAAGCAGCAGGCTGAGCAGCGTGCGTTCTTCGCCACGCTCAGCGACGTCGACGGTTCGGATGACGACTCCGCTCGATCGAGTGATGACGAGTCCGAGAAGAAGAAGCTGGAGGACACGTTCAACGGCTTGTGCTTCTTCGCCGGCGACGAAGGCCTGTGTACCATGGCGCTCGGAGATGAGGTCCGTGGCGAGCTGGAGCACACACCTCGGAACGACGACGACGACGACACCTCCCAGGTATCTCTCACCTACGACGAGCTTTCCTCCGAGGTTGAGAAGTTGACTGCTGCCCTCCTTAGCCAAGATAAGTTGCTTAGGCGTGCCGCTAGAGAGCGCAAGGAGTTTAGGCAGAAGTGGGAGGACACGGTGAAGGAGCTTGAGTTCGCTCGGTCCACCGTGGTTGTGTCGGAGGAGTTGGAGTGCGAGAGTTGCACCGCGCACATGACGGATCTTCTCACTCTGAGGAGTAAGCATGCTGCGCTGGTAGATGAGGTGGATGAGCTCCGAGCTAGACCGCAGCTGTTGGGTGCGTGCAAGACTTGTCCTGTCTTGCAATCCGAGTTGGCAGAGAAGAATGCCAAGCTTGAGTCTTTTGAGAAGGCCGGCTCGGATAGCACTTGTGTCAAGAGGTGTGCTTTGTGTGAGGGCCTGGAGCAGGAGATGGCCAATGTGAGGCATGACAAGATGCGTACCGAGGAGGAAAACACATACCTTCGGACCGTCTTGTCATGGGTGTCTTGTGGTGAGCCTCAGCTCGGGATGATGATCTCCCAATTCAAGCGAGCTGCTGGGGCTCCTGGTGTAGGTCTTGGCCAGAGTGTTGATCTTTCAGTTTTTGGTAAGATTGGAGAGTCTAGTGGTCTGAACCCCTGTGAGAAGCCCAACTCCACCACTACTCCCAAACTAACCAAGCTTCCACCCAAAGAGCCTGCCAAGCCTGTCACCAAGGATGGAGTTGTAGTTGAACCCCCCAAGGCTCCACCCAAGAATCCACAATGGCAACCCAAGCCCAATCACCTAAAGAACAAGCTTGACACAATGCCACCCATCCGAGAGGAGTTGCCACAGAAGGGCAAGGGCAAGGTGAACCATACCCACATCCCTGCAAACCAACAACCCCCTTTGCACGCGGTGAGGTTTCAGTGTGACTTTTGTGGGCGGGATGGTCACCTGAGTGAGTTCTGCTTTAGGCGCAGGAGAGAGGCGCGCCGTGCTAGGGAGATGCAGAACCCGGACATGTTTCACTCAGCTCGTGGTGGACATGCTCCGAAGCCTCAGGGGAGAGCTGCTAGGTCTGGAGGGAAGCATACCCAGCCTAGGCAGCAGGAGAGAGCCCCTAGGAGGGAGACTAGGCCTAGAGGTGGAGCACCTCAGTTTGTTAGGCCTAGGCAGCAGAGAGCTCCGAGGAGAGACGCTAGAGTTGAGCAGCATGCTCCTAGGCGTAGACCTCGTAGAGAGCGTGCCCGACGGGGTCCTGCTTTTGCAGGTAACGGACCCCGTGGCGGAGGCTTTGTTGAGCGCTTTGTCCCACCGCAGGTAGAGTGTCGCGGTGAGCGCTTCTTCCCCAGCGGACCACGTTTTCCTGTGCGTGGTGATCGCTATCCCCCTAGACAGGATGGTTTTTACACTGACCGTTCTTTTGAGCAGCCGGCCCAACACTGGTTTCCTTCTTATCTTACTAACCCCAGTGTTGGACCGTATGTTCACCCTATGTCTTTTTATTGATGTAGGAGGAGCGGTTGGAGGACATTTGGCTTGTGGATTCCGGTTGCTCGAGGCACATGACCGGAAATGCCAAATGGTTCTCCAGCCATAGTCCGGTCGCCGGAAAGGAGTACATAACCTTCGGCGACAAAGGTAAGGGCAAGGTATTGTCCGTTGGTGCAGTGCGGGTTAATGAGCACTTTGTGTTGCGCGAGGTTGCTCTTGTTTCTAACCTGCATTTTAACTTGCTTTCTGTTTCGCAACTTTTTCGTGAAGGCTATGAGATTCGTTTCAAACCGAACCTTAGCCGGATCTTAGATCCTAAGGGTGATCTTGTATGTCTGATTTCACCCTTTGGGAATGTCTTTCGCGCGAATTTCTCAAAGTCGTTTGGATCTTCTCGCTGTCTTTTGGCTAGTCCTTCTTCTTCTGATCTTTGGAAGTGGCATAGGAGGCTCGGTCACTTGAGTTTTGACTTGCTTGCAAGACTTAGCTCACTTGGCTTAATCCGAGGATTGCCCAAGCTTTCGTTGGAGAAGGATCTAGTTTGCCATGCTTGCCGGCATGGAAAGATGGTTGCTGCTCCCCACCATCCTTTGACCAAGGTTATGACCTCGCACCCCGGAGAGCTTTTGCATATGGACCTTGTTGGTCCGGCTCGGGTGAGCTCGATTGGTGGGAAGTGGTATGTGCTTGTTATTGTTGACGACTTTTCGAGGTATTCGTGGGTCTTCTTTTTAGTTGAGAAGTCCGAGACATACTCCTTCGCTCGCAATCTGATTTTGCGTCTTCAGAACGAGTTCCCTTTGAACTCGATGCGAGCGATTAGAAGTGATAATGGTTCCGAGTTTAAGAATTCGGATTTTGAGGTGTTTAGTAACCGCCTTGGTTTGGAGCATCAGTTTTCTTCCCCCTACACACCGCCCCAAAATGGTGTTGTAGAGAGGAAGAATCGGACCCTTGTTGAGATGGCCAGGACGATGCTTGATGAGCATAGGACTCCTAGGCGCTTTTGGGCCGAAGCTATGAACACTGCATGCTACATTTCGAATCGCATTTTTCTGAGAGCGTTTTTGAAGAAGACCTCTTATGAGTTGCGTTTTGGTCGCCAGCCCAAGGTGAGTTATTTTAGAGTCTTTGGTTGCCACTGTTTTATATTGAAAAAAGGCAACCTGGACAAGTTTGAGTCTCGTTCTTCTGACGGTGTGTTTTTGGGTTATGGCACTCACACTCGAGCTTATCGTGTACTTAACCTTGACACTAACCGAGTCATGGAGACATCAGATGTCACCTTCGACGAGACTCTTGTTTGTCCCTCTTCTCGTTTTGAGCGTGCAGGTGATCATGAGGTTGGAGAGCCTCTTTTTGATGACGAGGACGAGGGTGCTGAAGGTATAGATGATCCAGCACCCCCTCCACCTGCCGTGCCGCAAAGAGCGGCCTCGACGACGACTCACGGCCCCGACACTTCTTCTTCCTGGGGGCCGTGGGATCCTCCACCTCGCGCGGTACCTTTTGTACCCGGGGTGGAACCAGCTACTGTTGAGGGGGAGGTCACTTCTTCCCAGGAGGCGCCACGACATATCCAGCGCCAGCACCCCCCTGAACAGATGATCGGCGACATCGACGAGCGGGTTACTCGCTCCAGGTCACAGCACATCTCGCACTTTGCTCATTCTGCTTTTGTTGCGTCTTTTGAACCCCGAGATGTTGGACACGCATTGACGGATCCGGATTGGGTCAATGCCATGCATGAGGAGCTAGAGAACTTTGAGCGAAATCGGGTTTGGGTTCTAGTGCCACCACCTCCTGACTGTAAACCTATTGGGACAAAATGGGTATTTAAAAACAAGCAAGGAGAGGAGGGCCACATTGTGAGAAACAAGGCCCGGCTTGTAGCGAAGGGTTATAGTCAGAAGGAGGGGATAGATTATGAGGAGACCTTTGCTCCTGTAGCTCGTTTGGAGGCTATTAGGATACTCTTGGCTTATGCTGCATCCATGGGTTTCAAACTTTTTCAAATGGATGTCAAGAGTGCCTTCTTAAACGGCTACATTGAGGAGGAGGTCTATGTCCAGCAACCCCCCGGTTTTGAAAATCCCAAGTTTCCAAACCATGTTTTTAAACTCCACAAAGCTTTGTATGGTTTGAAACAAGCCCCTAGAGCCTGGTATGAGAGATTGAAAACCTTTTTGCTAGCTAAGGGTTTTAAAATGGGATGTGTAGATAAGACGCTCTTTCTCCTCCGGCAAGGCAAAGATACTCTCTTGGTCCAAATTTACGTGGATGATATCATTTTCGGTGGTTCTTCTCACGCTTTGGTTGCCAAGTTTGCAGATACTATGAGCAGGGAGTTCGAGATGAGCATGATGGGCGAGCTGACTTTCTTTCTCGGGTTGCAAATTAAGCAATCCCGAGAGGGGACGTTTGTGCACCAGGGCAAGTACACGAGGGACTTGCTGAAGCGGTTCGACATGGGTGAGGCCAAGCCTCTTCCGACGCCCATGTCGACGACGACTGCCCTGGATGCTGACACGGATGGAGAAGCAGTGGACCAGAAGGAGTACCGCAGCATGATTGGATCGCTGCTCTACCTGACGGCGACACGGCCGGACATTCAGTTCGCCGTGTGCTTGTGCGCGCGCTTTCAGGCTTCGCCACGCACTTCTCACCGTCAGGCGGTGAAGCGCATCTTCAGGTACCTTTGTTTCACGCCTGAGCTCGGGATTTGGTATTCTGCTTCTTCCACCCTCTCGCTTTGTGGTTTTTCTGATGCTGATTTTGCTGGTTGTCGCATTGAGCGCAAGTCCACTTCTGGGACTTGCCAGTTTATTGGGTCTTCTCTGGTGTCGTGGTCTTCTCGCAAGCAGTCTAGTGTCGCTCAGTCTACCACGGAGGCTGAATATGTTGCTGCGGCTAGCTGCTGTTCCCAGTTACTCTGGATGATGGCCACTTTGCGTGATTTTGGTTTGAGCTTTACTCGAGTTCCTTTGCTTTGTGACAGCACGAGTGCTATTAGCGTTGCTAAGAACCCCGTGCTTCACTCGAAAACCAAACACATTGATGTGCGCTTTCATTTCTTGCGAGACCACCAGGAGAAGGGTGATATCGACCTTCGCCATATCGATACTCATCACCAATTGGCTGATATTTTCACCAAGCCTTTAGACGAATCAACCTTTAATAGGTTGAGGGGTGAGCTTGGTGTGTGTTTCCCCTTTTAGATGGGGGAAGCATTTTGAGACGTACAGACTGACTCTTTTATTTTGAGGCTCTTTTCTTTTGAGTTTCTTGAGTCTCTCCATTTGGTATCTTCTTTCTTTCAGTTTTGTGTCGGGCATACGCATTTACATTCTGAGCTTCATGTCTATATTCACTAGAATGTAATTATGCTCTTGCTAGTATTGCTCCGATACTTATGATGATGCTTGTAGCTTATGCTCTATCTGATCACTGTTACATATTATGAGCGAGCTATTTTTGGAATGGTGATTTATGCCTAATGTATATAAATCTGAAAATGTTCACCATTGAGATATGCAACTAGCATGTGTAGGTTGTGTTGAGTCCATTCCTGCTTTTCATATATGCTAGGTTGCTATGTCTCTAGTTCTGAGTCATTCACTTGCTTGGTTGTTCATAACTTGCTTAAAATCTGAACCAAGTATTGTTGAATTGAAAAGATCGGGATGGGATTGCTTGTCAACACCTCATGGTATTGAGACTGTTTCTCATTGCACTTTGAGTTAAACTTGAGCCATGTAGTGTATGACCGAAACCGTTGCTTTAAGCTTCTGATTGCTTCGGCATAGGCTTCGCACGGTTGAAAAGTTAGGCGATGACAAGCTTTCAACCTCTCGCAATCACATGCTAAAAATGAACTTGTGAATTCTTTTACCGCTGCAACTCCGATATGAATTTGAAATCACAAGTATATGCTTCATTCCTATGCATGATGATTGAACTTTGCTAGGGGTAGTTCACCGTGTATATATGCTTAGCACTTGTTTGGATTCCTTCTATACATGTCTAGTGCTATTTTGATGGTGACTATCTTTTTGGCTTAAAACTGCTCACATGCTCATATGCTTCATATTTCGTACAAGTGATCAGTTTGAGCCTTTGCTATTTGAGTGCTTAATTGAGATGTTGGAGCTATACTGATTAGAGCATCTTTGCACTCTTTTGACTATATACTTGAAGCTCCTAACTTGCATTTTGACTCCATATGCATTGTGGACGGAGATCTTGTGTTCAGGGGGAGTTTATGTGAAGAGAGTTGCTTCTCCGATACCTTTTGGCCTTGATAAGTGCATTTTCAACTAGGGGGAGAAATTTACGCAAATCATATGCCCTGAAAATCTTTTGTCCTAGTTGCTTGCATTTGTCGAGGGGGAGTTTGCTAGTTGTGTTGAGCCGTTGCCTCTGTCTTGAGGGACTAGCAAACGTTCCTAGCTTTTCATGAGCTTTCATAAGCTTTTTCATTTGGCGTTCAATTGGTATCGTCTGGTGTGCATTCCCATTTGGTTTGGGTTGAATTCCAATTGGTTCGGAGTGATTTTCTTGCTAGTTGTGTTGAGCCTCTGTGCCTCTATCTTGAGGGACTAGCATTTTGCTTCTGTTGTCCTCCGATCTTCAATTGGTATCTGCTAGCGGTGTTGAGCCTGTTCTACCTCTTCTTGAGGGCTAGCTTTGCTTTGCTTGGTTGCGTCGAGCCGTTGCCCATGTCCTTGGGGACCAAGTTTTCGCTTCATCCACTTGACCTTCTTTGGCTTTTGTTAGGCTTTTGGGTCATTTGGTTGGGTTTTCTCTTCCCACTCCTTCCTACCTCCTTCTTCTTATTCATGATTTGTTGTGGAGTTGACAATGCACTCATCAAGGGGGAGATTGCGGATACATGGGTGTATGCCGAGTCTCTGTGTGATGAGTGATTGTCAACGGAGATGATGCGCATGTTCTTTGGCTTGTGTTGTGCAGGTGTCGAGCACGGAGACAGTGATCGATGGCGGGTGAAGGTCAAGTTGCGACGTGCCGTGCCGACGGACTGGGCGCGATGAAGGATGGGCGTGCCGTGCGGCGGACGTGCCATGCCGATGTATCGGACGGTGAAGGGCGGACGTGGACTTGGACTGATGGACTGGAGGCCGGAGGATCAGCTGTGGTGGCTGGCAGCCTGCGACAGCGACAAGCGGAGAAGTGCGATCATGTCGGTGGAAGGGGTGCACAGGCGGTGCATCCCCTCTACGACGCCGGTTTGTTGGTAGAGCCCGGGAAAAACCAACGGTGGACGGTTTCCAGGTTTGGGCCTCAAAACCTGGGTGCTGGGTTTCCAGGTTGAGCCACAAAACCTGGGCGCGACGGTTTCCAGGTTGAGCCTCAAAACCTGGGCGTGGGCCGGTTTCCGAGTTTGGGCCTCAAAACTCGGGCGCGGACGGTTTCCGAGTTTGGGCCACAAAACTCGGGCTGGAGGCTGGTTTCCCGGTTTGGGCCTCAAAACCGGGGGCTGATGGAAAAGGCTGGTTTCCCGGTTTGGGCCGCAAAACCGGGGGTGCAGAGTGGTGGCGGCACGTGGCGGCGATCTGAAGGTTGCGTGGAGGCGACGCGGAAGACCGTGCGGGCGTGGCCGTCGGATCTACCTACCACCAGCGGGTGGACTAGAATAGCCTTAGGGTTAGGCTGGTCCGCTCTGTAATTAGAGTAGAGAGGGGTAGAGTAGGAAATAGACTTAGGCTAGGTTAGTATAAGTAGTCTAGGGGAGACACCCTCCTCCCTATCTCAATCGCAGTTAGAGCTTTCATTTCCTAGGGTTTCCACTCTCCCACCTCCTGCTTTAGCTAGTTGAGATCCGCAGAGAGACTCCACTCTGTGTACTGTTGATTTGAGGAAGTGAGGCCGTATCCTCACCTTGGAGCACAGATCGATGGCTTGATTTGCGTCCTTAATTCGAGTTCGTGGCTGTGATTCGCGTTTTCTTTGTGTTCTTCGCGGAATCCTTTTTCTCCACGATTTTCCCGTCGCTTGATCTCTTTGCTCGGTTCATCTTTTGCAAAACCGTTTGAACCAAGTTGTTCTAGATCGTGAGGCTCTCCTTTCCACCGAAGGAATTAAACTCTAACCTCACGGTCTAGGAGATCGATCGATTTTCGTTTTTGATTGTGTTCTTGCCTCCATGCCCCGAAATTTCTTGATTCACCGATTTGGAGTTAGGTTCGAGCCATGATCTCTTAGAGATAGCTCACTAACATCCTTGTGACCCCTCAGATCGAATCCTAGGCCTAGAGCTTTTGATTTAGAGGAGATCGGGTTGAATCATCAAAGAACTGCGCTGTTTTCGGGAGCATCGGACGCTTTCACGGGAGCATCGGACGCTAGGGTCCCTAGCATCGGACGCTCCGGTGACGCGTGTCACGTTTTCGGCGTTTTAGTTTGCATCGGACGCTAGGCATCGGACGCGTCCGTTGTCCATCGGACGCGCCGGAGCTTTTGCATCGGACGCTGGGTGATTACTGTTCACAGCGTCCGATGGTGGAACAGTAAGGTTCCAGAACCGTCCAGTCTGCATCGGACGCTTCCGGTGGTCTGGCATCGGACGCAGGCCAGCGTCCGATGCGACTGGTTTCGCACGGTTTCGTCCGCGGTTCCCTCGTTCGTTGTCGGAATTGATTTCCGTTTTTTGCGTTGGCTTTCTAGGGTTGTCTAAGTGTCTCGCTGTGCTTCTAGGAAGCATCCACCCTACATATAGGGTCGTGGACATTAGCAAGCTCTAGGGTTCGCTCTTGGGGTCGATTTTGGGACAGTGGCATCTAGTTTCCGTAAGGAAATTTTGAAGCTCCCATTCACCCCCCCTCTGGTCGCTTTCGGTTAGCTTCTCGGTCCTTCAGTATGCACTATTCGAGGGGGAGTTTGCTGCTTCCTGTTGGCTGTAAGGTTTTGGTATCGAGCTTTCTTTGCTAGTTGTGTTGAGCCTCTGTGCCTCTGTCTTGAGGGACTAGCATTTGCTTCGATTTTCTCATTCGGTATTTGCTAGCGGTGTTGAGCCTGTTCTACCTCTTCTTGAGGGCTAGCTTTGCTTTGCTTGATTGCGTCGAGCCGTTGCCCATGTCTTTGGGAACCAAGTTGTTTTGCTTCTTCCACTTGACCTTCTTCGGCTTTGCTATGCTTTTGGGTCATTTGGTCGAGTTTTACTCCTCTCCTTCTTCCTTCTTTCTTCCTTTCATTATGATTTGTGTGTGTAGTTGACAATGCACTCATCAAGGGGGAGATTGTGGATACATGGGTGTATGCCGAGTCTCTGAGTGATGAGTGATTGTCAACTGGGATAATGCGCATGTTCTTTGGCTTGTGTTGTGCAGGTGTCGAGCACGGATACAGTGATCAGAGGCAAGGTGAAGGTCAAGTAGAGACGTGTCGTGCCGAGGGACCGAGAGTGGCGAAGGGCGGACGTGAGGCTTGGACTGAGGGACCGGTGGCCCGAGGATCAGCTGTGGTGGCTCGCAGCTTGGGACAGCGACGAGCGAAGACTTGCGGGCACGGTGTTGCTTGGGTCGAGGACCTGGGGACACGTGTCGGTGGACGGGGTGCACGGGCGGTGCATCCCCTCTACGGCTCGGTTTGGTGGTAGAGCCAGAGAAAAACCATCGTGTGGATGGTTTCCGAGTTTGGGCCACAAAACTCGGGCTGAGGACGGTTTCCAGGTTTGGGCCTCAAAACCTGGGCGCTGATGGTTTCCGAGTTTGGGCCACAAAACTCGGGCTGAGGACGGTTTCCAGGTTTGGGCCTCAAAACCTGGGTGCTGCGGGTTTGCTGGGTTTGGGCCACAAAACTCAGGCTACGGTCGGCTGGTTTCCCGGTTTCGGACTCAAAACCGGGGGTGCGACGTCCGGGAAAAGGACAAGCAGAGCGGTAGCGGCACGTGCCGGCAATCGGTGAGGTTGCGTCGAGGCAACGCTATCAGTTGTGCGGGCGTGGCCGTCGAATCCACCTTCCATCGAGTTGGTCCAGAATAACCCTAGGGTTTAGCTGGTTCGCTCTGTAAGTAGTTAGGGGTAGAGTGAGAATTAGGAATAGTTAGAAGTAGGGGGAGACACCCACCTCCCCATTTATCTCAGTCATTTGCTCTTTGCTTCTAGGGTTTCCTGCTCTCCCAATCCCCTGCTGTAGCTAGCTGAGATCCACAGAGAACCATACCTCTATGTACTGAAGATTTTGAGGAAGTGAGGCCGTAACCTCACTGTTGTAGCGTGTGGTAGCCACACGGTTGCAGATCGATGTGTTGATTCGCGTTTTGGTTCGTGTTCTTCGTGTTCTTCGTTTCCTCGTGTTTTTCCCGTCACTCGATCTCCCTCTCTAGTGCGTCTTTGCGAAATCCATTTGAATCAACTTGTTCTTTATAGTGAGGACATCATTTCCACTGAAGGAATTCATCTAGCTCCTCACGAACAAGTAGATCGGGTTGATTTCATTTTCGTGGCGCTTTTTCATTCTTGATCTTCCCCTTTCAATTTCCCGATGTTTGAATCGATCTGAGCGGATGATTTCTTGGGGATAGTCTTCTAACTACCCCGTGATCATCTTCTCCAAGTTTGGGAACGTGGGATTTTGATTTGGATCGATTTTGGAGAGATTTGGGGAGAAGGCGACTGAAATCGCCCTCTCTGTGTGTTCGCGGACAGTCCGCGGTTTGACCGGCGGACAGTCCGCGCATCGGGACTCAGCCGAGCAGTGGCTGTGTGTCTCGGTGCACAGTGCCGAAGTTTGACCGGCGGACAGTCCGCCGTTGGTTTTCGCAGACAGTGCGGAAACTGTCCAGGGGACTTCAGCAGCACTGCGGTTTTGCTCTTTTGGCCGGCGGACAGTCCGCGACCTGAGCCCGGAAAGTCCGGGATCCTGCTGTAGCCTCCGGTTTAGTGCGTTTGCTCTCCCGGCTTGTTCGTTTGGTTTCCGGACTTCTCGTTTGGCCCTAGAGTTTACCAAGGAACCTCTCTAGGTATCTTTGCTACTTGTTAGCATAGGTATTTAGGAGCTTCTCGACGTAGCCGTCTATCTACGTTCGAGACTTGCTTTTTGAGGGTCGAACTTGATCCGGTGCTTTTGCCGTTTGGTTTGCTACCGCTTTGTGGTGCCTCGCTGTGATCTTAGGGATCATCCACCCTCTTCCAAGGGTCGTGGGCATCACGGTTTTGGTCGAAGTTTTTCGGGGTTGATTTTGGGACATTTGGCCAAAGTTTCGAGAGAAATTTTTGTGCTCTCATTCACCCCCCCCCCCTCTGGTCGCCTTGCTATTGCATTCTCGGTCCTTCAGTACTGCTGTGGTGGAACTGGAGGCGGCCACTGGAGCTGCTGCTGGGGTGGAGGCTGCTGCCACTGCCACTGAGGTGGACCACTCATGATCCTCTCCATGAAGCTCAGGGTCTGTTGCTGAAGCTCCATCATCTACTGTTGCAGGGCGTCTAAGCGCTCCTGTGCCTGCTACTGAGTGAGGGCCTGAGCCTGCGCTAACCTCTGCTGCTCCTAAGCTAAGCGCTGGATGCCCTGTGTGACCGTCCGCTGCTGCTCCTCCATCCGTGAAAGTATAGCAAATAACGCTGGATTGGAGGAAGCAGTGCCACTCGTCCCGGCCTTAGTGTTGTGTGAACGAGACTGAACATGAGGCGGGAGGTGGTAGTCCTCGTCGGAGCTGTCTGTGGGGTCCTCAGCGACAAACTGTCTCTCTCCCTCTAGATCTGCAAACTCCTGCTCGGCGAGGGCTCTGACAGCCTCATCCTGCTCCTGTGCGGACTCTGGCACCTCTGGTCATTGTCTAGAGCTAGACGGTCTCTGCGGCTCCTGCCTGTGGTCCCGACCGTGTCCCAACAGCTGACTCATGTTGTACTCGGGGAACACGGTCGCTGAACCTGTGAGCGTCTGTCCGGGGTCTGTCCCTGTTGTGGCAGCTACCTTCCAAAGAATATAGGAGATCCAGTGTGCGTAAGGTAGCTGCCTGCGGGCCTTGATGCCCTCTGTGACTGTGTCCTCCATCTCGCACAAGATGACGTCCCAGACGTCGAACTCCTGCTGCCTGACCATATATGCAAGTAACCAAAGCTGCAGGCGTGAAAGTCCCTCTCGGAAGCCAACCTGGGGTAACAAGGTCCGCCTGAGAACCTCGTTGAGGATCCGAGTCATAGGAGTGAGATCCTTCGGTGCGCGACTCGAACCCTCTCCGAAAGGCTTGGTGAAGCAGGGGCGGACCAGGTCAGTCGATGGCTGAGCACCACCGTGAGGGCGTCTAGGTGGCTCGGTCCTGTCGTAGCACAGGTCGTGGATCCGGGTCTCTGAGTGCTGAAGTCCAAACCAAGCCTGAACCTCAGAAGAGAAGAGTCTGTAGTGCTCCCCTCGAAATGTGAACTTTATGGTCTCTCTGTCAGGGTGCACCCACAGTGACGCGTAGAACTGGAATACCCACTCCTCTATGAACGAGCCAGACCGCCCAAACAGGTCTGCCAAACCGGGTAGGTACGTGAGTATGGGGCGGATCTACTCTCCAGCTGCCGTAACCACTGCCTCCAGGGGACACACTCGCTATGAACGCAAAACAATGCCCGCGTTCCTGTAACCCTGGTAGAAGTCCTCCTGGAGGATAGTGTAGAAGTCCGGTCCTGCCTGCTGCTGCCTCTTCCGGAGAAACCACTGCTCCACTGGTACAAGTCGAAGAGTCTGGATCTGGGAGCAAGTGGTCGCTCGGAGGTCAAGCCATGGAATCTGCGGAGGTGGACGCCTCGATGGAGCACGTGCACCCCGCAGAGGGACATCGGGCCGGGGTGGCACCTCTGTCCTGTGGCGAGACAACCAGCGCCTGGATACCTCCTCTGGCACCTCCTCCTCTACCTCTGCCTCAGCTGCCTCGGCCTCGGCAGTCTTGGCCTTGGCCTGGCCCTGCCCGGAGCCCTGAGGCTCATCCACGGGAGCGGTGAACATCGTCTTGCGACCGGCGGCCATAAGGGTGCTAGCCGGTGAGCCGTGCCGACGCTCAACCTCCTCAATAGCTCTCCGCTGCTCGGGGGTGAGCTGGTCCTCGATCCTCAAACCACCACCATGGCCTCTCCTCTTAGCACGCTCTGTGGCGTCTGCAACTGCCCTATCATGATCGGCATCTCGCTGCTCTCTGGTGCGCTTCCTGCGCGTGACATGCTTCGCCTTCCCCTTCCTCTGACCAGAAGGAGGAGGACGGGGAGGAGAGTCCTCCGGAGCACCGCCGATGTTCTTGCAGCGCATGGCTGACAAGAACAGAGAAGCACTGTCACTGAAAAAGCTCTGGACTGCCGCTGAAAGAACAACTGCCACCGAGGAACCCTGACAAGCCTACTGACAAGAAATCCACGGACAAGAAGCTCCCCCTGTCACTGACAACCAGCTGACACTCGCGAGGCTTGGCCTCGATCTGTACCCACGGGCTTGGCCCCGGGTTCACTAACACTGCTCAACTGACCAAGCTGACAACTGACTCGCTGCAGGGAATAGAGAGATATATATAAGAAACATACATGCTAGAGACGAGAAGAGCCTATGGAAGCAGAGCATTTAGGATAAGAAAGTGAGTTTGGCTTCGCTACCTGTCGAACCGACGAACCGTACCCAAGAAGAGGTAAGAGCCGATGTTCAGGCACCCACGTATCATGCCAAGGTGGTCTGCACGAAAGTTGGGCGAAAACGGGGTCAAAAACAGTGAGAATGGTCTTTTGGACATTCCATCGAGCATGTGAAGGGCATAGGTTATGGAAGAGGTGGAAGCTCACTGTGAGGGCTCTGACCGCCGGGGAAGAAGTCGCCGGAGGGAGGAGATGGGCTCGAGGACAGCTCAGTCGATCGCCGGCGAGGTTTGGACAGCCGGCGAGGGGGTCCAACTCCGGCGGGGTGGATGTAGCACTGGCGAGCTTGCACCAGCAGGGGCTGCGTGCAGGCGAGAGAGCTAGGTGGTGCTGGAGTGCGCACGTGGCGAAGGGTGGAGGCGAGCGTGGCGGCCGGCGGTGAGGGCGGGTCAGTGCGCTAGGGTTTGAGTGCGAACGGCGGCGGCGGGCTCGGGTTCTCAGTCAATGGCGCAAGGGAGAAGACGAAGGGTATTATGACCCATGGGGTCCTTCTGTTTGTTGAAGAAGCAAACCGCGCCGCTTAAAGGAGCATCGGACGCGCCGATGTGATTACATCGGACGCTCTGATGTCCATCCAGAGAGCTCCAGAATGACCAAATTCACATCGGACGCGTCCTTTGCCTCGGCATCGGACGCTGGGCAGCGTCCGATGGGGCCTCAGACGCGCCGATGGTGACACATCGGACGCTGACGGATCACTGTTTCAGCCGGGGCTGCCTACAGTGCCGGCATCAGACGCTGGGGCCAGCGTTCGATGCAGTGTCCGATGCTGCAAATTGGACTGTTTTGAAGATCTCCATTGTGACTCCCTCTCCCAACCAAGTTCCAACTCAAATAAGAGACAAATAAACACCAGTTGGAACCTAGTATGAGCATCCTCGCATAAACCCTCAATTTTACAAATATTTTGCCATAGGCTACATATCATTTTTAGAGAAAATAGACAATAAATCTCGAGGAGACAACATGTGGCCACCAAATCTAGGGGTCTCAACCATTACGAGCCTCAAATGCTCAAAACTCAATGAAAAGAAACGACGAAGCAACACTCATGCATATGCAATGCAAAACGAAATTTGAATCTAGGTTGCTTGTCAAGTTTGCTCATGGGTATGCTTCTTCACACGCTTTTTAGGGCGGTTATCTTAACCACGTCTGACAAGCCTATGTGCATAATCATAATTTAAACATGACATATTATACAATGCAATGCAAAGACAACCCCCTTTCACCTTTCAACAAAGTTACTTAGATCAAGCACATTAAGCTCACTTCGCAATCTACAAAGGGTGTTCTCATCTAGGGGTTTTGTGAAGATATCCGCCAATTAATCTTCGGTTCTAACTCCTTCTAAGGATATATGTTTCTTTGAAACATGGTCTCTTAGAAAGTGATGGCGAATATCAATGTGCTTTGTGTGAGAGTGTTGAACCGGGTTGTTAGCAAGCTTAACCGCGCTCTCATTGTCACACAACAAAGGTACCCTTTCTAGGACTACACCATAGTCTAAAAGGGTTTGTTTCATATAAAGGATTTGTGCACAACAAGCACCCGTGGATATGTATTCCGCCTCGGCGGTAGACAAGGCCACACTATTTTGCTTTTTTGAACTCCATGAGACTAGTGATCTCCCAAGCAAATGGCACCCTCTGGATGTGCTCTTTCTATCTACTTTGCAACTCGTGTATTCCGAATCGGAATACCCAACGAGTTGGAAGTTAGCTCCTTTGGGATACCAAAGGCCAATGCTTGGGGTGGGCTTTAGGTACCTAAGGATTCTCTTTATGGCTATGAGATGTGATTCCTTAGGTTCGGCTTGAAACCTAGCACACATGCACACACTAAACATGATGTCGGGCCTAGATGCGATCAAATATAACAAGCTACCAATCATAGAACGGTAGAGAGTTTGATCAACCGGGTTACCTCACCCATCTAGGTCGAGATGTCCATTTGTTGGCATTGGAGTCTTGATAGGCTTGCAATCATCCATCTTGAAGCGCTTGAGGAGGTCTTTTGTATACTTCTCTTGAGATATAAAAGTCCCCTCCTTCAATTGCTTGACTTGAAAGCCTAGGAAGAATGTGAGCTCGCCAATCATGGACATTTCAAACTCCTTCGACATCAAGTCACCAAATTCCTTGCAATAGGCTTCATTTGTTGACCCGAAGATGATATCATCAAAGTAGACTTGACAAATGAAGATCTCTCCATCAAGCTTCTTGGTGAATAGTGTGGTGTCAACCTTCCCAATGGTGAAGCCCTTCTCAATGAGGAAGTCCCGGAGGCGCTCGTACCATGCTCTAGGGGCTTGCTTGAGCCCATATAGCGCCTTGGACAACCTATAAACATGATTAGGATATCTAGGGTCTTCAAACCCGGGAGGTTGATCAACATAGACTAGTTCATTTATGAAGCCATTTAAAAATGCACTTTTCACATCCATTTGATATAATTTAATGTCATGATGCGATGCATATGCAAGGAGGATACGAATGGCTTCTAGTTTTGCAACCGGTGCAAAGGTCTCTCCAAAATCTAAGCCTTCAACTTGAGAGAATCCCTTTGCAACTAGCCTTGCCTTGTTTCTAACAACCTTGCCTGGATCATCTTGCTTGTTTCTAAACACCCATTTTGTTCCAATGACTCTTGCGCCTTTTGGTCGCTCTTCAAGTGTCCAAACTTGGTTGCGGGTGAAGTTGTTCAATTCTTCATGCATGACATTCACCCAATCCGGATCACCTAGAGCTTCATCTACAATGGTAGGATCAACAAGAGAAACAAAGGAGTGATGTTCCATAAATAAAGCAAGTTTTTGAGATCGAGTCATTAGACCCCTTGTTGGACTCCCTATGATGAGATCTTGAGGATGAGCTTGTAGTAGAGGAGTAGTCCTTTGATCAACCACTTGAGGGGTCGCTTGTGGAGCATCAACATCTTGAGCTTGTACCACCATTAGATCATGGGAGACATGAGTATCTTCAAATGGTTCTCTCCCATCTTTGTCATCATCAAGTGGTACATTTGATGAAGATGGCTTGTCAATGACTTGCACATCATCATCATCATCATCTTTAGGCTTGATGGCTCCAACCGGCATGTTCTTCATTTCTTCCCTCAATGGTTCATCACCTACATCATCAAGATTCTCATGCTCTCCTTGAGAGTCGTTAGATTCATCGAATTCCACATCATATGTTTCTTCTACCATCCCGGTGGCATGATTGAATACTTGATATGCTTTGGACTTCAATGAGTAACCAACAAGAAAACCAATATCACATCGGCGTTGGAACTTCCCTAGGTGTTGGCGCTTCTTGTAGATGTAGCATTTGCACCCAAACACTCTAAAGAATGATACATCCGGCTCCTTGTTGTTGAGTAGCTCATAGGGGGTCTTGCCAAGGAGACGATGGGGGAACAACCGATTTGATGCATAGCAAGCGGTGTTGATTGCTTCCGCCCAAAATCTTTCTGGTGTAGAGTACTCATCTAACATTTTTCTTGCTAAGGTGATTAGTGTCTGGTTCTTCCTCTCAACTACCCCATTTTGTTGTGGTGTGTAGGTTGCGGAGACTTCATGCTTGATCCCAACTTCGTCACAATATTGCTCAATGTGGGTGTTGTCAAATTCCTTTCCATTGTCACTTCTAATCTTCTTGATCTTCAAATCAAATTCATTTTGAGCTCTCTTGGCAAACTTCTTGAATGAAGGGGTTGCCTCAGATTTGTCATGAAGAAAGAATACCCAAGTGTATCTAGAATAGTCATCAACAATCACTAGGCAATAGAGATTTCCACCCAAGCTAGCATATGTTGTTGGCCCAAATAGATCCATGTGAAGTAGCTCTAAATGTTGATACAAAGGCTTTGGTTGGATGAGTATTTGCAACTTGCTTGCCGGCTTGACATGCACTACACAATTTGTCCTTCTCAAATTTGACATCCTTCAAGCCTCTAACCAAATCCTTCTTCAATAGCTTGTTGAGAGTGTTCATTCCCATATGTGCCAATCTTCTATGCCATAGCCAACCAAGAGATTGCTTAGTGAACAAACATGTCTTCAAGTTGGCATCTTCGGAGGAGAAATCCACTAGATAGATATTGTTGTATCTAAAGCCTTGGAATATCACTTATGTATCATCTTTCTTGGTCACAACCACTTCTTTGTCGGTGAACAAACATTGAAAGCCAAGATCACATAGTTGCCCAACGGATAGCAAGTTGAAGCTCAATGAGGCAACAAGAGGCACATTAGAGATGGTATGATCATTTGATATTGCCACTTTGCCCAAACCCTTCACATCGCCCTTTGAGTTGTCACCAAATATAATCTTTTCTTGGTCATTGACATTCTCTTCTAGTGAGGTGAACATCCGGGGATCGCCGGTCATATGTTGTGTGCAACCACTATCAATCACCCAATGAGATCCACCGGTCTTGTAGTTCACCTACACACACAAGAAATCAAGCTTGAGCTTTCGGGACCCAAACTTGTTGAGGTCCCTTAACCTTCTCAACTAGAGACTTTGCAACCCATATTTGCTTTGGCCTATTCTTGTTAGGAGGCCCCATGAACATGACTTTCACTTTGCCACTATAATCTTGTCTAAGCATGTAGTGAGCATTGAAAGCAAAGGGCCTAGCATGCTTGGGCAAGGGTGTGGGTTTTGGCTCTTCACAATTATGAGCAAAGTGTCCTTATTTTCCACACTCATAGCATCTCCCCAACTTCTTCTTCTTTGGCTTTGTAATGCTCTTTCGTTGCTTCATCTTCTCTTCAAGAAAGCCAATACCATTTCTATTTGTCTTCATCACGGTGTTCATGAGTAGCTCACTTTGAAGACATTGACCCTTGGTGAACTTCTTCAATCCAATGGTAAGGTGCTCTTTGTCCTTCTTAAGCTTGTCATTCTCTTGTTGGAGCTCCAATTGAGATGGTGTCATTTTGTAATCTCTCTCCATCTTCAATCTATTGTTCTCTTCTTTTAGCATTGTTGGTATTTCTTAACATCGCTACTAAGAATAGAGTTTTAATCTATCCCCGGCAACAACGCCAGAAAAGCTTGTTGACACCAGAAGTGGCAACCGGATATACCACAAGCGTACGGTAGTCAATTGTAGCCTTTCACCGGGAGTATTCCAGGTATCGTATTTCCACAGGGAACGTGAAGTGGATTAACTAGATGTAGGATCGTCAAAGGATGATCAAAGGGTATATGATAACTGGGATAGAGAGGTCTTCCTAAAGTCAATATCTGGTGCTGGTTTTCTAAGAGTACTGAGGTTTACCACCTCATTCCTTAGTGGGGGCGAAGGACGAAACAGTAGTTGATTAAAAGGTTTTCCACCTAACAACTACTAAGGCGGCAATGCTGCTACCCAACTATTATTTTCAACTTGCCTACAACACTTGAGAGGAACTCCAAGCACTGGCTGTGTCTGTCACTCTACCACCAGGCGTCTACACAAGTGCGACAAGAAGTCCACACTGGCAAGATATAGCCTAGACACCACGTCTACACTAATCTTACTACTCTAAAGCTAAGCTTATTAGGCCTAGAGCACTTCAACAAAGTAAAGCAATGTGCCAAGTAAAAGAACTGTAAACTTAAATTACCAGACCAGAATATTAAATACTAGGACTCAGATGTAACACTTACAAGAAGAATCGCATCCGCTGAGGCGCACCTTGGAGAAGACTCCCGACAGGCCGGGACTCCTCCGTGGAACTCCTCACTCCCTTCTCTCTCTTCTAACACTAAAGCTACTAAGTAGGCTTTCTCTCCTTGGATGCATACAAATGAAGAGCTCTAGGGGGGTATTTATAGCTTGGAGGTGGAGTAGCGGCTACTCCGGTGCCACGTCAGCGATCCGCGTGCTCTCCTTCCTTGGCCATTGGATCAAACCGCCATAGCAACCGACTTTGATGAATGGCTTGGATATTGTTCACGTGTGAAACATGTGCTTTGTCACCGACATGGATGAAGCTCACCATGGGGTCGGTCGACCCCACTCTATGACATGTGGGCCCGGGGTACATCTTCTAGAAGGTGGTGATGTCATCCTAACGAACAGTGTAGATGGGCCCCACCAAGGGGGGGTCGGCCGACCCCCCCTATGACAGGGCTGGCCCACCTTCTTCTCTCCCTTGGTGACCCCACATGTCATGGAGCAAGTCTTGTGATGATGGTTGCATTTGGTTTCGGTGTGGACCCATGAATCCATGTGCTTCTCATCTTGCACCATTGAGTAAAAGCACATGTTTGATCCAAGGGTTGATATTGGCTTGAACATGCTTCTCTTGGATCATGCCATGTCACTCTGGCCGAGGTGGCCCCAAGGTGGGGTCGGCCGACCCCCTTGGTGGGCCCATCTGGCCTCATTTTGTTCATTTTGCCATCTCCTACAAGTTCACAAGCTAAGAGTACAAGTGGAACTTATTAGTGGTAAATATGCTCATGATATGCTATACTTCCTTGAAACCGAGGCCCGTTGACGGTATTTTGATAAGGTAAAACATGCTATAACTTCCATCAACAAGCATATCAAGCTCAAGTGACATGTTATAGTCCTCATCTTGACTTTCAACAATATCTTGCTTTGTGGTTGCTAGCTTCTCTAGATCACTATTGAGCTTTGCATTCTCACTCTTGATCTTGACATAGTCATCATAGTGATCGGCCACAACCACTTCCTTGGCCTTATCACTAGCTTTTTACTTTTCATGCTCACTAACCAAGTCCTCACAAGATGTTGCTATGTCACACTTAACAACAAGGTTAGGAGCATCATGTGTCTCAAGAGAAAGCATATCATAAGCAATGGTGAGAGCATCATGATCAACTTTAACTTGAGTATATTGCTCTTTGAGCGAAGCATAACTAGTGGTAAGGTCACTATGCATCTTATCAAGCTTTTCATGTTTATCTTTGAGTCATCATCATAAGCTTTTCATGCATAACTAGTGGTAAGGTCACTATGCATCTTATCAAGCTCTTTTAGCTCTAGTCTTTCTTATGATTTTAGAGTAGTTGTTTAGCAAATCAACAAGTTCATCATAAGAAGGAGCTTGGAACTCTCCATCACTCTCATCATCACTAGAGTCATCATCACTTTGTACCTTCCGATCACCGTTTGCCATGAGGCATAGGTGTGTAGAGGATGATGGCGGCGGTGGTGGTGGTGGTGTAGAAGTCCCAATAACTAGAGCGGCCACCTTCTCCTTCTCATCATCACTGTCTTCATTGGATGAGCCACCGGAGGAGTCAATGTCGGTGAGCCAATCACCAACAATGTAAGCCTTGCCACCTTTCTTGTGGTATTGCTTCTTCTTCTTGCCATCCTTCTTGTAGGGCTTCTCACTCTTCTTCTCATCTTCGCTAGATGAGTCATATTTCTTGCCCTTGTTCTTGTTCTTGTAGCTCTCTTTCTTGGGCTTGGTGCATTGATGAGCAAGATGGCCAAGTTCATCGCAATTGTAGCAATCCATTTTGGAGATTGGCCTTCTCTTGCTACTTGTGAAGAACTTCTTCTTTCTTGAGTCAAAGTTGACTCCATTCTTGTGAAGCTTCTTCAACATATTGGTGGTCCTCCTCACCATGAGGGCAATGTTGGAATCATCTTATTCATCACTTGTGCTCTCATGATGCACCTCAATTGCCTTGGACTTGCCCTTCTTGTCATGGCTTGCTTTGAAGGCCAAATCCTTCTTCTTGTCGGTGGAGGAGCCACCACTTGGTGTGATGTGCATGTACATCTCATGCACATTGATCTTTCCCAAGATTTGTGTTGGTGTAGCGGTGGAAAGATCACTTTGATGTAGCACGGTCACAATGTGTCCATATTTGTCAATTGGGAGGACACATAGGATCTTCCTCACAACGTCGGATGGTTGCATTTGTGTGAGGCCAAGTCCATTGAGCTCTTCTACAAGAACATTTAAGCGTGAGTACATTTCATTTGCACTTTCATGAGCAAGCATATCAAAAGAATGTAACTTTTGCATAACCAAATGATAACGCTCCTCACGCTCACTCTTGGTTCCCTCATGGAGCGCACAAATGTTTTCCCATAGATCATGGGCATTTTTGTGGTTCTGGACGCGGTTAAACACATCCTTGCAAATGCCTCTAAAAAGGATGTTTTTGTTTTTTGCATTCCATTTCTCATTTTCCTCCTCATTAGGAGTAAGGCTTGTGCCCTCCTTGGGCTTGGCAAAACCGGTGATCGCGGCTTCGCGGCATTTTACATCAACCGCATCTAGGTACGACTCCATATGGATTTTCCAATATGGGAAGTCGTCTCCCTCGAACATGGGAGGTGGTCCATCACCTCCGGACATCTTAACTCTAAGCGGTTAAGCCTAAATCGAGAGCATGAGGCTCTGATACCAATTGAAAGGATCAAGATGCCCAAGAGGGGGGTGAATTGGGCTTTTCTAAAACTTTAGCACAAATTAAAACCTATCAAGCCAAATTAACCCCTTGTGCCTAGAAGTGTGATTCTCTAAACTCTATCGCACAAAAGACTATCTCTATGCCATTTCTACTCTAGCAAAGTAATTCAAGTATGAATGAACAACAAGTAAATTGAGAAATTGAATTGCTCAAATGTAAATGCGTAAGTAAAGAGAGTAGAGATGACACGACGATCTTTTTGCCGAGGTATCGAGGTGTCGACACCCCCTAGTCCTCGTTGGAGCACCCACGCAAGGGTATCGCTCCCCCTTGATCCGCGCAAGGATCAAGTGCTCACTATGAGCTGATTCTTCGCCACTCCGCCCCGGTGAATCGCTCACTACCGGTCACAAGCCTCCTTGGGTCATCCACAAGCCTCCGGATGATCACCAAGCTTCACAATCACCACCAAGCCGTCTAGGTGATGTCGATCACCAAGAGTAACAAGCTAGAACTCTCACTTGACCAAGACAAGGCCAAAGAGATGGATGGATGCAAACTTGCTACTCAATTCTCACTAGGAGGTCACTAATTCTCTCAATTAGCAATTCTCTCAACCTCACTAGGGCTCTTGCTCTTTCTCACACTCACAATATGTTTCTCAGCAGAGGAAAGTGGCAAGAAGACTCTAATGGAGGAGGAGGAGGAGTATAAATAAATCCCCAACCGTCCATCCAAAAGAGCACTGTAAAGCAGGATTTTCGGGGGCATCGGACGCTCCGATGCCTGGCATCGGAAGCGCCAATGCCCTCGACCCAACGGTCAACTGTACCTTCTGTCAGACTTCTTAAAGTGACATCAGCGTCCGATGCGATTCTGACCTCTCTGGAACCTCTCTACATGGACAGCGTCTGATGCCAGCGTTCGATGTGCCCCTCAGGGCACTCTCTCAGAACAGTGGCTCAGGCGCGTCCGATGTGACAACATCGGAGCGTCCGATGCCACCTGGCCAGCACACTCAAGTCTAAGTGACATCGAATGCGCGTCCGATGCCACTAAGGCCAGCGTCTGATGCCCTAAACAGGGCCGAAATGACTTCGGTTCGCGACGCTGCCTTAACGACTTTTCATCCTTGCGACATAAGGGCTCTCTCAAAGCTACCTAGGGCTATGAAATAACAAGTGTGCACCACACCTACCTCAATAGACTCATCTAGATCAAGCTACTGATTCACGCTCCCCTTTATAGTACGACCAAAGGAAAAAACAAAGACCTAAGACTACCTAAGTGTCCTCCAACACCATGTGACACTTAGCCTAGTCTACCACCGTCTTCGTCTTCCGTCGTTTGAAAACCGAAACAATTTCCATCGCCAGGGGACATGAACTCCATATGCCCGTATCGTCGCCATTACCATGACCTAACTTATCCCTATTTCTGCAAACACACGTTAGTCATAGTAATCTTGTGTTTCATCCAATCACCGAAACCCACTAGGGGCCAAGATGCGTTCACCTTTAACTGTCGTTTCAATTTGAACGGGGACCAGGGAGATGTAGAGCAGTTGCAATCAAACCTGCAGAGATGAACATATGTCATCACAGAACTTTGGAACAATGATGAAAACTACTAACTATTACATGAAGGAAAACTACTAACTAATATATGCTAAACAAGTGACATGGAAAAATAAGAAAAATGTATCTACTGATTAATGAAACAATAGCAGTACTAATCCAGAATTCTATTTTATTGTATAGTTAGACATCACTTATTAATGAATAACACTACTGATGGTTGATACATATCAACTTTTGATTTTCTGGTTGGACTAATAAATAGATAAACTGGTGGTAGCAGTGTGCTAAGAAAAAGAGAGAGCCATAAGCTTACCTATGTACAACTCTGTAATTGCAGAAACACCATTATCAGGCCTTCACTTGCATTTAAGCCAACAATTTGCCATAGAAAAAAGCTGCAAGATAGGTTTCATAGTCGATGGATATATCCATCTGCATGTGTCCATCTGCATGATTATTACATCAATCAAGATGGTAAAACTAAAACTACCTCAAAACTCATATCAAGGTCACCTTTTTTATAGACTCAAATGCTGCACTAACCGATTGTGTGGCAATACGTCCTTTCTCTCTGTTTTTTTGCAGCAAACTGTAGGGCTCCTTTGGATACCCCAATACCCGCAGGTATCCCGGCCCAATCTGCGGTGGAAGAAATGTTCGTGAGTTTGCTTCCCCTTCTAGCCCCGGTTCCCGTTTGGATACGTCACGAGACAGAAAAAACGCGTGCCTTCTGGGACCCTATCTGCGTCAACGACGGGGAATAGAAAAAACTCCACCGCACCCGTTTCTTTCTTTTCCTGTCTCTGCGGCGCTCGCTCGGTCCTCCCTCCGTATCGCCTTGCCCAGCAGGAAGACATGACAGCTAGGGTTTGAGCGCCTCCATCTCCATTGCTTGCGCCAGCCGTCGACATCCCAACTCTCATCACTCCACCGCCGCAACTCTCGGATCCTACGTTGACTTTGATTTGGATGCACTTCCTGGATCGTTCGTGCCCTCGTTGCGCTGCCACCGCCGTCATTGTCGTCGTCGCCGCCGGCGCCGCCTGTAGCTGCTACGTCCTCCTTGGCCAACCACATCGCGCTTGATCTCCTATGCACAGGTTGAACATCTCATCCTCATTTGTGTGTTCCTCGTTAGATCTGCTAGTCTTCACTACTTCTTGAATCATAATCGTAATGGATCCAGCCTTGATGTATGCAGAACAAGTAATTGTAATGGATCCAGATTATCCTCATCTTGTTGTTGTTTTCTGATCACATGGCTTTACGAACCATTGTTTGGATTCTTGTTGTGTTCCTGTTACCGCAAATCTTTTGTAGTTTATGGTAATAACTGGAGCAATCTAGGTTGTAAAACTACATCAAGCAATTCATGAGAATATGTCTCTGTTTTTTTGGTTGTGCCTCCAACTATATGGTGCCTCACTTGCCTCACCGTTCTACGCCTGCCTTGATCTAGCTAGGTAATCTGAATTCAGTTTCCTTCTTTCTGGTGTTCTTGCTGAAGGCAAGTTAGGCAATTAAGAGAGGAAATACCGTGTGGATGGATTGAGGGAATCGGAGGACGGAGTTGTGTAGTGGTTTCTAAAAAGAGTTACATATTAGTAGTACCTAGAGTAAGGTCTTGTTTAACTGCATACTTGTTATCAAAAAAAAAATGCATACTCCCTCCGTATCACGAATAGAAGACGTTTAGAACAGCGACACAATCTGCAAAGTATAACTTTGACCATTTATTTCTTTAAAAATATTTGTTGTAAAGTGGTATATATATAATTTTATGAAAGTATTTTTCAAGATAAATCTATTCATATGGTTTTTATATTTTTAAACTCGATAATTTAAAAGTTATTCATGATTTATATTCCCAATGTTTGACCGAAACCTTTTCCAAAACGTCTTCTATTTGCGATACGAAGGGAGTACAAATACACTTCAATCCACGTGGGTTAAAATAAATTGAAGTGTAAGTTGAATTAAATTACACCTCCATCTCTCTCAAACTACGTGAATTGAGGTGTATTTGTGTGCAGCCAAACTAGACCTAAATATAATAGAAGTAGCATACTGAATTAACAGAATCTTTGTGAATTGTAAGGCCATCTTGTGCCTGAACATAACTTGCTTATGGACATGTTGAATTATTGTTTAGCATCTAGGTGCATAGTGTAGTTCGTGTATCTCCGTTTACTCCTCCCAGTTTCTCTGAATCGACGGATCACCCATCACTTAAAATTTGAAAATTATTCATCGTTCACTACAGTGCAAAGCTTGATATACGTGAGTACATGACCACCGTAATGGCAGGCAACTCTTAGACCTTTCAATACACCGTGGTGTAAGTACGCAGTTATTATACTCCCTCCGTATAGGAAATAGATAATGTTTTGGACAAGGTTTCAGTCAAACATTGAGAATATAAATCATGAATAACTTTTAAATTATTGAGTTTAAAATATAAAAACCATATGAATAGATTTATTTTGAAAAATACTTTCATAAAAATATACCTATATCACTTTTTGATAAATATTTTTTATATAAAGAGAGTCAAAGTTATACTTTGAAGACCGTGTCAATGTCCAAAATGTCATCTATTTTCTATATGGAGATAATATATGTTTGTATGATATGCATGTTAGGTACCTTGGGGATCTGAGAGCGTACCAACTCCAGAGGTGGAGATGAGTATATATAGAAGACGAGCCCACATGGGCTGGGCCATATAGGCCTGTAATATATAATATCCATTTAACACCCCCCTTCAAACTCAAGGTGGAAGCGGAGGATTGGAAGCATTGAGTTTGATCAAGTGAAGCCGATGCTCCTCTCGAGTTTTTGCTTTAGTGAAAAAGTCAGCCAATTGCAACTCTGAAGGCACATACTGAAGAGCAATAGTTTTCTGTTAACAATGAGACCGAGTAAAGAACGCATCCACATCAATATGCTTTGTAAGTTCATGCTTCACAGGATCATTGGCAATTTGTATGACCCTTGTATTATCACAGACAAGAGGTGTGACAACATTACAAGAAACCCCAAAATGTGCCAACAACCATCGAAACCATACAATCTCTGCAGTAGTGGTAGCAAGGGCTCGAAGTTCGGCCTCTGTACTAGAACGAGATACAGCTGCTTGTTTCTTGGACTTCCATGCAATAAGAGAAGAACCAAGAAGAATACAATATCCTGTGATGGAGCGTCGATCATTTGGGTCACTCACCCAAGTGGAGTCCGAGTAAGCATGAAGCTAAAGTGGACTATCATGTGAATAGAATAAACTCTGAGATGATGTTCGCTGTAAATATCGCAACACCCGAAGTAGATGTCCAAAATGAATAGAAGTTGGGGCACAAACAAACTGACTCAAAATATGGACGATATGAGCAATGTCTGGCCTGGTGACAGTAAGATAAACAAGGCTGCCCACAATATGTCGATATCGAGAGGGATCCTGAAGAGGTACCCCATCAGTGAGACGAAGCTGCAAGTGAAGATCCATAGGAGTAGCAGCAGTCCGGTCATCAGTGATGCCTGAACGAGCAATAAGATCCTGTATGTACTTGGACTGAGAAAGATGAAATATATCCCTTGGTGGATTGCTTGACCTCAATGCCTAAGAAATAACTGAGAGGACCCAAATCCGACATCTGAAATTCAGCACTAAGTTGTTGCTTCACATGGGAAATATGAGCCTCATCATCACCCGAAATTAGCATATCATCAACATAGAGAAGAAGCAACGTACGACCACGCGGTGACAAATGAACAAATAAAGCCGGATCATGATCACTAGTTGAAAAACCAGCAGCCCGTATCACTGAGACAAAACGCTCATGCCAAGCACGAGGAGCCTGTTTAAGACCATATAAAGCACGACGAAGACGACAGACATATCCTAGGGGAGCAACAACACCCGGGGCGGCTGCATATAAACTTCTTTAGTCAGATCACCGTTAAGAAAGGCATTCTTGACATCCATTTGAGATATGGACCAGGAATAAGCTGCAGCAACTGCAATCAATGTAGGGACTATCGTCATATGAGCAACAGGTGCAAAAGTCTCATCATAATCTAGACCCTGAGTTTGCTGAAAACCGCTGGCAACAAGACGGGTCTTATATCTCTCTATAGAGCCATCTGACTTTGTCTTAACTTTGAATACCCACTTAGATATAATAGGTACTGTGTGTGATGGCAAAGGAACAAGATCCCAAGTGCCTTGACGATCAAGGGCAACAAGTTCCTCAGACATAGCTAGCTACCATTCTAGAATTTGAGAGGCTTTCTGATAAGTGGATGGCTCATCAACAACAGCATGCACTTGGGGAAAACCATACTTCTCTTGAGGATGAATGGTACTGCAGTCTCGAAGGTTATATCGTGGAGCAACCTGTAACTCATCAACATGTGAATCATCAATGTTATTATTAGAAGCATCAGCAGCGGGCGCATCAGGACTAGCCATGGAGGGAGAACTAGGTGGAAGCTGAGAGGAATGATGGTTGTAGACACGTGTAATAGGTGGTTTTGAAAGAGAACGAGATGGAGGCGAGGATGTTGTAGGAGGTAAAGGAGGTGTGATGGAAATACGTGGATCAGATGAATTTGGAGGAAGGCTCAAAAAGGAGGTGGACTCTATGGGAGAATATGAAGGCTTAGTAGAAGGGTTATAAAAGAAAGGACGGTCTTCAACAAAAGTAACGTCACGAGAGATGCGTATGCGACGGGAAGAAGGATCATAACATCGATAGCCCTTGTGCTCAGGACTATATCCTAGAAAAACACACTCAACAGACTGAGCTGTCAATTTCGTGCGCTCACAAGGGGCAAGCAAAACATAGCATGTGCATCCAAAAACACGAAGATGATCATATTTTGGAGGAGTACCATAAAGTACTTCACCAGGGCATCAGTTAGACAACTTGGATGATGGTTGCCTATTGATGAGATAAGCAGCAGTAGAAACAACTTCACCCCAAAAATGAGAAGGAACAAAGGATGAAATCAAAAGGGTGCGAGCTGTCTCTATGAGATGACGATGTTTGCGTTCAGCAACGCCATTCTGAGCATGAGCACCCAGACAAGAAAGTTGTGCAAGGGTACCCTCCGAGGACAAAAATTGTCGAAAAACAGCAGACAAATACTCACCCCCAGAGTCTGAGCGAAGAATTTTAATAGGAGTAGAAAATTGTGTGTGAACCATTCGAACAAAAGACTGATAAATGGAACACAACTGTGAACGATGTTTCATAAAATAAATCCATGTATATCGAGAAAAATCATCAATAAAAATGACATAATATTTGTGGCCGCCCTATGTAGCAAAAGGTGCAGGACCTCATACATCTGAATGAAGAAGATCAAAAGGTCTAGCAGATTGAGAAACACTAGAAGAGTAAGGAAGTTGTATTTGCTTGCCAAGCTTACAACCCTTACAATGAAAGCTAGACTCAATAGATATATGACCTAAACAACCTTTATTTATCATGAAGGACAAACGAGACCCACAAAGATGACCAAGACGATGATGCCACTGGGCGAAGGAGGCGGAGGACGATGCAGCGGATGAGGCACGAGCTGTAGATGCAACAGCCGAAGGAAGATGAAGGGTGTCAAGAACATAGAGGTTGGAAGCATCTTTACGGCGACGACCAGTCCCAATCACTTTCCCGCTGCGACGGTCCTGAATAAAACAAGATGAGTCATCAAAACCAACAAAACAATTCTGGTCGGTAACTTGACCAACCGACAGAAGATTCATAGACAACTGAGGTACAAAGGAAACATTGGGTACAGAAAAATAATTATTGCAAAGTGAACCCTGATGAGTAATATGACAAGAAGTACCATCGGCTGTGTGAATAGAAGTGCCATCAGTGATCGGCTTGCAAGCAACCAGCTGGGACTGATCAGATGTCACATGAAATGAGGCTCCAGAATCAAGCACCCAGGATGAGGGAGTACCGACAGTCGAGGAAGCAGCAACAGAAACACTACCACTAGCTAGCTGAACCTCTAGGAGTGGAAGAAGTATCACGACCACGAGCAGCACGATGAGCGCGAAAGTCAGCTAGCTTCTCTGGATGCTTAGCAAAACAATTATCTGAAGTATGATTAGTCCTACCACAATGCTTACATGGTTCTTTCAATGTACTGGTCCTCTGATGAGAAGCTGCCAACACACTGTAAGGGTTAGCCGCAGTAGACAAAGCCTGAAGACGTGTCTCTTCAGCAAGCAATTCAGACAATGTTTTTGCCATGGTCAGAGTAGAAGAAGTATGAAGTAATCTGGTACGAATAGAATCAAACTCTGCTTTGACTCCCACGACAAATTTGTAGGTAAGGAACTTCTCAATAAATGAAAGTGTTGTACAATTCTGACCTGTTGTACACTGAGGCACCATGGAAATCAAAGAACCCATCAAACGATCAAATGCAGAATAATACTCATCAATGGACATATCTCTCTGTTCAATAAAATGAAGCTGATGCATGAGAGTATGTTGAAGAGCACCACTTTCCTGGACATAGCGGTCCTTCAGATAAGACCACATGAGTTTGGCTTGCTTAAACTTGCGCAGACTCATAATCATGGTTTGTTTAACATTATTAACCATAGCAGCCTTGACTTTTCCATCATTGATTTCCTAAGTTTTAACAACAACAACATTACTATTATCAGATTTAAGGGTGGGTGGATCATTAATCAAATGAAAATAAAGACCATGACCCGTCAATGCAGTTTCAATAGTAAAAGCCCACTCTAAATAATTCTGACCATCCAGGGTGATGTTGATGACTATAGCAAAATGAGACTGAGATATGATGGAATCTGAGCAATGACAGTGGAAGGCAAAGAAGTGACAGAGATATCACCACAAATTGAGCAGGCACTCTGTTCCGGTTCTCGGAAGACAGGGGAGTTCCACGCGCAGCACTGGTGAGGAAGAAATTGCGAAGTAGCCGAAACACGTCCGCGCGTGAAGGAGACGTCCGCCGCGTCCGCTCATGGAGACCGAATCGCGTCGGCGCGTGAAGAAGGCGTCCACCGAGTCCGCGGATATCGTTCGCCGCGTATGAGGCGTCCACCGAGTCCGCGCGTGGAGGCGGGTCCGTGCGGGAAGTCGTCCGCCGAGTCCGCGCGTGGAGGTGGGTCTGCGCAGGAAGTCGGCGCGTGGAGTCGCAGCCGCGCCGAGCCCGCGCGGCCATGGAGGAGGCGGATCTGCGCGGGAAAGCCGGTGTGGGATCCGCGCGCGTGAAGATCGACGCGTGGAGTCGCAGCCGCGCCGATTCCGCGCGACCGTGGAGGAGGCGGGTCCGCGCGCGTGAAGTGAGGTCCGCCCCGTGCACGTGAAGTGCCGTCCGCGCGTGACGCACGTGGAGACGGAGACGGCAAACGAAAAACAGAGTGGGCCGACGGCCAAAACAGAGGAACTACGACAGAAACAGAGGAAGGATCCCAAGAAAAAAACGGATCGTGGGGTGAATTAGATGAGTCTAATTCTAACCCTAATCCATGGCTTTGGTACCATGTTACGTACCTTGGGGATCTGAGAGCATACCAACTCCAGAGGTGGAGATGAGTATATATAGAGGACGAACCCACATAGGCTGCGCCATATAGGCCTGTAATATATAATATCCATTTAACAATGCATGCCTCGGGTTTTCTGAGTTTATTATCGGGAAGCCGTAGGTATGCAAAGAATTTCCAGGACTCCATACATAGTACGTGTCACTGAAATCTATATGCTACAAGTACATGTGTAGTGCTATTCGAAATTACTCACGCATGGTCCAAGCTTCTCTGTTCATGAATCAAAGGAATAGTACACGAGGATATTATTAGGAGGAACGAAAGAAAACACACTGGTCTCTGTTTATTTAGACCGGCCAGTGGGTACGTAGAACAATCCTTGATCTTCGACCATTTGGGTATTTGTCCTCTAGCAACAGATTATGGGCGTGTTTGCTTCACTTTCCATGCAACTTTGTCTATGTCTAATGATGTGAGCATTCCCACACGTCCAATTTAACATCTGCGACTCAGGTTCTTGCCTGATGACGTTACGTAGCTGCTTGCAAGGCTTTAAACCAAACAGGCGTTTATATAATTGTGCATGTCTAATTTGGGTATATATAATCTAGCAACATGAATTGAAGGTCTAGTTGGGCTTTACTGCACGCTGGTCATCACTAGTGGTTTGAATTTTGAATAGTTTGTGATGATATAACACATCACTGCAGTTTTATGTCATGAACTGAACAATGATGATAATAGAACTAACTTTCATTTCATGATACCAACTCTGCCAGTAACTTCATTTGGCATAGATAATAAATAATAGTGAAACACATCTAGGTTCTCAATTTAAACGTTCCTAGATCCTCGTCTAGCACCACAAACTCCCAAAGCGAGGATTTCAATCACTAAAGGAGTGTTATGGTTGACGAATCGATCCATTCTGGATGAGACGATGTATCATGACTCTATTCCTCAAATTTAGTGGAATTGCTTCATTCATCATATACTAGTACTAATTATTAACTTTACGAAGAATGAGGTGGTGATGCATCAACTCATTTCATTTCTCAAATCAATCCAACCAATAAATAAATAGATTAAGAAATAAGATGATAATGGACTACCTTATTTTACAAACTAAACACTCCATAGACTTTTGAATTGATTCACTCTAGGTCCAGTTATGATCCTGATTCTCACATGAGAAAGCCACTTTGTAGAGTTGAAGAACCCAAACCCTTTGAGAGGTTATATGGACTTGGTAGATCCTATATATGGATCAGAATATATTCCGACATCGGTCAGAATATATGTATAAAAAACTCTCAGAGCTATGAGCAGTCGAGCATTATTGGGATGAGAAGGTAACACGTGAGGGGAGATCCTATGTGTTGATTATTGCTACTTCTTTTATTCCAAATTATAAGTCATTCCAAGAATCTTGGAGAGTTAAAAATTTTCAACTTTGACCAAAATTCTAGAGAGGAACACAAAGATTTATAACATCAAATATGTATATATTATGAAAATATAATTAATAAAGAATCTAATTATATTTAGTTGGTATTATAAATATTATTATATTATTATATAAATTTGGTCAAAGTTGAAAACTTTGACTCTACAAAATTCTTGGAATGTCTTGTAATTTGGGATGGAGGGAGTATTATACAACTTGCATGGATGTGGGGAGAAAAGCAATTCTGTGAGTTCTGTGACTTCTGTAGACTACACACAAATATACTAGTCTAATCCATATGGGTTGGAGTAGAATTTGAACTAAATTACATTATAATCTTTTGTAAACCACGTAAATTGAGATGTATTTGTATGTAGCCATATACATACCCTCAGACGAAAAAAAACTGACAGCAAAATTGCTAGGATTTGGAGATATTTTGCAACAGCAAACAGAGCCTGCATAGAAAGAGGAGGCGAGACGTCATGGTCAACGAAGAGTTCATCGTGTATGGGGTGGATGCATTGGTTAAGGGAAGAGATTCGAGAGAGCTTACTGGTTACCAAGACATACTGTATATGTGGTCAAAGTAGGAACCGTAACTAACATGGGTGAAATGGCCTATTTTCGATAAGATTACCAGGAAACGGACTAGTACCTTATTTAGGTTTAAGGAGGAAACATTGAAAACTGTCTGCTTTTCTGAGGAAAAATGGCAGTGTCTTGTTCCAAAAGTTCCCTTTTTTTTCGTATAGACAAGATAACTACTAAAACTGACTGGGGCCCTAGTAGTACACATGATCGAGGTGATCGATCAGCTAATAGGAGCAGAAGCTGTAACACATGAGGCTGAGACTGCTCCTCTTGGTCTCTTGCTAACCATTTGCACATTGAGAGATCTCCGGCGGATGAAGATGAATGCAGGCTGGGACAAAGCTGCACTGGCAGGCAGGCAGACGGTGGCGTTGTTTCGCATGCAGTCACGGGAGTAAAAACCGGCTGGAGAAACCGACGGTACACGCTATCCCAGATCAGCCTCCGCGTCATCAGTACACTCCCAGAGAAAACAAGCGGGTGAAATTTTCTCCAATTTTCATTAAAATTAATTTATTTATGCTAAATATTAGCAATATTAACAAAACTGCTGATGGCGTGGTGGCAGTGGAAAGCTGCTGACGGAACTGGTCGTTTCAAAGGGGGAATAATGGGGGAATTTGTACATACGTCAGTGACTTTTTTGTTTTGTTTCGGAAACAAACATCCGTGGTAGCTTTATTTGCACAAAGGCGGTAAGCACGAGTCAGTGGGACTGAGACCTTACGTTTGTACACATTCCCAATTTGAAATTTATCTGTACTGCGTATACGATCTCAACTTGAAAAAATGGCCAGGCTGCATGCCTAGATGCTATACAAAGGAAGGAGGTGCAAGGAAGCAGCAATTATGTCCATGGCCAGCCGAATCATGCCTGCACATCAATGGCTACCTACAGGTTTATTTAGGAGAAAGCCATTGCAACTTTTTTGTTTTTTTGGTTTTGTAATGGCAACATAGTTCCCATGCATGCATCAAACGCCTAACCATGCCCGGCCTCTTCCATCAACCTGTTGTGTGTGATCAAAAAAAAAAAAAAAACCTGTTGTGATGGCAGGTTAGTACCCTTTAAAATTGCCTTTTCGAGACTGCACATGGGATGATTTTCTCCTATAAATTGTCCGTGTCCCGTCGTCTCCTGTGGACTGTGGTGTACATATATGAAGACATTCGTCAAGACAAGTTTCCACAGCTAGCCATGCCGTCCATTCACCGAGCGAAGCATTAGAACCGATCGACTCCGGCAAGTCGCTCATCTTCTTGGAGTTGGAGCTAGCCGCCATCAATGGCCACCGGCGCTGGATGTTACTGCTGTTGCTTGTCCAAGTGTCTTCTTGGAACAGCGATGATGGTGTTGCTGCTGCTGTTGCTTGTCCAAGTTGGCGTCTCCCGTGCGCAGCTCCAGGTGGGGTTCTACTCCGACTCCTGCCCGGACGCCGAGGACACGGTCACCGCCGCCGTCCAGGACGCCGCCGCCAACGACCCCACCATCCTCCCCGCGCTGCTCCGCCTCCAGTTCCACGACTGCTTCGTCAAGGTACGCTACGCACGGCGTCGTGTATGCAAGTCCACCGGCCGATTACTGCTGCTGCGAGCTTTTACGTACCTGATGAGTAATAATATGCAGGGGTGCGACGCGTCGGTGCTGATCCGGAGCGCCAGCAACGACGCCGAGGTGAACAACGGCAAGAACCAGGGCCTTCGCGGCCAGGACGTGGTGGACGCCGCCAAGGCGCAGCTCGAGGACCAGTGCCCCGGCGTCGTCTCCTGCGCCGACATCATCGCGCTCGCCGCGCGCGACGCCGTCGCCATGGTAACGACATGCAATGCAATGCAACCGCCGGCCGATCTTATATATATTACTACTAGGTACTCCGCCGTAGATGAGATGAGATGATGGTAGATTACCTGACGCGCTGCAAACTGGAATGCCAACCAGACCGGCGGGCCGTCGTTCGACGTGCCCACGGGGCGGCGCGACGGGCTGAGCTCCAACCTCCGCGACGCCGACGTGCTCCCCGACGCCGGCGACTCCATCAGCGTGCTCCGCTCACGGTTCGCCGCCAGCGGCCTCGACGACCGCGACCTCGTCCTCCTCACAGGTAGGTGGTGGTACCCCTTCAGTCCTTCATGGCTGCTTCACCTTCACGTGCATGCATGGACATGGCGGACATGGCCGCCGCCGCCTACCACGTACTGACACTTGACTGCTGCATGCAAACAAAGCGGCGCACACGGTGGGCACGACGGCGTGCTTCTTCGTGAAGGACCGGCTGTACAGCTACCCGCTGCCGGGCGGGGGGCGGGGGCCGGACCCGTCGATCCCGGCGCCGTTCCTGGCGGAGCTCAGGGCGCGGTGCCCGCCGGGCGACTTCAACACGCGGCTGCCGCTGGACCGCGGCAGCGAGGCCGGCTTCGACGACTCCATCCTCCGGAACATCCGCTCCGGGCTCGCCGTCATCGCCTCCGACGCCGCGCTCGCCGACAGCAACGCCACCCGCGCGCTCGTCGACGCGTACCTCGGCCCCTCCGCGCGCAGGTTCCAGCGGGACTTCGCCGCCGCCATGGTCAAGATGGGCACCATCGGCGCCATCACCGGGGACGACGACGCCGGCGAGGTCAGGGACGTCTGCTCCGACATCAACACCAACTGATGATCGGTCGTACTCGGAGACGTACGTCGTCGGTGCGCGGCGTGACGTAGAGAAAGAGAGAGAAACAAGAAATTTCTGTGTACATTGAATTTAGTTTCTTGAGTGGATTATTAATTAGATTTCAAAAAATTTAACCGGAAATTAATTAAAATGGATTGATCGAAAAAACAGGGGGCACATGTGCGGTGGAATTGATTGACAACTTTTTGACGCAATGCAAGTACTGCAATATGCATATGCATGTGACGATTTATTGCCACGGCTGTCCTCAAAAAGATGATAAGTTCAATTCGTCCAGCGCCAGCTAAACCGCGTCTAGTCGGTAGATTCTGCTTCAGATTAAATACTGGCGGCTGTTTTGTTAGCGACTTTTAAAACAAATTCGCAAGAACACTGCATTTTATCCTTTATTCCTCCTAATAATAATTTGACAAAATTTTTATCACTATTTGTTGCGTTCAACCTAATCACCGAATCTGTCTCAGCTCGATCACCCCCGCTCGTGAAGTGCTGCCTATTTTTAGTCACTAAATTTTAGTGGGAGGGAACCAAACCGGCCCTAAATATCGTAAGTATAATAGTTTTGGGTTTTGTTAAAACGTGGTCTAGTGGAGCATCCACCTCCACAATCGTGATTCCCACTTCAGAGCCGGCCGCGGACGATTCTAATTTTTATTACCTAACCTTTCATACACCATTGCCCTCGCTATTATTTATCATTCGACTTCAAGAGACCGCTTGATAAATAGAGACTTCAAGACGGAAAACAAGTCGCAGCAGACTTAGATCAAAGATGGAGATTGCCTGGTATATTCGATGCCGAATCTCTATTTTATTTAGTTAATCTTTTGTGCATTGTCTTTGTAAACAAATTGATCTAGCATAATTGTTTCAACTTGCAACAAGTCGTATCTTCTTCAAATCGGATTAGAAAATATGAACTGAGAAATCAATAACGTAAGAAAAAGCAAAGAATTGAGGAATTGGGCCAATCTCAGAAAGAAGCCATGAAGAGGTTTATTATTAAAGAACCACAAGTTTTTCTCGCAATAATAATACAGCTGAGGAGAGCACTACACAAGATTTAGAAAAATACCGACGATCCTAATCCTAATACCCCCTCCGTCTCTGAATAAATAGGTTCCTAGAGTTGTCCTAAGTCAAACTTTTTAAACTTTGACCAATTTATTTTAGAATAATATGTCAAGATTTATGATATCAAATTAGTATCATTAGATACATCATAAAATATATTTTCATAATATGTTCGTTTTATATCATATATATTTTTACTCTTTTTTCTATAAAGTTGGTCAAACTTTAAAAAATTTGACCGGCACGGATTCTAGGAATCTATTTATTCGGGGACGGAGGGAGTAATGATTAGCCAGAGATATAAAATATTGTCCAGCAAGTTCCTGATAACATCTATCGATGACACTAACATATTTTCTATTATTTTCTTCTTTTGACACTAGACTAGATATTAGGTCTCCATTTAGTATTTCGAACTAGGCCTCATATTTAGTACGAAGCGATGGATCAACTAATCTCTCTTCTGTTGGATCGTCTAGGCCTGTTGGGCCATAAAGTCCACGATGAAGCCCAGTTAGAAGGAAGACATATATAGACTCTTCTGGTCCATCTTTTTTCTTTTGGCAGTGATTCGACAAATCTCCTTACATGAAAGCAGCACCAAAAGAGAGCCGGCCGCGAAAGGGCTGTGGTCCGGTGGAGTCTATGGACACTATCCACCAGGGATTAAATCCTGGTGTCATCTTTTTTCTAGATTTTTCCAGAATTTGCAGGTACGCGCACGGTACTGCGTGTTTCCCGCGCATTGGAGGAAAAAGGGCCGGCCAGCGTGGCCACGTCACACGTTTTTACCGGTCGTCAGATCGATCGGATAAACAGTCCAGATCATGCATTTCTCATTTTTTTTTGCAAAAAACCCCTCGAACTTTACTCGAACCAACCCATAGTCCAGTCCTCCTCACATATATTTTTTTACAAAAAAGCCCTCAAACTTTAACTAAATCAACCCGCAGTTCAGGCCTTTGAAATGGGCTAGCCTGCCTCCTGTTCGGGCGTGAATGTCGCTGGACCTGGGCCTTAGTGGGCTGAAATCGGCTCGGCGCCATTTTTTTTATTTTACTACGAATTTATTATTTATCTACATCAGTTGAAATTTTGTAAAGATCAAATAGAACAAATAAAAGTCAAAAAAATGCCAAACAAAGTTTGTTGAATTGTACAAAACTAGAAATGCACTGTAAACAAATAACACCACATGTTTTAATGTAATTTTATTGCTACAAAAGTGAAACTAAATTTATCTAGAGTTTTATGTAAATAATTTCTAGATAGCTTCTTTTTCTAAAATGTTATAAATTTTAAATGATAACTTACCCTTACCACTGATAAACTAAAAAAGCAATTAAGTTATTTTACAGGCTTTACGATTCTAAATAAAATATGTTTGTCTACACAAAAAAAATACCACACGTATGAAATAATAATATATAAAATATAATAATATAGCGAAAGAGACCTGCTGCAACAAGTTCACCGAACCTAACCAGATGTGTATAGCTCAGTTTCTAAACTAGAAATAGAGTTAGTTTCTTTATTTAAATTACTATGAAATTTTTATAGTAGCTTACCCATACCACACAAAAAAATAAAATGATTTAATGGCTTTACCAGCTCTACGATTATCCCTTATAAAAAATGTCTTCACATAAATATTACCCCGACGTATGAAATAAAAATCTATCAAATATATTAATATTGGTTTTTTCCAAAAATGTAGCAACCAAACCAATACTTATACCTGAGTTATATATTAAAAAATTATCAATAGGTTAAATCTATTACAACAAAATGGTCTCATACTAGCCTACTAGCCTACGGGGCAACACCAGTTAAATCTATTACAATAAAATAGCTTCATACTGGCCATAAGCGGTGCCTTTTCTAGTATGTTTCAGTTTCCCATCCGATCCGTATCCATCATCTTTGCTAAAAAAAATCTGCCAATCCGACACTATCGTTGAGCCGAGTGACTGAGAGCATCTCCAGCAACACTACCTAAAACACACCCCCTACTTCTTTGTTTAGATAGCTACCCATTTTTATACTACTCATATTTTATTGTTTGCTCCAGCAGTACTGCCTAAAAATGACTTCCCAAATTCATCCTTGCAGAGGATGACATATGGGGCCCACATGTCATTCTCTATCATCATATCTTCTCCCCTGCACGCATAGAAGAGAGCCATTGTAGGTGGACGCCGACGCGGAGGGGCGTGCCAAGGGAGGGTGGACGCCGGCGGAGAGGGCGTGCTTGGGGAGGGAGGACTCAGGCGGTGAGGTTGTACCTGGGGAGGTCGGACGCCGGTGGGGAGGTCGGACGCTGTTGGCCGAGAAGGGCGCCGGTCGCCGCGCCGGGGAGCTCGCAGGCCACCGCGCGCGTCGAGGCTAGAGTGTGCTTGGGGCGCGCCGCCGGGCATGGCCTCGCCGACCAGGGCAGGCCACGCCACCACGGGCAGAGTCGTGGGGAAGAACGCGGCCGATGTGGTTGCGGGAAAAAAAGAATAGGGGAATGGAGTAGGGGGCCAACAGGAATACACGGTGGGAGGGGAAAAGTTGGAGGCCAACAAATGTGGGGGTCTAGTAGGGAGCCTGCCGGAGCTGGTTTTTTGTCCACCGCTATCTAAATTGGGAGTAAGGGGTCAAGTAGGGGGTGCTGCTCGAGATGGTGTGAGGGCACCTACCGCTACCGTCTTACGGCCCGACATTGTTGGCTGCTGCGCTTGTGTACACGCGTGTGAAGCAAGAACCCCGCCATCTTGTCTCAAGTCACACGCGCTGCCCTTCGCCGGCGTTATTCACATTTCACCGCATTGGAGACGAACTCCAAAGCCAAACGGAAGTGGACTAGAACGCCGACCTATCCACATCACTTCTGCTGCCTGCATGCAAGTATTTAAGAAAATACCCAGCCAATACAGTTAATGACACTTGTTTAAGTGATACTCCCTCCGTCCAACAAAACATGCAATTCTCGCTTATCGAGGAGTCAAACATTTTGAATTTTGACCAAAGTTATATAAAAAAGTACTAATATTTTTGATACAAAAAATATACCATTAAATTAGTAATAGAATATATTTTCATAATAATTTTATTTAACGACATAAATACTAATACTTTTTATTATAACCTTGGTCAAACTTGAGTCAATTTGACCGGCACGGATCCTATAATTGCATGTTTTTATGGGCGGAGGGAGTACTGCATACGGAGTATATGATAGACTATCGATCCCATGTGTATTTGTACGGACGAAATTACACGTGGACAACTCATTATTTTTTAAATCCATACAGTTCTTTAGTATGTATAATGTTTGTGCTTGTTGTATGTAATAGGATAGAATCGTACAACATATTATGCCCTTATTCACCAGAAGTTATTGTATGGAGTACTATGTCTTATTTCTTCAAAACCGCATGTCAGGTTTCTACTTCATTAGACGAAGTACGTACCACTCTCCTACATTCATGGTTCATGCTATTAACAAGAAGCTAATGTGTGCTGCAGCGAGATTTTCTTACAAAATTCTGCTATATATATAACATTAGTATATGATATTTTGTATACTACACATACATATCAGATTTGACTTATTACATGTTATTTATTATATTTTTGACAAAAATAGGTAAGCTAATAGAAGAAAAAATAATAGAATATTTGATTACATTATAGAAGAACAATGACAAAACAACATCATATATATGTAGATGACTGTATGTTATAGATTAAAGATTTAAAGTATTTAACGTGATAGAGATGTCATGAACATTTTTAAATTAATAAGGAATGACATGGACTTAGTGGAGAATGACATGGAGACCCTGCATGGAGAGATAACATATTTAGTGAGGTCACTTAGTGGGGAATGATGTGGACATCTTGCACGAAGAGAGAAATTATCTAGTAAAATTAGCTTTATTAGAGTTATAGATACTGAACTGCTATTCAATTTGATTTGTTCTACCAGATACGCAACAAAGGTATATTTGATGTTATGTTTAAAGCGCATATGGATTTTGATCTAGTCCCATGGCCTAATATGTCTTAAAAATTTAAAGAATTTAGAGGGTGTTTAGATCACTTTATTTTGAAGGAATTAAAATCCACTCAATAAACTAGCCAATTGGGCTTGAAGTTTGACATTCCACTATTTTCCAAAGTTCACGTATAAGCCTGTTTCAAATTCATAGGGTTAGAGAGAAATGAATTCCATATATCACCATGTTATACTTCTATTTTGCAACTTATAATAGTCTCCTTCAACTCACCCCTACAGTAGAAATACAACACCTGAGTATCTCTCATATAGCCAACAATTATACACAAATATAATTCATATATAACCATATTAGCTTAATTAATATGTGGCTTAATTATGATTTTTAAAACAAATTCAATTTCAAGGTTCCAAACAAGCCCTTAAAAGAAAAGAAAGATACTCAACCCTTGTCCTTGGAATGCTTCCGGAAGTCTATAAACTACTATGTAAGTATTTCCTAATGGACTCCGTATTATTTATGCATGCCAGCCCATCCTGGGATCTGTGAAAAAAAGTGACCACTGACGAAACACTTGACCTCATCAGTGCTCTCTCACAGAGTCACAGTTCAAACAATTCTGCATTGCCATACAAATTCACTCCATAGTCCTCGTTGGAGCATCCGCGTAAGGGTTCGCTCCTCCTTAATCCGCACGAGGATCAAGTGCTCACTACGAGCTGATTTTTCGCCAATCTGGTCTGGTGAATCGCTCACAATCAGTCATAACTTGAGTTGGGTCATCCACAAACTCTCCGGATGATCACCAACCTCTCTTCATGGACATTAGACGCACTAGGGCTCTTGCACTACCTTGCTCACTCAAGGATGTTTTCTACTGATGAAATGGGCAAGAGACCCGAAATGAAGGAGGTGGTGGAGTATTTATAGCCCTACACACAAACCCTCCACGAAGGGGTAAACTGTTGCAGGAAAAAGGGGCATCAGACGCTCGGATGCATAGCATCGGACGCACCAATGCCACGAGTAACGGTAACGTGTACTGTCTCTGACAACACACGTCACAAGCATCGGACGCTAGACACTTGGGAACCTCTCTGCATGGACATTAGACACACCCCGACCCGTCTGATGTCAGCGTCCGATGTGAAGCTGACTTTCACTCCAAGTGAATAGTGTCACATGTGCGTCCGATGCCATCTCCCCGGTGCATCCGATGCACAGGAAAAACACACTATGCACTTCCTGTTGACATCAGATGCGCGTCCGATGCCAGCAGTGATAACGTCTGATGCTCTTCTGAGAGCTAAAACGACTTCGGATCGCGACGATGCCTTATGGACTTTCGATCCTTACGACCTATGGGCTATCTCTGAGCTACCTAGAGCTATGAAATAACAAGTGTGCACGACACCGAGCTATGAAATTTTTTACTATGCAAGAAATTTGTGGAAATATAAACTTCTTTGAGGCAACATGACCTTGTTTCTCGTTGCAATATAAAGCAATATTTCACAGTACAAGAAAAAGTTTGCTCAACACAAGAAATTCGTGGCAAATATGCAAACTAATTACAACCATGTCCTATTTTGTGGCAAAAACACTTACATTTAGCGACGAATTTGACTATTATCTCCACAAAAAACGTGGCAAAATTGTTACCTAGTCACAACCATTATCAAAATTGTGGCAATATGGCCAACCTCTTTCAACCAAAATCAAAATTACCATAACACAAAAATTAGTGGCAACATAGTTCAAATATTGCAAAAAGTTATGCAAACAGTGGCTAAAAACCAACCTATTTTAATAAATTTTACGTTGTTGCAATGCACCCTTGGCATTAAGGGGATTTACACCTAGTGCATGCGTCGCCATAATACGCTAGCGGTCAAACCTCAAGGCTATTCAGACTAATCGAAACAGCATGAGATCCCACTATTTGTAGTATGACCTGGGCCACCAGATCATCGCGTGAGGCACCAACAGCCCACAAAACTCCTTTCTCAAAACTTTCCAAATGCCCCAACTCTCACCAAGTGTTCCAACACTTCAAGCACATGAGTTAGAATTTTCAAAATATTTGTAGCGCTTTTCTTACCATGTCATTAGATCTAATGCACATGTTGTTAGCCTCTTTTGAAAACCTAACGTCCAAGTTTTGACACCCCAAAACCGAGATAGATTGTATTTTTGCACACATTTTGTAAGAGTTTCGACTGCCAATGGGATAAGTCTACCCCATGCTACAAATATAAAAAGCCATGGCTGATTGAGGCCAAGCAATCACACCAAATCAATCTATATTTTAGCTTTTGTTTTTTTTATCCTTTTTATCCCTTAAACCCTACTTTTCCAACCCCATATGTTATTCTTCTCTCTTCTCCATTGTGTGAGAAAGAACCCTAGTTGTTCCACCCAGCCTAGGGTACACTGGCATGTAGAGGCTAGACACAATTGTTCAAAGACCGAACCAAACTAATCGAGATTGAGACCGAAGTTTTCGGCCGCTAGTCCGATCCCATGTTTATACTACCCAAATATTTTATTGTTAGTTCAAAAATTATATGCCTAGGGTAACTGAACCAAACAAACATTTGGACTTGACAATATGTACTTTAGACTATTATTAGCGATGTCATATTTATTCTAGTAGGTTTATATTAACTATCAGTCTTATCACTTTAGGTAATCTATATATTGTATTGCATTTTTCCCCTTGAAATATGAAAAAATGGTGCTAAAAGTTACTATAAATTATAATATTTAATGGCTGTTTTGTCTCGTATAGTTAGTTCAATCATGACCGAGTGAAAGGTCCTAATATGGCTAGGTGGTGAATAGTCTAATAAAATTTACAAGGCACTAAACAAAAATTTAGCAACACACTAAGTGAAGCCTTTGACACTAGTCTACTTGGGCATTGCAAGACACCTCAACCAACAATTATAATCCTAACAAGTCTATGACACATAAAAGAAGCTGGAGAGCTACACAATCTAACTACAACACTAACTAAAACAATACTAAGGATACAAGGGGTTTCACAGAGCCTTTGTGATCGCCGATAAATACCACTTGAAGGAGCCAATCACCTACAATACTAAGGATGAAGCTAATCACTATGTAGCCAATGAGATTGAAAGGACCGTGATGCCTAAGAGGGGGGTTGAATTAGGCAACACCTAGTCAAAACCTATGCAAGAAAGTAAACTATCTAATTGTGCAACTATAGTTTTGCTAGGTGTGTTGCTATCTTTACCACAAAAGAGTTATGCGACCTAGGTTCCAATCCTATCAACTAAGCTAGAAAAGATAAATCATATAATTAAGGTAGCAAAATAAATGCAGAAGCTAAAGAGTAAGGTAGAGATACAAACTCCCATCGATGACTGGTATTTTTACCGAGGTATTGAGAAGCACGTAAGCTCCCCCTAGTCCTCGTTGGAGCCCCTCGCAAGGAATCCCTCGCAAGGGCTAAGCTCCGTAACTCCGTGTATACCTCCAGGCCTTCCCCACACTCAAGTGGGTCTCCGGTTAAGCCACTCGTGACAAAGCCTTTCCTGGATGCTCACCGCTATCTCCACTATCAAGCTTCCAGTCGAACCGCCACGGGCCTTGTTCCCTTCGGTACACGGTGGCGGCCCCACCACAAACGCGGTTGGTGTGGTCTCGCAAGAGGACTACAAGCCCCTCTGATGTACAACAATGGTGCGCGCAAGCACCGAGTGGTAACATGTATCCAAACCTCACTAAACACTAGGCATAACACATAGACCAAGCGCAAAGCGGTGGTCTAACTAGCCTAAGCACTTCGCAAAGCACCTATACTAATCACCTAGTATTTCACTAAGCACTTTGGTGGTTAGAGCAACTAAATATGAGTCTCAACTCTAGGTATGCTTCCTTGAGCTCCAACCATACTCATTTGGCCGGCCATGGGATATATATAGGGTCCCAAGAAAATAGAGTCATTGGACACACCTTTGATGGATTTTATGCGTAGCATCGGACGCTTCAGTCGGGAGCATCTGACGCGCGTCCAATGTCACATAACGGCTAGCTGCCGACTTGGCTCACAGTCACATCGGACTCTGACAGCGTCCGATGTGACACCATCTGACGCGTCCGATGTCTTCAGAGCCTCTCTGGATCATCTCTGCATAGGCATCGGACACACCTGTTGTCCAACGTCCGATGTACACCTGACACGTCCAATGTATGCTATGCAAGCTGCACAGTGTTACCGTCGCGTCTGATGTGCTCGGTCTCAGCATTCGATGCTTCTGCTGGTGCGGACTTGAGCTAGGGTTTACCATGGGTGCGTTTGACGCCTGTATGAGCAGCGTCGGATGCAGCGTCTGATGTACCATTTGCTTCGTTTCTTCGTGATTTCTTGCGCCGTCTTGGTTCCAATCTCATGCCTTGAACTTTGCTTGATCTTTGTAGGTCTTCTACTGAGCTTCAAGTTTCTTGCTTGAGGTGTTGACCATTGGATCACCACAATGCCTTCGTCCAAGTCATGTTTGCACCCTATTGGACTATAAAATAAACACTTGCAAACACATTAGTCCAACTTGGTTATGTTGATCATCAAACACCAAAATCCAAAGTTAAATGGGCCGAGGTTTATTTTTCTTACAATCTTCTCCTTTTTGGTGATTGATGACAACACGACCAAAGCAAGCAAATAGTAGATATATAATTTAAAATGCAATCTACTTGCTAGGATGCAATGCAAGGACAAGATCATATAGTGCTAAAAAATACCAAATTGAAAATACTTTTATAACTTATCTTGCCCTTGTCATAGAGTCCCTTTGTGGTATTATGGATTTAAGCCTCCCCTAACTCCATAATCCACTTCCTCCCTTTCACGGACCATCCCAAAATAATAACCACAAAAAAAATTTGAATTTTGGTTTTGGTTATGGTTATGTATTTGATTAGTTTGAGTTTGAATTTGCTTTTGGTCCTTCAAATTCTCCCACTTTGGAATCAAACACCGAAAAGGAAGACATTAGTGGCACAAGGGAGGGTCAAATTTTGTGATCCTTTTTATGTGAATCGGTGTCGTTTTATGATGGCTTTCTGTGGAGGTGTTGATTCACGCATGTGCATAACTAGTTCTCGGGAGATCTGGTCAGCTCAGGTCAGGATCATGCTTTGAATTCAACTTGTCCCTCAGGAGACTGATATAATAGGATCATCAACAATTGAGCAAACAACAAGAGGTTAAAATTTAATGAGCCTTGTTCAAGCCTTTAGAGGTGTTGGTAGTTGAGATTCAAGAGCTAGAGGAAGTAGCAAATGCCCTGGACCGCGCCATTGCCAGGATCTCGAGTTCAGAGCACGAAGTGGAGGATGAACTATGTCGAGGTGATTTTGCAAGTGGGTCTGAGACTGGGCCTTCTTAAGGCCCAGGCTCATGGCCTATCTATACATGACCTCTTCGACCACTCTTACTCCCCGCCGCCACCTCCCCTCAAACCAAATCGATGGCTCTGGATCTCTAGAGTTAGGGTTCTAGAGGCAACGACATAAGGTCATCCGACAACTTTTGAGCAGGTGGTAAGAAGATCGTGGCGACGATGGTAAGGCATACTGATTTTGGAGGATACATTCGAGAAACTTCAAGCTAGTCTGTAGGCGTGGTAGCCCTGGCGTTCTAAGGACTCTATCGGCCTGAGCTGACTCATGGGGACTGATGGTGTTCCCCCTCTTTTGTGAAAATGTCTGGAGGTGTTTTTGGAGGTGTTCAATGTTGGCTTGCAGATTTCTAAAGCCCTTGTTATGCCTGGTTATCTAGTCTTTTTCTATGTTTGATCTTTTTGGCTTAGCTTCTTGGTACTTTCCCTACATCTGTGTGATGATGTTTGTCATAGAGTATCTTGTAAGCTGATAACCTCAGTAGCTACATGTCTGCTTTCAATATAAGCAGAGTGTTTGCCTTTGGTCTAAAAAAAGATATAATAAGTGATTATTTTAAGTTTCTGTTGACGCTCAAAAGTGTCACCAATAAGAATGAATTTAGAAGAAGTATTCGGCCTATAAATTAGAGCCGAATTTGTCTTTTAGTATTGAAAGGTCGGATTTTCTAAGTGGGCCTGGTCATGTTCTAAGCTGAATAGGCCTGATTGTTTAGACTGCCGACCAGTCCTGCTATGTCCGACCAGGTGATGCTGGTCGGAGGCCTTATAGTTATTATCAATATCGAGCCTAGCGCTAATATGTGGGTCTTTCTCTTGTAAAAGACGTTTTTGGTTAATCAATATGGGCCGATAAAGTCCATTAAACCGATCTGGTCAATCCAAGATTTGGCGAGATCAGGGTTACCTTATTATGTCCGGATTGAATTCTATAGTTTGATAGAGTCCGGATAGGAAACTTGGAGATTGCATCTGGAGATGTTTCCTATTGAGATAAGACCAGCCCCCTCTATATATATGAGAGGATCATGGCCGATTGAAGTATCCAACACCAATCGATCAAAATCAATCTACTATCCCTTTTACCCTTTTTCCCCTCTACGTTGCTGTTCGACGCATCTCCCGGTGAGATTCGACGGCGTTTTAGGCGGCCTTGCTGGTCCTAGAACAACCTCTACGTGCTTCTCCCCGACGGGTCTTCCCGGGAGGAGTTCTAGAGTTAGCAACATAGGAACCCAAAACCCTAGATCGATCAAAACCGGTCTTTAGATCGGTTTCGTCGGTTTAGCCAGGGTCCCTGCTGTCTTAGGTTGAACCGCAACATCTCCGGGCGTTCTAGCCCTGCTGGTGTGTGATTCAGATAACTTCCGACATCAACACACTTTTTGGCGACTCCGCTGGGGAAGATTAAAATCTCATCTACTACCAACATGGGCGGCAAAGACGGTGCTACCGATAAGGACAACATCGTCCGTCCCACGGGCATTAACGAGCTCCCAGACGAGTTGAAGCAACAGGCGCAGACCAAGCTCGACGCCGTATTGAAGGCTTTCCTAGAAAGCTGCTCGAAGGATCGGCGCGGCAGGATCACTCAGGACAAGGAGCCGGACTTCAGCGAGATCGTCCCTACCACGACAAATACAAACGCTGAAGACACTTCTGACAACGTAAAAGATAAGGTACCTGAAGATCCTTAGCCTACCCATGCTGATTATTCTGCAATGCTAGTTGATTCTTCAAAACTCTTACCAATACTATCCAGCATTCATTTAAATTGCTTAGCGACCGCATGGATAAGATGGAAGGTAAAACTGTCGAACCCGAAGTCCCAATCGCGCAACCCCAGTTCGGCATGCCTTCTAATTCTTTTAGAGGACAAACTTCACATGTTAATTTCGGACAATTAGGGTTTACTGAGACCAAGGGTGGTGAAGCCGGTACCTCGACAACTACCAACCATGTTCATCATGGCGCTGGTCGGACTATGCAGATCGACCAGGGTACCTCGGCAAACAGGACTTCGAGAGGGCAGGGAACAGTGTTACCCAACCCGCCGAAGTCGCCAAGCCACAATCCCATGCATGGTGGCACCACCGACCTTGCCAACACCGATTTTGGACGAGCCATAAATCGGTTTAAGGAAGAAATAACTAGGTCGCTTGAGACTAGTTTAGGGGTCCAATTCAAGCCTACCAGGACCACTTATTCTAAACCGTACCCTTCATATTTCGATTTTATGAAAGCACCTGACGGTTGGAGGGTACCAGATTTTTATAAGTTTTGTGGTGACGGTAGTAAAACGACTATGGAACACGTCAGCATGTTCCTCGCTCAAATGGGTGAAGCTAGTACTTTAGATTTTATGAACATACAACATTTTTCTTTGTCTCTTACTGGTACAGCTTTCGCCTGGTTTACGTCAATACCTGAGTGCACCGTAGGTTCTTGGGCTGAATTAGAAGAAAAATTTCACAATCACTTTTATGACGGAGTCCAAGAAACTAGGTTGTCTCATCTTACATCGGTTCGGCAAGGACGTAGCGAGTCGGTGGCCGATTTCTTTAAACATTTTATGGAAATTAAAAACCGGTGTTTCCATTTGAGGATCTCCGACAGAGATCTAACATATCTATGTCTAGCTAGCCTGCGTCAAGAGATCAAAGACAAACTTGAGCATCATGATTTCTTTAACATAAATCAACTGTTGCAAAAGGCCGTTTCGATAGAATCGCGCTTCAAAGAACCCTATGATCCTCATAAGACTCATCAGTCGGGCGTGCATATTGCCGAGATAAATTCTGATATTTCTGACGATGAGTCTAAAGATTGTTACGCTGTCGAGATTTTATGGCCGGCGCAGAATAAATTAGTCACTTGTCCTTCCCTTAAATCAATTAAGAAGAATCAGGGTGAGGAAGTAAAATTTACTTTTGATTTCTCTAAATGCGACCGAATATTTGATGAATTACTTAAATTCAATTATCTTAAAATTAATTATACTTTGCCGTCACCCGATGAATTAAAAAGGAGAGCTTACTGCAAATTCCATAATTCTTTTTCTCATGCCACTAATGATTGCAATGTTTTCCGTCGGCAGGTGAAATGACCTGATTTTCAGTGAAGGGAAAATCCACAGGGTCAAGTGTAATGAAACTCTTTCGAGTCAAATTACCCGATAATCCAGTTAATTATCATAATCCATACTTCGAATAAAGGTACTTAATACGGTATTACATTTATTACATTGCCAACAGGCGAGAATTTAAATAAACACCATCCGAAACAGCTTGTAGACGAAGAAGCGCGATCGAACTCCACACTTGAGCGTAGAAGCGAAAACCCCCTACTCATCGAACTCCTCGGAGTGGTACTCCTCCTCGGAACCTGAAACCTCAATTTTCAGTACGATTTGTACTGGCCACACTTTCCCATCCTATATATGAATTATATGTGGTAGTGGATGCAATAGGTAAAAGAAATTCAGACCTAACCGGCTAGGTTTTCCTATGCATAACAGTATAATAATTATGTATGTTTATCATGTTTCACCATTTCAACTCATCACCATATCCATCACCAATACACCATTCCCACCCACACACACATACTCTCGCTCAGTCGACAGAGGCCAGCTCCCTCCCAGCCTTTGTCTCAACGGCCCGCAGTCTCACCTGACTCACGGCCGGCACACTCTTACCAGAGGGAGAAGAGAGAAGCTCTCACTAGTCGGCAAAAGGTCAGGGAAAAAGGTCCGCAGCCAACAAGTTGGCTAACGTATCGATCGATCAACCATACACTCTGCAGAGGTTCTACAATATCCACAAGATCGCCATCATCAGCACCCCGGATGTGCCTAGGCGGATACCGATCGCTTGCCAGCCTAGAGTAATGCCACCCTACCACTCAGCCCTGGATTCACCTCAAGTATGTCTGGGTGGCTAAGTCTGTGAAGTCACGTTCCCTCTCCCGTAGGGGGAGCCGCGATCGTCTCGGAAGGGTGTGGGACTCTGATACCCGTACCTTCCTCGCACTCTCTCGCCTAGCAGTAGTGGCATCACCCTACCAGGTAGTCCGACCGTCCCCGTCCATAAGGAGCGAGTGGCATGTAAAGGTATTTCCCCGTGGTCCAGATCCCGCACCAATCTAGGGTGACTAAGCCGGAATATCTTCTCAAAGGTTTTCATTATATGTGCCACCACAGCACGCTCCTGATCCGGGTTCCACCAACGGCTCACACCCGGATCCACCTCATGTCACCATTTAACCCGCCACAGGTTTTACACCACAGGGGCCTCCAGATATGCCCCACGGCAAGACTTGCACTAGGCTCGTCGTATATTCCGGCTCGGTCGACACAACCCTCACCACCATACTCACCCAAAACACACGCAGCACACTCCCCGATATACACCATATAACGATATGCACCGGTTCTCACCGTAGCATAATATATATGATCAAGATAGTATTAGCAGCGCGTGTATCTATCCTATCAGCTGGGCAGCATGGGATAGGTTGCGTCAAGGTATGGGCTTACAAGCAATTCTATCATGCAAGTCCTGTAGTGAGCATCATTAAATTAGAAATGTAATTTTAGCATGCGTAATGGGATCTACGAGGTTGGATGGGCTGTGGCACCTTGAGATTGATCGTCGCCTTGTTCCTCCTCGTAGTCGTGATCCTCCTTGTCAGACGTCCCTTCCGGTTCTGAAAACGTACAAATACGGTCGCATTAGCGACATCTATAGAATAGCACAAAGAACGAATGAAAATTCAAAAGATCCAAATGCGCTCAATCATGGTACCATTAGGTAGATATCGATTTTAGATGAATTTAGCAACTTGAATCACTATTTTTGAAGTCCGTATGAATTAGTTATGAATTTCCGAAGTTTATACTATTTTCTGAAAATAACAAATGGCCGATTTAACCAGGTGCTGACACGTGTCCAAAACTGATTGGCTGGTGCATTTGTACAATATGACAGGTGGGTTTGCGGTCAGCATTGACTCGGTCCACGGGTGATGACGTCAGCATAACGTCATGATGACGTCATCGCAGGGTTCGGAGTGGGCCTGGCGGACCGGGCTTGGGCCGAACTTGGGCCAGACCGGGCCGCCACGTGTCGAGTACACAAAGCGTCACGTGTTGGGCTTTGGGTCAGGCTGGGCCGAGCGTGCTTTACGGACCGTGAGCCTCGAGGGCGTCGAGACCCACCCTCGAATAAGTCGTGGTCTCCCTCGGCTCGAGCCTCGGACGAATCGGACATTACCTCGAGGCCTCTTCAGCCTCGAGCCTCGGGCGAATCAGAAAATGGTCTCGAGGCCTCCTACAGCCTCGGCCTCGGGCGAGACGGACATTACCTCGAGGCCTCCTTCGGCCTCGAGCCTCGGACGTGACGGACAACTGCTTCGAGGCCTTCTACAGCCTCGAGCCTCGGACGAGACGGACAACTGCTTCGAGGCCTTCTACAGCCTCGAGCCTCGGACGAGACGGACAACTGCTTCGAGGCCTCCTTCAGCCTCGAGGCCTCGGGCGAATCGCAGTTTTCTCTGAGACCTCACTCATGCCTCGGGCGAATCGGACAATCGCTTCGAGGCCTCCTTCAACCTCGAGCCTCGGGCGAGACGGACTTTGGCTCCGAGGCCTCCTTCAACCTCGAGCCTCGGGCGAGACGGACTTTGGCTCCGAGGCCTCCTTCAACCTCGAGCCTCGGGCGAGACGGGCTTTGGCTCCGAGGCCTCCTTCAACCTCGAGCCTCGGCGTTCTCTCCCCTTTCTCCTCTGTTTTGTTACGGCGGCGCCCCGCTAACGACGAGCCCGCGTCGGTGATCAACTTCTCCTCTTCGGACTCGACTCTGTGCTCCAGCGTAACCGTGTTCCTACGGCGATTCGATCCAAACCACCAATTGCCCGATCCAGTGCTCCTAGCGGCCGGCGTAGAGGGTCTGGCGGCGGAGCCACGACGGTGCTTTGCCGTGGACGGCTCTGCACACTCCCAGCCAAATTCGTGCATACACGCTCTTTCCACGTATCAGAGCGTGTATGCACGAATTTGGCTGGGAGTGTGCAGAGCCGTCCACGGCAAAGCACGAGTGAGGACAAAGTGCGCAGAAAAGACTGGTGTTGGTCTGTGGGGATAGTCTAGGTCCTATGAAAGCTGCCAGATGTAAGCGGGCCCGGCCTCGAGGAGGCGGGACGTTACAGCAGGTCCAATCGGCCCTCAATGAAGGACGATTGAGTCTAACTGAGATGCAGATCAGTACTACTCCTTTCCCAGTACACATGGTGGAAGCAGGGAATCCCGCCATTATGATTCGTCCAGAGCAAGCCGGTACGACCAAAGGCAAGAATGTTGTTATCGGTGAACCACGAGTCGCACCGAATACTGAGAGTGATTCGAGGCGCAAAGTGGTGCTCGAGAAGGGTGATGACGGCAAAAGCAAGCTCACCATTACTGCAGGGTCAGCACGACACCTGTATAAACAAAGATATTTCGAGACCAAGGCAGCACAACAAAGGCCGACCAGGTCGGGTCCTCAAGCCGACCAGTCCGGTTCATCTTCAAAGCAACCGGAGCAGAAGGCCGACCAGGTAAAGTCGGTCTCTGCCAATTCTGGTAGGATCAATAAACCGACTGATACAGTCGGTGTAACCATATATGAAAACTCTACCCTTTCCGGGGTACGTGTCATCCGCACTTTTGTCCCGCAGAGACCTGAAGTTGGCACTTGGAAGACTAATGCGGACAGGAGTAAAGGGAAAGTCGCCAGAGAACCGTGTACTTTTGACAAGCTCATGGCCAAATACAAGCAGCAAAAGGCCGATTCCTAGAGTCGGCCCTTAAAAAAGAGAGATTCTACTCCTCCGAAGCGTGAGAATGAGAAATCCAAACAAATGGTGGTGTCACAGGCGACGCATCCGGCACCAAAGGCTGGCCCGCATTATTATCAGTGGGCCCCTCCTATTTCGCCACCACCACAATGGGGTCCTCAAGGGGTGTGGGTGCCTTACCCTATGCCGGCACATATGTATTACCAGCCAGGATGGGGAATGCCTACTAATCAGCCTGCAAGAGTCTCAATATTTGATCGCTTGGGTGATCAGCCGAGTTCCAGCCAGAATCGGCAAGTCACTCCAAGGGCTTTAATATCTCAGGAGACCAGGAAGACGCAGACGCGACAGGTCTATGTGCCTAAGAAGGTGAAAAGTGCTCTTGTTGCTTCTCCGACCAGATCCGACCCAGTCCCTACTATCATAATCGGGTCTATGGAAGTACCTCTTGTCAATGAACCTGAGCTTATGGTGGTTGAGGAGCCAGCAACCGAAGAGGTCCCAGAGACTCAAGATACTCTGGCTGAGGCAGAAAAGCCTGTCGAGCGTGACCCCAAGTACATGCAGCCCAGATGGTGTCCTCCTGGTCTGACTAAGACTCAACGAAGGAAGCTGCAGAGGGCCCGTTGCAACAAACAGAGGAAGGAGCGGCTTGACAAAATGAGGGAGGACATATTCAACTCGACGCATCCTGTTTTCCCTCAGGGCAAGCGAGGAGGTGAAGAGCCTGCTTGCAATCAAAGGCCGACCTTGACGATAGTGGAGCTAAAAGGGTCGGATCCTGAGCCGACCAGTTCTGGTACTGAATCTACTCAAGTGGCCTCAGAATCAATCAGGTCGGATACCGATCCGACCATCGTAGTACAAGCACCGACCAGTTTAGTGGTCAAGCAAGTTGAATCGGCTACTACTGGATCCGGAAGAGAGTCAACCCGATCAGAATCTAGGACCGAATCAGTTCATAATGTACCGATGGGTTTAACCTCACTTCTTAATAACCCTATTTCCTCCACTGGTATTACTGCGACCAGTGAAGAATTATCTGAAAAACTAGATGAGGAGATGGTGGATTATGAACCTTACCCAGAAAGGGCAGAGGTCAATGTAGTTTATTTATCGGCCGACTATTACGTGGTCGGAGATGATTCAACGGCAGCGGAGTTCAACTTCGCCACGCAGACTGCTGTATTCCAGAAACCAGAGGAATCCGTCAATCATCTTAAGCCGTTGCATATAAAGGGTCACATCAATGGTACACCAGTTCACAAAATGCTGGTCGACAGTGGGGCAATTATGAATTTGATGCCATACTTGCTTTATCAGAAGCTTGGCGGTACCGATGAAGAGCTGATTAAGACCAACATGACTATTACTGGAGTCGGAGGAGGAGATCCCATTCCGGCCAAGGGAGTTGCGTCCATGGAACTGACCGTTGGGAGCAAGACTTTGGCCACTGCTTTCTTCGTCGCCGACATACAAGGTAGCTATAATCTTATACTTGGACGTGACTGGATTCATGCTAATCGGTGCATACCTTCTAGTTTGCATCAGTTTCTCATTCAATGGGTGGGAGACGATGTTGAGGTAGTGCACTCAGATTCATCGGCCTATGTAGCTACGGCCGATGCTCCTTTGCTCGGGGGGCATGATACGCTTGTCTGTCTGGTCGGGACCTTTCTGATTTTTAGTTTGTTAGTGTTACCCGGGAAGGTTTTGTACCAATGTCTTTAAAACCGACCGACAATCGGTTCAACATTATCATGTAATTTGATGGATGCTAATGTTGATTGGTTGAAACATCGTGTCGAACAGTATCGGGCTCATGAGGCTGATACTTGTGAAGCTATTGATGATTTTGATGAGCTCAATAAGTTGGGCCAAGGTTTTACGTCGACCGACCCTTTGGAACAAATAGATATTGGGGATGGTTCTGTACCAAGGCCGACCTTTGTAAATCAAAATCTTGAGGCCGATTATAAGCTAAGATTAATCACCCTATTGAAAGAGTTTTTTGATTGCTTTGCATGGAATTATACAGAGATGCCTGGATTAAGTCGAGAACTTGTCGAGCATCGACTTCCTATCAAGCCAGGATTCCGACCATTCAAACAGCATCCTCGCCGCTTTAGTTCTACAATATATGACCAGATTAAAGAGGAAATTAATCGGTTATTGCAAGCGGGATTTATCCGACCATGCAGATATGCGGAGTGGGTCTCTAACATCGTGCCTGTAGAAAAGAAAGATACTGGGAAAATCAGGGTTTGCATTGATTTTAGAGATTTAAATAGAGCTACTCCTAAAGACGAATACCCTATGCCTATAGCCGATATGTTGATTAATGATGCTTCAGGACACCAGGTTGTCAGTTTTCTTGACGGCAATGCTGGTTATAATTAGATATTCATGGCCGAAGAGGATATGTTTGTGGGGGTATAAACCTAGGTACCCTCACGATCGGACTTGGGCTGCTTCATGAAGGCTGGCCCAACTTGCTGTGAAGGTCCGTGGCGTTAGTACTTAGCTGGTCGGACAGGCGGCCCAGCTAAACGGATAACGACGCGGAGGCCTTCTCAGAACTGGAAAGCAAGGAAGTATAGTCGGTTAGGAAAGATATCATGTCCTTCACGATATGGATTTGTAATCGACTAGGTTTCCTTATTGTATTACAAGATTCGATCTTCTAAAGATCTGTAACCCTGCTCCTCGTGGCTATATAACACGAGCAGGGACCCCCTCTAAAAAACAGATTCATCAATATACAGAGTAGATAACTCGACGCAGGACGTAGGGTGTTACACTGAACTCGGCGGCCCGAACCTGGATAAACCGTGGTGTTCATCTAGTTCCGTTCTTGTGTCACGTCCGGATCATCGTTCCACGCGCCTTCCCCACTAATCTACCACCTTGGGCATACCCCTAGGTGGGCTATCGACCATATTTCGTCGACAGCTGGCACCCACCATGGGGAGTGTGCCTGCGAACGTCATGACGACTCGGATGGTTTCTTTCCCGGCTTCCATGGATCTTCCGGCGGGCTTGGCGTTCACCGTCGGGTCTTTTTCGTGGGTCACCGGAGGTGACCTAGTCGTCGGAAGCATGGGGACGCTCCAAGCATCTTAGCCACTGGGAGCACCGACGTCGAGATCGGAGCCCCCGAACAAAACGACGCTTCCCCGTTACCAAGGGCGGCGCATCGACAACTCCGACCTAATCGAATCCATCGATCAGGTCACGGCGGGCATCGCCGAAACCCTCGCTTTGGCAGACTCGATCGAAGATCGTTCGCCTCAGCACGAGTATGACGAGGAAGAGTGGCAACAACCTCGACGACCGGCTCGTGCTAGGAGACATGCGTAACTTCCAACCTGTCTGGTCATCACTTCCACCCCTGCGGGTCGCTCTGCCCTGTTTTGCCCTCCCCGGAAGTCCAAACCAAGCAGGACGAAACATAGTTTTTTTGCTCCTGTCTTTCCTCATGGATTGACAAACTCAGCCTCGATATATGAGGAACAAGTCATGGGACTCTTCCAGAGCCGTACCAAGAACCGGCGTACTCTGGATAAACATTCGTCCAACTTCAAGCAATCTGGCGCCAATGTTTGCATGGCAGTTTTAACCTCCGCTTCTGCATCAAGCGCCGGATCGACCAGGTCCAACTCACCAAACCGGACGCCGGATTATCCCCCAGGTTTCGGGCCCCTACCACGCTATGGGGGCTCGGTATTCGCTATCAGTCATGATGAGCCGGCAGTAGACGGGGAAACAGATGAGGCCAAAGCTCAGCGTTTAGCCAGAAACGCTGACAGAGCTACTCGGAGAGTAGCTGAGGCTAATGGTGGACAGCGCATACAACGCAACCTCGATGACGCATTCGACATGTGCGATAACCGTCAAGTCCACAGAACCCCCCAAGCTAATCTCGCCATGGCAATGAGCCTGGTCGAGAATCTCCCGGTGACACCTCAGCTCGAGCAGCTCGGAGCGTATCTGAAGGCATCCCTGGTACAAGTGCAAGACCAGGCGGTAGGACCATCTCACGCCGCTCCCACCGGATCTAGGAGAAGCCGCAGGGATCCGGAACCTCGACCAGCGTCTAGCAGTAATCAGGATCGCCGCAACGATCATAATAATCATAGAGGCGGCCAAGACGACGAAGCCGACCAGCGTGCCAGGAATAATCCAAGTGTTGGGCCCCGGGACCTGCACGACCACATCACTGAAAAGTCTGATGTACGCAATCACATTGAGGGTTCTAAGGACACAAGGCTCCGTCAGGAGATGGAAAGACGAAACAAATGGGATCGCGAGCACGGCCTCCTAGATCAAACCCTCACTGGTCCAAGACAATTTACAAGAAGGCTCCGGTCTGTCGTCTGGCCAAGAGGTTTCAAGATCCACGACCTGAGGTCGTACGATGGAAAGGCAGATCCTCGTCAATGGATCATGCTATACGAAACGACAGTACGGGCAACCGGCAGAGGAGGAGATGTCATGGCCAACTATTTGCCCGTGGTCCTTAATCAAGCTGCAAGCCAGTGGCTCCTGAGCCTCCCTTCCGATTCCATTGACAGTTGGTCTGACCTGAAAAGGCATTCATATCCAACTTCAAAGCTACTTGTCAACAGCCTGCCAGCAAATATGATCTAGAGCGCGTCAAAGACCGCCCTAGCGAACTGTTACGAGAATACATCCGCCGTTTCTCTGATGCCCGAATCCGGGTAGCCAACGTCACTGATGATGAATCTATCTCAGCTTTCATCAGAGGATTACATCATCACGAAGGGCTTAGGAATAAGCTATTGCGCAAGGAACCAAGAACGGTCGAAGAACTACTTAATATAGCCCAGAGCTGGGCTCGGGCGAAAGAATATAACACACAGCTTGCGGACGATCGCCGAGACCAGAGGCCTCGGCACGATGATCGCCAACGAAATGATTACCGTGGCGACCGGCGCGACGAAGCCCACGACGATCATCGCGAAAGGTTCCGGGATAATCGCCGCCCTAACCGAAGGTTCGATAGCCGAGATGAAAGAAGAAGACAGCCAAACCCTGGTCGAGCACCGGGTAATGAGGTTAATAACACCAAGGCCAGAGGCAAGCGCAACTATGATTCAGCTTACTCCAAGATCCTGAAGCAAGATTGCCCGGCACACCCTGGCGTAGGACACACGATGGAGGAGTGCAGGGGGTTTAAAGCCATATTCCGCAATGGCTCGAAGAAACAACGCCCCAACACCGAAGATGACCCTCCGAAGCGACGCGAGGGAAAAGGTCCTCAAGAAGATGATGAAGACGACCAGGACCCAAGACGAAACCCGAAGCACGGAGGCTTCAGAGAGGCCGAAAAGTCTGTGCGAACCATATTCAACGGGAAGGCGATCCTGGCCGATAAAAGAGTCCGCAAGCTAATCGAGCGTGCAGTCTACTCCGTTGACCGAGTTGACGAGAGGATATCAGACCCCAACTACCTGGCCTGGTCACACCAAGAAATTTCGTTCAGCAGAGCTGATCAGTGGGCCAGGGTTCCTGAACCTGGTCGTTTCCCGCTTGTTGTTGACCCAACTATTGACGGGGTATGATTCGAAAGAGTGTTGGTCGATGGTGGCAGTGCCCTCGACATATTATTCAAGCACGCGCTACCAGAGCTCGGCATCAAGTCAAGTGACCTGGAACCTTATGATGCTCCTTTTTGGGGAATCCTCCCGTCCCAAGCTTCCCAGCCTTTGGGACAAATCACTCTACCAGTCCAGTTTGGCATAAAGGAACGCCACCGCATCTGCTACATTAATTTTATCGTAGCAGACTTTGAAGGGTCTTATCACGCATTGTTAGGCCGACCGGCCCTGACAAAGTTCATGGCGGTTCCGCACTACACCTACTTACTGCTGAAAATGCCATCTGAGAACGGCGTTTTAAGCATAAGGGGAAGCATCTCCACGGCTTATGAATGTGAGAAGGAAAGTTTCGCTACTGCTCAAGCTCATGACCTCTCAATCCGCATGGAGGAAACACGCGTAGACGCGATCAAAGTGGCTCCAGAGGACCAGTCTATCCCAGTCAAGGAAGCTAAGCGCGCGGCGACCAGAAGCAAAGGATTTCAAGGAGGTGGAGCTGATCGAAGGAGATGCAAGCAAAACGACACACATTGGGGTCGATCTCGACCCCAAATAGGAAGACGCGCTCGTCAGCTTCCTGAGGGAGAACGTAAGCGTTTTCGTGTGGAAACCCGCAGACATGCCCGGTGTACCTCGAGAGCTGGTCGAGCACTCCTTAGATGTTTCGAAGACCGCCAAGCCAATCAAGCAGAAGTTACGACGGTTCGCTCGCGACAAAAAGGAGGCTATTAGGGTAGAAATCACCCGGCTCTTAGCTGCCGGATTTATAAAAGAAGTGTATCATCCGGAGTGGCTTGCTAACCCAGTTTTAGTCCAAAAGAAGAATAAAGAATGGAGAATGTGCGTTGATTATACCGACCTTAACAAACACTGCCCTAAAGACTCCTTTGCTTTACCCCGCATCGACGAACTCGTCGATTCTACGGCTGGGTGCGAGCTTTTGTCCTTCCTTGATTGTTATTTCGGATACCACCAAATTTCTCTGAGAGAAGAAGACCAACCCAAAACATCGTTCATTACCCCTTTTGGGACATATTGCTACACAACGATGTCCTTCGGCCTCAAAAACACAGGGGCCACGTACCAAAGGGCGATTCAAAAATGTTTAGACGAGGAAATCCGAGCAGAGCTCGTAGCAGCTTATGTAGACGATATTGTCGTAAAAACAAAGCGGACCTCTACATTGGTAGACGGCCTACGCGCAACTTTTGCGGCCCTGAATAAATTCCGGTGGAAGCTCAACCCTAAAAAATGTACCTTCAGGGTCCCGTCTGGTATCCTATTAGGCAACATAGTAAGCTAAGACGGCCTGCGGCCCAACCCGGAAAAAGTCCAGGCTGTACTAAAAATGAAGCCTCCAAAAAACGTCAAAGATGTCCAAAAGTTGACGGGATGCATGGCCGCTCTAAGCCGTTACATCTCACGACTAGGAGAAAAAGGCCTTCCGTTTTTCAGGTTACTCAAAGCTTCTGAGAAGTTTGAGTGGTCGGAAGAAGCCAAAACCGCCTTTCAAGGGCTCAAGTAGTTTCTCACAACACCACCCCTGCTAGCCGCACCAATTGACGTTGAAACTTTGCTAGTTTATATAGCGGCTACTGATCGGGTCATAAGCACGGTCATAGTCGTGGAACGAGAAGAAGAAGGGCACGCGTACAAGGTGCAACGTCCGGTCTATTACATCAGTGAGGTACTCAACGATTCAAAATCAAGGTATGCACAGGTACAAAAATTATTATATGCGATATTAATTACCTCTTGCAAACTGCGACATTATTTTGACTATTACTCTATCGCGGTGGTTACTGAGTACCCACTGGGAGACATTTTGCATAACAAGGATGCCAATGGTCGTATAGTCAAATGGGCTCTAGAGTTAGCCCCCTTTTCCCTTGAGTTTCGCAGTCGCACCTCCATTAAATCCCAGGCGCTCGTCGACTTCGTCGTCGAATGGACGGATATGACAACCCCAATCCCTCCGACCAGCACCGAGCACTGGGTAATGTACTTCGATGGGTCATTAAACCTCGAGGGAGCAGGAGCCAGGGTATACTTTATTTCGCCTTCCGGAGACAAGCTGAGCTATGTCCTCCGGATTCATTTTACAGCTTCCAACAACGCAACAGAATACGAAGCCTGCCTGCACGGCCTTCGAATTGCGATCGAGCTTGGAGTCAAAAGGCTAGAAGTCTTCGGCGACTCTGCCCTGGTCATAGACCAAGTCAATAAAGATTGGGACATCACCAACAAAAAGATGGACGCCTACGTTGCCCAGATAAGAAAACTCGAGGGAAAGTTTTATGGTCTTCAATTCCAGCACGTCGTATGGGCAGACAATCAAGCCGCCGACGCTCTCTCCAAAATAGGTTCGTCCCGAGCTCAAATCCCTCATGGCGTGTTTGTCCAGGACCTGGTCAAGCCATCTTTCGAACAAGAAACATTCGGGACTGCCGAGCAGACCCCGACCGACGAGACAGTCGCTTTAGTACAGCGAACAGTTGACGATTGGAGGGAGCAGTTTTTAAGATATCTCACTAGCGTGGACGTTCCTCAAGATAAGATTGCAGCCGAGCGCCTCATTCGGCGTAGTAAATAGTACATCTTGGTAGATGGAAAGCTTATGCGCAAGAATGCGAAAGAAGAACTACTCCTGAAGTGTGTTTCCCAAAAAGAAGGCACACGAATCTTAGCAGATATCCACGCTGGAATATGTGGTAACCACGCCGCTTCCCGAACGCTGGTCGAGAAAGCATTCCGAGCAGGCTTCTATTGGCCCTCTGTCGTCGCCGATGCAGAAAAACTGGTCAAGTACTGTGAAGGATGCCAGTTCTTTGCCAAACAAACACATGTTCCGGCGCATGACCTCCAGGCAGTACCAGCGTCTTGGCCATTTTCGTGCTGGGGTCTAGATATGATCGGGCCATTCAAAACAGTACCAGGCGGTTTCAGATACGTCTACGTCATAATCGACAAATTCTCTAAATGGATCGAGTACAAGCCGCTGGTCAAATCCACAACCCAAAAGGCAGCAGAGCTGCTGGATGATGTTATCCATGGTTTTGGTCTACCTAATTGTATCATCACCGATCTCGGTTCAACTTTCACCGGCTCGGACTTTTGGGATTTTTGCGACGAAAGAAGCATAGTCATCAAATACGTCTCCGTAGCTCACCCACGAGCCAACGGCCAGGTAGAGCGAGCGAATGGGATGATACTTGATGCATTAAAGAAAAGGCTGCACAGAGCAAACGACCAAGATCAAAAGGCCGGCCGATGGCTGAAAGAATTACCAACAGTGGTATGGGGCCTTTGTACGCAACCTAGCAGAAACACGAGCGTCTCGCCGTATTATATGGTGTTCGGCGCAGAAGCAGTTTTACCAGCAGACATCGCATTCAGATCGCCCAAAGTGGAGCAATACAACCAGGACAAATCCGACCAAGCCAGAGAGCTAGAAGTCAACTGCATTGAGGAACGAAGATTGGACTCGTGCGTCCGAACCGCAAAGTACATCGAGGGGTTGCGAAGGTACTTCAACCGCAACGTCAAAGAAAGATTCTTCGCTGTAGGAGACCTGGTCCTGAGACGAATCCAAAATACCGCCGAACTACACAAACTCTCATCTCACTGGGAAGGCCCCTATCTTGTTAAACAAGTTACAAGACCCACTTCTTACAGGTTAACTGACCTAAATGGGACCGATGTCCCAAACTCCTGGCACATCGACCAGCTCCGGCATTTTTATGCATAGCTACCTGAGGATTAAAAGATATGTACTTACCTCTGTACTTTCATAGTATATTATAAATAAACATCGTCGTCTTTTTCCCAAACGTGATTCTCTTTTTCATCACAAGCTACTTCAGACAATCGAATAAGGCACAAACATACAAAGATACAATATAATTTTCCTTAGTCCGGAACGATTAGTTGTCCGCAAGAGCTAACTTAATACATTCATGGTCTTATGGAGCGCTGGGCTCCCCAGGCTCCTCGAACAGGTCCAGGTCTTTCTTTGCACGACTGTACCCGACAGTGCATAAAATTGGCAGTAATTTGGATTCCATCAGCAGTCATCTCCCTCATCAAACCAAGCAGCTCCCGGACCTGTTCCATGTCGCTCGCGGAAGGCTTCGACGACCAGGTCCAACTCGATTCAACTACCTTCCCCACGTCACAACTTAAAGCGGGCGTTTGGCACTGCTCCATGTAGAACCATTTCTCTTGCCAGCCGCTCACATTACTCTGCAGAGGCACGTTGATGTACTCAGACGCCATCCCCTCGCGCAGCAGGACATATGCGCTACCCGCAATGCGCGACCCACGACTGTTCTTCTTCAGTTGGAAGAAATAGCGAAACAAGTTGAAGTGCGGCTGTATTCCGAGGAACGCCTCACACAAGTGAATGAAAATAGACACAGATAGAATGGAATTTGGGCCAAGATTACAAAGTCCGATTCCCCCAGAAATCAAGCAATCGGCGGAGGAACGCATGGCACGGCAGACCAAATCCTCTAATGAAATAATCCTCAAAAACAACTATCTCATCAGCATTGGGTTGAAGATAGGCCTCACCAGTGGGTGCTCTCCACCCACCGGTCACTCTGTCAGGCAGAAGTCCGCTGGCGGCGAGGCGGCCGACACTCTCCTCCATGCTCCTCGACGGAACCCATTCCTGATCCAATCTCACAGTCGTCGCCGCCGCAGGTTTCTTCGCCTTCCACGCCATTGGATTCGCCAGAAAAATGCGAGTTTCGCCGCCGAGTCTACTGCTTTGGATCTAGGGCTACAGTGCAAGATGTGGCGAAAGGCAAGGAAATGGGGAACGACAACGGTTAGGGTAAGTTTCGAGTATGCGGGGTTTGTCTTTACAACCTACTGCGCGACTCTCCGGGATTTTCATTCGCCGCGAAAAAGGCTATTCGTACGATAACAATCATTACGGCCCATTTCACCGGCCCAAGAGTAAGGCCCTCTATGATTCAACAAATTTTTCTTTTTAATATTAATAATAAGCGCCAAGCCTTCTCAGTAAAGCTGGGGACCGGTCAGATGACCAGTTACAGGCACACACGTGGCAGAGCTGCGTTGGCTTCAGGACCAGGTCCACCAGTTATACTGGGGACTGGTCGGCTCCTTCGCCAGCCTTCTCAGCAAAGCTGGGTACTGGTCAGATGACCAGTTACAGGCACACATGTGGCAGAGCTGCGTTGGCTTCAGGACCAGCTCCACCAGTTATACTGGGGACGGGTCGGCTCCTTCGCCAGCCTTCTCAGCAAAGCTGGGGACTGGTCAGATGACCAGTTACAGGCACACATGTGGAAGAGCTTCGTTGGCTTCAGGACCAGCTCCACCAGTTATACTGGGGACTGGTCGGCTCCTTGGCCAGCCTTCTCAGCAAAGCTGGGGACTGGTCAGATGACGAGTTACAGGCACACACGTGGCAGAGCTGCGTTGACTTCAGGACCAGCTCCACCAGTTATACTGGGGACTGGTCGGCTCCTTCGCTAGCCTTCTCAGCAAAGCTGGGGACTGGTCAGATGACCAGTTACAAGCACACACGTGGCAGAGCTGCGTTGGCTTCAGGACCAGCTCCACCAGTTATACTGGGGACTGGTCGGCTCCTTCGCCAGCCTTCTCAGCAAAGCTGGGGACTCGTCAGATGACCAGTTACAGGCACACATGTGGCAGAGCTGCGTTGGCTTCAGGACCAGCTCCACCAGTTATACTGGGGACGGGTCGGCTCCTTCGCCAGCCTTCTCAGCAAAGCTGGGGACTGGTCAGATGACCAGTTACAGGCACACATGTGGAAGAGCTTCGTTGGCTTCAGGACCAGCTCCACCAGTTATACTGGGGACTGGTCGGCTCCTTCGCCAGCCTTCTCAGCAAAGGTGGGGACTGGTCAGATGACCAGTTACAGGCACACACGTGGCAGAGCTGCGTTGGCTTCAGGACCAGCTCCACCAGTTATACTGGGGACTGGTCGGCTCCTTCGCCAGCCTTCTCAGCAAAGCTGGGGACTGGTCAGATGACCAGTTACAGGCACACACGTGGCAGAGCTGCGTTGGCTTCAGGACCAGCTCCACCAGTTATACTGGGGACTAGTCGGCTCCTTCGCCAGCCTTCTCAGCAAAGCTGGGGACTCGTAAGATGACCAGTTACAGGCACAAACATGGCAGAGCTGCGTTGGCTTCAGGACCAGCTCCACCAGTTATACTGGGGACTGGTCGGCTTCTCCGCCAGTTTTCTCAGCAAAGCTGGGGACTGGTTAGATGACCACTTACATTATTGCAGCCCGTCACCAGCAAGACTATTGTTGACGATCCTTAAACACCTGTTTTACCATCAACATTTAACCCTAAAGTCCACCAAAAAGGCATGAAATGTAGTCAAATAGGTTTCAAACTAACCGAATTCCACATGTCCATAGAATTTTATTTGAATGCAGGATTTGATCCGAATTTGGACATTTGGACCCACCAGGAGCCAAGCCCACTCAGCAGGGCCCAAATGGGCCTAAGGAGGGTGGCGCCTGCCACCCCTAGGTGGCGCCCGCCACCTCTAAGTGGCGCCCGCCACTTGGGTTGGCCCAAGTGTCACTCCTTGCCACGTCACCGATCCGTGTGACCTCCCCAAGGCCAAATCCTGACCCTTGGTCACTAGGTCAGTGGCATCGGACGGCTCAGGGAGGAGTGGCGTGGATCAAGGCTGAATGTCAGTTGCTAGGACATGCAACTGACCTCCAAACCGCCTTGGACAACCACCTGGATGCCGTTGAAGCAGAGGCGGTTCATCCAACGGCTAGGACACTGGTGGCCGCCAATAGGGGGTGGCGCCCACCACCTGACCTAACCCTAGGTCGGTTGGCTGCCCACTATAAGAACCCCCCTCACTCATTTGGGCTATAAATACCCCCCTGGAGGCACCTCTTCATTTGTATCTTACATATTCATATCCCACACTTCCAAGAGAAGCAAAGCAAGAGAAGCAAGTGAGAGTTAGGTTAGAAGCTTAGAGAGCTTAGGCAAGTAGGTTAGCTAGTAGAGAGAGTATAGCTCTAGTGCCCTCGCTACAACATGGCTCTTAGTTTAGCACAGCTTAGCCTAAGTCCTTGGCAGTATTAGCGTAGAGCTTGCTAAGAGAGAAGCGGGTGCGAGCGACTGGCATCGGAGGTCGGTTGATTTCCCAGCGTCTCTGGTCTGGTTTGCTCTCTTGTATCTCAGGTACACTTATCTTTATCTCAGTATTACTTTCAGTATTACTTTATCAAGTACCTTGAGTGTGACCTAGTTATCCTACAGATCAATTCACTTAGCCATAGTAGTTAATCTCTAGTGAGCTTAGTGTTTGATCTTTGCCAATAGGTTGCTTAGTTAGTTTAGTGTTTATCTTATTAAGTCAAGTATTTGCTCTGACGTCCGCAAGGGTGTCTCTATTCAAAGCTAGGGTAGAGATAGTTAGAATATAGTTAAGCGTGGTGCTTAGTTATAGACTTACCTTCAGATACGGCTGGACCCCCGGATAGCTGTGGTAGCAAGCAGGTGGTGACAGCCCTGTGCGCCTTGAATTCCACCACGTAGTTGGCCCAGTTTAACAGTAAGGCTCGTTGTGCTAGCGTTCAACCTAAGTAAGTGGTAAAGGCTAGTACGCCTCGATACTTGACAAGATAGGAATAAAACTTTACTCAACTTAGTTGCTTTATTGTCTTTTGCCTGCCTTGCTTCGTAACTATCTTGCTTCGTAGTTATCTTGCTTTGTGGTTATCTAGGAGTAGTTAGTAGTTAGTTAGTTACCCTTAGTTATCCTATCCCATTCTATCTATCTATTTAGTTATCCACCTTACCTTAGCCATCCATTTCATCCTTACCTATCCACCCACATATTCTTTCTAGCCTTTCATCTCCTCTCTTCTACCCTTTTCCCTTTTCTCTTTTCTTCGACTCTCATCCCCTCCTTGACTCAACTCATACACCACCCTAGCCTTCCCTTGGGATCAAATAAATCGACACCTGGTACTCCCAGGCGAAGTGCTACTCCGATAGTTCTGTGCGCTTGCAGAATCTCCTCCTGGTAGATTGCATTCTCGCTAGCTAGCTCCTACTAGTGTCAGGACTGACAACTCTGCTTGGCATTAGTAGATAGCTACTTTAGTTACCCTATCCTAGGTGTAGCTAAGAACTACCAACAAGCATTTCTGGCGCCGTTGCCGGGGATAGACTCCATAGTCTACTCCTAGTAACAACGTTAGCAAGTGCCAACAAGCATTCCTGGGCCGTTACCTGGGATAGTTGCCTAGCTCTATCTTTAGTGAAGCTAAGAACTACCAACAACTATCACCCTGGAACCCCCGAGTTTTCTTAGAAACTAGGTTGGTTGCCCGGGTAACAAGCTCAAGCTTGGAGAACATGGGAGGACTCAATACGTGACAAAACGACTTAGAGTTATTGCCGGCGTTACAAGAATCCTCCCAGGAACTCTGTCATGCCTATCCAACCACAACCAATTGGGAACAGCTCTAACAAGCTATCCCCTCACAAGAATCCTACCAGGAACATCGTGCTATGCTTTAAAATCTAACCCAGGCGGGTTCACTAGTTCAGCAACACTCATTGTTGGTCCCCCGGATGTTTGGAGTTTTGGTTCCATGGCTGATGGGCAAAACAAAGGTTCTATGATGCGATATTTATAGCCGAAACACACATGCCCATGGACCATGTCCATTAAAAAGAAAGGTCACATCATGTCACGGATTCAACAGAGTAAAGGTTACTTTATGTGACGTCGTACGGTCAAAGTTGAAGAAAGGACAAGAAAGGTACACTTTAAATGGAAGCGTGGCAGTAAAAAGCTGATGTTTTTGTCTGATGGCATATAGTGTGGTTCTTCTGTCATGAGCCTACAGTTTCTTTTTTGGACCTTGGCACCACATGACCGAGTCATCTATTGCCAAGCTCGGGGACTACCGTGTATACATGGCGCTTGGTCGCGCATGTATATTTTTATTTTTTGACCTTGGCATCACATGACCGAGTCATCTATTGCCAAGCTCGGGGACTACCGTGTATACATGGCGCTTGGTCGCGCATGTATATTTTTATTTTTTGACCTTGGCATCACATGACCGAGTCATCTATTGCCAAGCTCGGGGACTACCGTGTATACATGGCGCTTGGTCGCGCATGTATATTTTTATTTTTTTGACCTTGGCATCACATGACCGAGTCATCTATTGCCAAGCTCGGGGACTAAGTGGGCACACTTCACCTGATCGGTGAGTATGCAGGTGAACTTCGTCATTATCTATCTCAAGACTGGATGGTTGTTTCTGTTATGTAACCATAAAGTGGGCACACTTCACTAGACTCCCAGAAGTCGTTTTTTCTTTTTTAAGAGCACATTGCATCTTGTGAGATCATGATATGGCGGACAACAAAGTATAACCTGGTCGGAGACTAGGAAAGAGGTATGGTTGAGGACGTTCACAGATGGTACCAAGATTTTTTCTTCATCGTCCCAAAATTCAATGTGCTCGGGGACTAGCTGTGGGGGTATAAACCCAGGTACCCTCACGACCAGACTTGGGCTGCTTCATGAAGGCTGGCCCAACTTGCTGTGAAGGTCCGTGGCGTTAATACTTAGCTGGTCGGACAGGCGGCCCAGCTAAACGGATAACGACGCGGAGGCCTTCTCAGAACTGGAAAGCAAGGAAGTATAGTCGGTTAGGAAAGATATCGTGTCCTTCACGATATCAATTTGTAATCGACTAGGTTTCCTTATTGTATTACAAGATCCAATCTTCTAAAGATCTGTAACCCTACTCCCCGTGGCTATATAAGGCGAGCAGGGACCCCCTCTAAAAACAGATTCATCAATATACAGAGTAGATAACTCGACGCAGGACGTAGGGTGTTACGCTGAACTCGACGGCCCGAACCTGGATAAACCCTGGTGTTCATCTAGTTTCGTTCCTGTGTCACGTCTGGATCGTCGTTCCACGCGCCTTCCCCGCTAATCTACCACCTTGGGCATAACCCTAGGTGGGCTATCGACCATATTTCGTCGACAATGTCCAAAACGACCTTTATTTGTCCTAGGTTTGTTGGTCTCTTCGAATGGGTCGTAATGACATTCGGTTTAAAGAATGCAGGTGCAACCTATCAATGCGCTATGAATCTGATCTTTCATGATTTGATTGGGATAATCATGGAAGTATATATTGATGATATCGTGATTAAATCGGCTGCCCATGTGTCTCATCTGGCCGATTTATGTTTAGCGTTTGAAAGGATGCATCGTTATGGGTTGAAGATGAATCCACTAAAGTGTGCTTTCGGTGTGTCAGCTGGGAAGTTTTTAGGGTTCATCATTCATGACAAAGGCATAGAAATTGATCCTAAAAGGATAGAAAAAATCAAGAAAGTTCAGGCGCCTACATGCAAAAAGGACTTGCAGAAGTTCTTGGGAAAGGTGAACTACTTGAAGAGATTTTTTGCAAACTTGTCCGGGAAAATTATTCCTTTTACCCCAATATTAAAGCTGAAGAACGAGACTGAGTTCACTTGGGGGGCAAAGCAGCAAGAAGCATTTGAGAAAATAAAGGAATATTTGTCATCTCCACCAGTTCTTCGGGCGCCTAAGAGAGGTATCCCTTTCAGATTATATATCGCCGCCGATGAAAAGGTTATTGGAGCTGTCTTGACGCAAGAAGATGGAGGTAAAGAGTATGTGATTGCATATATTGGTCGTCGTCTTCTTGATCCCGAGACAAGGTACGCCCATATTGAGAAATTATGTTTATCCTTGTACTATGCTTGTGCTAAAATGAGACACTATTTGCTATCTAGTACATGTATTGTTGCATGCCAGGCCGATGTGATTAGGCACATGTTATATCGGCCAATCCTTAGAGGAAGGATTGGCAAATGGGCGTATGCATTAATTGAGTTTGACTTGACCTGTGAACCATTGAAAACTTTGAAGGGTCAAATTCTTGCCGATTTCATTGTTGAGCATGGTATTAGTTTAGAAGATGAAATCGGTTACTTTACTTTTACTCCATGGAAACTTTATTTTGATGGATCGGCTTGTAAGGAGGGCCAAGGTGTTGGTGTGGTCATCATTTCTCCTAATGGTGCTAAGTTTGAAATGTTGAGCCGGTTAGGTTACTTGTGCACTAATAATCAAGCCGAATATGAAGCTCTTTTATTCGGTTTAGAAATATTATGTTCCATGGAGGTTAAGCATGTTGAAGCTTATGGCGATTCCTTACTAGTAGTACAACAAGTTGCTGGTAATTTTCAATGTTTAGAGGAATCACTAAATGTTTATCTTGATATATGCCTTGACATCATTGCTCATTTTACCGAATTCCAGATTCGGCATATACCAAGGCATGAAAATCATAAAGCTAACATATTAGCTCAACAAGCATTTGGCTATAGTATCAGTAGACAGAATTTTCACATGAAGCCGATGCAACAACATGCAGAAATATTGTCGGTTCACATGGCCGTCCGGTTTGTTTTAAAACTAGTTCGGTCACCTTGCACCAGCGACCAAGTGCATTTTAAGCATGATCAGATAAATGCTATGACCGACTAGGTTATTTATGAGCCAAGTCAGTTAATCCGTCCGATTGACCTGGTCGATCATGGAATGATTAATTTGTCTGAAAGAACTCTAAATCGGTCCGAATCAAGTTCTAATGAAAGTGGAACTGATTTAGAAGATTGGAGGGCTCCCTTGATAAAGTATCTCAATGATCCAAGTGCTAAGGTGTAACACCCCGAGTGTTTAATTAAATAAAATAAATTAGAATTTAATAAGGAAATGGCCAAAATCCTAGGTGGAGGAAAATCCTAACCAGATGTTTGTTGCATTCATGCCGTTGCATAATTTTTATTGGGTGAAAAATAAATTTTATTAAAACTCGATTAGGGCAAATCGAATTTATTCTATTTCGAAAAGAAAAAAAATGGTTTATAAAACTTTGCGAAAGAAAATCCCAAGTTTTGGTTTCAAAACCTAGGAAAAATATTTCTAAAAGGTTGTAAAAGTTATTTTATTTCAAACTGATTTGAAATTGGATTTCAATTGGTTTTGCAAATTTTGGGAAAAAGGAAAAGAAAAGAAATGCAAACGGCAACAGGGCCCCAATCCTTCTCTTTCTCTCCAGCGGACCCGCTTTCTTCACCTCCCCTCTCTCCATTTTCCCACCAGGCCGCCCTCACCCTCCATTCCTCCGCCTGGGCCTCCCCGCAGCCCAGCAAGCCCAACCGGCCAACCCTCGCCCCCCTCCGGCCCAGCGTCCCTCCCCTCCCGCGCGACCGCACAGGCCTGTCACGTGCACCCGCCGACACATGGCCACTCCCTCTCTGGCCGCTGACGCGTGGGGCTGCGCAACAGTGCCACCGACAGGTGGTCCCCATCTGTCGGGTTCATCCCCAACCTCCAGCGCCCGATTTCCCCACGCCGATAGCGATCGAGCCGAGCTCTGCGGCCACCTCTCCGCGGGCGTCCCGCATCACAGCCGCCACGTCTCTCCTCCAGCCCTAGCGCCCTAATCTCACCGCAGCCGCTCCGCATAGCCCAAATCCTCCCCGCCATGGTCGGCCACCACCGACCTTCGCGGACAGCCTTGTTACCCCTCCCCACACCCGTAAAAGGAGCCCTAGGCTCTACATCTTCACCCCGCCGCCACATAGCGCAACCCTAGGCCCTCTCTCTCTCTCTCTATCGGCCGCATCCGCCGCCGTCGCCATGGACGACCCCATCCACCGAGCTCTCGATTTTCCCCTCCACAGGTCACCATCCCCTACCCCGATCCCTCCTTTGGCACCGCAAGACCACGCCGAGCCACTCCTCACCGTCGAACCGAGTTGTCTGTACCCCTCCCCGACCCTGCCGGACCACCACAGCGCCACCGCTCGTCGTACCCTCTGATCCCCCCTCCCTGTCGCCTCCTCACCGTCAAGATCACTACTCGCGAGCTCGCCGCCGTCTCCTCTTCATGTTCCGCTCCTCGTCGGAGGCCGCTCGTCACCAGAAGCTCTGTCCCGGCCGGCGCCGGTGAGCCCCTCACCGGGCGGTGCTCCCTCTCCTCTGTGCCAACAAGACAGAGGAGGGAGACTCTCCCTGTGCCCTCCATCCACAGATCGACAACCGAGATCGACCTGGACCACTCGGTCAACGAAGTCAACTCCCTCGCCACATCATCACCCTCCAACAAATCCGCTTGCGCCACGTCATCGGTCAAACGACACGTACGCAAGGTGAGGACCGGTTGGCGTACTTTTGCGCTCTAGCCCCTCGGTTCGTTGCGAATCAACCCGCGGTCCAGTGGCGCTATTTACTGAGTCTGCAGTTTATTGCGATCTAATCCCTGCGAGTTCGGATAATTGAGGCCCAGTCCGCATGCCATTTAAATTCAGTTTTTGATTTATGTAAATTACAGATTCAAGTTCCAAGTATTTACAGTTTTGCCACTCAGATTCAAATGCTCATAACTTTTGTGTTTTAACTCTGATTTGACCCGTTCAACTTGCTTTAGATTCGTCTCGTCGAGCTCTATGCAATAGATCAGTTTACCTTCTGTTTTCATACTGTTGATGTACTATTATTTATTTGTTTGTTTGGGCCATGTGATGATGCTTGATCAAGCGAGTGCGAGCTACGCGGAACCCCAGATCTAGTCCGTGCCTTCGTCGACCCGACCCAGCCTGAAGGCAAGTGTTCTTGAACATCTTGCACCCGTATTTATTTTAATTTGAGTTAGAGTAGTTAGATCTAGTAGTTGCATGCAGTCTTAAATTGAATCTCATGATATGGTTTACTAGCACTTGATTATATTTTTCTTGACACCTGGTTTGGGATATGTTGGGTAGAAGTCATGCTTAGCCTTGCTGTCTTGGGTTGGGATGGTTAATTATAATTAATTCTGATTAATGATCTATGAAACACTATGGTCTGGTAATGAGTAGTATGGTGAGTAGGTAAATCCGGCAGGATGGACCGTATTGGTGGTTTTGTGCCGTGGACTCGGCAGCTGGTTTTGGTTTTTGGTTCTAGGCTTGTGCTAGATTTATCCTGCCTGGATCCCTAGGACCCGGTTCTTGGAGCATGTAACCCGGCAAAACAGCGCAAACCATGAGGCCTATATGGCTCTGGGACTGGCTAAGTAATTAGTTTCCTCCAAGTTGAGGGTTTACACGGGGTCGGATTTGTGGCACAAGAGGGGGCTTCTGCAGTGGTGTGTGTATCCACTGTTAGCGGTGAAACCTTAGTGAACGTGTAGAACGGACTTGGAGGAGGCTTTGTAAAGGCCTTGTAGTGCGACCCCGCTGTGCACCTTGGCAGTGTTTGGCGTGATGGGGAACGCATGACTCATGGGTAAAGATGTGCGAACTCTGCAGAGTATTAAAACTGATATATCAGCCGTGCTCACGGTCACGAGCGGGCTTGGACTTCTTCGAGATTAGCTGGTGGTTTTGTTCTAGTTCGTTAGAGAAGCCTTATGTGGTTATTAGTCTCATATGACATGGGTACAGAGGCTTCTTCTACGTGGGTTACTGCTTGGTACGGGAGTGATTCCCAGGCTCGGGCGCAGACCTGGTGTTATTACGGAAAGTAGCTTTCTATGTCGTGACGTATGGAACTAATACACATAGGACTCCTTGAAACGGCCTGGTTCGGGTCATCTGATGGACTTCAGGTGTGGTTTGCCTGATGGACTTCAGGTGTGGGTTTGCTTGGTGTGACTCCAAGTGTGGTTGCTTGGTGGACTCCAAGTGTTGGTTGCTCGGTGTGACTCCGAGTGTGGTGTGCTCGGTGCGACTCCGAGTGTTGTTACTGTTATAGATGGAGACTATGGTTATAACCTAGTAAATAGGTGCATAGGAAATAGGATTTAATAGGATGTGTTGCTTTAGGCGCTTGAGTCAAACAGAGTCAGCCTACCTTTGATAATAGCCTCATAAGCATATATTTCCTACACTTGCGGAGTACATTTCGATGTACTCACCCTTCCTCTTTGAACCCCCTGCTACCCCCCAGACGTTGGAGTCTACGCGCACGCGGAGCAGGAGTACCCTGAAGACGGTGGATACGACCCAGACGACTTGTACTAGGATGGCGCAGCCCCCGGTCGACCTTCCTGTGGAGATGGCGTCCAGTTTCCGCGAGTCTACATTAGAGTTAGACTGAGAGTCTGTACTTTTCTTTTAGATCCGAGGGTCATTTTTTTAATAATGTTCGATATATTAATAAAGCATTGTTTTGATATTTACTATGATGTGGAGATATTTATGAAAATTGATCCTGGCATACATATATTGTGCTCCAATTTTGTTCTTAAAATTGGGGTGACACATAAGGTTGATCAAAGTGTTCGGCGAAGTGCATTTAAATATGTGCCGCACAATGATGAGCTTTACCGGAGGACTGCCGAAGACTTATTACTTAAGTGTTTAGGGTCTGATCAAGCAAAGGTGACTATCGGAGAAGTTCATGAAGGTATTTGTGGTACACATCAATCGGCGCCGAAGATGAAGTGGTTGTTGAGGAGAGCTGGGTTTTATTGGCCTACAATGATCGCCGATTGTTTTCGTTACTACAAAGGATGCGAAGAATGTCAACAGTTTGGAAATATACAGTTTGCACCTGCTGCTGTGCTTCATCCTATTATCAAACCGTGGCCTTTTCGTGGTTGGGGGCTAGATTTCATTGGCCAAATTCATCCCCCATCTTCAAAGGGACATCGTTTTGTTCTGGTCGCTACAGATTACTTCACTAAATGGACTGAGGCAGTGCCTTTGAAGAATATGACACATAAGGAGGTAATTAAGTTTATTACTGAACATATTATACATAGATTCGGCATACCACAGACATTGACTACAGATCAGGGAACATCTTTTATCTCTAAGGAAGTACGGGATTTCGCCGAATTATATAAAATAAAAATGCTCAATTCATCTTCATACTATGCTCAAGCTAATGGCCAAGCTGAGTCTAGTAAGAAGACTTTGATCAAGCTTATTAAGAAGAAGATCGAGGACAACCCGAGGAGGTGGCACGAAGTTTTGTCTGAAGCTTTATGGGCCCATCGTGTGTCAAGACATGGTGCTACGAAAGTTACTCCTTTCGAGCTAGTATATGGACAAGAAGCAGTGTTGCCTGTCGAGGTAAATTTGGATGCATATAGACTAGCTAAACAAAATGATTTATCTGCTGTTATGTATCATGATGCCATGATGGACAACATTGATGAAGTAACTGATAAGAGATTAAAGGCTCTTAAGGAGATGGAGAAAGACAAAGCCCGGGTTGCCATAGCTTACAACAAGAAAGTGAGAAGCAAATCGTTCCAAGTGGGAGAATTAGTATGAAAAACTATATTACCGCTTGGATCGAGAAGCAATAAGTTTGGCAAGTGGTCGCCGAGTTGGGAGGGTCCTTATAAAGTGATCAAAGTGATATTTGGGAATGCATATATGCTAGAGACGTTACAAGGTAAAAGTCTCCCAAGGGCAATAAACTGGAGGTATTTGAAAAAATACTTTCCAAGTGTTTGGCAAGAAGCTTGAGTGTCTTCCAAGCAGTGGCCGATACATGTATCGCCCTTAGAACAAAAAATAGTCAGGATATTTTACCGAGTAACCGATGAGTTGGACATCGTTGTCATTCGATTTGTTTTTAGGCTCTACCAAGGATCACCTAAAAACAGGGGGACATATGTTGATACTCAAATGTGTCACCAATAAGAATGAATTTAGAAGAAGTATTCGGCCTATAAATTAGAGCCGAATTTGTCTTTTAGTATTGAAAGGTCGGATTTTCTAAGTGGGCCTGGTCATGTTCTAAGCTGAATAGGCCTGATTGTTTAGACTGTCGACCAGTCCTGCTATGTCCGACCAGGTGATGCTGGTCGGAGGCCTTATAGTTATTATCAATATCGAGCCTAGCGCTAATATGTGGGTCTTTCTCTTGTAAAAGACGTTTTTGGTTAATCAATATGGGCCGATAAAGTCCATTAAACCGATCTGGTCAATCCAAGATTTGGCGAGATCAGGGTTATCTTATTATGTCCGGATTGAATTCTATAGTTTGATAGAGTCCGGATAGGAAACTTGGAGATTGCATCTGGAGATGTTTCCTATTGAGATAAGACCAGCCCCCTCTATATATATGAGAGGATCATGGCCGATTGAAGTATCCAACACCAATCGATCAAAATCAATCTACTATCCCTTTTACCCTTTTTTCCCCTCTACGTTGCTGTTCGACGCATCTCCCGGCGAGATTCGACGGCGTTTTAGGCGGCCTTGCTGGTCCTAGAACAACCTCTACGTGCTTCTCCCCGACGGGTCTTCCCGGGAGGAGTTCTAGAGTTAGCAACACAGGAACCCAAAACCCTAGATCGATCAAAACCGGTCTTTAGATCGGTTTCGTCGGTTTAGCCAGGGTCCCTGCTGTCTCAGGTTGAACCGCAACCTCTCCGGGCATTATAGCCCTGCTGGTGTGTGATTCGGATAACTTCCGACGTTAGTTTCCAACGTGTCAGCATTTGCCAAGATCACGCAAACAATCAGCCTTGCACGAACCAGTGAGGAGCACTACATGTTGTGAATTCTGTAAAATGGTGATTTATTTTTATTACAATTTACCCTTCCAGGTTCCTGAAGCTCCCGTTAGTTCTCCAAATTAATTACATTCTGTAAATTCTAATTCCTTCTTTTGTCAAACACACATAAAAGTGCAAGTGCTGGTACAAAGTCAAGTAAGCAGTCCGAGAACGTATGCGTTCAAGTGTTCAACTAACCGACTAATCTGCAAATTCCAGTTTAATTTGATTCGGAGAAGCAACAAGTTTGACAGTCTCTTTAACTGTACGTGTCTCCAGCCAGAACTCACAAGCAAATTTATTTTTCGGTTCTCTACCACACATGACGTGACAGAAGGGAAGTTGATTCTGGATCATGAAGCTACGTCGGTCATAGTTGGGTGCTGCTGATGTGACCGACGAAAATAGGGTTAATCTCCAGTCAGTTAATTTTCTGAGCACACTACGGTTAATTTCGAGATAGGATAGGAAGACGTTGTTGGTTTACTTCCAAGTCTGAGCACTACCGTCCTCTCACCGCCGTTGGGTTAGAACTTGCTCCGTAGAAGAATCAGAGGCGGTGAGAAAGGGTTTGGCTGGGCTATAAAATATTCAAGGTCAACCCTGGAAGAGGATCACAGATTCACGACCGACCTCCGAGCTGGTCAGGCTGACTTTATCTGTCGTCGGTTTGTGTTTTGTCAAGTTCTCGAATAGCTCATCAATTCCAGATACAGGAAATAGCGGCACAACCGCGTACCATTGCTATGAAAATTATTTGTTGAGGTCTCTCTATATTTTCTTTGGCTCGATGAAGAATTGTCTCCAAACTGTCAGTTATTTTAAGACCTAGTTAGAGACGCAACTGCTCACGTATAGGAGTATGCACTTAAACCAATGAATACACCCACGCACATCCTATCCTTACGAGCACATTCGAAGAACTAAGTTTACCCAACAGATCTTAGGATCATCATAGACCTTGCTGATGGAAACATTGTCTACCGTTAAAAGAACAGTGCCGTTAAAATCCTAAAATAAATTCAGTAAAATTCTCATGACATTGGCACAGATATTGAGCAGGTAAACTGATGTACGGATGTTTTGTCTTAACGAATACAAAACCTATTGAAGACAAATCCTCTGCTGCAAATCCTAAGCAATAAGGGAAACCAGAGGGCGTGTGCCTCACCTTGGCCATGGAGGGCGTTCATCGCCGCGGACTGTGGTAGTTGGACGTGCTGCACGCCGGGCTTCGTGCTCCAGGCGCCGCTTAGGGCGCGGCGGAGGACAGACGATGCCCCGGTTGGCACGGAGGGAGGCGGTCGGGTGGCGCCGCGTCGCTTAGGTCGGACGGCGCTCTGAGCGGCGTGGTGTGGACGAACGGCTCGATCCGAGCGACACAGATTGAGGGGAGGAGACCGGGCGGTGTGGAGGTCAACGTGGACTGAGAGGATGTCGTGGGGTGATGGGGAGTCCCGGGCACGACGCTTCGAGCTTTGCGGAGGGTGGAGTCTGGGCGCCGCTGGGCGGCGCAGAGGTCGATGCTGGGTGAGGGCCGAGTGGGAGTCACGGGGTTGGGGAGACGCGGAGTGAGATGGATATGCGGAGGTCGCGAGCCGCACGCAAGAAGACGGAGGCACGACCGGCGGTGGAGCCCGAGGGAGGGCGGACGGCGGCGGGGCCGGCGGCTTGGGGGCGCGGCGTCCGGAGGAGCCAGCGGCGCGGAGGGGAGAGCTTTTTGCGGCGGGCGTGCGGAGCGGACGCGGCGGCGGCGGCGGTGGAGGAGAGGAGCGGGGGCGTAGGGGAGGCCGGGGTGCGGATGGTGGCCGAGGAGGAGAACCGGTACCGACCACTTGCGCGGGGCGGCGTCGGAGGTGGCGGCGCCGGCTCCGAGGGTGGCGCGGGAGGCGGTGGTGAGAGAGCGACGAGAGGCGGATGCGGGGAGTGGGGAGGCACGCCGAAGCGGTGTGGACGATTCCTGTTTCAACATTTTAGTGGTAGGGATAGAGATTATACCGTGTGATGTTTGCTGCAATGGATCGATCAGACTTGGCATCATGTTTCGTTTGCTGCGGCTGGCCTGGTTCGGATAGTGCAGGCACCGGGCCGCCGGCTGTTTGGTTGGCTTGAAGGCCTCGTGGAGCGTGGCTCCCGCTAGCCACCCAATGGCTTTTAGGGCCCGTTTCGATGTTTAGAACTGAATTCATTTTAAAAATCATAATTTAGACACATATTAATTAAGCTAAATATGATTATATATAAATTATATTTGAATATTATTGTTCCTTATACGTGAGAGATACTCATGTGTTGCATTTCTATCGTAGTAGAGTGTGTTGAAGAGAATGTTAAAAGTTGTAAAGTAGAAATAAATATAGTATGGTGATGTATGGAATCCATTTCCCTGTCTCACCCTAGGAATTTGAGGATATGTAAACCTTGGAAAATGGTGGAATGTCAAATTCCAAGGCAAATAGGGTAGTTTAGAATTTGAGGATACGTAAACCTTGGAAAATGGTGGAATGTCAAATTCCAAGGCAAATAGGGTAGTTTATTGAGTGAATTCCAATTCCACCGAAATGAAGGATCCAAACAGCCCTTAGAGTTTTAGCTAGGACCGGCTCACCTTAATTCCTAATGCAACTCACCTCTTCGTCCTTCGGTTGTCATTGCCACACCTCCCAAACCTCCGAGCATCGCGCCGAGGTCCACGAGCGACCTAGACCTCGTGGCTGCACCTCATGCTCCGCCGGTCGCACTTGAGATCCCTACTTTTTTTTGTAATTTAGTCCTTTTATGGTTAAAAAATCACATTTAGACCTCTGAGAAAAGTATACCCGTTTTTTATGCTGAGCTCAGCGTCGTGATCTACGGCGCTAAGATAACACAGCTTGGCGAAAGTCATGCTAACGCCGAGGTAGGAGGATGTGATTGACATTGCACGCTGACGCGACAGAGGTCGGCGCCATGATTCACAGCGTCGAGCTCGGTGCTTTAGCTGTTATCCTATAGGTCTTGGTCTTTGAAATAGAACAAGTAAATACTACTTAAGACTAGCATGAACATGTTGTAGTCAAACTAGTTAGACCTGGATTCAAAACCCAATACTACAATGTTTTTTTTGCTGATTTTTTAAATTAATTTTTGCTTCATTTTTTATCGAATAAGATAAACATGCTATTAAATTATCTGAGGAGACCTGAGTTCGATAAATTGTAATAATTTTAAATTTATAAGCACTAGAAAAACATACTCGTACATTACAATGAGAGGAAAGTTTATCAAATGTTTATATCTTTGATAAAGTTTAAATTTATATTTTTTTATTATGGCCGTAACATCTCTAATTAATAATATAAGTTAATGTCCTAAGATTGTAATAACTAAAATATAATTTTGATGTTTCTTTATGTTGCAAAGCATATAAATATTAGATGAAAATATATCATAACTTTAATTTTTATTTTGCTGTAGAGGAATATCAAACTTCATAATTTTTTGATAACACATAAAATATGTAATTTAATTTTTGATTAAATTTGGAAAGAAATTAAAGGTCAACAAGTCAAAGTTTAAAAGGCATTTAAAATGCAGCAAAAAGGATAAGAAATTTTTTTCCAACATATGAAAATATATAATTTAATCTCTAATTAAAGTTAGAAAGCAATTGATAGCCAATAAGTCAAAGTTGTAAAAAAATAAAAAATGTAGCAAAAAGGAGAGACAAAAAATAATTTAAAAAATACTGAAAAAGTTGGTGTCCTAGGTTTTAAACCCAGGCCTATGGGCCGAAGGGTGTGGGACCTAGCGAGTTGGACTACAACACATTTGTGCTACTATTGCGAAATAGTATTTACTTATTCTATTTTAAATATCAAGACCTATAAAATAACAGTTTGGTGTCAAGATCTACGGCGCCAAGCTCGATGCTGTGAATCATGGCGCCGATGTTTGTTGCGTTAGCGCCACATCGCTAGCCATATAAGTTAGACCCCCTAGCTCCGCGCCACGACTTGTGGTGTCGACCTGTGTTACCTCGGCACTGTAGCTCACGACACCGAGCTCTGGGTCTAAAAACGGATATAGTTTTCTCAGGTGTTTAAATATAAATTTTTAACAGAAGGACTAAATTATAAAAAAATAGGTTTAGCACGTGAAAGAGGGGGTCGTAGCTTGTCGTCGAGCAAGGCTCCGTGACTTCTCAGGAAAGCAGACATTGTGCCGAGAAGGACACCACACATTCCTGCCAGTGTGGACAGACATGCGCCTATGCGGGTGTGTGGGGCGACTCGTCAGTGGCCAGCATCGTGAGCCATTGTCGTGTCGGCGAGGAGATGGACGAGCTCCACAGGGGCATGGTAGGTTGAAGTCGCTGAAAGGTGCTAAATGGCTAGAGGGGATGAATAGCCTATAAAAATTTCTACAACAACACGCAACGAACTTCTTAGTAAATTAAATGGCGAAGTCCAATTTGCACTAGCTCTATATAAAAATGCAAGCTATCCACAATTTTAGTTAGCTATGATCACTATGTCGTACAAAATCTATGTTGCTAATTTACAACTAGATGAGCAACTAAACAAGTGTATTTACTACTACAGAAGATAGATAATCTAGCTATCAACAAAAGATACAAATATCACTTGCTCAAACATAAGAATGAATGTACAAGAGATAGAGTGGATATACTGTTGTGGCAAGAGATGAATACAATCAATACCAAATGAAATCCTTGGAGATAATATGACATAATGGTTTTTCCACCAAGGTTCACTTGCTTGCCAACAAGCTATGTTCTCGTTGTAGCGATTCACCAACTTGGAGGTTCACGAGCTAATTGGCATCACACGCCAAACCCTCAATAGGGTGCCGCACAACCACACGACAAGATGAGGATCAACAAGCTACGAACAATGCACTAAAGTTAGCTTTCGCGATCTCCTGCGGGGTAGACACAAGAAACCTTTCACAAATCACCGATCAGAGCCGGAAATAATAACCACCTTCCACTCAACGATCCTCACTGCTCCAAGCCGTCTAGATGTCGGCAAACGCTAAGAGTAACAAGAGAAGTCCGCAGCGAAATACAATCACCAAGTGTCTCTAGATGAACACACTCATGCAATGCATTTGGCTCTCTCAATCTCTCTCAATATGATGAACAATCAATCAAATGGAGTGGGAGATGAATGACTAAGCTCACAAAAAGTTTTAGGCAATCAAAAAGTCCAAGAGTGTGCGCCCAAGCCGGCCAAACACCTTATATAGAGCCCAAAACCAATTTCTACGGGGCATCGGACGCGACTGTCGCAACCATCGGACGCTGCCCCCAACGTCTGATGCCTGGATGGAGGCCATACGTTCAACCTCAGTCGCCAGATCCCAACGGCTAGAATTTACAGCACCCCTTTCATGTGACATCAGACGCACAGGTCCAACGTCCGAGGACCTATCAGAAGATTACAACGGCTAGCTGCACCACATCAAATGCTCAAACAGTGACACATCAAACACGTCAGGGCCAGCGTCCGATGTCTATGCAGAGAGCATCCAGAGAGCTCCTGCGGACATCAGATGCGTCCGATGGTGCCACATCGGATGCACCCTAGCATCCGTTGCTCCTCTGAGAACTCACCCTACGCCACGTCAGAGGCATTAGACGCTTGAACAGTGTTTTCACAGCGTCCGACGTCTCTCTGAAAAATCTGCTTAGCTAGGGTTAGCCATCAGATGCTCGACCCAACGTTCGATGCTCAATAGACTAGGGTCTGATGCTACTCATAGTTGACGAAATCAATCTCCACTTTATCCCCTGTGCAAATGTGTTGCACCAAGTTTCCAACACTTGTGTACGTGAGTTAGCATTTGTCAAGCACTTTTCAAGGGAAGTTAGCACACACTAGAATCTAAATGCACATGCAAAGTGTACATCTAGTGGCACTTTGATAACCGCATTTCACAAACGAGTTCCACTCCTCTTAATAGTACGACTATCCTAAATGTGATCACACTCTCTATAGTGTCTTGATCACCAAAATAAAATGGTTATACCTTTGCCTCTAGTCCATTTCGTTTTTCTCTTTCTTCTTTTCCAAGCTTTGGAGCACTTGATCACCATCATGTGGACATCACCATCCATCAAGCTCCATTACTTGGTCTTGGACCAACCTATCTCCTACACACTTGAGCATAGAGTTACTACAATAGGTTTCATCAATTACCCAAAACCAAACTAGGGCTTTGAGTCACGCGTGGCAGTGATTTGTTCCAATGCTTGGTGAGGTGCTCGCTAATTGCTTCCCCTGTGATCCATGACTAGCACTACAAGAGATTGGACCTTCTATGATAATTTTTAGGATTATGTCACATCTTCTATGATGACTAATTATAGTCACAAAAGGGGTACGGTGACAAGCAAAAGACTGTAATTGTCATAATCAGTTAGTCATAGATAGTCACAGCCAGGGGCGGAGCTTAGTTAGGGCCAAAGAGGGCCCCGACCACCCCTGACATCACAAGATTTCCATTGAATGAACAGTAATATGGTTACTGTTTATGTATTTTTAGTTAAAGTTAATGAGGTCGACCCCCCTCAAGTTAAGCTCAAGCTTCGCCACTGGTCACAGCCTCTATGACTAACCGATTGTGACAATTGTAGCCTTTTCTGTCACTATGCCTCTTCTGTGACTATATTCTGTATTCATAGAAGGTGCGTCATAAACATAAAAATTGTCATATTTTGTAGCCTTTTCTTAACCTAGGCGCCTGAATGCTTTTTCTCTCTTTTTCTTGTTTTTAAATTTACTACCCATTGTGCTTTTGTGAACATGATCAACTACAAAAATCTTTTACATATCACTACCATTGGTTTCAAAATTGTTATTATTAGTGTAAAATATGGGAAAACTATATAGTACTTTGAATATAGTAGTGCATGGTTCAGTTATATTTATCAGATTATTAGTTTCAATGCACTTCTTTACTAGAGTCAGAATATTCTAATCTTAATTTATACTAAAACTACATATATGCATTTCAGTTTTGAAGGAACTATGGTTATTTATTGTTTCCTACATTTTTTTTGTAGGACTAGGTTGGGTTAACTTGTCATGATTTAACAGTACAAAGCTGGAGAGGTAGAATGTATATACTATATGAATGCACTGCATGCAAAAAAACAACCATAACTTTTTATGACGTTATTTGATTCTTTTAAGCTAGTTGTGTTTCATATTCCTAATCAAAGTAGAAACAACAAGAATTAGAACTAAACCAATAGAAGGTTTCTTTATGATAGTGGTGTAGCTCCTAATAGAAATGAGTAGATGATATAAATCATCAAATTGTGGTTGTTTCAACCTTCCATTGTACCTAAGATAGAGATGAAAAATATTGTTTTCTTTTTTTGTCTACCTTGGAGTTTGTATTTGGGTATAGCTAGTTGATATCTATTAGAGATGTAAAAGCATTCGTCGTGTAATGATATTATTAATTACTATATTAAATAGTTATTATATTTTTTAGTATTTCTTGGAGTAAGCCTCAAATTGATGTGGTAATTACATAGGATGAACCCACATATAATTTGGATAAGATTTATTTTAAGTTGTGTGGTTCTTGACCTAAAATGGTCTGGGCCTAAATGATCTAGAGCTAAAAATGTGGTATAGGCTGAAAAACTCGGGCCTACAAATGGGTTTTTGTTGGGCCTCATAACAAATTGTGACAAAATTATTTGTCATAAAGGATGTTGAGTCGTCAATGTCATATGAGATTTTGTGCATGTGGTATGCTATGGACGATAGTATATGATGATATTAATGATGCTTTGTTATTGTCATAAAATTAGTGACAAAACATGTCTGTCATAAAAACTATGAAGAAAAACTACAAAATGTCATACAACATTATTAGAGATGGAAGATAGATGACAAAACAATTTTAGTCATATGAGCATCATGAATTGTGTGTAGTGACAAAAACACATAATCTATGACAAAAAAACCTATTGTCATAGAAGGCCACTTTTTTGTAGTTTTCATAGCCCTAGGCTTTGCATTAAGATAATTTTACCATATAATAAGAACTCTTAGTCTGACTTGTTCTATTCAAAAGACCCTCTTCATGTTGGACAATAAATAATTAGTGTAAGTTACACTTTATATAGAACATGTAACATGTTACAACCAGTGTTAGCCTAAATGTTTAAATGGACTAAACAATCACATATCATTTATCTACTTACTTGGGCTAAACGACCATTTAAACATACTAAATGTTGATTAAATGAGATAAATGATTGGTTAAACAGACACCACTATAAACGGCCTAAACGGTCGTGTTGGCGAACAATGGTTGCAACAAAATGTAAAGCTTATTCACAATTTTTCTATACTATGAGTAATTGTGTCAATTTTATAAAATATAAACGGACACGTTTGATATATCAGTTTTACACTCTACAGAGGTTGCACATCTTTACCCACGAGTCCTGTTTTTGCCCGTCACGGTAAACACTGTCAAGGTGCATAGCGGGGTCGCACTACAAGGCCGTTACAAAATTCCCTCCAAGTCCAGTTTACACGTCCACTAAGGTTTCACCGCTAATAGTGGCTACCAACACCACTGCAGAAGCTCCCTCTTGTGCCACACAAACCGACCTCGTGTAAACCCTCAACTTGGACGAAATTAATTACTTAGCCAGGTCCAGCCCATCCAAACCTCATGGTTGCGTTGTTCAACCGAGTTATATGCTTTGAGAACCGGGTCCTAGGGATCTAGGCAGGATAATCTAGCACGGGCCCGAACCACCAACATCATCTATCAACTCCATGACAACCAAAAACCCCACCAAAACAGACCATCCTGCCAGATTTACCTAATCACCATGTTGCTACAAAAAATCACCAACCCACTTAACGCATACACCATTAATCAAGATTATTTATTAATAATCATTCCATCTCATCCATGACTACAGGGCTAAGCATTGACATCTACCCAAACTCCCAAACCAGGTGACAAGAAAAATAATAGCAAGATCTAGTAAACCCTAATCATGGGATTCAAAATTAGACACAACATGCATCTACAAGATCTTACTACTCTAATACAAAATGTAAAATAAATATAGGTGCAAGATGTTCAAGGACACTTGCCTTCGGGCTGCGTAGGATCAACAGAGGCACAGTCCTGGTCTTGAGAATCCTCGAAGTCCGCACTCTCTCGATCACGCATCATCACATGGTCCAAACAAAGCATATAAGAAACAGTATAACATACAGTAGTAAAACAGAATATAAAGTAGTCTAACGTGTAGAGCTCGTTGACACTAATACAACGTGACTTGAACGGGTCAAAATAGAGTTAAAACACAAAAGTTATAAGAGTTTGAAGTTGGATGACATTTCTGTAAATTGTTTGAACTCATTTTCGTAATTTAAATAAATCAAAAAGGAAAAAAAGTCGGTTGTACCCGGCCTCATTTATCCGATAGTACGAGCGCTATATTGGAAAATTAGCAAGACAAATAGAACAGTGCGATGGACTGCGGGTTGATTTCTGTGAAAGGAAAGGGCTTTTCTGCAAACTAGCCAAGGATGTCGGCACAACCCTGATCGTGCGCCACACGGCAAGAGCTGATTCGCCCGGGCGCACCACGCGGTCGTGGACTGGCTGACGCGGTACGCCGAGTCGAGGTGCACGGGTCTTACAGACCCGACGCATACCCCTTCGATCCCCTTCTAATCTGGGCCGCGGATTTTGAATCGTGCGGTGCTGGAAAGGGTTGGGGAGTCGGGCAGCGCTCTGGGCGGCGCCATGGCCGTGATGGTCGGCTCGGCTTGGGAGGGAGCTACGGTGTACGAGCAGTTAAGGGGAGGGGTGAAACAGAATGGGGATCTCACCACGGGCTCGAAAATGGAGTTGACGTCGATGATTGGCCTCCAAAGATGCCTGGCCGCGGATGGCAGTGGTGGTGACTATGGCGGCCGCGGTGGCGTTGCACTAGAGCGAGAGAAGGAAGAGCAGAGAGAGGGAAAAGGGAAAAGGGGTGGCGGCGTGCAGTGCGCTGTCTCGAGGACCACCTCTTATAGGGCCGAGAGGGAGGAAGGGGAGGGCCAGCCGCAGAGCTTGGCGCTGACCGGGTATGCCAGAGGCACGGAATTGGGGAGGTGGGGCGAGCGACTGCGCGGAAAGCCGAGATGGCCGTTGTGGATTCCTTGGTGGAGCTCGGTCTTTGCAAGACCCTCAGACGTGGTGAGGAGATCAGCTGGGTCTCGGTCCGGCGGAGGAGCGGGCGTGTGGCGCAGATCAGAGAAGAAGAGGGAGGGAAACCGGAGGAAGGGGACAATGCTGACAAGGTTGGCCCACCTGTTAGTGGTAGTGAGAGGAAGGGCGAGGCGGAGCTCGCTTGTCAGTCGGTGGGAGAGTGGAGAGGCGGGAGTGTGGTCGCGGGCTAGCTCAGGGAAGAGAGTTCACTGGGCTCGGCCCAGGGAGGCAAAGGAGGGGCGCATGGGCCGGCGTTGCATCGCGGCCAGCTGGGCTTGGGAGGCGGGCGTGGGAGGAGAGAGGGGCTGGGCCGCGCGGAAGGAAGGGTGCGGGTGGAGGAGTGGAGGGAGAATTGGGCCGGCTACGGACTGAATTGGAGAGGAGAGAGGTTTCATCTTTTCCTTTTTCCTTTTTCTTTTCTCATTTGATTTTCCAAATCCTTTTCAAATTCAAATCCAAACCTTTTGAAACCAAAACAAGTTTGCAAACTTTTTAAGATATTTTCCCTAGGTTTTGCAAATAAAACTTTGAGTTTATTTTCATAAACTTTTGTAAACCTTTTATTTAATTTCTAAATAGAATAAAACTGATTCGCCATAATTCAAATATAATAAAATTCTTTTTCACCCAATAAAAATATGCAATGACATGAATTCAACATGTTATAAAAGCTCCTATTCCTATTTAGCTATTCCTATTTAGTTTCTAATTATTTAGCTATTTCTATTTAGTTTCTAATTATTTAGCTATTTCTATTTAGTTTCTAATTTAAATCAGGGTGTTACAGAAGCTCCTCTATTCTCCACTATGAAGCAACTTGATCGATCATCAATCATAAATCAACACTTGGCTTGATCTTCCATGAATGTGACGGAACCCTCTGGATTATTAGGGCCCACGTGTACCTGTCCTTGTCCAACAGACCTCAGACAGTCATACACTGCGCCCCATAACCCAAAAGACCCACCATGTGTCATCGGGTAACCCGACTCATCCACATTTCCTTGCTCTCCCAGGATCATTGCAAGAGTCAATGTAGTATTACAACATTTCACAAATAACATACATCAGAGATAAAAGTGTGGAAGTATTACACCATAAGTTTTACAAACCAGTTGTTCAAACTCGCGTTAATATTACAAACCATAGTTCCAAACTTTACCCTAGGTAGTGGAAGTAGCATTAATAAAACTGTATAGCACACAAACAACCCCGCCTAAGGGTTGCATTACTCCTCTCCAGACACGTCCTCCTCAATGACGGTCACGCAACAAGCCTCAAAGCAAGGCTGCTCGTGAACGTCACCTGCAACAGGGGATTAACAAACCCTGAGTTCAAAGGTACTCAACAAGGCTTACCCGACAAGAGAAGGGAAGAACCAGGTATGCTGGTTTGGGTAGGCTCAAGAGTACTTTTCATTTGCATAAAAGCTTACTAAAGTAATTCTAGATCCAATTTTACTTAAACATATAAGTACTTGGTAAGAGTTGAAAGTGAACACTAATGAAAGATCATTGTCATTCTTTCTTACATCAGTTCCATTTTATTCTACGGTGCGGGTCGAAAGATTGAGTCTCCTTAACCGAGGAGCACGATGATTCGAACCGATTCAACCAGATCTGGGAGTTTTCTATGATCATACGATATATGTAGACCCTAGATCACACATATACCAACCCCAGCCTCGGATCCTCCAAACAAGACCGGGTCCGCGCCACCCGAGAGTACTTGTACACCTCCAATCCAGGACTTTAACCCACGAGGGTAGCTAGTACTCCCGCCATCTCTCCACTCCCAGTGCGCGATTAGCCGTTCTCATTTAAGAACCACCAAGGTAGGGCTTACCGTAGTATATGATCGGTACTTCACAGTTTCTCAATCTAGCAGGCCAGCAACGGTTAACCCTAAACCGACACATCCAGGTCACCATATATCGATCCAAGGGTCGATGCATGTGCCCGTCGGGTCTTAACCATCATTCTTTCTCATTATCATTCCAAAACGATAAGTATTGAAAACATTTATCAAAAGCTTCATAAACAAGGACTAAGCATTTTTTTATCATTTGCATAAAGCAGGTATCAAGGAATAATATATCGATATCAAGGTTGATCATGCATCAACAGGCTTAAAGCATTTATTTGATAAACATCTAATGCATCAGGTTATCGAAAGTAAGTGTAATTGTAAATCCAAGGAAATGGTTAAATGCACCGGGGCTTGCCTTCGTTGACCGAAAAAGTTGGAAACTCCTGATATTCCGGATCAACAAAACACTCTGAACTCTCTGGACCAACCTCGACCGGACAATCGACCCCTTCGGAAACTACACGATAAAGGAGTGCATGCTTGATGAGATGCTCTTGTCATGATCATGGTAAAGATGGAAATTTTCTAAGCTATAAACATTCATCTTGCAACAACTTTCCATCACGGTACAGTTGCAAACCAACAAACCCAACTGGCACAAACATACATGGGTATATGGGTGAAGCTTGTCTGCATCCAGCAGCAGATCAAGATAATTCACTTAACTTAACCTCCAAAACTACCATAAAGGAACTTAGGTTTTCATATTTAACGACACTACTTATTTATAAAGAAAGCAATTTAATTAACACGAAATTAAGTTGTGAAGCAAACTATGCCCAAATTAGTTCAAACTTTTAGAGATGATAAATTATATCACAAAACAGTGGTAAAACAAATATTACAATTTTTGAACAACCATTTAAACCTGTAGAATTAAATTAAACTATAATATTTAAATGATTAATTAAGGCATAGAAATAAGATTAAAATCTATTTTCTCCAATAGAGCTCAAAATTTTTGTGATGATATATTTTCAACTAAAAACAGTGATAAAAATAGTTTCATGATTTTTGGACCTTTAAATAAGCCTACAAAAATCATCAAAGTCCATTTATTAATAAAAAGACCTATTTAAATCACTTTCAAAATTTGTTCAAAACTCAAGTTTCATATTTTTCATAAATATTAGTCAGTTTGAGAAAGCTACTCAAAAATTTTCACAATTTTTGGAGCTTCCTAAAAAAACATATGAAAAAGACAAAACTTAACACTATTCCTCTTTTTCAGAAAAAGAAAAACCTTTCACAACCCTACTGGGCTCGGCCCAACTTTGGCCCACAGCTGCTGACAACCGGGCCCCAGGTGTCAGCCCCATCTCTTCTCCTTCACGCCCAGGCCAGACCTCGGCCGGCCGCGCTGACCGCTCTCCAGTCTCCTCACCGGCGAGGTCACCGGCGCCGGCGAGGGCACCGAGCTCCACTCCTTGACCTAGCGCTCCGATCCCACCCCTCTCTAGACCTAGCGCCAACATGACTTTGAGCTGGCAGCGGCCATGGCGGCTCGGCCATGGCGGACACGACGGTGACCCGGCGTTCCGGCCAACAGGGCACGGTAGCGACCACAAATTTGATAGCACTGCACTCTCGCACTCCACGCGAACACGGTGCTCACCTCAACTCGACCAAACACGACTCGGAACACTTCGGTCCACGACGGCGGCCATGACGGCGCTTGCACCGACGGCGAACCACGCGGACAGACCAAGACGGCACGGTAGAGACCAAGCTGAGGGATGCAACACGCCTAGGGACTCAACGCGACTACGAGGCGCACCTTACCTTGACTCGAGGAGCACTGGACCAAGGTTGACGACGGCGGCGGCGATGACAAAGCTTGCACCGGCGGCAACCTCCGTGGACTGCTCAAGCCAGAGCGGTAGAGACCTCAAAAGCGAGCCGAGCGTGAGTCACAACACATCACGAAGCTAAAACACTAATCGGTTTGATCGGAGGAACTTTAGCTTACCGTGGCCGCGACCAAGGTACCCGCGGCAGCTCCCTGTCGGCAGCGAGGAAGAAAACCGTGGCGACGGCGGTTGCAAGCTCTAGGGCTCGGGTTAGCTAGCTCAGGAGAAGCAAGGGATGCAGGCGGAGCTATCTGGGAGATGGAGAGGACCGAGACACAGCGACGACGGTAAACGAGCTCGCCGGAGCTTGACTGGAAACAGAGGAGGAGAAAGAGGAGGTGGCGGACGCGGACGATGGAAGGTTGGGGAAGCTCTCAAGGCTTGCCACCGCGCTGAGTGAAGCAAGCAGACTCCCAGCTGCGTGGCCAGACACATGGAGCGGCGCGGAGACGGCCAGGCCACGGCGGCGGCAACGCGGCGGCCTGCCCTGCGCCGGCAGGTGCACTCCCCCTCCTGTAGCTACAGTATCAGGTTTACCCCTTTTCTAAATTCTCCAGATTTTTGAACTGCACGACAAAAACTCTTAAAACAAAAGTTGCTCCAAATTTTGTGTTCTACAAGTTTGCTTTAAGAATCAAAGTCAAATTATGCCTAGATTTTGAAATGGAGTTCAAAATCAAATTTGGACCAAACTGAATTCAAAATTACTCTTGAATTTTCTGAACAACTTTGAATTTTGCCAATATATAAAAGGTAGAGTTTGAAAAGTTACACAACTTTTATTTAACACCCTATGGCTGATTCCAAATGGAAATATGTCAATTTGATCAAAACATTTCAAATCCATTTCAAATTGGAAATTTGAAAAGGGGACAGAACTAGGGTTTTACAGTAAAAGCAAAATTACTTTTGATTTTGCATTGACACTTGAAAAATGGTCAATGTATGAAATGTTCATTTTGAAATTCTCTACAACTTTGATGTAGATCTCAAACTCAGATTTCAAATAGTTTTTGGAATACAAGTTTAAAGTCAAAAGGGAACCATTTCCAGGGTTTAAGTAAATTCATAATTACTTGAAATTTTGTACAGAAATTTTGAAAACTTTGAATATCAAAGTTGTACCTCTCCTCAAGATCTACCAAAAAGCTTTTAGGGTCAGCCCCTAAATATGCACAGATTTTGAGTTAACTAGAAAGGGCTAATTAACTTATATAAAATTTTAATGTTTTTCCAAGTTTTTAGCTAAATAGATTTTAGTTTCTTTTGAATTGTTGAACTTGGACCCATGCCTTTACATGACTTTAGTCAAGTGGAAATGAACACAAGTTACTTCATAATGACATTCTAAATTAGGTTTTTGAGCTGCATCACAAGCATATAAACAAAGATGCTCACACATTAGGAATTAAACTCATTTTAGTGAATGCATCTCAAGGTGAGCTAGCACATGATGCTATGAAATACTTATGATGACATGACAACATTTTACTCATGTAAACACTTGAGGTGTTACAATGAATGATGTGATCCACTTCATAACTTCACATGGCCTTATCAGTTCATCGGTCCTAGGTTCGCTTGATCTTCATTGTGTCCTCGGTCCATTGGCACCAATACCTCTAAGAGGTGCTTCATTACCTCGATGGTCCATCGCAACTGGGCCTCTAGCTTGCTCTTCACACTTGCAACCTGGTCCTTCGTAGGCAAGCATCGTCTCTTGATCTTCTCCATCTAGCCATATGACACCATGTCATGTCTTATATTCAATGAACTTCTTCAACACTACTAGTTGAGCACTTGCATCATGCACAAGCTAATTCTCCACCATTGGTCGAAGACTTAGTGTACCTATGGACTAAGTACCTATTCATCTCATATAAAGACATTAGTCCACCTAAGATTACCGCTCGATTACCAAAACCAAATTGGAACTTTTTAATCTCCTCCTTTGATGATTGATAACAACTCTACAAAGATATATAAATTTAAACATTCCAACTAAGGATGGGGGTGGAGCGAACCGCGGTTCTCCCCTAGTTCAACTAAATGAACTAGATATGCAAAAATACGTAAAGAAATTGACTGGTTAGTTCTTTAAATTAAACTAGAGGAGAACCACAGATATCCATTAGAGCACCATCCCCATCCATAATTCCAACCAAACAATTCACACAAGTGTAAATTGCTAACTTGGTTTAGATTTTGTGTTACTTATCTAAGCATTAAGCTCACTAGTTAAGATTTGGATTAGGCATCACAAAACCTGACTAGGTAGTGATAACTCCCTCTACACGTCTGCTCAAATGGATTGGCTTTAGGTTTGCACACATGCTTCAATATGAAATTTGTGGGACATTTACCACAAATAAGTGATGCTATAGCATACAAGATAGAAATGCACCTTTGATGCATATGTAAACCTCTTTAAAATAATCATACACTACAGGAAACTGGAGCTTTGCCGAGTGCCTGTAGGTTTGCCGAGTGCCAAATATCGGGCACTCGGCAAACAGCCTCTTTGCCGAGTGCCTGGCCACGTGGCACTCGGCAAAGAATGACACTAGGCAGAGGCCACCTTTGCCGAGTGTCCGACACTCGGTAAAGTGGCCTCTTTGCCTAGAGTCAGGCACTCGGCAAAGATGGGCACTCGGCAAATCTCGCCGGGGCAAACGGCATCCTTGGCCGTTATCTTTGCCGAGTGCCAGCAGTCTGGCACTCGGCAAAGAGACACTCTTTGCCGAGTGCCGACAGGCTGGCACTCGGCAAAGAACCAATCTTTGCCGAGTGCCAGGCCTGACACTCGGCAAAGTGGTTTTTTTAAGATTTTTGCTGCTAATTTTTTTTAACACTTTTCACATATCACCATAGTCAACATGTTCAAATTGGACACTTTTTCAAAACATTTTGTTATATTTTTTGACTTTATTTTATTTTCTTGAATTTTCCCGAAAGACGCAAGTTTGAACTGCGGGTGCATCGAATAATAGATTTTCATGATTTAAAAAATATTATTCTTGTTCTTAACCGTATGTTTAGGCCAAATCTAAAAACTGACCCGAGGTTTCAATCAACGTGCTCATGGGGCAACGCCTCCAAATTACGTGTAGGCGGTTTTTTAATTATAAAAAATGCAAATAAATTCCGAAAATCGTGAAACTTGGCGAGATGTTACATCATATGCGTATGCCATCAAAAAAAATTGAGAAAGTTTCGAGCAAGTTGTCATGTACGATTTTTACAAAGCATCAGTACATCTCAACATGTGATATGAGATGGGTATGCTCTACTGATTTTTTATTCTAACACTCAGTTACTCATTACTTGTAATCAGCTGTGTGTTTTCCTCGCAGTTCCAGTCGCATGGTGGTGAGGAGTGCCCCCCTTTCAAGGCGTACAACTTGTCACACCAGGGCAAGGCGACTGCGGCGAGCACCCAGTACAACCCGAATGCCGGGCCCGAGGCGTACACCAACGCGAACGCCTACACCAAGGTCACCGAGTACACCTCGGCGCCTCGCGAGTGCCATGGAGAGGACTTCGATTCGGCCACCCAGCCCCTAGATACAGACCTGGTGATGAGGCTGGGAGGAGGGAAGCAGCACGTCCGGTACTGGATAGCCAACATCGCAGCTGACTCGTCCTCAGTTCCCAGCCTCGCCGAGATTCGAGCTGCCAGCATGAGCTCCTCCGTCCCCATACGACCTCGGCAGCCGATCTCACAGCAGATGATGGCAACACTTCAGGTAAGTATTGTTCTATTCGTCGTTCATTGCTTTTACACATATACCTTGTATTTCCATTTTTAAACCTTACGGGACGAATATTGCAGGCCCAGATGTAGGCCCAGGCAGACCAAGTGCAGAGGTTGCAGGCCATGCACGAGGCCTAGGCGGCGGCCCATCGTCGCGAGTTACTGGCCATCCAGCAGCGGGAGGCGCAGAGGACGCAGGACATAGCTCACTTCTTTGGGAGCCTGAACATCCTGGGTGTTGTCGTGCCTCCCTCGCTGCTCACTCCTTTTGTGCCTCCTATTACTCCTTCGACAGAGACTCCGATGAGTATAAATGGTTGTTTATATTTCTTTAACTTTTTCGGCCGTCCTCTAGGTGCTAACGAATTTGCTTCTCCTTTGTGCACTCATAGTCCGAGGGTTCGACGCCGGCTCCTCAACCTGGACTTTCTCAGCACACACTGCACATCACTGGTGGCCCTCCTCCGCAGTCTGGGTGGCTCCCTGGTGGCCCTCCTCCGCCCTATGGGTGGCCAGGTTACCTTCCTAACCAGTCGGGGTACACCGGGTGGCCATCTGGACCTCCGCCGCCCGGGTGGCAAGGTTGGCAAGGTGGTCCTTGGGCGGGTCGTCGCACGGGTGGCAAGGTGGGGGTTCTTCACAATCTGAGCACCAAGGTGAGCAGTGATGGCCGACTTAGATTTCTCATGGACTTGTGAGATGGATGTGATGGACTTGTGAGCTTGTGATGAACTTGTGATAAACTTGTGAGCTTGTGATGCATGGAGACTGAACGTGTGATATTTGTCTGAAATGGATATGCATATGATATATTGAGTTCTGTGTGATGGAATATGGATGTGTGATATATATATATATATTATGTTTTCTATGTAGGAAAATGAAAACAGAAAAAACAAAAATTTCTCAGCTTTGCCGAGTGCCACACTCGACAAAGATGCCACTGCACTCGGCAAAGCTGGGCAAATTTACCCTAGCTCGGCCTCTTTGCCGAGTGCTAAGACCATGACACTCGGCAAAGAGGCCCTCTTTGTCGAGTGCCACGTGCCAGTCCACGCAGCACTCGGCAAAGAGGCCTCCTTTGCCGAGTGCCGGCCCACGTGGCACTCGGCAAAGAGGCTCTCTTTGTCGAGTGCCAGTCCACGTGGCACTCGACAAAGGAGGCCTCTTTGCCGAGTGCCCAACGGACCGACACTCGGTAAAGAGGCCCTCTTTGCCGAGTGCCAGTCCGGTCGGCACTCGGTAAAGAGGTGACGGCTCCCGTTTGCTTCGCCGAGTGCTGACCTGGCACTCGGCGAAGCCTTTGCGGAATGTCCGATATTTGGCACTCGGTAAAGAAATCTTTGCCGACTTTTTCTTCGCCGAGTGCCCTTTGCCGAGTACGGCACTCGGCAAAGTCTTCGCCGAGTGCGAGAGGCCTTTTGACAAGTGCTGCCAGCACTCGACAAAGCCTGAACATCCTGTAATATTCCCGTTGGACGATTAGTTTTGACGTAATCGTCCTTCGGCTGAACGATAACAAGATATCGTTCTACCGTAAAATGAATCTCCTATATTTTGCTAATTTCCAAAATTTCGTGATACAATTTTGTAAATAACGAATAACATACTAATGAAAATAATAAAAAAAGCTGCTAACTGCGGTATATGCATGATGAGTCCTCTGCTGCATTCAGCATTCTTGAATTTGCGCACGCCAAAACAGAAGAATGGCAAGCGATCACCATCACGACGACGCACCGGCCGGTCTGCATTCATGACTCCAATGGGTCGTTATTAGTAGTTTCCAAAATCCTGTGGACGTGTACGTGGTTTCTTGCAGCACAGCACCGGTCCGGCCGTCGTTCTTCATCAGAGCTACGTACGTGGAAGCAACAAGCTAGTTTGACAGTCTCTCTTGAACTACATGTCTAGTGGTCATAAGCAAAATTTATTCTGCTTTGTACAACAACACGTGACTGAAGGAGAAATGCATGCAATCGCCAAGCAGATCGAACAAGAGTAGTCGTCTTCAGTGACCCCGGATCGTACGTGCAGCGCTGCACCTAGCTACGTCCGTCGTCATACGATATGGGTGGTGCTAACTGCTCGATATTGACCGAAGAAAATTAAATATGATCTCGCCAAGCCAGTGAGAATATTAATTTTCTGGACGAGAGACCGACGACGACTCTGTTGTGTATATGCATGGTTAAGTCCAGTCTTTGTTGTTGGTTCATGGTTAGTAGATAGGAAGAGACGTTCACTACCTGAAAAAAGCTCTGTAAGGACGAGACCTCTTTCACTGTAGGGGCGGCTGGTGTTAGAGCCGCACTTACAGTGACGTATTGGTGCCCATCGTTACCAGCCGCCCTTACAAAACACTGTAGGGGCGGTTGGTGATTGAACCGCCCCTACAGTGGAGCACGGGCGGTTCAATCAGGGGCGGCTGGTGATTGAACCGCCCCTACAGTGGAGCACGGGCGGTTCAATCAGGGGCGGCTGGTGATTGAACCGCCCCTACAGTGGAGCACGGGCGGTTCAATCAGGGGCGGCTGATGATTGAACCGCCCCTACAGTGCTCCACTGTAGGGGCGGCTGGTGATTGAGCCGCCCCTATAGTGCTCCACTGTAGGGGCGGTTCAATCACCAGCCGCCCCTACAGTGGACATCCGAATAAAACATACAACCAGCCTTCTTCCACCTCGGGACACACTATTCAACCCGAGAAAAAATGTTGGAAGGCCTTGGGCTCCTCCTAAAACTTGGTCTACTAAGGGGGAAGGTTTTGATCTCCAATACTTTGATGGAGAGCTTGTAGAAGGTAAGAAAATGCTATTCCAATCATTTTTTTCGAAGTTTTGATGGTTGATTAGTGAGTAATTAGAGTTTTCTTTTTTTTCTCTCCTCCATGGTTCTTGAGCTTTGTATGAAGCAATTAGGCCCTAGTCTCCAAGCTATTAGTGTAAATAAATTAGGGAAATGAGGTTGCACACATGGCTAGTCGATCTTACTTCATTTTAGTGGAGATTTATACTCTAATTTCTTGTATGTTTCATGTGCATGTAGATCTAGGGTTTGTTCTTTTTTATTTTTTATTTTGTAATTTATGTTTCATGAAATTGGAATGAAACTGGCCGGTGTGGGAATTGTAGTGAGTAAAATATTTGTTGCCTTTGAAATTATTTATTCTAACTAATTAATAAAATTTAAAATATTTATGCATTAATTATAATAAAGAAAGGTGCTTGAGTTTTGTATGAAGCAATTAGACCCTAGTTTTGAAGCTATTAGTGTAAATAAGTTAGAAAAATGAGGTTGCACCCTTTTTTATTCGATCTTACTTGATTTTAGTGGAGATTTAAATCCTACTTTCATGTATTTTTCGCGAATGGTTTGTTTTTTATTTTTATTTTTTGCAATTTATGTTTCTTGAAATTGAAATAAAATTTGATTCATTTACTTTATTTTCTTTGGTTTGTTTTATTTTTACAAGATGGAGTTGAAAGCTCTAATTTGGTTTTGGATAATTGATGACACCTACGTGTATTAACTATTGCAATGAGTGTTGTGGTTTGAGATAGGTTAGTACACACCAAGTGATGGAGCTAGAGCATTGTCATGGGGATCAAGTGCTCATATTTCGAAAAGAAAAAATATATCCTATGGGCTCAAGGCAAAGATATAAAAAATAGAATATTTATTTTGCAGGTCAAGACACTATAGAGAGTATGACCGAGTTTAGGTTAGATAACCGTACTATAAAGAGGAGAAATTCTTAATTGCAATGGTTATCTAGTGTCACTAAATGTGAGTCTCATTTTGCATTTGCATACGCTTAGTGACGTGGTGAGAAATCCAAGAAAAGCCCTTAATTATCTTTGTGAAAATCGCTATCTTAAAGTGCCTCAAAATATTTTGTAATATTCTGGAGAAGATAGCATTTTAAAAGGGGTTTTAATATGTGCTTTTATTTGAAATTTTAAAAGGAAAAAGGAAATTCCCGTGGTAATAAAAGTGCTTGCATGCTCGCTTTTGCCACCCACATGCTGATCATATAAACCTTTTTTTTGGGGAAGAGCTTGAAAATTAATTAACGTAAGAGCATCTCCAACGGTGGGAGAGGAGGGGAAAAGATTATTGCGCTAGGAGAGGTAGAGGAACAGTTTTACGCGCGGGGGAGCGAGCCGGCTATGGTGAAATCGCGCGATAGCAACCTCACCCGCACGCGGAAATTTACGCGTGCGGTATGGTGGAATAGGAAGTTGGAAAAGATAGCAAGTTCATTTAGGGAGTTGTTGGAGAAGAATATTTGTGCTTTTACCAAATTTATAAGAATAGGGAGTTGTTGGAGATGCTCTAAGGTCCGGGTACTGCTTTGCTCAGCTGCTCGTTAGCTCGGGTGGCTCCCTCGGCGCTATGCTCGGCTGCGTTGCTTGACGTTCTGCTTGGCTACGTTGCTCGGTGCTCGGCTCGGCCTGCTCTGCCGTTCGTCCGCATGGTGAGGTGTTGTTTAGTTTTAGGAAATATTGGGGGAATATACTGTAGCACTTTCGTTGTTATTTAATAAATTTTGTTCGAACATGGACTAACTAGGCTTAAAAGATTCGTCTCGACATGTACATACTAAAAGTACAATTAGTTATTTTTTTATCTACATTTAATGCTCCATGCATGCAGCTAAAGATTGATGTGACGGAGAATCTAGAAATATTTGGAGGAAAGTTGGGAAAACTAAACAAGGCCTGAGTCTGCTGTGCTGGACTGCCGGGGACCATTCCTTCATTCAACATTTAATTTAGTTCAACCCAACGTTGGTTTACTTCAAGTCTGAGCACGCAAACTACTGCGTCTTCTTCTCAAAGCAAAGTACTGTGATCAAGGGTTTGGCTGGGCTATAGCAGACTACTTGAAGTCGGACAAGATCAAGATAATGACTGACATTGACCTCCCGCCTGTTGGTCAGCTTGTTGGACCCTCGATCTCGTAGTCCCATCCCATGCACGCACGCACGCGTCTACCACACGTTGTCAACACAAATCGCACCTATCTCCTCCTGGTGTAGTTCGCGCTACATTTCTAGTTTCAGTAAATCATATATAAGGTGTTTGGTTTGTGGAGTCACTCCATGCTTCATGAAGTGATGATACATCATGAGTTCATTTCTATGATTTTGGTGGAATTAACTTATTCATCATGTATATACTAATTATTAACTTATAAAGTGGTGATACATTAACTCATTTCATTCTACAAACCAAATAGAAAAAAGTGAGGAGTGAGAAAATAATGGAGTGACTCCTTGAAATCGCACCAACGTCCGCTCGAGGCACACCACGGTGACGGAAACTCCCTGAGCGAACAGAGCAGGCTTCGACCACCTCACCTCATACCCCCTCGCCTCGCCACGCATCCCTCGAAGGGCAATCCCCAGATGTCCCTCGGTCACGGAACCCTTAAGAGCGAAGGAAGCAGGCCTCGACCGCCTCGCCACACGCCTTCCTCGGACATCTACCTCATGTATGACTCCAAGAGCATTAAATGTGCTTCACTTACTCGTATGGCTACAACGAGCACGACAGTGGATCGTATCCCGGTGAAATCCTACTTTAACCGCCCATACCTGGGAAGCAAGCATGTCATGCAGCACAGTTGCGTTATGTCACGCACTGTACCTCGTCGGAAATCCCCTCGAGGCACGTTTGTCAACATCTCTCCTGCAATTTCCGGGGCTCGAACCCATCGACTCAGGCCTCGACCGCCTTGTACCGCCTCATACCTCCTCGAACACCCCTCGGGTACTCCTCGGATACCTCCTGGATGACACCAGGAGCATCTAATCCACCTACCTACTCCCGTCCAACTCGTATGGCTACAGCGAAAACCACAGTGGGTCGTACCCTGGTGAGAACATATATGATGAGTGATTGACATTTACGAGGGGTTTGAGGCTTTTCCCGGTTGAGTCCATATCTCGCTATGTGCTTAATGTTTATGGCTAACCGGTGGCGTTGAGTTGTGGTGTGTTACCGTGTTGGTGTGTGTGTGCAACATGTGTCTCTTAGCTGTGTTGATGTGCAGGTGTGGAGCTCGGAGACAGTGGTCGATGGCGAGGTGAAGGTCAAGTTGAGACGTGTCGTGCCGATGGACCGGGAGCGGTGAAGGATGGGCATGCCGTGCGGCGGACGTGCCATGCCTATGAACCCGGAGCGGTGAAGGGCGGATGTGAGGCTTGGACCGATGGACCGGAGGGTCGGAGGACCAGCTGTGGTAGCTGGCACGTGGCATCGGCGAGCAAGAGCACATGGGGATGTGCGATGCATCCTCGGCCGAGTCGGGAGGAAGACGATGGCGTCGTGGCACTTGGCGGGAGGTCGGACATGGGCTTGCGTGCGACGCAAGTGCTGTCGGCCGAGTCAAGAAGGAAGGTGAAGGCGTTGTCCCAGCGTGGAGGATAGAGATGCATCGGCATCGGTGTCGATGGTCGGGGTGTGAGAACCACATCCTGTCTACGACGCATGTTCGGTAGTTGAGCCTTAGAAAGCTACCATCGACGGTTTCTGAGTTTGGGCCTCGGGGTGGCAGGTTTCCGAGTTTGGGCCTCAAAACTCGGGGTGGACGGTTTCCAGGTTTGGGCCTCAAAACCTGGGCTTGAGGGTTTACCGCTTTGGGGCTCAAAACCGGCGGAGGTTCCTATGCGGAACGGTCGACGCGTGGCAGCACTGAGAGTCTTGCGTTGCGGCAAAGCTATCGGTGAGGGAGGCACGACGGTCGACGTGACGGCACGTGGCGACATCCTAGAGCTTGCGTAGAGGCGAAGCTAAGGATGAGAAGGCGCGTGGCCGTAAGATGAAAACTGCCAGGGTTGGACGGTTTTACCCTTGAGGGGTATTTGGGTTGAGTGCTTCATGTAAGGGCGTTTTGGTCTTCGGACCTGCGCCTATATATATGAGAAGGGGCTGTGTTGGACAACCATCCTTGGACGGTGCCATTCTCATTTTGTCACTGTGAGGAGAGGCTAGGGTTAGAGGAGAGAGGGCTCTTGTTCCTGAGCTTTTTGCCATTCGAGCTTTGTTGTTGCGAGAAGTGGCTTGTAACCCAACACCGTGTGCTATACAATCCTTCATCTAGTTAGAATCCAAGGATCAATCTCGTGCTCCCTTTTGTCTTGCGATTTTGTTCTTTGCGTTTCTCGTTTTCCCCTCTTTTGCTCTTCACGAAATCTGTTGTTTTGAGGGATGATTTGTGAATCCGTTTGAACCATCTTGTGTAGCTTCGTGAGAGTTTTCTTTCTACCGAAGGAATTTCTCTAATTCCTCATGAACTCACTATTGACTTTTGTTACTGCAAATAAGATTGTTATTTATATTTTACCACTGGGAAACAAGGGTTAAGAATCTGATAACTCACTATCATGCATCTACTAACTCAGAGTACTAATTAGACTAAAGCAGGAGTGAATGATATATGATATGATAATGAATGAAAGCACAATAAATGAGAATTCAATGATAACTGTAAAGATAACTATAGTGGGAGGACAATGGGAGAGATCAAGGTTCCTATGCACTTCTCTATTACTTGGGTTCTAAGGTAACAAGGATGAAAAGATATAGTGGTCATATAATAACACTTCGGGACATCAGAACACCAACCACAAAAAGGGATGAGAAGGGGGTTGGGAAGCTCTGACTACGGTCCTACGAACATCAACCCGAACGTGGTGGAATACATCAGCCATCAGGGCCGTCACCACCTGGGGCTACCACAACTATCTGTGGGGTTGAGCGCAACCTCAGGTAACCTATAGACTAAACACCAAGTCTAATCTATCGATTACTACTCTAATTATGGCCTATAACTAGAGCACTCGATACGAGCGGAGATGCTATGCTAGAACATAACAACTATACTAATCATAATATGAAAGACATAAAGTAAATAGAGAAGATAAATATATTAAAGCATAAGTCTTTCAAAGAAAAGATACAAAGACATACCAAAACTCTGAAGACTCATCCAGAACCAGAGAGCACAGCTTCGCTCTCCCTAACTCCCGACTAGAGCTAGGCTATTACATTGGAAAATCTAACCCTAATTCTCTAGAGAAGAAAGGTCATCCATTCGTGGGACGCCTCTACAACTCCATGAGGATGTGTTGCCTCAGGGGGGGTCTAGGGTTTATTATATAGGGGCTCCTGCCCTTCCCTCCACCTTGAGCAAGCGATGTGGTACTAAATCCTTCGCCATATGCACATGGGCCTTAATGGGCCAAAACACGTTGGAGAGGTCTGTTGGAGTGCGTCACGCGAAGGAGGACAAGATTGGGCCCTGTACCAGACCGGTCGGTCCAGGAGGGAGGCCGGCCGGCCTGCCTCTATGACAGGTGGGCCCCGCCTTCCGTGGGTCACCTTCTCGTGTCTTCTGGAAGGTTCCGGATTGTTCTAGAATCTTCCAAGTCGTATCTATCGAGGACTCTCGCTCCGGGACTCCAAATATAGCAAATCATATGTCTGTTTCGATCGTCTCGACGAGGTCTTTGCAATGGTGTGCTCTGTTTCATCACTTGAGATACTTTTATATGGTAAAAACATGGATGTCCTACAAAACAAGTGAGAGCACCAAAACTCGTGGAACTTGTTAGTTTTAAACCCTACAACTAAGCTTTGTGATTCATTTAGAGTCATTTCATGCAATAGTTGATGATTAATTATGAGCAATAGTGAGCGTCAACAAGTTCCTCCAAGCTTACCCTTTGCTAGTCCCGAGCAAAGCCTATCTCAACAATGGATCAGGAGTTGCTGCAATATCTGTATTTCTTAACAAGCACACAAGCATTCAAACAAAAGTTCTCATTTGGATTAGAAAAAAGATATCATATTATTTATCACGGGCTTAGTACTTTACCTTGAATCTTGAGTAATTGGAAGATAGAACGATCAAATCAATCACTATGTCTCTAGCTCTTTCACTTCACCATTATCCCGGAGTTTTTATGAATTTTTAAAAAGCTTAAAGACATATATTGCCAAATTTAAACAATGGATCCAAAGAGAAAGTCAGCCACACCATTGAATCAAGAAGTGCATGTGTATGAAAAATGGAGGCAGATGCTATTTTGAATATATCACTCTCTTCTGTCTATTAGAGACACATGGCTATCATGCTAATTCTACTGTCGGGCACGTGCCCATTTTTTCTGATATTCATATTTTTTCTCTTTTTTTCGAGGTTTCGGACACTTGTCCCCTTTTATTTCCTTGGATCTATCTTTTTGAGGTTTCGAACACTTGTCCCTTTTTATTTCCTCAGAAATTTTTTTCTTTTCTTTTTTTTTCAATAGCCATATGCTTCCAATAAACTTTTGAGAGGATAGGAACAAATAATCATGAGCATTTATGCGAAAGATGGATGAAATATGTAAGTGATCTCAATTCAATAGTATGATAACTTCTCATAGGGTCAATAAAGCTTAATTTAACTCAATGCAATTATTAGTCAAATTTGTATTGAGAAATCTCTGAAACTCTAGTGTTGTTTTAGAACAAGATAACAGTAGCTCAAATCATCACATAACATATCTGTCAATTATTTAGACTCTGGATCAAGCATTTGCTACCCATATATTTAATTTCATTTTAAGGCATCATTAATTTTTTAAACTTAGGAGAACTCATGCTTAAAGGCTAGGTACTAGAAAGAAATACAATAGAGCAACTATTCATCATTTCCATTTTAAGAAATTAGGGAGGGAGTTCTTCAGATTAGACATGCTTTATTTATTTAATCTAACACACACTATAACCTATTACTTAAAAAAACTAAGATAGTAGTAAGACATACCTGAATCACGAAGATAACGGGGTGCGTCTCCTACCAAGCTAATCCCTTTGATCGCATCGAGCCTTCATGTGCCCGAATATTTTTTGTTCTTTTTCTTTTAAGGGTGAGCCTTCATGTGCTCACATTTTTTTTAATTTATTTATAAAAAGAAAAACTTAAGAGGATAAAGATACTTACCTGTATACACAGGTGTGCTTTTCCCCAAGCTGAATGTTGACGTAGTCGTTCGATCTTGCAATGTAGCAGACTAGCAGTAAAAATGTTCTTCCTCTATCAGAGCATTGATTGATGTTGATGGTTGTTGAAATAGTGCTCCAACAGTGGGTGGAACATCCACTTGCTCGTCAGCTTTTCTTGGTCTTTCAAATCCTGTGAAACTCAAATAGACAACAAAACTTATGGAACAGATTAAGCATTAGTGGTTGGCCACTCAAGCCTTAATTGTCTAGAGTTTCAGTAAGATCTCTTTCTCAATATTTTTTTTGTATTTTAATTTTTTCTATGCAATGATAATTTCATAAAATGAATGCATTTTTATTTTTATTTCTATGCCACCACGGTGAATATTTCATGTGAGTTTTTACATACCACAGAATTATTCACATGAGGTTTTAGGTTTTATGATAAAGTGCAATAAGTAAAATATGTTTATTTTTTATGCAATGCTAATGCAGAAAAGTAAATATGCTATGAAGGAATAAGGATGGGAAGTAAACATGCAAAAAGAGAAACTAATGTAGAAAAGATAAATATGGATAACTACCGATTTTACCTTTCGGCGAGGGTTCAATGTTTTAAGTCCTCTGAACAGGACTTCTCACCATGTTCATTCCTGAGGTGTGTCATTTGATCCTGATATGTAAACCTTGATAACTACACCTCTTGATATGGTGTCACTCATGTTCTTCATTCGCCCAACAATTTGAAGTGAAACATTAATTGTAGAAGCTGGCAGCATCTTACTCAGTGTGCATGATCTTGTAGATCCAGGACCTTCACTCTGTAGAATTTGGGAGTTGACAAACTTCTCCTCTGTTTTGCTCAAAAGTGTGTCCTGCTCATAAAGACAAGGTAGAGATCAAGTGCATGGGTTCTGTTGGTGAAAAAACACCAACAGAACCAAAAGTTTTGTTCATTCTTCTCTAACCTTGGGCACATTGAACAAGATAAACTTGTTGTTTATGTATTCTATTCAAACTTAACATGTGTGATAGAATCAGAAGATGAAAGTAGCATCTTAAAATATTTAACAGATTAGATTGCTTAACCCAAGGAAGGATAGTGTGTCGATCTTTTCATTATTGTGATATATCATCTTCCAAAGGTTGGATGCACAACATTTTAGCTCATTTAATTAAGATAGTGAGATTCAAGAGAGTAAAGCCAGGAACAAGGAGTAAAGAACTAAACATGTTGAGTTGATTAGGTTGGATCAAGTGAGGTGTAACTTAAACATGTTTGGTTTTTTATTTATGCGCATACCAGAATCAAAGAGAAGCTTTTAAAGGGATAGTCACTTACCTTGAAATGTTACCTTATTATTGAAGAGTGATTGTGTCGAACCACCTTGTGAAAGCTTCTCTTGTCTTGCTGGTTGTTGTTCATGATTAGCTTGTCTTCTCTTGCCTATCTCACAGTGGGCCAGCTGAGTCTGTTCTCAATAGGTCCAGACGATGGAGACTTTGTCACCTATTTTTTTGATTTGTAGACTCAGGTACTATCTCTCCATCTTCTAATTCTTGCAGTGTAGTGGCTTCATCCTTCATGATGTCTTCGACAATAATGAGCGTAGGCATAGATTGGCCCATATGGGGTGAGTTGCATCATATCCTGCTCGTCATCAGTGTCCTAGCCTAAGCCTCAAGAAGGCTCACAGCTTGGCTGCCTTTGACATCACTAATGACTTGTCTGATGATGAGTTTTGTCTATCCACAGGTTGGATTTTAGATCTTTAAGTTCATACCATGAACAAGCAAATCTCATCTCCTACAAAATGTTAGTGGATATATACCCGAAGGATTGTACTGAATTTGAAACATGGGTTGCTATCCATGACTTATGTGTCATTCATCCATGCTAATGAAAAGATGATTTTAAGATTACTTTAGCATAGACTAGCATTTTATGTGTTGGCTGCATTTTAACATGGTTCAAGGCAAAGATACTTGCAATAGAAGATAAATTAAAATAAACTTTAATACTCACAGTTCTTTCATCCATGATGAATGAGCTGAGTCTTCATTATGCAGTTCACAGTATGCCTTGCTTCATCTATGATGTGAATTCATCTCAGGACTTTTCCAAATTGTATTTGAGAGTTCTCTACAGGGGTTAGTCCAACAAAATATCTAATGTCTACACAAGCTAATTTCAGATCAATAATCAAACCAAACTCCGTGTCTAATTTGATTAAGGTAGACTATTTAACCTAAGCACCACGCTTAATTTGAAAGCCTATGGAAGTATAGCTAGTACATCCAAACCAAAACATACTATGACAAACAAAGGTAGCATGAAAGCATATAGAGATTTATTCAAATAGAGATGACAGAGTATGATCATAGTGAGGAATTTTTTTCTTTGTTTTAGATGCGGATGACATGAATGCATACAAGAATCTAAACATGATGTGGACTTGATAAAACAAAACATAAACTAAATGGAGTAGATGAATGGTTAAAAGTAAACATGCAATGGTATGCAAGAAATTAAAAAGATAGCTACTCATAAAGTTTAAAGTCCATGAGCAGGACTGTCTCACCTTGATCATACTTACCATGATTCACAACTGGGATTTGTGAGTGGCGCAACGTAAATATCCATCACATTGGATGAGAGTTGATTTCTTGTGATGACGACCTTTTCTCCAATCTACACATGGTTGGAATAAATATTATATGTATACACAAACCTGTGAGATGGCAGGATTCCAAAATTAATGATGGATCTTAAATGTTCAGGCACCCTTGGTTCTTCATTCTTGTGGAATCTTTGTCATAAGGTCGAAACGGCATCTGATGTCCTATCTATTCCACACTCAACAGAACAAGGGGGTAATCCTACTAAAGCTAGTGGTACACTAAATTAGCAGACATCAAGATCATTATCAGAATCTTTACACCAATTGCTTCCCCGGCAACGGCGCCAAAAATGCTTATTGACGTTTGTTAGTGCAAATAAGAATATGAAAGATTCCGCAAGCGCACAGAACACCATTGTAGTATTTTACCGGGAGTATTCCAGGATCGTTATTTATATTTTACCACTGGGAAACAAGGGTTAAGAATCTGATAACTCACTATCATGCATCTACTAACTCAGAGTACTAATTATACTAAAGCAGGAGTGAATGCTATATGACATGATAATGAATGAAAGCACAATAAATGAGAATTCAATGATAACTGTAAAGATAACTATAGTGGGAGGACAACGAGAGAGATCAATGTTCCTATGCACTTCTCTATTACTTGGGTTATAAGGTAACAAGGATGAAAAGATATAGCGGTCATATAATAACACTTCGGGACATCAGAACACCAACCACAGAAAGGGATGAGAAGGGGGGTTGGGAAGCTCTGACTACGGTCCTACGAACATCAACCCGAACGTGGTGGAATACATCAGCCATCAGGGCTATCACCACCTGGGGCTACCACAACTATCTGCGGGGTTGAGCGTGAAGGACCGAGAAGCAACCAGAAAGCGACCAGAGGGGGGGTGAATGAGAGCTTCAAAATTTCCTTTCGGAAACTAGTAGCCACTGTCCCGAGAATCACCCCGAAAGACAAACCCTAGAGCTTGCTAATGTCCACGACCCTAGATGTAGGGTGGATGCTTCCAAGAAGCACAGCGGGACACTACACAACTCTAGAAAGCCAATGCAAAAGACGGAAACCAAATCCGACAACGAGCAAGCGAACTGCGGACAAAACAGCGTGAGACAGCACTGACCGGACTCTGCCTGCGTCCGGTCACAGAGCACCGGACGCGTCCGGTCAACCGAAAATGGATTTCGGAGCTTACTGTTCCTGACCGGACTCACCAAAGACGAGCGTCCGGTCGAAGCACAGAGCATCCGGTCGCACAAGCCAAAGCAAGTGAACAGTAAGAGGAGCGAGTCCGGTCAGTACCAAGAACTAGAGTCCGGTCAGCTAAAGAAAATCGCCGCGCGACATTCAACCACCGGACGCGTCCGGTCAACGCGAGGACAGCGTCCGGTCACCCCGACAGCACCCTGTTCGTCCACCGATTCGACTCGATCTCACCCAAAACAAATCGTCCAGGGATCAAACTTGGTGAGAGGAGTCACAAGGAGGATAGTGAGCTAACTCTAAGAGATCATGGCTCGAACCTATCTCCAAATCGATGAATCGAAGAATTTCGAGGGAAAAGAGAAAAACTTGACCCGAAACGAAAATCGATCGATCTCCTAGACCGTGAGGTTAGAGGTGAATTCCTTCAGTGGAAAGAAATGCCTCACGACCTAGAACAACTTGGTTCAAACGGATTTGCGAAAGATGAACTGAGCAAAGAGATCGAACAACGGGAAAAAGGTGGAGAAAAAGGATCCCGCGAAGAACACAAACAAAACATGAATCACAACCACGAGATGCAACTGTGTGGCTACCATTGCACGCACAACTCGTAGCGTTGCCTCGACGCAACCTCCCGATTGCCGCCACGTGCCGCCACCGCTCCGCGTCCTTTTCCTGGACGTCGCACCCCCGGTTTTGTGGCCCAAACCGGGAAACCAGCCTTCACAGCCAACCGCCAGTTTTGAGGCCCAAACCGGGAAACCAGCCCACCGTCGCCTGAGTTTTGTGGCCCAAACTCAGCAAACCCGCATCACCCAGGTTTTGAGGCCCAAACCTGGAAACCGTCCAGAGCCCGAGTTTTGTGGCCAAACTCGGAAACCATCAGCGCCCAGGTTTTGAGGCCCAAACCTGGAAACCGTCCACCCGATGGTTTTTCTCTGGCTCTACCACCAAACCGAAGCTGTAGAGGGGATGCACCGCCCGTGCACCCCGTCCACCGACACGTGTCCCCAAGTCCTCGACCCAAGCAACACCGTGCCCGCAAGTCTCCGCTCGTCGCTGTCCCAGGCTGTCAGCCACCACAGTTGATCCTCGGGCCACCGGTCCCTCAGTCCAAGCCTCACGTCCGCCCTTCGCCACTCTCGGTCCATCGGCACGGCACGTCTCTACTTGACCTTCACCTTGCCTCTGATCACTGTCTCCGTGCTCGACACCTGCACAACACATGCCAAAGAACATGCGCATTATCCTAGTTGACAATCACTCATCACTCAGAGACTCGGCATACACCCATGTATCCGCAATCTCCCCCTTGATGAGTGCATTGTCAACTACCAACACAAATCATAATAGAAATAGAAGGAAGGGAGAAGAGAGAGGAGGGAACTCGACCAAATGACCCAAAAGCATAGCAAAGCCGAAGAAGGTCAAGTGGAAAGAGCAAGACAACTTGGTCCCCAAAGACATGGGCAACGGCTCGACGCAACCAAGCAAAGCAAAGCTAGCCCTCAAGAAGAGGTAGAACAGGCTCAACACCGCTAGTAGGAAAACTCGACACCAATTGGAAAAACAACTGGACATCAAGCAAAACAAAGCTAGCCCTCAAGAAGAGATAGAACAGGCTCAACACCGCTAGCAAATACCAATTTGAAAAATCGAAGCAAAATGCTAGTCCCTCAAGATAGAGGCACAGAGGCTCAACACAACTAGTAGAAAAGCTTGATACCAAAACCTTTCGGTCAAACTCCCCCTCGAATAGTGCACACAACTAAAACACTCCTCCTTAGTTGGACTCAAGGAGCATATGATTTGCAAATTCCCCCCCCCCCCCCTTAGTTGAAAATGCACCATCAAGTAAAAGGAACCGAAAGCAATTTTCTCCCCCTCAGAAAATGCACCAACAAAAGTGCCAACAAGAGAAGTTCTTCCCCTTCCAAAATGCATATGAATGCAAGTTAGCAGCTTCAGGAATATAGTCAAGAAAATGCAAAGATGCTCTACACAGCATAAGTCCAATGACGCAACTGAAGCACACATGCTAGCAAAGGCTCAAACTGATCACCACTTATGAAATATGAACATATGAGCAAAGTGAGCAATTGTAGCAAAAAAGGAGTCACCATCAAAATAGCACTAGACAAGTATAGACAGGAAGTCAAACAAGTGCTAAACATGTATACAAGGTGAACTACCCCTAGCGAAGTTCAATCATCATGCTATAGAATGAAACATAGACTTGTGTATCCAGATTTTATCGGAGTTGCAGCGGTGAAATTACACAAGTTTAAATATTAGCATGTGAATGCGAGAGGTTGAAAGCTTGTCTTGCCTAACTTTTCAACTGTGCGAAGCCTATGCAGAAGCAATCAGAAGCTTAAAGCAACAGTTTGGGTCATACACTACACAGCTCAAGTTTAACTCAAAGTGCAATGAGAAACAGTCTCGAAACTGTGATGTGTTGACAAGCAATCCCATCTCGATCTTTCTGATTCACTTAACTTGGTTCAAATTAAAGACAGTATATGAACAGACCAAGCAAGTGATCAACTCAGAACTAGAGACATAGCAACCTAGCATATATGAAAAGCACAAGTGTGATTTCAACATATTCTACACAAGCTAGTTGCACATCTCGATGGTGAACATTTGCAGATTTTAAGTTTATTAACAAGTTCACCATTTCAAAACAGCTCAGCTCATAGTATGGATTAGTGATCAGAAGGAGCATAAGCTACATGCATCAACATAAAGCATCGGAGCATATACTACATAGAGCATAATTACATTCTAATGATAATATCCATGAAGCTCATAATGTAAAAGCGTATGCAAAAAGATGCAAGAAGAAATCAATTGAAGAAGCAAAGAGAAACGAAAAGTCAGTTTACAAACCAAAATGTTTCCCCCATCTAAAAGGGGAAACACACACCAAGCTTACCTCTCAACCTAGCAAAGGTTGATTGGTCGAAAGGCTTGGTGAAAATATCAGCCAACTGATGATGAGTATCGACATGGCGAAGGTCGATATCACCCTTCTCATAGTGGTCTCGCAGAAAATGAAAGCGCACATCAATGTGTTTGGTCTTCGAGTGAAGCACGGGGTTCTTAGCAACGCTAATCACACTCGTGCTGTCACAAAGCAAAGGAGCTCGAGAAAAGCTCAGACCAAAATCACGCAAAGTGGCCATCATCCAGAGTAACTGGCAACAACAGCTAGCCGCAGCAACATACTCAGCCTCCGTGGTAGACTGGGCGACACTAGACTGCTTGCGAGAAGACCACGATACAAGAGAAGAACCAATAAACTGGCAAGTCCTAGAAGTGGACTTGCGGTCAATATGGCAACTAGCAAAATCGGCATCAGAATAGCCGCAAAGTGAGAGGGTGGAGGAAGCAGAATACCAAATCCCAAATTCTAGAGTGAAGGATAAGTACCTCATTATGCGCTTGACTGCCTGACGGTGAGAAGTGCATGGCGACGACTGAAAGCGCGCGCACAGACACACCGCGAACTGAATGTCCGGGCGTGTCGCCGTCAGGTACAGCAGCGACCCGATCATACTCCGGTACTCCTTCTGGTCTACAGCTTCTCCATCCACATCCGCATCCAGGGCCGCCGTGGTCGGCATGGGTGTTGGAAGAGGCTTGGCCTCACCCATGTCGAACTTCTTCAGTATGTCCTTGGTGTACTTGCCCTGGTGCACGAACGTCCCCTCTCGGGATTGCTTGATTTGCAACCTGAGGAAAAACGTCAACTCTCCCATCATGCTCATCTCAAATTCCTTGCTCGTTATGTCTGCAAACTTGGCAACCAAAGTGTGAGAAGAACCACCGAAAATGATATCATCCACGTAAATTTGGACCAAGAGAGTATCAGTGCCTTTCTTGAGGAGAAAGAGCGTTTTATCTACACATCCCATTTTAAAACCCTTAGCAAGCAAAAAGGTTTTCAACCTATCATACGAGGCTCTAGGGGCTTGTTTCAAACCATACAAAGCTTTGTGGAGTTTAAAGACATGGTTTGGAAACTTGGGATTTTCAAAACTGGGGGGTTGTCTAACATACACCTCCTCTTCTATGTAGCCGTTTAAGAAGGCACTCTTGACATCCATTTGAAAAAGTTTGAAACCTTTGGATGCAGCAAAAGCCAAGAGTATCCTAATTGCCTCCAAACGAGCTACAGGAGCAAACGTCTCCTCATAGTCTATCCCCTCCTTCTGACTATATCCCTAGGCTACGAGTCTGGCCTTGTTTCTCACAACATGACCATCTTCTCCCTGTTTGTTTTTGAAAACCCATTTTGTCCCAATTGGGTGACACTCAGAAGGTGGAGACACTAGAACCCAAACCCGATTTCTCTCAAAGTTCTCAAGCTCCTCATGCATGGCATTGACCCAATCTTGATCCGTCAAAGCGTGTTAAAACATCCCGGGGTTCAAAATCAGCAACAAATGCAGAATGAGCAAAGTGAGAGATTTGCCTTGACCGGGTGACGCGTTCGTCGATGCTGTCGATCATCTGCTGAGGCGGGTGCTGGCGCTGAATGTGTCGTGGCGCCTCCCTTGCCGAAGTGATCTCCCCCTCAACAGCAGCTGGTGCCTCCCCGGGTACAAAAGGTACCGCTCCGGGTGGCGGATCCCACGGCCCCCAGGAAGAAGACGTGTCGGGGCCGTGAGTCATAGTAGAAGCCGCTCCTTGCGGCACAGCAGGTGGAGGGGGTGCTGGATCATCCATACCTTCAGCACCCTCGTCCTCGTCATCAAAAAGAGGCTCACCAACCTCATGATCACCTGCACGCTCAAAACGAGAAGAAGGACAAACCATGGTCTCGTCGAAGGTGACATCGGATGTCTCCATGACTCGGTTAGTATCAAGGTTAAGTACACGCTAAGCTCTGGTGTGAGTGCCATAACCCAAAAATACACCGTCAGAGGAACGAGACTCAAATTTGTCCAGGTTGCCTTTTTTGAGTATAAAACAATGGCAACCAAAAACTCGAAAATAACTCACCTTGGGGAGTTTTCCAAAACGCAACTCATAAGAAGTCTTTTTCAAGAAAGCTCGGAGAAAAATGCGATTGGAAATGTAGCATGCAGTGCTCATAGCTTCGGCCCAATATCGCCTAGGAGTCCTATGCTCATCGAGCATCGTCCTGGCCATCTCAACAAGGGTCTGATTCTTCCTCTCTACAACACCATTCTGTGGTGGTGTGTAGGGGGAAGAAAACTGATGCTCTAAACCCAAAGAGTTACAAAACTTCTCAAAATCCGAATTCTTGAATTTGGAACCATTATCACTCCTAATAGCTCGCATCGAGTTCAAAGGGAACTCGTTCTGAAGACGCAAAATCAGAGTGCGAGCGGAGGAGAAAGTCTCGGTTTTCTCAGCTAAAAACAAAACCCACGAATATCTCGAAAAGTCGTCAACAACAACAAGCACATACCACTTCCCCCCAACTGAGCTCACCCGAGCCGGACCAACAAGGTCCATGTGCAAAAGCTCTCCAGGATGCTTGGTCATGACCTGAGTCACTGGATGGTGGGGAGCGGCAACCATCTTCCCATGTCTACAAGAGTGGCAAACAAGATCCTTCTCCATGGATAACTTGGGCAATCCTCAGATTAGGCCAAGTGAACTAAGTCTTGCAAGCAAGTCGAAGCTCAAATGTCCTAGTCTCCTATGCCACTTCCAAAGATCAGAGGAGGAAGGTCCAGCCACAAGACAACGAGAAGTGCCAAAAGACTCCGAGAAATTCGCACGAAAGACTTTTCCAAAGGGCGAAATCAAACACACAAGATTGCCCTGAGGATCCCAAATACGACTGAGATTCGGTTTAAAACGAATCTCATAGTCGTCATCGAAGAGTTGCGAAACAGAAAGAAGATTAAAATGCAAGTTAGAGACAAGAGCAACATAGCGCAACACAAAGTGCTCATTAACTCGCACAGACCCACGAGACAAAACCTTACCTTTGCTGTTGTCGCCAAAGGTGATAAACTCCTTTCCGGCGACCGGACTAAGACTGGAGAACCACTTGGCGTTTCCGGTCATGTGCCTCGAGCAACCAGAATCCACCAACCAAACGTTCTCCAATCGTTTTACCTACATCAATAAAAAGACATAGGGTGAGCATACGGTCCAACACTGGGGTTAGTGAAGTAAGGGGAAAACCAGTGTTGGGCCGACTGCTCAAAAGAACGGTTAGCAGAAAAACCATTCCTAGCATGTCTACGAGAGGAGCGATCACCACGCTGAGGAAAACGTGGTCCGCTGGGGAAAGAGCACTCACCGCGATACTCAAAACGCGGTGGGGTAAAACGCTCAACTACAAAGCCACCGCCACGGGGTCCATAGCCTATAACTGCAGGCTCCCGCCGGGCACGACCTCCCTGACGCCTAGGACCTTGAAGTGTTGCACCTCTAGACCTAGCAGCTCTCCTCAGAGCTCTCCTCTGAACATTCGGCACATGTACATCATGGAAAGGATGGTACATGTCCGGGTTGTTCATCTCCCTTGCATTGCGCCGAAAGCAAAACTCACTCAAGTGTTCATCTCTCCCACAATGCTCACAATGGTACCTCACCGCTCTCAAAGGGGGTTGTTGGTACACACGGTTGTGGGTGTGGATCACTTTGTCCTTCTATGGCAAGAGCTCCTCCTGGATGGGTGGCATTGTGTCCAGCTTGTTTTTCAGGTGGTTTGGTTTGGGAGCCCATTGCTGGTTCTTGGGTGGAGCTCGTGGAGGTTCTTCAAACACCCCATCCTTGGTGTTAGGCTTGAGAGGCTCTTTGGGTGGAAGCTTGGTAAGTTTGGGAGTAGTGGTGGAGTTGGGCTTCTCACATGGGTTCAGACCACTCGACTCTCCAATCTTCCCAAAAGCAGAAAGATCAACACCCGGAGCAAAACCTACACCAGGACCTCCAGCAGCTCGCTTGAATTGGGAGATCATCATCCCGAGCTGAGGCTCACCACAAGACACCCATAACAAGATGGTCCGAAGGTATGTGTTTTCCTCCTCGGTTTGCATCTTGTCATGCTTCACATTGGCTATCTCCATCTCCAGGCCCTCACACAAAACACACCTGGACACACAAGTGCTACCTGAGTTGGCCTCTTCAAGAGACACAATCTTGGCATTCTTCTCTGCCAACTCAGATTGCAAGACAGGACAAGTCTTGCACGCACCCAACAACATGGGTCTAGCCCGGAGCTCATCCACCTCTCCAACCAACGCAACATACTTACCTCTCAAAGTGAGAAGATCAGTCATGTGCGTGGTGCACATCTCGCACTCGGCCTCCTCAGACACGACCACGGTGGACTTGGCAAACTCAAGCTCCCTCACCGTGTCCTCCCACTTCTGCCTAAACTCCTTGCGCTCTCTAGCAGCACGCCTAAGCAGCTTATCCTGACTAAGCAAGGCGGCAGTAAGCTTCTCGACCTCAGCAGATAGCTCATCGGGGGTCAGATATACCTGGGAGGTGTCGTCGTCGTCGTTCCGAGGAGTGTCGCCACCGACCTCCTTGCCGAGGGCCATGGTACAGAAGCCCTCGTCGTCGGCGAAGAAGCAGAGGCCGTTGAGCTTGTCCTTGATCCTCTTCTTCTTCTCGGACTCGTCGTCGCTTGAGGAAGCGGAGTCGTCATCCGAGTTGTCGACGTCGCTGAGCGTGGCGAAGAAAGCGCGCTGCTCAGCCTGGGCCTTCTCCAAGTACTTGGTCTTGATGTACTCCTTGTTGAAGCCACCCTTCCGCTTGTGCTTCGCGGTGACGTACTTCTCCTTGCGCTTGCCGGAGTCGTACTTGTGCCCATGATCGCCCTTCCCAGAATGCTTGTTCTTCTTGGGACAGTTGGCGATGAAGTGGTCGGGGTCGCCGCACTCGAAACAGCCCGAGCGTCCTCCTCCGCGGCGACGGTTCATGCGGTTGTTGTGGAACCGCGAGAACCGGTTGACAAGCAAAGCCAACTCGTCGTCTCCCAAAGACTCCAACTGCTCCCCTGTGACAGAAAGAAGAGAATGCAAAGCAAAGCCTCCAGAGGGGTTAGCAGAAGAGCTAGAAAGCAAAGCCATCGACGGGCCAGAAGGATTTTCATAAGAAGCCCTCGCCATGGCATCGATCTCACTGGACTTGAGCTTAATGAAGAGCTCGTCGCACGTGAGGGTCTCATAGTTAGGCGATTCGATGATCGCCTGAACCTTGGAATCCCACACCGACCGATCAAGAGTATGCAAAAGCTTCAAAGCCCTCTCATGATCGTCGAAAGGCAACAGCTCCTTGTTAGCCCTCATCCTATTGACAATCACCTGAAAGCGAGCGAATAAACTTTCTATGCTCTTGCCAGGCATATGTCGAAAGTTCTCATACTCTCGCTTGAATGACTCATAGAGACGGGTTTTGACTTGAGAGGTTCCCTCATGAAAGCGCATGAGGGTAGCCCAAATCTCCCGAGCCGTAGCGAAGTGAGAAACACGATCAAACTCACTCATGCTCAAACATGAGAAAAGAGCATTACGTGCTCGGCTATTGGCATCGTGCTCATCGATCTGATGCTGAGTCACACGAGCAGCCAAGACAACGTAATCGACAGAGTTGCAAATATCCCAAATGGAAGCACCCAAGCTCTGCAGATAGGCCGACATGCGTATCTTCCAATACGCATAGTTCGTCCCATCGAAAAATGGCGGTTTGCCCACGCCGCGATCCATGTCGCCTTCTATGGATCTGGAACCAGCTAAGGTGGAAGATTCTCAACCCGCTCCGATACCAATTGAAGGACCGAGAAGCAACCAGAAAGCGACCAGAGAGGGGGGGGGTGAATGGGAGCTTCAAAATTTCCTTTCGGAAACTAGTAGCCACTGTCCCGAGAATCACCCCGAAAGACAAACCCTAGAGCTTGCTAATGTCCACGACCCTAGATGTAGGGTGGATGCTTCCAAGAAGCACAGCGGGACACTACAGAACTCTAGAAAGCCAATGCAAAAGACGAAAACCAAATCCGACAACGAGCGAGCGAACTGCGGACAAAACAGCGTGAGACAGCACTGACCGGACTCTGCCTGCGTCCGGTCACAGAGCACCGGACGCGTCCGGTCAGCCGAAAATGGATTTCGGAGCTTACTGTTCCTGACCGGACTCACCAAAGGCGAGCGTCCGGTCGAAGCACAGAGCGTCCGGTCGCACAAGCCAAAGCGAGAGAACAGTAAGAGGAGCGAGTCCGGTCAGTACCAAGATCCAGCGTCCGGTCAGCTAAAGAAAATCGTCGCGCGACATTCAACCACCGGACGCGTCCGGTCAACGCAAGGACAGCGTCCGGTCACCCCGACAGCACCCTGTTCGTCCACCGATTCGACTCGATCTCACCCAAAACAAATCCTCCATGGATCAAACTTGGTGAGAGGAGTCACAAGGAGGATAGTGAGCTAACTCTAAGAGATCATGGCTCGAACCTATCTCCAAATCGATGAATCGAAGAATTTCGAGGGAAAAGAGAAAAACTTGACCCGAAACGAAAATCGATCGATCTCCTAGACCGTGAGGTTAGAGGTGAATTCCTTCAGTGGAAATAAATGCCTCACGATCTAGAACAACTTGGTTCAAACGGATTTGCGAAAGATGAACTGAGCAAAGAGATCGAACAACGGGAAAAACGTGGAGAAAAAGGATCCCGCGAAGAACACAAACAAAACACGAATCACAACCATGAGATGCAACCGTGTGGCTACCACACGCTACAATCGTGAGGTTACGGCCTCACTTCCTCAAAATCTCCAGTACACAGAGGTATGATTCTCTGTGGATCTCAGCTAGCTACAGCACGGGATTGGGAGAGCAGGAAACCCTAGAAGCAAAGAGCAAATGACTGAGATGAATGGGGAGGTGGGTGTCTCCCCCTACTTATCCTAACTCTAACTATTCCTAATTCCCACTCTACCCCTAACTACTTACAGAGCGAACCAGCTAAACCCTAAGGTTATTCTGGACCAACTCGATGGTAGGTGGATCCGACGGCCACGCCCGCACAACTCGTAGCGTTGCCTCGACGCAACCTCCCGATTGCCGCCACGTGCCGCCACCGCTCCGCGTCCTTTTCCTGGACGTCGCACCCCCGGTTTTGTGGCCCAAACCGGGAAACCAGCCTTCACAGCCAACCCCCGGTTTTGAGGCCCAAACCGGGAAACCAGCCCACCGTCGCCTGAGTTTTGTGGCCCAAACTCAGCAAACCTGCATCACCCAGGTTTTGAGGCCCAAACCTGGAAACCGTCCTCAGCCCGAGTTTTGTGGCCAAACTCGGAAACCATCAGCGCCCAGGTTTTGAGGCCCAAACCTGGAAACCGTCCACCCGATGGTTTTTCTCTGGCTCTACCACCAAACCGAAGCTGTAGAGGGGATGCACCGCCCGTGCACCCCGTCCACCGACACGTGTCCCCAGGTCCTCGACCCAAGCAACACCGTGCCCGCAAGTCTCCGCTCGTCACTGTCCCAGCCTGTCAGCCACCACAACTGATCCTCGGGCCACCGGTCCCTCAGTCCAAGCCTCACGTCCGCCCTTCGCCACTCTCGGTCCATCGGCACGGCATGTCTCTACTTGACCTTCACCTTGCCTCTGATCACTGTCTCCGTGCTCGACACCTGCACAACACAAGCCAAAGAACATGCGCATTATCCCAGTTGACAATCACTCATCACTCAGAGACTCGCCATACACCCATGTATCCGCAGAGCGCAACCTCAGGTAACCTATAGACTAAACACCAAGTCTAATCTATCGATTACTACTCTAATTATGGCCTATAACTAGAGCACTCGACATGAGCGGAGATCCTATGCTAGAACATAACAACTATACTAATCATAATTTGAAAGGCATAAAGTAAATAGAGAAGATAAATATATTAAAGCATAAGTCTTACAAAGAAAAGATACAAAAACATACCAAAACTCTGAAGACTCCTCCGGAACCGGAGCGCAGCTCCGCTCTCCCTAACTACAGACTAGAGCTAGGCTATTACATTGGAAAATCTAACCCTAATTCTCTAGAGAAGAATGGTCATCCATTCGAGGGACGCCTCTACAACTCCATGAGGATGTGTTGCCTCAGGGGGGTCTGGGGTTTATTATATAGGGGCTCCTAGCCTTCCCTCCACCTTGGGCAAGCGATGTGGTACTAAATCCTTCACCATATGCACATGGGGTTAATGGGCCAAAACGCATTGGAGAGGTCTGTTGGAGTGCGTCACGCGAAGGAGGACAAGATTGGGCCCTGTACCACACCGGTCGGTGCAGGAGGGAGGCCGACCGGCCTTCCTCTATGACAGGTGGGCCCTGCCTTCCGTGGGTCACCTTCTAGTGTCTTCTGGAAGGTTCCAGATTGTTCTAGAATCTTCCAAGTCGTATCTATCGAGGACTCTCGCTCCGGGACTCCAAATATAGCAAATCATATGTCCGTTTCGATCGTCTCGACGAGGTCTTTGCAATGGTATGCTTTGTTTCATCACTTGAGATACTTTTATATGGTAAAAGCATGGATGTCCTACAAAACAAGTGAGAGCACCAAAACTCGTGGAACTTGCATTGTATCTACTGGAGGGGCCTACAAAACAAGTGTCTATGAACATTTACATAACACATTCATATGCATGTGTCTAAATTGAATCACCTTAGGATTTTACCTAGTTACTTTGTACCACATATCCTTGTACCTATGGTTTTGGGAATGCATGTTGGATAGATGCTGCCATGCCTAACCAAACTAAATAATTAATTGGATTAATGATATTATGCAATGGATTAAAATGGATCTTTTTAGCAACATGGTTAGACTGGACTCAATCTTGAACGGGCCACCCAGGAGGGCACGTACAACCCCGAGTGTTACATGGCTCTGACTTTAATCATATAACTTGTACGTCTCTAGCTTGTTAGTGGTTACCGAAAGGCGCAAGAGGGGAGTGCCTCATGGTGTATGGTTGTTCCCCTACCTTGGTGTGTACTATGCAGCGTTCATGTGTGCCTCTCGAAGGGGGACACCTATAACACACTTGCCACTGAAACCTTAGCGGCTACTAACTTGTTAGGGTGTCCTGTGAAAGGTTAAATAGTGAAACCCTGCCACGTCTCCTTGGTAGAGGCGGTGTGGGTTTGGCCAACTCCGGCAAAAGGGAATCACGGCTCGGTGGGTAAAGTTGTACAATTTCTGCAGAAATCTTTAACCTGATATATCAGCCGTGCTCACGGACACGAGCGGCCTGGATCCTTCATGAGTTTGTCCTGATCTGGATATGTTGTGGGAATGATATAATCTTGACTAATTACTACTTCTACTTGGGTTGGTTTATCACTAAAGTAGTGTCACAGGTATAATAAAACTTGACCAACTAAAATTGCTAACCGCAGTCAAACCGAGTCAAGCCTTTTGAGCCACATAGATCCCTTTGTTATACTTGTTAAGCATGGTGCGCTTACGCTTGCTTTATATTCAACAAAAATCCCGGATGGGTACCAGATGGTGGATTCAAGTGATGAGGTACATCAAATGTGTTCAAGAGTACTAGGCGAGTGCTCCACCAGTCAACTGTCCCTGTGGAGTATGGAGACCCGAAGAGTAGAAATAGAATAGTTTCCGCTATGCTTTGTAATAGATGTAAGTCTTGTTGTAACTATGTTTCGATATGTAATAAAGCATTGTGTTTGATAATCTCCATATTTGTCGCTATATGTGTCATGTGGACATCCTGGGCACACATATAGTTAGCGCTTGGTATTCTTTGGAAAACCGGGTGCGACAAAGAGTCAGTCCATATGAGCCGGCCAAGCCCCTTAAATAGGCCATCCAAGTCGGCCTAGCCGTTGGGCTGGAATCGGGGTCATCGGACGCGCCGATGATCAACCATCGGACGCTGCCCCAGCGTCCGATGCTCCGGATGGAGCCACGTGTCCCCCAGATATGAAATCTGCCCGTTAGATCCCAACGGTCATATCACTTCGCGCCACGGTTAAAGTGGCATCGGACGCGCCGATGCCAGGCATCGGACGCTCCGATGCTACTGCTCGATTCAGCTTATTTCTGCGCCACATCGGATGCGCCAGAACACCTGCATCGGACGCTCAACCCTTGCGTACGATGACACAACAGATGGGTTCCAGAACGCTCCAAAACACATCGGACGCGTCCGATGGATTGGCATCAGACGCAACCCAACGTCCGATGCTCCCTGGAAAGCATGCTCTCGCCACGTCATCTGCATTGGACTCTGCAACAGTGATTCCTCAGCGTTCGTTGCCATCGTTCGATGCTCCTTCATCTTCTGACAGAAACTAGGGTTAACCATCGGACGCTCAGCCAGCGTCCGATGCTCCTCGGACCAGCGTCCGATGCTTCCTGAGCACACCACTTTACTTCTAAAAACTACTGGATCCTGCCTCGCAAGCTCGGCAGGAGGGAGAGGCACTATACACTAGTTTCTCCCACTTCTCCACAACTCCTTAACATCCCCTTATCTCAAAAGTGCCAACACCACCAAGTGTACATCATCATATGCAAGTGTGTTAGCATTTTGCAAAGCATTTTCCAAGGGGTTTTGTTAGTCACTCACTAGGTCTATAGCATCGATATGTTAGAGAACTCCTACTGGCACTTGAACATCGCATAAGCCGTGAATAATCTCCTCTTAATAGTATGGCTATGTATCCTAAATATGATCACACTCGCTAAGTGTCTTGATCACCAAAACAAAGAGCCCTATAGGTTATACCTTTGCCTTTGGGCCTCTTTGCTCATCTCTTCCCTTCTTCTCACACTTCACCAATGGTAGAGCACTTGATCTCTTGAGTGTTTGTGGCCATCACCATCTTCCATGGTTGCCATCTTGCTAGCTCCACCACTTGGCTTGGTCACAATCCTTTCTTATAAGCTACACACATGCTTAGTAATAGGATTAGACCAAATAGGTTTCATCAATTAACCAAAATCAAACTAGGACTTTCAATCTCCCCCTTTTTGGTAATTGATGACAACCTATACAAAGATATGTGTTTTAAATTTAAGTAACCACATTGATAGTATTAGCTCCCCCTACATATGTGCTATAGAGTTTGGTTCTAAAAATTGCATGTTGGTAGTTCTTAACTTCACTAAAGATAGAGCTAGGTACTATCCCCGGTAACGGTCCAGAAATGCTTGTTGACACTTGCCAACGTCGTGACTAGGAGTAGACTATGGGGTCTATCCCTGGCAACGGCGCCAGAAATGCTTGAAACAAGTCCAGTCACAATACCTAAAGGAGTGAAGCTAAAGCAACTATCTACTAATGTCAAATGGGGTTGTCAATCCCGACACTAGTAGGAGCTAGCTAGAGAGGTTGCAATCTACCAAGAGGAGATTCTGCAAGCGCACAGAACTATCACAGTAGCACTTCGCCTGGGAGTACCAGGTGTCGATTTATTTGATCCCAAGGGAAGGCTAGGGTGGTGTATGAGTCGAGTCAAGGAGGGGATGAGAGTCAAAGAAATAAGAAAAAGGAAAAGGGGAGATGAAAGGCTAGAAAGAATATATGGGTGGATAGGTAAGGATGAAATGGATGGCTAAGGTAAGGTGGATAACTAGATAGATAGATAGATAGAACAGGATAACTAAGGATAACTAATGATAACTAACTAGTAACTATTAACTACTCCTAGATAACTACAAAGCAAGATAACTATGAAGTAAGATAGTTACGAAGCAAGATAGGCAAATGTCAATTAAGCAACCAAGTTAAGTAAAGTTTTATTCCTATCTTATCAAGTATCGAGGCGTACTAGCCTTTACCACTGACTTAGGTTGAACGCTAGCACAACGAGCCTTACTGTTAAACTGGGCCAACTATGTGGTGGAATTCAAGGCGCACAGGGCTGTCACCACCTGCTTGCTACCACAGCTATCCGGGGGTCCAGCCGTATCTGAAGGTAAGTCTATAACTAAGCACCACGCTTAACTATATTCTAACTATCTCTACCCTAGCTTTGAATAGAGACACCCTTGCGGACGTCAGAGCAAATACTTGACTTAATAAGATAAACACTAAACTAACTAAGCAACCTATTGGCAAAGATCAATCACTAAGCACACTAGAGATTAACTACTATGGCTAAGTGAATTGAACTGTAGGATAGCTAGGTCACACTCAAGGTACTTGATAAAGTAATACTGAAAGTAATACTGAAAGTAATGCTTAAAGTAATACTGAGATAAAGACAAATGTACCTGAGATACAAGAGAGCAAACCAGACCAGAGACGCCGGGAAATCAACCGACCTCCGATGACAGTCGCTCGCACCCGCTTCTCTCTTAGCAAGCTCTTCGCTCCTTTTACCAAGGACTTATGCTGAGCTGTGCTAAACTAAGAGCCGCGCTGTAGCGAGGGCACAAGAGCTATACTCTCTCTACTAGCTAACCTACTTGCCTAAGCTCTCTGAGCTTCTAACTTGACCCTCACTTGCTTCTCTTGCTTGGTGTTTCTCTGGGATATACTGGGATGTGATGGTACAAATGAAGTGTTGCCACCAGGGGGTATTTATAGTCTTGAGGAGTGACCTAGGGCTAACCCTAGTGGCGGGCGCCAGCCCTAGGTGGCGGCCGCCACCTCCCTCACCGTTGGATGCACCGCCTTTGCTTCAACGGCATCCAGGAGCTCCAGAGAGGCGGTTGGTAGGTCGGTTGCATGTCCAGGTAACCGCCATTCGGCCTTGATCCACGCCACTCCCTCCTGAGTCGTCCGATGCCACTGACCTAGTGACCAAGGGCCATGATTTGGCCTTGGGATGGTCACACGGATCTGTGACGTGGCAAAGGGGGAGAGTTGGGCCTCTCCATGTGGCGGGCGCCACTTTGGGGTGGCGGGCGCCACCTCTGGTTGGCGGGCGCCACCCCACTCGGGCCCAAATGGGTCCTGGTGAGTGGGCTTGTCTTCTGGTGGGTCCATTCTCCAAATTTGGTCCAAATTCTTGCATTCAAATAAAAATCTATGGACATGTGGAATTTGGTTAGTTTGAAACCTATTTGACTACATTTCATGCCTTTTTGGTGAATTTTAGGGTAAAATGTTGATGGTAAAACAGGTGTTTAAGGACCATCAACAATTGGTTTTCGAGTACCTTTTTGGGATTTCATGAAACTCTTGTTTCTCTTGACTCTTCGGTTGTGTGGTGGCTTTGCCCGCTTTTCCTGTTTCTTTCGGGACCGAGAGCTTTTATTTGAAGTTTTCATGATCCTTCCTCATATCAAGTGGCCTTGTGTTTGCTTTTTATTGGCTTTTGGGCACTTGAATGAGGTTTGCCTTCAAACCCTTCCTTTTTGGTTTTATTGTTAGTCAATGCATTCATCAAGGGGGAGATTGAGAACATATATGATGAATTATTGACTTTGATGAGGAAGGTTTGAGGCTTTTCCCAGTTGAGTCATTATCTCTCTATGTTCTTAATGTTTACGACTAACCGGTGGCGTTGAGTTGTTGTGTTTCTGTGTTGGTGTGCGTGTGCAACATGTGTCTCTTGGCTGTGTTGATGTGCAGGTGTTGAGCTCAGATACAGTGGTCTATGGCGAGGTGAAGGTCAAGTAGAGACGTGCCGTGCTGACGGACCGGGAGCGGTGAAGGATGGGCATGCCGTGCGGCGGACGTGCCATGTCGATGTACCCAGAGCGGTGAAGGGCGGACGTGAGGCTTGGACTGACGGACCAGAGGGCCAGAGGACCAGCTGTGGTAGCTGGCACGTGGCATCTGCGAGCGAGAGCACATGGGGATGTGCGATGCATCGGCCGAGTCGTGACGAAGACGATGGCGTCGTGGCACTTGGCGGGAGGTCGGACACAGGCTTGCGTGCGGCGCAAGTGCCGTCGGCCTAGTCAAGAAGGAAGGCGAAGGCGTTGTGCCCGGCGTGGAGGCTGGACATGCATCGGCATTGGTGCCGGTGGTCGGGGTGTGCGAACCACATCCCGTCTACGGCGCGGGTTTGGTAGCTGAGCCTCAAAAAGCTACCCTTGACGGTTTCCGAGTTTGGGCCTCAAAACTCGAGTGGCTGGTTTCCGAGTTTGGGCCTAAAAACTCGGGATGGACGGTTTCCAGGTTTGGGCCTCAAAACCTGGGCTCGCGGGTTTCCGAGTTTAGGCCTCAAAACTCGGGGTGGACGGTTTCCAGGTTTGGGCCTCAAAACCTGGGCTGGCGGGTTTACCGGTTTGGGCCTCAAAATCAGGCGGAGGTTCCCATGCGGAACAGTCGACACGTGGCGGCACCGAGAGGCTTGCGTTGCGGCGAAGCTATCGGTGAGAAGGCGCGACGGTCGACGGTGACGGCACGTGGCGGCATCCTGGAGTTTGCATTGAGGCGAAGCGAAGGATGAGAAGGCGCGTGGCCGTCGGATGGAAACTACCAGAGTTGGACGGTTTTATCCCTAGGGGGTATTTGGGTTAGTACTTCATGTTAGGGCGTTTGTGTCATTTGGACGTGCGCCTATATATAGATGAAGGGGGCTGCTAGGGCAGCCATATCCTTGGACGGTGTCTCTCTCATTTTGTGCTTGTGAGAGAAGGCTGGGGTTAGAGGAGAGTTGGCTCTTGTTCTTGAGCTTTTCGCCATCCAAGCTTTGAATTGCTAGGAGTGGCTTGTAGCCCGACACCGATTGCTTGATCAATCATCCATTCCTCTGAATCCAAGGATCAAATTCGTGCTTTAATTTGTCTTGCGATTTTGTTCTTCGCGTTGCACGTTTTCCCCTCTTTTGATCTTCACGAGATTTCTTGTTTCGAGGGAAGATTCGCAAATCCGTTTGAACCATCTTCTAGAGCATCGTGAGAGACATCTTTCTACCGAAGGGTTTTCTCTAATTCCTCACGAGCTAGTAGATCGGGCGGATTTCGTTTTGGATTGAGTTCTTGCCCGTTCTTCACCGTTTTCTTCGATTCACCGATTTGGAGTTAGGTTCGAGCCATGATCTCTTAGGAGTAGCTCACTAACATCCTTGTGATCCCTCACACGAAATTTGAGCCCTAGTGCTTTTGATTTGAGGGAGATCGGGTCGATTTGGTGGACGAACAGTGGGCTGCTCGGGGTGACCGGACGCTGCCTCATAGCGACCAGACGCACCGAGTCAGAGTCCGGTCTTTGAACACCAGCGCTGTCCAGTTCGCGCTTAGTGACCGGACGCTGGCTCCAGGCTGACCGGACGCTGGCTGCGTGCGTCCGGTCACTGAAGGCCGAGCGAGATACTCTGCGCGAGCTTGACCGGACTCACTGCGATAGCCTGACCGGACGCGTAGCAGTTACTGTTCATCAGGTTTTGTGCACTGTGACCGGACGCTTGTTTGATCTGACTGGACGCTCCCTGTGCTGAGTCCAGTCACAAACAGAGAAGGTCCAGAGAGGATTTTAACTGACCGGACGCGTCTGGTCCCTGTTGATCAGACGTTGCCCAGCGTCCAGTCAGTGCAGTGATCGCATGTTTTCGTCCGTATCTTTTGCGTTCGAGCTCTGATTTGAGATCCGCTTTTTGCGTTGGATTCCCGACTCTGTGCTCTACACAAACCGGGCTTCCCGCTTTGTGAGATAGCCTGAATCCCCCTCGCGTTGCTCGTTGACTAGTTGACTCGCGTGGATTTGGGTGAGGGAGCTTTTGTGGTGTCCTGCTGTGTTCCTAGGGAACATCCACCCATTCTCTTGGGTCGGCTTTGCTCTTGGGGTTGATTTTGTTGGGACAGAGGCCGGAATTTCGGAAGAAATTGTTAGGCTCCCATTCACCCCCCCTCTGGTCGCCTTGCTTTAGCATTTTAGGTCCTTCATTAACCAAAAGATGCAAGAGTTTTTGTGCTAAGTCATTTGATTCATGCAATTCTTGCAACTCCGATGTTGGTGTTTCTAAGCTTGATTCTTTGAAACCGGAGTTGAGTTCTTGTGTTGCGCGTGAGTCTTTTGATTGTAGCACTTGTGTCAAGGTTTTGGATAGCCCTTTCATAGCTAGTCCTAACCTTGTTGTTTCTTCGAATGATGTCCAAGGGATTTCTCATGGCAACGGTGCTTCTCACATTTTTGGAACTCGTGTTCCCAATCCAATTTTCCATTGCACCTTTTGCAAGAACGATGGACATTCATTCAATTTTTGCTTTCGCCGTGTCAAACACGAGCGACGTATTCGAGCTAAGGCTTTTAGGAAACCACATAGCCTTTCCCATGGCACGTGTGCTCCTAGTGTTGGCACCAAGTTGAACGATGATACCTCTTGTTCTAAGTCCCAAGGGACTTCTCACTTGTTGGAGGATGGTGTGCCTTCCAATAGGCCTTTGTACCATTGCTCTTTTGGTGAGAAAGATGGGCATCAAGAAAGCTTTTGCTATCGGCGTGCCAAACGCTTGCGCCAAGCTCGCTCTTCTAGGAACTTGGTGGTTCATAGCCCTTCTCATGGCATGAACGCTTGTGCTCCTAGTAAGAAACCCCTCTTTGTTGATGGGTTTTATGACTTCTTTTCTAGTGGATTAGGTCATGCACGTGGACATGCTTCTAGTGCATCTTGTGTTGGTCCACGTCATGCTTCTCATGGTGCTTCTATTGGTTCTTCACAAAAAACCTTGGGAAGTGTTTGCCTCTTTGCCCGTGGTATGACTCGTTCTTCTCCTCGAGTTGTCCTTTTGAGGAATGCTTCAAGTATGTTTCAAAATTGAATTTGAACCAACATTTGCATCATGCTAACCCACATGATAAGTTGAGTGCTCCTTTGAGTTGTGTGACCAAGTCTTGCGTTCCCAAGTACATGCTTGCTAACCCTTCGGGATCCAAGACTCGAGTTATTTTGTCCTCTTGTGTGTAGATATGAGGATGCGGGGTGGAGAACATGCGCCTGATGGAACTTGGTCTTTTAGATGTGACCAAGATTTGATGGTTCTCTACACCCCGTTTAGAATTGCCTCCAAAGAGGCTTTTGCAGTTTGGTGAGCTTTCTTATACACTCATACCTTGTACATTCATGATTTATTTCTTGTGGTATGAGATGGACTTTCATGTGCTCACTTGTATAGTTCTTGCATGTACATTTTCTTTTGTAAAATATTTTGCTTTTGACTAGCATGTGTTACCTCGTATATCATATGTCATGTTAGCTTTGTGTATAGCTTTGGTGGCTAATCCACTTTTTATGCTAGTTTGTGATCCTCATGAGCATTGTGCCATGTTTTACCATACTTCTCCATGAACTTTACTTGTAGTGGTATGATGTTCATTAGGTACCACTTTTCAGGTGCTAGTTTTGGTTAGCTACATGTATCCTATTGATATGTTTAGTTCGAGCACTAGCCATAATTATATCATGTTACATGCTTCTGGATCTATTGCTATCATTATCTTGCATTGTAGCATGTGTTGAGGTTTAGGCTGTGTTTGGCTTGATCATGTCTCTAGGCTGCATTTTGCTATATAGTGCTTTATCCTGTTGCATGATAGTCTTGACTAGGGTGAGTTCTGATCTCCTTGCGGTATTATTCATAGGTAGGCCTCTTTTTGTTGAGAGTTCACCTTATGCTTTTTATGTGACTAACCATTTTGTGGAGACCTTGAGGTCACACTGGACAAGACAATGCATTGTGTTTCTTCTGCTTTTGAGTGTGCAGGAGGACAGGAGCCTGGAGAGAGCATTTCGGCTCACGGACCCGATCCCACTTCTTCCACGACTTGGGGTTCCGTTCGAGCAGCTCTCCAGTGAGCACTAGCTGCACCTGAGGGAGTGACAGCATCCAGCGAGGGGGAGATGACTTCGACGTGGCAGACGTCCCCTCGGGTATCATACAAGCAGGCGGTCAAGAGCTTCATGAGGTACCTCCGACACACTTCTGAGTTTGGGTTTTGGTACTCTTCTTCTCCCACCCTTTTGTTGTGTGGTCTTTCCGATGTGGTTTTTGTTGGCTAGTCGCTTGAGTGTTTCTTGGCTCCTCTCGTGTGAGTTTGGTGTGTCTTTCCCTTTTTGGATGGGGAAGCATTTTGCTTGTTGTATCTTAGTTTGACTTCTCTGATACCCTTTTTGTTTCGGGTTTTCCTTTTTAGGCTAGTTTTGCTTTGTTTTTGATAGACTAGATTTTGCATACATCTCATCATGGAGTTTAGTGCATTTTAGAGCTTCATGTATATAGTAATGAGAATGAGATTATGCTATCTTTGGTATGCCTTGTTGATTCATGATGATGTTTGTAGCTTAGGCTCTTTTTGATCACTTGATACATGTTATGAGCTAAGCTATTTTTGCAAATGGTGAACTTGACTAAACGACTATGAAACCTTTAATTTGTTCACCATTGAGATTGGCAACTAGCATGGGTAGTGTGGATACATGGGTGTATGCCGGATCTTGAGAAGATGAATGATTGTCAACTGGTATGATGCGCATGTTCTTTTGCTTGTGTTGTGTAGGTGTCGAGCTCAGAGACAGTGATCGAAGGCAAGGTGAAGGTCAAGTAGAGACGTGTCGTGCCGATGGATCCAGAGCGGTGAAGGGCGGATGTGAGGCTTGGACTGACGGACCGGTGGCCTAAGGATCAGTTGTGGTGGCTGACAGCCTGGGACAGCGACAAGTGAAGACATGTGGGTGGACGGGGTGCACGGGCGGTGCATCCCTCTATGGCTTCGGTTTGGTGGTAGAGCCCCAAAAAAACCACTGGGTGGATGGTTTCCAGGTTTGGGCCTCAAAACCTGGGTGCTGGCCGGTTTCCGAGTTTGGGCCTCAAAACTCGGGCTGAGGAAGGTTTCCAGGTTTGGGCCACAAAACCTGGGCGATGGCGGGTTTCTGAGTTTGGGCCACAAAACTTAGCCAGAGGACTGGTTTCCCGGTTTCAGTCTCAAAACCGGGGGAAGGTCCCGGAAAAGGACAGACGGCGAGTGGTGGTACATGGCGGCATCCGGTGAGGTCGCGTCGAAGCGAAGCTACCTGATGTGCGGGTGTGGCCGTTGGATCGACTACACTTCGAGTTGGTCAGTCACCATGAGGTACCGATTAAATTTAACTTTAGGAAGACGCGCCCAACGGACGAAATCATCTCCACGAAGGATCCTTCCATGAGAAGTAAAAACGGGCCCTGGCCCAAAATCTCAAGGTAGCGAAGGCTGACCCTCGAAAGGTTCGAATAGCCGGCCTCGAGTAACCGAGTCAGGGGTGCACAAGGGGAGCTCATTTGAAGCCTAGCTCGAGAACGAACTCTCGAGACCGCTTTACGCGTGTCCAAGGCAGGACAAATGAGTCACCACAGAATCTCTTCGATGAGAGGCATCGAGCCGCTAGTTCCTATCGAATGGAGCCGGTATCTGGGCAACCACGCGTCTTGCTATAATGAGATCGCGTCCGGGCCACAAGTCGACCCCTATCGAACGAGGCACGAGCTCTCACTTGGATTCTCCCACTACCAACTCACCGAGGACGTCGAGACTCCGACCTATCGAGGGTAGTACGACGCTCTTCACCTCGCACCCGATCGAAAGGGCCGCACGAGGCTCAGGGGCTCGACTACGTTCGGCAACCCTCGACGAAAGAGGGTTGAATTCACTTAGGTGCTCGACTACGTCCGGCAACCCTCAACAAGGAGAGTTGAACTCAACTAGGGACTCGACAGCCCGGAGGCCATCGAAAGTAAGTGCCAACACCCGATTCAATCTGGTTTAATCTTGCAAGAACATCAGTCACGTTCAATCACAAACACGTCAAACAACACAAGGCAAAAAAAATCCTCGAAGGAGTCTTACCCACTCCTCCGAGGCCTTGGGGGCTACCCCCGAGGGGAACGCTCGTGCGCCCCCCACAGAAGAGTCACAACTCACCCGTCTCCCTCGATTCCTAATCCCCGGCTCAAATACCAGCACTCGAACCAGGGCTCGGGGGCTACCCCCGCAGGGAATGCTCGCGCGTCCCCCGCAGAGAAGTTTCAAAGTACCTTGACCTCTTATGACCCCTAACTCGAGTGCCAGCACTCGAACCAGGGCTCGGGGGGCTACTGTCGGGTACATAAAAAAGGGGTACCCCAAAGCCTCGATTTTGAAAAACTAACCCATGGCAAAATCCTCAATCATCCCCCAACCTCAACATGCAAACCAGCCCAAATACTGGTCCAAACTGAGCCAGCCCGCGAACAGACTACAACAACCCAACGCGCCCTCAAGGAATCCCTCCTTGAGACCCGCGCCAATGTCCGCTCGAGGCACACCACTATGACGGAAACTCCCCGAGCGAACAGAGCAGGCTTCGACCACCTCACCTTATACCCCCTCACTCCTTGAGCACCCCTCGAGGGGTGCTCCTTCAGGCACTCCTAGGGCAGGCCTCGACCGCCTCGCCACGCATCCCTCGAAGGGCAACCTTCGGATGTCCCTCGATCACAGAACCCTTCTGAGCGAAGGAAGCAGGCCTCGACCGCCTCGCCAAACGCCTTCCTCGGACACCTACCTCTTGTACGACTCCAAGAGCATTAAATGCGCTCCACTTACTCGTATGGCTACAGCGAGCACGACAGTGGATCGTACCCTGGTGAAATTCTACTTTAACTGTCCATACCCGGGAAGCAAGCATATCGTGCAACACAGTTGCGTCATGTCACGCACTGTACCTCGTCGGGCATCCCCTCGAGCCACGTTTGTCAACATCTCTCCCGCAATTTCTGGGGCTCAAACCCATTGACTCAGGCCTCGACCGCCTCGTACCGCCTCATACCTCCTCGAGCACCCCTCGAGCACCCTTCGGGTACTCCTCGGATACCTCCTGGCCGACACTAGGAGTATTTAATGCACCTACCTACTCCCGTCCAACTTGTATGGCTACAGCAAACACCACAGTGGGTCGTACCCCGGTTAAATCTAACTTTAGCTGCCCATGCCCGGGAAAGGGGGCAACTCGTGCAGCACTGTCATGCCATACTAAGCACTGTGCCTCATCAGGAACCTTCTCGAGGTACCGATTGTCAACATATTCCCCGCATACTCCGGGGCTCGACCCTGTTCGGCTAGGGCTCAACCCTGCCCAAGGGAGCCTCGACCGCCTCGACCGCCCCCTCGAGCATGACTCCACCAGGACCGGTCAGCACTCCAACAACTCCCGACGCGATGTCTCCACGTACACCTCCGCATGGGCGTCATCCTTCACCAACATCGCCGAGTATGTCATCACGGGGCGACACATGTCTCTACAGCGGCATCGACATGACCGGCAACGTCATCACCAACGTCATCATCGACACCATCACCTATGATAGCCCTAAACTTATGTAACTCTGAGCCTCCCCTTCGCCTATAAAAGGGGATGCTAGGGCTTAGGATAGGGCAGGCTAGCACCCAAGCGCTCTAGCTCTCCACCATAGCCTAGGACTCCAGAGCTCAGTTCTCTAGTTCTAGCATCTCATTTCACACCCTGGCACTCTCTCACGCTTGTATTCACCCCTGTACAAGCACTTCGGTGCAGGATAATACAAACTCTCCCCCCCACTGGACGTAGGGCCTTCTTTGCCTGAACCAGGATAAATCGTTGTGTTCTTCTTGCATCACTATCCGGATTAGGGAGCACACACATACAAATTCACTCGTTGGTGTAGACTCCTGGGTTCCGAACACCGACATTATGAGCTAAGCTATTTTTTGTAATTGGTGAACTTGACTAATCAACTATAAAACTTGTAAACTATTCACCATTGAGATTGACAACTAGCATGGGTATGATGTGTTGAGATCACTTGAGCTATCTTTTGTATGCTAGGTTGTTATGTCTCTTGTCACGTCATTCACTTCCTTAGATTGATCATTATGAACTTGTGCTTATAATTTGATCCAAGATTAGTGAATTGAAAAGATCGAGGTGGGATTGTATTTGTCAGCACATCACTGTATCGAGACTGGTTCTTATTGTACATTTGAGTTGAACTTGAGCAGTGTAGTGCAAGACCAAAACTGGTGCTTTAAGCTTCTGATTGCTTTTGTTGCATAGGCTTAGCCTGGTTGGAAAGTTAAGCAATGACAATGCTTTCAACCTCTCGCAATCACATGTTTTTAAATTTGAACTTGTGTTAATCCACTACTATCGCCGATAAAATTTGATAATAACACAAGTATATGCTACTTTCTATGGCATGATGATTGAACTTTGCTAGGGTAGTTCACCTTACATACATGAGTTGGCACTTGTTTGAGGATAGCGTGTGGTCGCCACAGTCAGTTCCTAGTGCTTTTGAGGATCCCATGTGCATTGGGTGGACATCTTGTGTGTGCATTTGTCAACAAGGGGGAGATATTTCACAAACACCCCATGTTGTGTAAAGGGGGAGAATTGTTGGCTTGCTTCAAGGGGAAGTCTTAGCATTTGTCTAGAGGAGAGTCCTTTTAGGTCGGGTAACCATGGTGTCGAGCTTTTGCATAGCCTTTGTGTCTAGGCTTGCTTTTAGGGGGAGTCGCACCTTTTCTGCTGCTTGCTTGTCGTGTTGAGCCGTTTTGCCTCTTTCTTGAGGGACTATCAATTTTCGCTGCTTTGAGCTAGTGGGGTTGAGACCGTTCTACCACTTCCTGAGGACTAGCTTGTGTTTTGGCTTGGTTGCATCGAGTCGTTGCTCATGTCTTTGGGAACCAAGTCTTTGCTCTTTTGGATAGAGTTTTAGCTTTGAGAAGAGTTTTTCTCTGATCTTTTGCTTGGTATGTGTTGAGTCATTGCCCATGTCTTTGGGAATCAAGTCTTTGCTCTTTTGGATCTAGTTTTCGCTCTGAGAAGGGTTTTGCTCTCATCTTTTGCTTGGTTGTGTTTAGTCGTTGCCCATATCTTTGGGAACCAAGCTTTGCTTATTTCAAATTGCCCTCTTTTGGCTTTTCTCTGTCTTTTGGGCATTTGGATGACCATCCTACTTTTCTTCATTCTCTTTTGTTTCTTCTATTTTTGTGTTTTTGTGTTGTGTTGACAATGCACTCATCAAGGGGGAGATTGCGAACATAAGGTTGATATGTGCCCTTGTGGTCCGGCCCATTATGATGAGTGATTGATCAAAAGGCTCACGGGTTGGCATGAGTGGGTAACATGTCACTTGGTTTTGTTGGTGTGCAGGTGTAGAGCTTGGAGGCAATGGTCGATGGCGAGGTGAAGGTCAAGTAGAGACGTGTCATGTCGATGGACCAAGAGTGGTGAAGGGCGGACGTGAGGCTTGGACTAATGGACCAGAGGGCCGGAGGACTAGTTGCGATAGCTTGCACTTAGCGGCAACAATTAAGAGTACATGGCGATGTGCGATGACATCGATCGAGTTAAGACGAAAGTCGATGGCGTCGTGGCACCTAGCGGAGGTCGGACATGAGTTTGCATGGGAGATGCAAGTGTCATCAATTGAGTCAGGGAGGAAGGCGAAGGCGTCATGGTTGGCGGAGGCTGGACATGCGTCGACATCGGTGTCGGCAACAGGGCGTGCGACCCATGCTCCATCTACGACATGGGTTTGGTGGTAGATCCTTGAAAAACACCAGCGACGGTTTTTAGGTTTGGGCCTCAAAACCCGGGGTGGCCGATTTCTGAGTTTGGGCCTCAAAACTTAGTGTGGTGGGTTTGCCGACTTGGGCCTCAAAACCCGGTGGAGGTTCCTATGCGGAACGGGACGACGTGTGGCGACACCGCGAGGCTTGCGTCGAGGTGAAGTTAGTGGTGAGAAGGCGCGGTGGTTGTTGGGACGACACGTTGTGACATTTGGGAGCTTGCGTTGCAGCGAAACGACTGATGAGGAAAGCGCGTGACCGTCGATGGAGATCCTGACAGAGTTGGACTAGAATTCCCCAAGGGCTAGCTAGTTTGCTCTATGTGTCTAGGGGTAGAAGGGGTATTGTGTAATAGGCTATAAATAAGGCATGACATCCCTCATCCCACCTTATCCTTGCAGGATTTCATTTCAGACTCCAGATATTCATCTGTTAGGGCTCCTCTCTCTTTAGCTACTTGCGATCCGCAGAGATGATAATCATTCGTCTGTGTATTTGGATTTCAGGAAGGGAGACCATAATATCCTTCTAGCCTCGTGGCTTTTTGCTTAAATCTTTTCGAGTTCGTGTTTGTGTTCTTCACGTTCTTTGTTTTCCCCTCTCAGTGATTTTGCGATTTCTTCCGTTTAGAGGGATGGATCACGATTCCATTTCAACCATCTTGTTCTAGGACGTGAGAGGCATCTTTACCACCGAAGGATTTTCTCAGAAACCTCACGAGCACATAGATCGAGCGGAAATCGTTTTCATTCTCCAAACTTTCCCCTTTTCACGTGATCTTAATTATCTCAAGATTTAGTTGGGTTTGAGCTATGATTTCTTAGGAATAGCTCACCAACATGTGCAAGACCACCTAAAGTTTGGTGGCAAGCCCTTTTGATTTGGATGAGATCCGATCAAATTTGGGTTTTGCCCAAGCTGTTTTTGCACTATCTGTGCATTCCCGGACAGTCTGGGCTCTGACCACGAATAGTCCATGACCTGACGGTGGACAGTCCGCCGACAAGTTTTGACAGACAATAGTGTGTTTTGGGGATTTTGCCTACGGACAATCCAGTGCAGACCCCAGGCAGTCCTGCAGTGAACCTCGGACAGTCTGTGACCAGTTCCCGAACAGTTCGAGATCCTGCTGCTTGTAGGCTTTCGTATCTCTCGTTTTGCGCTTGTTTGTGGCGCTTCTATGGCAGTCCCGATGTACCTTTAGGACATCTCCTAAGGTATCAACCCACCCGTTGGGTCGTGGACTAGTCCCTTTTCTCATGACCTTGCTTTTGGGGTGATTTTCTGGGACAAAGGCTTTTCATTTCTGCAAAGAAATTTGAGGCTCCAATTCACCCCCCTCTAGTCGCCATTTTTTGTCCTTCAATGATGTCATCGCCTTTCATCTTGACTCGACCGATACCGTCTTCATTCTCATGTACTCTTCCTTGTTGCCACCAAGTGCCAGCTACCGCAACTGGTCCTCCAGCCTCCTGGTCCCTCAGTTGAAGCCTCAGGTCCGCCCTTCGTCCCACTACAAGAAATGGTTGACTTTGTGACATAAAATCCATTTGTGACGCTGACTTTATGACGTTAATTATGACATAGTTATGTGAATTATGACATAAGTTATGTGAATTATGACATCAGTTATGCGTATTATGACAAAAGTGCAATGTCAAAAGATGATTGCCCTTAAACTCATGTCATAACTAACGTATTATGACATAAACTCATGTCATAACTAACCTATTATGTCATAAACTATATCATAATATTAACATCACAAAGCCAGCGTCACAAATGGATTTTATGTGTGTTGACACCAGTTTTTGGTAAGCATGTCTGACAAGGAAGGAATTGACTGACAATATCAAAAGCGAAGAAAGTTTCATGTTGGAGGACTTTGACTCCGGATCGGTTACGGTGGTCCACGTGAGGATTCAAAGGGCGGAGCTCTACAAATAAAGAAAAGTAGAGTCCAAGTTATCTTTTTAGGTAGTTTTTATTTAGTTTCTATATTTATACGACTCGGGTTGGGTCCGGACTCTGTGAAGACCAGGGTATAAATATGTACACCTCGACATCTGTAAAAGGAGGAATCAAATCAATCAATCAAACACATCGGCCACCGGCCAAAACCCTAGGAGTAGGAGTAAGGTAGAACTCGGCGGAACCTTCAACCAGGCAGGGTTGCATCGGTTAGACCGACCTCCGGTTTGCTTGTAAGTTTCACCAATGGCTCGTGTTATTTTTCAATAAGGCTGTATTTGGCATCGACCAAACTCTTGTTTAGCTATGACATGGGTTAGTTATCGGTTCGAGTTCGTCTTTTGTAAGACTGTCTTGACTCTGATCAATCTCTTGCTTTAGTCGATCTTAACCAGTTATCGGCTCTATTAGTTTTGGCAAGCTAATAGATTCATCAAGTCATCGATGTTGTTTATGCTTTAATGTTTTTCTTTAGATTTAAACAATATCTTGCCCAATCAAGATTGACAAACTAGCTTAAGCTTAAATGTTGTTTAGTTTCGGCTATCCAAAGGCTTCACACGCTTAACCAAAGAAAATAGCTGATCTAAGTCTCTCATCGACTATTTTGTCAATCTTGATTGTTACATGCTGTGCGTTCGAGATATCTGATAAAATCAGGGTTCGATCTAAGAAAAAAGTAGATTTGATCTGGCATGTTTATTACGGTTGTATTTTCGAACCCCATTGATATACATGATAGATTAGATTTATTTGATCATAGACTAAATCATGGTTTTATCGGATAGATCTTGTTCGTGCTTCATGGACCCTGTATCGGCTAAAATAGCCGATCCAGTCAAGCTTTCACGAATAGCAATTACATGTACTTCTCAAAAAGCAGGGGACAATCTAGTATGATGTGTTATTTTCATTGAAGCCCGCCGGCCTTCTAGACCAGGTTGAGATGAATCTAATACATCATTACGAAGGAGCTTTAGTTAAGACCGCCGACCTTCTAGACCAGTCTTAATTGGGTTTTGAATATCCAATGCTTTAGTAAGATTTACATGTACGAGCTATATCCTTAGATTATGATCATTAACGTATATATAATTATTTATTTTCTTCACATGTTTAAACTTATCGGCTGTTCTTGTTCTAAATACTTTCTTTATATATACAATAGTCGTTTTTGCTTCAAATATCGTCGATGCTTTCAATCATCTCTTGGGAGTTGACTTTGTAGTCAATGTCCTGTAACAATGGCTATATCAGAGCCGTATAATTTGGAACTGTCTAGCATCAAACCAGCAGGTTCTACGATTTAACATCTTCCTGTTGTCCTTGTCAATTACAGGTCAAATTGACTGGCACGCCTCGGAGTCATTCTCACCAAGATCGGCTTCTTCCTTGAGCTTTTTACCTGTATGGCCTTGAAAAAGATCACTCTTCCTTGTATGGCCTTTTTTCTTTTGAACTTATCTCTATGACCCTGAAATAAACTTTCATTCCTTCTGTGGCCTTCCGTCCATTTTCGTCACTTGACGGTGTTAATTCAAGGGTAAAAAGACTATTTTGCCCCTGGCATAAAAATTACAATTTTGTTTGTTTGTTGTATATTTAGAGTAATATGAAACAAATTAATTTATATGTAACAATATTTCTTTTATGTGAAATATTGTCATGTGAATTTATTTGTTTAATATTAATCCAAATATACAAAAAAAATCTTCAATTTTTATGCTAGGGGTAAAATGGTCTTTTTACCCTTGACTTAACACCGTTAAGTAGCAAAAACAGACGGAAGGCTATAAAAGGAATAAAAGTTTGTTTCAGGGCCATAGAGGTAAGTTCAAATAAAAAAGGGTCATACAAGGAAGAGTCATTATTTCTAAGGCCACGTAGGTAAAAAGCTCTTCTTCCTTGGAGGTTCAGGAGATTAGGACCCTTGCTCCAGACGGTCTTTGAGGGCCTTGTGATGTGCTTGACGCTTGAAGATACAATTTTTAGCGTCAACACAATTTTGGCACGCCTGGTGGGACCCGACAGATTCATTCATGACTCCACAACAATTTGACAACAAATCCATCATTGGGGTTACCATGGAAGATCTTTCTGATGAGCAAAAGGAACTGATCGAGAATGGAATTAAAGATTTCACTGCAAAGTGTTTGATGTCCTTCGGCAAAACTCGTGACATTGTGATCCAAAAGATGATACTTCCAAGAGTACTGCTGCATGGACAAGTAGATCATGTTCCTGATGCTGAGAGAAGAGTGTTGGAGGAAGTTGTGCACAAGATCATTAATGAAGCTATCAATAATCACAATGGGGTGCTTGCAAGAACAATAGACAACACTTTGAAGATTGTTTTGGTTGGGTTTCCGCATCAACAACAAGGCCCTGTATACTTCAACGAGCCAAAGACAAACAATGGAGAGCGTGTTAATGGGGATGAAAGTGAGGCTAGTTCATCACAACAACCCTCAGGTGAAAGTGGGAATAAGTTCAATACTAATGGAATTATTCCAATGTCGTCTCAGAAAATAGTTTCATCTTCTCCAAGATTCACCAGAGGGGTAGACTATCACCTTGATTCAAGTGGTCAACCTCAGATCAATGCCAACTATGCATCTGGTTTTACACCTGTTAGAGCTTACCAAGCTTGGGGCACCTAATTCAATTGCCAATTGTAATGCTGAGCGGATAGCGTTCAAGATAGCCGATATGCTGGAGAAACAGTTCGGTCTTAAGAAGAGTCAAACCAAGATGTACAATGTACCATATCCAGAGTGGTACAATAGGGTGGAATTGCCACCTTATTGGAAGATACCTGATTTTTCCAAATTCACTGGCTCTAATAACATCAGTATGATGGAGCACATAGATAGATATTTAGCTCAGTTGAGAGATGCTGCAACTGAAGAAGTCCACAGGATCAGATTCTTCTCTTTGTCATTGTCCGGTCCAGCATTCACCTGGTATTCATCATTGCCCAAAGATTCTGTTCAACGCTGGGAGGATCTGGAAGGGAAATTCCATGCACACTTTTACAATGACAGAAGTGAGAAGGATCTTGCTGATTTGGTTAGCGTAAGGATGAGGAATGATGAGTCTGGATTGGATTACCTTTAGAGATTCAAACGGACTAGGAGTATGTGTTTCTCATTGACTCTTCCTGACAGCCAGTTGGTGAGATTGGCTATTCAAGGGATGCAACCATACCTAAAAGAAAAGTTAGCTGGGGCTCAAATTGAAAATCTTAGAGTCCTAGCACAGAAGGTGTCTTTGTTGCCTGATCATACACAGCAAACTCAGCGCAAAGATAACCGATTTCAGAAGGGTGTTAACATAGTTGATTGTTATGATTCGGCTCTTCAGTATAAGTATGAACATGATACAGAGATTGATGCCATTGAATGGAATTGGAGTAATAAGCAACTTGTCATCAATCATCCATGGGGCAAGGCCTGAGATAGCTTTGATTTTGACACTTCCAAAGCAGACAAGATCTTCAACCATTTGTTGAGCAAGGGTCATATCAAGTTACTGCACAAGGAGTTGCTCGGTCCTGAGAAAAGGGGGGGGGGTAAGAAGTTCTATAGAATGCATAATTCAGTTACCCACTCTACTAGTAAATGCAAGGTTTTCAAGAGTCAACTCCAAAAAGCAATTGAATCTGGGAAATTGGCTTTTGAGAAGGCTGAGAAGATGAGAATAGAAATAGATCCTTTCCCTGTTGCTATGGCTGGAATAGTGGTGCCTAAGGGCAAAGTGAAAATTCTTACTTCTACAAAGGCCAGGGAAGAGGAGCCGATCGATTCTAAGCTGCAAATGAATGCCAAAGAGTATCAGGAAATTAAGGAGATGCAGGAAAAGCATAACAATCGGTTAAATCAAGCTGAGTCGTCCAGGGTGGATGAAGGACGTCCTCGTATTACTTCTCAGATTTTTCTAGATAAATGGCAAAGGGAGAAGAATAAAAAAACACAGGAGGTGGATGGAAGAGCAAGAACATCAGAAGATGCTTGAAGAGAAAAGGTATGAGAAAGAACAAACTGAATCACATTGGAATTGTCCTTTCTTCAAGCATTGTTGGAACGAAGGTTTGAGATTGCCTACCAGGACTAATTGTCCGGAATGTAATAATCGATATGAAGTATCTCAAACCAACCGTCGGTCTGTTCGTGAAAGACTTAGACAACAAAGGATGAATCAACGCATTAATAAAGTAAATATTCATGACCGACTCAAGATAGTCAATGGCTATCATAGAGATGATGAGTATGTTTAGCAAGAAGGTCAATGGTGCCCAGAAGGTCTTTATAGGAGTCAGAAAAGGAGAGTTCAACGATTAAGGGAGACAGAAATTAAGCAAGATCAAGCCAAAAGGGCTAAAAGGGCACAAGTATGGAAAACCAAACAGGCAGCCGGCTCAGATAGATCGGCCCATATTAATATGCAGTGTATCTTGCCTACCAGTTTCATGACTTCTGAAGATGATGACACATCTCAAGGCATTATCAGAGGATTTATTGATGGCAAGCCTATGGGGAAGATGCTTGTTGATGGAGGAGCTTTTGTCAATATTATGCCCTATTCAACTTTCAGAAAATTGGGCAAGATGTTTGTACTTTGTACAAGGATTTCCAATATAGCCGTCTGGGCAAAAACTAGCTCGCTAGTGAGTATTGGCTGCCAGTCATAACAAAAGCCGATGAACTATACTGTATGAAAGAGAAACATTAGCCTATGATAGCCGATTTCAAGATACGGAAGACTATCCTTCCATCGCCTATTGTAAAGAGAAGAATGCGGTCAAAACATGCTGATTGCCGGAAGACCGATTGCTAATCATACACATACACGGTCTGTTCAACACTCGTGCGCTAGAGGAGCCAAGAACAAAGGTATAAAGTCAGTAGCCGATAGAATTCTTGGAGACACAACATATACTATCATTGAAAATTGAATCGGCTATTTCTTCACTTCGGTTCCATCAGCTGATTTAAAATAACAGTGGCTACTATTGCACCAACTTAACGGGGTTATCAGATATTAAGGTACAAATACGGAAGAGAAAGGAACTGACCATGTTGTGGATTCTCGAGCAATGGACAATTCTAGATCAGCATCTACTTCTGATGGTGCATGGGTATCAAGTGCTATCATGCCAACTTCGGTCGTTCATCTGACTCCACGCGTTGTACCACGTATCCACTTTTCTTTCTAATGATTTTGGGGCAGTCATGCCACTTTCCAACCATGCAGAGCCAAGCAAAGCAAGAAAGATTAGGGAAGTGTCTTATCGACTAACTGGTATCTCCTCGGCTTGAAGACATATTAAAATATGCTGGTCGAAGAGACGATGAGGTTTGCCGATTGCATGTATTTTGATCAGGTTCGTGTATTGATTTTTATCCATGGAGGGGCTTAGTGGATACTTACAAATGATAAGAGTCATCGGTGCATGCAAAATCTTCTGGAATTTTAGAATTAAATTAGTTGGAGGTGATGAATACATCTGATAGAGAATTATCAGCTACAGCACAGCCGATAGGGCAATTAGCCTTTCTGACATAATCACACTCAGGTTACATGGTGCGGATTATTCAGCTGGTACGCCGATATGGGTCCATCGGTTGTTGGATAGCCGATAAGACTAGGGGGCCAGTTCCTAATAGGTGTATAACAAATTAATCGGCTAATGATTGTTATTTGTGCACTGTTAGTAAAAGGAGACTATCGGTCGAAAATTATTAACGGAACACGAAAAATTGGCTTCGAGTATTAGAAGACCATCGCCACTCTTGACATCATCGGCGACGACCAGAGATGCCATGGGTTGTCAAAAATCACCAAGAAGGTCATGGTGCACGCTGGGATGACCAAGCTCAAAGTAGAGAAGCGTGCATACGGTTATGAGGTACATGCCCCTCTATGCTTGGCTCATATATTCTTTATCCCTTGCTTTTTCCTACCACTCGTGAACAATTTATCATAAGGAAAGCATGTCATCTAAGTAGTTGATGAATGTGATATGGTATGATGAAAGGAACCTTACTTCTTTTTGCGAAGTACTTGAGAGTTTTTCTTATAAAAACTTAAAATCAATAGCTTGTCTCCTCAATGATGTTGAATTTCCTACCAGAGCCATATACATACTTTTAGGATGCAAACCGTCCACATATGCTACTTGCTTTTGTATTGGGTTTTGTCAAACTGTTATGACCCTTGTTGAGAGATTTATCATACTTCTAAGATCAAGATCACATACACTCACCTATTAAATGCTAACTCTTACATTTAGGGTTACGCAAGACATATTTTTTTCCATCCACTAAAATGCTCCAGCTTGTATCTTGATTCTCTTTAAAATTCATATGCCAAAGAGAGTGTGGGCTATATTAAAAAAAGAGAGAGAAAAGGAAGCATGCCAAAGAGCATGATAAAAGAGAGGGAAAACAATGGGTACTTAGATACCCGCCAGTGAGAATAAAATAGCCTATACTCTCAGAAGCATTTTAAGAGAAAAAGAGGGTGACGATCAAAGGAGTACAAAAAAAATATTCCATACACATGCACATCTTGATCTAAGAATATGACACTTCTCTTCGTGGATCCGGGGTTTGACTTTACGATATGTGCAAGGTACTCCCTCCGTCCCTAAATAAGTGTCGCCGTTGGTGTGCGTGCCACGTGTTTGACTCAATTTATAGAAAAATATATGTAATATTTATATCTCTAAATAATTTTGTTAAAAAACTAGATGTAAAGATCTTTCCGATGATACTAATTACTTAGTATAAATATTAATATATTTTAATATATAATTGTCGGTAGCTTTTTTCGGGAAGCGAGAACGACACTTATTTAGGGACGGAGGGAGTAAGTATGCAACATATTTTATTCCTACCTAAACTCTATATAAGCTTTTAGAAATATGATGAAAATAACATTGTCTCGGTGAGGAACTATACACATTAAGCGATCTGAGAGAGTCATTTGAGGAGCAAAGCTATGTTTTCAATTTAAAAAATCTTTCAAAACCCCAAGTTTTCTGAGCTGAAAGAAGTAAAGATGACTGGATTCTAATCTGTTCTATTCCTCAATTACCCAAGATGATGTGATAAACACTTCAAAGTTCACATGTGGAGGTAAGGCTAGGAATAAGGTAATATTGTTGCCGGTAAAATTACTCAGTTTCTTAGAAGAAGAGGATTGGCTAAAAGTTATTATCAATATTGAAAGCCGATGCGGATTTGCCTTCAAATGTTGTGATCAAATATCATCAGGAAAAGAGGACCATCAGACTGAAATAATTCGAAGCATGAAGAATTCATACTCCGAACTCGGGGGGGGGGGGCCGTGTTGACACCAGTTTTTGGTAAGCATGTCTGACAAGGAAGGAATTGACTGACAATATCAAAAGCGAAGAAAGTTTCATTTTGGAGGACTTTGACTTCGGATCGGTTACGGTGGTCCACGTGAGGATTTAAAGGGCGGAGCTCTACAAATAAAGAAAAGTAGAGTCCAAGTTATCTTTTTAGGTAGTTTTTATTTAGTTTCTATATTTATATGACTCGTGTTGGGTCCGGACTCTGTGAAGACCAGGGTATAAATTTGTACACCCCGACATCTGTAAAAGGAGGAATCAAATCAATCAATCAAACACATTGGCCACCGGCCAAAACCCTACGAGTAGGAGTAAGGTAGAACTCGGCGGAACCTTCAACCAGGCAGGGCTGCATCGGTTAGACCGACCTCCGGTTTGCTTGTAAGTTTCACCAATGGCTCGTGTTATTTTTCAATAAGGCTGTATTTGCCATCGACCAAACTCTTGTTTAGCTATGACATGAGTTAGTTATCGGTTCGAGTTCGTCTTTTGTAATATTGTCTTGACTCTGATCAATCTCTTGCTTTAGTCGATCTTAACCAGTTATCGGCTCTATTAGTTTTGGCAAGCTAATAGATTCATCAAGTCATCGATGTTGTTTATGCTTTAATGTTTTTCTTTAGATTTAAACAATATCTTGCCCAATCAAGATTGACAAACTAGCTTAAGCTTAAATGTTGTTTAGTTTCGGCTATCCAAAGGCTTCACACGCTTAACCAAAGAAAATAGCCGATCTAAGTCTCTCATCGACTATTTTGTCAATCTTGGTTGTTACATGCTGTGCGTTCGAGATATCAGATAAAATCATGGTTCGATCTAAGAAAAAAGTAGATTTGATCTAGCATGTTTATTACAGTTGTATTTCCGAACCCCATTGATATACATGATAGATTAGATTTATTTGATCATAGACTAAATCATGGTTTTATCGGATAGATCTTATTCGTGCTTCATGGACCCTATATCGGCTAAAATAGCCGATCCAGTCAAGCTTTCACGAATAGCAATTACATGTACTTCTCAAAAAGCAGGGGACAATCTAGTATGATGTGTTATTTTCATTGAAGCCTGCCGGCCTTCTAGACCAGGTTGAGATGAATCTAATACATCATTACGAAGGAGCTTTAGTTAACACCGCCGGCCTTCTAGACTAGTCTTAATTGAGTTTTGAATATCCAATGTTTTAGTAAGATTTACATGTATGAGCTATATCCTTAGATTATGATCATTAACGTATATATAGATCTTTATTTTCTTCACATGTTTAAGCTTATCGGCTGTTCTTGTTCTAAATAATTTCTTTATATATACAATAGCCGTTTTTGCTTCAAATATCGTCGATGCTTTCAATCATCTCTTGGGAGTTGACTTTGTAGTCAATGTCCTGTAACAATGGCTATATCAGAGCCGTATAATTTGGAACTGTCTGACATCAAACCGGTAGGTTCCACGATTTACCATCTTCTTCTTGTCCTTGTCAATTTCAGGTCAAATTGACTAGCACGCCTCGGAGTCATTCTCACCAAGACCGGCTTCTTCCTTGGAGGTTGAGGAGATCAGGACCCTTGCTCCAGATGGTCTCTGAGGGCCTTGTGATGTGCTTGACGCTTGAACATACAATTTTTAGCATCAACAATGTCACAAAGCCATTTGTGACATGAAATCCATTTGTGACACTGGCTTTGTGATGTTAATTATGACATAGTTATGTGAATTATGACATTAGTTATGTGAATTATGACATCAATTATGTGTATTATGACAAAAGTGCAATGTCAAAAAATGATTGCCCTTCAACTCATGTCATAACTAACGTATTATGACATAAACTCATGTCATAAATAACGTATTATGTCATAAACTATATCATAATTAACGTCACAAAGCCAGTGCCACAAATTGATTTTATGTCACAAAGCCAACCATTTCTTATAGTGCTCCCGGTCCATCAGCATGGCATGTCTCTACTTGTCCTTCACCTCCTCATCGACCTTCACACCAATACAGCCAAGAGACATGTTGCACTCACGCCAGCCCACGAGCCTGTTGATCAATCACTCATTACAAGGACGAACCACAAGGGCACATATCAACCTTGTGTTCGCAATCTCCGCCTTGATGAGTGCATTATCAACACAACACACAAACACAAAAATAAAAGGAAAAATATATAAATAAGAAAAGAAAGATGTTCATCCAAATGCTCGAAAAGCCAGTGAAAAGCCAAAAGAGGACGATTTAAAATAAGCAAAGCTTGGTCCCTAAAGACATGGGCAACGGCTCGATGCATGTTGATGGTAGTTATTGTTCAAATTTATGCGTCAACAAGACTTTGATTTAAATGAGAAATGATCACCAAACATAGAGATAGGGCTTAAACTGACAACTTCCATGAGTTTTAGTGAAATTATGCTTTTAGGAGGATTATTACAGAAAACCAAAAAGGAGCACTTAAACATCAATTAAAACTAAACTTGGCAGTGACGAAAACTATCAGAGAAGACTCTGGAAGAATCCAGAAGACAACATGACTAAGCGGATCCCGAGAGGCTAACAGGGGGGCTGGTCGGTCCCACCCCCTGGCCGACCGGCCTGTGGGACCCCCCTATCAATGTCTCCTTCGAACCCTGCAACACATCTACACCATTTCTAACGTCAGTTTCATCCAAGGGCTCACGTTGTTTTCTCGGGGCTACAAATACAAGACCCTACCCCCTGAAGCATTGCTTCTGCCATAAGTCAAGAGTAGACAAAAAATAGGGTTTCTAGAGTTTAGATTATAGAGCTCCAAGCTTTATGTTCTTAGCATAGGTTTAGCTAGCAAGATTTGAGCCGAGTTTGGGCTAACTGCTCAGGATTTTGAGTCGCCGTCTGGATACTGGTATAGCTTTTGTATCTTTTCCTTAGTTATTTATGACTTTGTGCTACATCAATTATAATATGTTGCTATTTATTATGTTCCTGGTTTGTTCTAGTTATGCATTTGACATAGTAATGGTTAATATTAAGTTTATGCCTATGTTCGCAAAGCGCTTAGCCTTATACTCGAGAAGGTTAAGTGGTATTTCATATGTAAGTGTGGTGCTTAGATATTGTTTGTCTGCGAATGTGTCCTGTATGTTGGGTCATGTGGTAGATCGCGGATGTGACACTCCCATTGAGTCCTTTGTAGTCCACTCCCCTCTTATAGAAAGAGTAGAATATAGTTACAAAGTTAGACAAGCTCTGTTCTTGTTCTATCTGAGTAATGTTCCATATGCATGAATCCAAAGTTAATTGTGCTATAGATGAGAGTGTATATATTAGAGTAGATGAAATAATTAGTAATATAGTAATACCAGGAATCTCTATAGTCTTAATAATTCTCCTATTTAACCATGCTACATTTTATGCCACTAACTCTATATCTGGGAAAACCTTTGTTATCCTTATATTATCGATCTCTTATTTATTATTATTTGACTTACACCTGTGATAGAAAATGTTTGATCTATTCAATAGTGACATATTTGATAACTACTTTTATGTATGTGCCATGTTATTACATAAGCTCTTCCCTAGGGTAAAATATAAATAACAATACCTGAAATACTCCTGGTGAAATGCTGCAATGGTATTTGATTAGTGCTATTGCAGATCTCCATTCTTATATTTAATTCTACTCGGTCTTAGTGATATGATTATAAATACCAACCAAGCATTTCTAGCATTGATGTTGGGGATGACAACCTAGTATTAAGGTGATCTAAGAAGTTGCCAACAACACAACCAAGCAAAAGATCAGAGCAAAACTCCACTTAGAGCAAAAATTCGATCAAAAGAGAAAAGGCTTGGTTCACAAAGACATGGGAAACGGCTTGACGCAACCAAGTCAAAACGAGCTAGTCCTCAAGAAGAAACAGAAAAGGCTTAAGACCACTAGCTCAAAGCACCAAAAACTGCTAGTCCCTCAAGAAACAGGCAAACGGCTCAACACGACTAGCCAGCAGTAGAAAAGGAGCAACTCCCCCTGAAAACAAGCCTAGACACAAATGTTATGCAAAGCTCGACACCAATCATGCAAAAGCTCTAGACACCAATTGGAGCAAGTACAAAGGAATCTCCCCCTGGACAAGTGCTCTCCCCAAAATGCATGACTGTCTCAAAGTGTATCTCCCTTGTTATATGACCGAGTGTGCCAACACAGCTTCCCCTTGTTGCCAAATAGGATGTGTTTGTGAACCATTCTCCCCCTTGTTGGCACATGCACAAATCAAGACAGGAAACAAATGCATGTGGGAGCCTCAAACATATTAACAAGTGGCCATGGTGATTAGAGGTACCAAAGGCACCAGAGAGGGGGTAGAAACACTAAGCTAAAATGCATGAAATGCATAATGTAAAAGCTTCAAGTGTATAGCAATTAGAGTGAAAAGATGCTCTAGTTGGTGTTGCCCTGGAAATGTAGCAACAAAGAAAAGTGTTATCAAAGGCTCAAACTGATCAAGTGAATACGAAATATGAACAATTAAGTATGTGGAGCAATATTTGAGGCCCAAACTGAGTTTTGAGACCCAAAATAAAAAACCAGCCACCCCAGGTTTTGAGGCCCAAACCTGGAAACTGTCGCCAGTTGTTTTTCGAGGCTCTACCACCAAACTCACACCGAATATGGAGCGTGGGTCTCATGCCTCGTTGCCAACACCGATGTTGACGCATGTCCAGCATCCGCTAAGCACGACGCTCTCGCCTTCCTTCCTGACTCGACTGACAACATTTGCATCTGCCATGCAAACCCGTGTCCGGTCTCCGCCAAGTGCCACAACGCAATCGCTTTCCATCTTGACTCGATCGATGTTGTCTTCACCCCCATGTACTCTTGCTTTTTGCCGCCAAGTGATAGTTACCACAACTGGTCCTCTAGCCTCCCGGTCCCTCAATCCCAAGCCTTGCGTTCACCCTTTGCCACTCCCGGTCCATCGGCATGACACGTCTCTACTTGTCCTTCACCTCCCCCATAGACCATTGCCTCCGAGCTCCACTCCTGCACACCAACACAACCAAGAAATATGTTGCACTCACGTCAACCCGTGAGCCTATTGATCAAGCACTCATCATAAGGACAAATCACAAGGGCACATATCAACCTTGTGTTCGCAGTCACATTGTCTAGTGGAATAGATTTGGGGCTTAAATTTGGGTGTTGATGGAGTGGAACCAGAAAACTGACCCAAGAAAATAGGGGTGAGCACCCATAACGGATTTGGGGGCAAAACTGAGCCAACAAAAATAGAGGTAAGCACCGAAATCGGATTTCGGGGTTCTGATTTTTGTGCTCATGCTAGAGTTGCTCTAACTCTACTAGAGTAGAAGAACTGACATAGAATTTCTTAACCTCAGAACAATCAAATTTGCATATCTTGTATGTGTTTTTTCTAATATTCAAGATTGGATACATGTCTCTAAAAAAATTATAGAGACACTCAAAAATTGTACATGTCTTTAAAAATAGGTAGTAAATTTCATAGGCACTTTGGTCATTTACAAAGGCAAACCAAGAAACTAGGGCCTCGCAAAATTTGCATATACATACTCTTCAGTAGCCCACCTTAAAAAATTTCCCTGAGCCCAGCTTGCGCAATAAGGCAAATCTTAACTCACCTTCATCTCTGCCTTCCATACTTCTCTTTCGATATCTCTCTCCCCTAACCCATGCGAGGTTCAACACACACTCTTGGTCTCGCTCCTCACCTCTCCTTCTTAGGCTCTCTCTCTCTCTCATTCTCTCTTGTGTCTTCCCCAAAGCAAGCAGCAGTGGCCCCAAAGTTCATAGATCTAGAAGCGATATAGGGGTTTCGCAATTTGTCCTCGATCCCAAGCTGATCGATAGCGACATCGGCCCACTATTACAGAGGGTGGTCCGGTGGATCCACGCATCATCCTGTTGTCCTCCCAAAATTAGCCAGTACTGCCATCGGCTCCCTAGGTCGATCTGCAACTCCAAAGGGCAATATGGTGTTACCACTCATGAACTAGACTGTCCTACTTAACATACGAAGATCTGGACAGCAGTGTAGCGAATTTGACCGGTGGCATACAGATTCAGGAACCTTCAATGTCCTCTACCACCTCCTTGTCTTCTCGGTCGACTAGTACTTGTCTTATGCACATCTAAGCTCTTGCATGCTTCGGTCCTTCTTCAATGAGATCTTGCTAACAAGATTTGTCATGCATGCATGAAGGTTTAAGGAGAACCGGTAGGAGTCAAAGATCTTCAATACCACCATTGTTGGCATACAAAAACAAATGTTCATGAGCTCGGTGACAGGGTGACTAGTTCCACGGTTCCGCTAATCTCCAAGATCACTACTACAACATTTGTTCTCTGAGACAGGAAAAAAAAGGATTTCTTGAGGCAAGCTAGACGTCTGCCTCAAGATCAAGGTCAATGTAAATAAGGTTTTGCAGAGATGGTACAAAACACGTACCCTCCTATGTTGATGCCACCATCACTCGCCATGCCCTTGTTGTTGGCATCATCCCTCTTATTGATGATGAAGAAATGGACGCATGAACCCAATCTTCGTCCGCACAGGAACCTTGAAGTTTTCACATGATAATGAGCCCATTAGCAATCAAGGGAGGCATTAATACAGAGGGAGGAAGGGGAAAGGGATTTGATCTCACCATAGCAAAGCTATCGCTAGATGTAGGCTCCTACTTATTACACGATCCGGCGGATCCAATAGTAGAATCACTTGAAGAAAAAATATAGGAAACTTTCCTTTATATTTGATTTCATAGGAAAATCATGGGGAAAAAACGTTGACTCAAACCTCATGTTTCTTGATTCATGTGTTTTTCCTACAGTTGATTCATTTTTTTCGTTCCTCTGTTTTGCAGATTAATTCCTATCTCATCATTGTGTTTTTTTCTTTCCATGTATGTTTCTCAGTCTTATGTTCAACACGGGGCCTAAGTTGTTACTAGGCAGTGCAACACAGGTTTAATTAGACCGTTTTCCTGTTTCCTCCATTCTTGTTTGTTACATTTATAGTCATTGGCGCGCAATATATGTACCACTTCCCTACCTAACTCCACATTTATAGTCATTGGCGCGCAATATATAAGTTTTTACACAAGAATGTGTACAGATTTCACCAAATGAATTATCCTTATTTTGAAGATTAAATGCACATCAATCTGTTTTAAATATGAAAATTGCGTCGTATATAAGCATAGCCAGGAGCTTCGTTGAGGGCTTCACCGTTTCAATGAAGAAATCAGGTCGGTGCATGCACCGGTCCGGGAAGAGCCAATGAAATAAATGTCAAAAAGGGACGCACACGAATTTCTCACGACTTTGAACGTTGCTGCTGAACAGATCAAATGAAGAGTTCCAATATTTGTAAAAAAAAAATGAAGAGTTCCAAAGTACGGACTGAAAGTGTAATCTGGGACTGGGACAAGTTCAATTCAACTGCAAGTGGAGCACTTGAGCAGAGTAGAATAGTAGAATAAAACGGCTCTAGTTGGCCGGCGGTGGAGAATACTTCATATATTGGGCGCGTGTGAGATAAAATGACTTGGCTAGTGGACTATAATGTGCATGAAGATGTCATGTTTGTGGCAAGTAGGAACGACGCACCAATGTTGACTAGTACATCTTATCTATTCAATTCTACTTCTATATATATTATTTATATATATGGCGAATTTTGGTACAGGAAACTCATAATTTTCGAAATTGGCTGTGGGACACTATATTTGTTGTAAGCAAAGAAAAATTGTGTCAATGTCCCACAACTAATTTTCCATAAGTGAAGTATCCTGTATCAAAATTTTCCTATTTATATTCTACTAAAACACTATCTTTTTCTTTGTTTGGTCTACCAAATAAAACCTCTCCCGCTTAAATGACCCCCCCTCCACACACCCTAGAAAATGTACACATAAAAGCTTTTCTATAAAAAAAACAACCATTCAGATTGTCTCTCAATCTTCTCTCTCTTTACTCACTCACATCTAAGAGTCAGAATTAGTTGTATGGTATATCATTATCCCTCCCATCACCCCTGCACCCAGCTTCCACATATGCAACCCGCAAGAAGAGTTTGATCCCTCCTACGAGATGTTTTTTTTTAATTTTTCACTTTACCATGCGCCCACGCCTCCTCCTCTCCCCCATTGCCCCATGCCCAAGACTAGGGATTAGGGTTGGAACCCTAACCGCCCATCACCAGGGAGCCGCCACCGGAACTACTGACCTACAGAGGACAACTCCATGAGAATCCCCTACACCATGCTCGTGTAGTACAGATCCTATCTCATGTCATCAAACAAATCCAGCTGGAACGACGAGTCCTCCATGGTCGGCGATGACTCCTCGCCGTCTGTGGCAGCGTCGTCTTCGTTGCCCGAGGTGGACGGCGCTAACAATGTGAACGAGCGTGCGTCGGCCCCGGTGGCCGCCTCGAAGCGCCGGAAGTCCTCTACGGCCTCGGCGATTGCACGGTGGATGTCGGCGAGGCTGGCATATGAGGCAGGGACCGCGAACAGCCACGCTGAGTCGGTGAAGTTGAGGCACGCGCCAGCACCAGTGATGGCGAGCATGGTGGAGTCGTGCGCGCGGTGGCCTTGGCGGCATCAAATATGTTGAGCCAGAGCATGCAGTCATGCCTCCCAGGACGCCACGAAACACTAGGTGTCGCATCTCGCAGAACTTGGTCCGCCCTGTGGGCCGCTTCGGCAGCGACGTCCACACGGTCTAGTGCTCCGACGAGGTTGAGGTCGAGGGCAAAGCCGATGGCCAACTACTCACCCAGGACACCCCATCGATCCATGTCGCATCCATATCGTCCAGTCGAGAGCATATGGAACTGGTGTGGTGACAACATGACATCGAAGAGCAGGTATGTATTTACACCATCTGCTGGTGACCTGACCGAAGCTCGGCATGGTCGCCCACCACGCCATGGTCAGGTGTCAGACAAGGTAGCACGCTAGCAGGTGGTGGTCTGGGGCCTCGTGCATCCGAGCATAGTCGAAGAAGGATGAGACTGTCTTGGGATTCCAGGATCTTTTGCGGACCCCCTTGACCTCCGGTGGCGGTGTCATTAATTTGTTGTTTAAACTCTTGTGGATTATGTTGCGAGACCGTCTTGGGCTTCTCGGATAGTATGTTGAGGATCTTTAGTTAAGACAGGGAATAGTTAGTTTAGCACGAACTGTTATTATCTATATAAGTGGATGAATGACTCAACAAGCGAGCACTTCCCTAGGAAGGGTTTGACAAGGGAAGCTACATCCTATAAGGTTATGACTTATATTGCAAGAGTTTTCTACAGAATGCAAGATAGAAATCCTATATATTACCCTATAACGACATTTTGTAAGCTCCACTATATCCTATAAATTAAATAATACACCTTATTTTTGTTAGATACAAAAGAGCTTATCTATGATTAAATCCGTGCAACAACCACTGAATTTGTATAGCCGTCGATCTCGAGATAGGCATGATGTGGGTCATGGATCCATTAGATAAGGACGAGAAAATATACAAAGACTTCATAAGCATTGTCAAGAGTGTGTACCACTACTATATTAACGAACTTAAAGGCGTGCATCATCCAGAAAGAAAGGATGACATGTACGTCAAAACAAAGTGGCCGATAAATGTAACTTTAGTGTTTTCATTATAGACTGTTGACACAAGTATACTTAACAATTCTGTCAGATACCAAAATAACGGGTACCCAAAACAGACCGACTAAAGAGATACGCCTAATCAGAGAAAAATCCAACCATCCGCAACTAGACCCTGGGCTCGACTGAGCCCTCCAGCTGAACCTCAACGTGCGGATACATGGGTGTATATGCCGAGTCTCTGAGTGATGAGTGATTGTCAACTCAGATAATGCGCATGTTCTTTGGCTTGTATTGTGCAGGTGTCGAGCACGGATACAGTGATCAGAGGCAAGGTGAAGGTCAAGTAGAGACGTGTCGTGCCGAGGGACCGAGAGTGGCGAAGGGCGGACGTGAGGCTTGGACTGAGGGACCGGTGGCCCGAGGATCAGCTGTGGTGGCTGACAGCCTGGGACAGCGACGAGCGAAGACTTGCGGGCACGGTGTTACTTGGGTCGACGACCTGGGGACACGTGTCGGTGGATGGGGTGCACGGGTGGTGCATCCCTTCTACGGCTCGGTTTGGTGGTTGAGCCACAGAAAAACAACCGAGTGGACCGTTTCCAGGTTTGGGCCTCAAAACCTGGGTGTTGCGGGTTTGCTGAGTTTGGGCCACAAAACTCAGGCTACGGTCGGCTGGTTTCCCGGTATGGGCCTCAAAACCGGGGGTTGGCTGTGAAGGCTGGTTTCCCGGTTTGGGCCTCAAAACCGGGGGTGCGACGTCCGGGAAAAAGGACGACAGAGCAAGGGCGGCACGTGGCGGCAATCGGTGAGGTTGCGTCGAGGCAACGCTACCAGTTGTGTGGGCGTGGCCGTCGGATCCACCTACCATCGAGTTGGTCCAGAATAACCCTAGGGTTTAGCTGGCTCGCTCTGTAATTAGAGAGGGGTAGAGTAGGAATTAGAATTAGGATAAGTAGAGGGAGACACCCTCCTCCCATTCCATCTCAGTCATTTGCTCTTTGCTTCTAGGGTTTCCTGCTCTCCCAATCCCCTGCTGTAGCTAGCTGAGATCCGCAGAGAACCATACCTCTGTGTACTGGAGATTTTGAGGAAGTGAGGCCGTAACCTCACTGTTGTAGCGTGTGGTAGCCACACGGTTGCATATCGATGACTTGATTCGTGTTTTGTTCGTGTTCTTCACGTTCTTCGTTTCTCCGCGATTTTCCCGTCACTCGATCTCCCTCTCTATTGCGTCTTTGCGAAATCCGTTTGAATCAACTTGTTCTTTATAGTGAGGAGATCATTTCCACTGAAGGAATTCATCTAGCTCCTCACGAACTAGTAGATCGAGTTGATTTCATTTTCTTGGCGCTTTTTCGTTCTTGATCTTCCCCTTTCAATTTCCTGGTGTTTGAATCGATTTGAGCGAATGATTTCTTAGGGATAGTCTTCTAACTACCCCGTGATCATCTTCTCCAAGTTTGGGAATGTGGGATTTTGATTTGGATCGAATTTGGAGGGATTTGGGGAGAAGGCGACTGAAATCGCCCTCTCTGCGCGTTCGCGGACAGTCCGCGGCGGTTTGACCGGCGGATAGTCCGCGCGTTGGGACTTAGCCGAGCAGTGGCTATGTGTCTCGGCGCACAGTGCCGAAGTTTGACCGGCGGACAGTCCGCCGTCGGTTTTCGCGGACAGTTCGGGAACTGTCCAGGGGACTTCAGCAGCACTGCGGTTTTGCTCTTTTGGCCGGCAGACAGTCCGCGACCTGAGCCCGGACAGTCCGCCACTGGGCAGACAGTCCGCGATCGTACTGCCGGACAGTCCGGGATCCTGCTGTAGCCTCCGGTTTAGTCCGTTTGCTCTCCCGGCTTGTTCGTTTGGTTTCCGGACTTCTCGTTTGGCCCTAGAGTTGACCAAGGAACCTCTCTAGGTATCTTTGCTACTTGTTAGCATAGGTATTTAGGAGCTTCTCGACGTAGCCGTCTATCTACGTTCGGGACTTGGTTTTTGAGGGTCGAACTTGTGCCGGTGCTTTTGCCGTTTGGTTTGCTATCGCTTTGTGGTGCCTCGCTGTGATCCTAGGGATCATCCACCCTCTTCCAAGGGTCGTGGGCATCATGTTTTTGGTCGAAGCTTTTCGGGGTTGATTTTGGGACATTTGGCCAAAGTTTCGAGAGAAATTTTTGTGCTCCCATTCACCCCCCCTCTGGTCGCCTTGCTATTGCATTCTTGGTCCTTCAATTGGTATCGGAGCGGGTTAAGGATCTTCCACCTTAGCTGGTTCCAGATCCACAGAAGGCGACATGGATCGCGGCGTGGGCAAACCGCCGTTTTTCGATGGGACGAACTATGGGTATTGGAAGATACGCATGTCGGCCTATCTGCAAAGTTTGGGTGCTTCCATTTGGGATATTTGCAACTCTACCGATTATCTGGTCTTGGCCGCTCGTATGAGTCAGCATCAGATCGATGAGCACGATGCCAATAGCCGAGCCCGTAACGCTCTTTTCTCATGTTTGAGCATGAGTGAGTTTGATCGTGTTTCTCACCTCGCTACGGCTCGGGAGATTTGGGCTACCCTCATGCATTTTCATGAGGGAACCTCTCAAGTCAAAACCCGTCTCTACGAGTCGTTCAAGCGAGAGTATGAGAACTTTCGACATATGCCTGGCGAGAGCATAGAAAGTTTATTCGCTCGCTTTCAGGTGATTGTCAACAGGATGAGGGCTAACAAGGAGCTATTGCCTTTCGACGATCATGAGAGAGCTTTGAAGCTTTTGCATACTCTTGATCGGTCGGTGTGGGATTCCAAGGTTCAGGCGATCATCGAATCGCCTAACTATGAGACCCTCACGTGCGACGAGCTCTTCAGTAAGCTCAAGTCCAGTGAGATCGATGCCATGGCGAGGGCTTCTTATGAAAATCCTTCTGGCCCATCAATGGCTTTGCTTTCTAGCTCTTCTGCTAAGCCCTCTGGAGGATTTGCACTCTCTTCTCTCTTGTCTGTCACAGAGGAGTAGCTGGAGTCTTTAGGGGATGATGAGTTGGCTTTGCTTGCCAACCGGTTCTCGCGGTTCCACAACAACTGCATGAACCATCGCCGTGGAGGAGGACGCTCGGGATGTTTCGAGTGCGGCGACCCCAACCACTTCATCGCCAATTGCCCGAAGAAGAACAAGCAAGTCTTCGGCAAGGCGGAACATGGGCACAAGTACGACTCCGGCAAGCGCAAGGAGAAGTACATCCCCGCAAAGCACAAGCGGAAGGGCGGCTTCAACAAGGAGTACATCAAGACCAAGTACTTGGAGAAGGCCCAGGCTGAACAGCGTGCGTTCTTCGCCACGCTCAGCGACGTCGACGACTCGGATGACGACTCCGCTTCCTCAAGCGACGACGAGTCCGAGAAGAAGAAGAGGATTGAGGACAAGCTCAACGGCCTCTGCTTCTTCGCCGACGACGAGGGCTTCTGCACCATGGCCCTCGGCAAGGAGGTCGACGGCGAGCTGGAGGACACTCCTCGGAACAACGACGACGACGACGACACCTCCCAGGTATCTCTGACCCCCGACAAGCTTTCTGCTGAGGTCGAGAAGCTTACTGCCGCGCTCCTTAGTCAGGACTAGTTGCTTAGGCGTGCTGCTAGAGAGCGCAAGGAGTTTAGGCAGAAGTGGGAGGATACGGTGAAGGAACTTGAATCTGTCAAGTCCACCGTAGTTGTTACCGATGAGGAGGAGTGTGAGATGTGCACCACACACATGACTGACCTTCTCACTTTGAGAAGCAAGTATGCTGTGTTGGTAGGAGAGGTGGATGAGCTGAAGGCTAGATCCTCGCTGTTGGGTGCGTGCAAGTCCTGTGCTGGCTTGCAAACCGAGTTGGCAGAGAAGAATGCCAAGATTGTGTCTCTTGAGAAGGCCAGCTCGGGTAGCACTTGTGTGTCCATGTGTGTTTTGTGTGAGGGCCTGGAGATGGAGATAGCCAATGTGAAGCATGACAAGATGCAAACCGAGGAAGAAAACACATACCTTCGGACCATCTTGTCATGAGTGTCTTGTGGTGAGCCGCAGCTTGGGATGATGATCTCCTAATTCAAGCGAGCTGCTGGAAGTCCAGGTGTAGGCTTTGCTCCGGGTGTCGATGTGTCATCTTTTGGGAAGATTGGAGAGTCGAGTGGTCTGAACCCATGTGAGAAACCCAACTCCACCACTACTCCCAAGCTTACAAAGATTCCACCCAAAGAGCCTCTCAAGCCCAACACCAAGGATGGTGTGTTTGTTGAACCTCCGAGAGCTCCACCCAAGAAGCAGACATGGCATCCCAAGCCCAACCACCTGAAAAACAAGTTGGACACCATGCCACCCATCCAGGAGGAGCTTATGCCACAGAAGGGCAAAGTGATCCACACCCACCACCGTGAGTACCAACAACCCTCTTTGAGAGCGGTGAGGTACCATTGTGAGCATTGTGGGAGAGATGGACACTTGAGTGAGTTTTGCTTTCGGCGCAAGAGAGACGCGCGCCGTGCAAAGGAGATGAGCAACACGGACATGTACCATCCTTTCCATGATGTACATGTGCCGAATGCTCAGAGGAGAGCTCCGAGGAGAGCTGCTAGGCCTAGAGTTGCAGTGCCTCAAGATCCTAGGCCGCGTGGAGGTCGTGCCCGGCGGGAGCCTGCAGTTGTAGGTTATGGACCCCGTGGCGGTGGCTTTGTAGTTGAGCGTTTTCCCCCATCGTGTTTTGAGTATCGCGGTGAGCGCTCTTTCCCTAGCGGACCACGTTTTCCTCAGCGTGGTGATCGCTCCTCCCGTAGATGTGCTAGGAATGGTTTTTCTGCTAACCATTCTTTTGAGTAGTCGGCCCAACACTGGTTTTCCCCTTACTTCACTAACCCCAGTGTTGGACCGTATGCTCACCCTATGTCTTTTTATTGATGTAGGTAAAACGATTGGAGAACGTTTGGTTGGTGGATTCCGGTTGCTCGAGGCACATGACCGGAAATGCCAAGTGGTTCTCGAGTCTTAGTCCGGTCACCGGAAAGGAGTTTATCACCTTCGGCGACAATAGCAAAGGTAAGGTCTTGTCTCGTGGGTCGGTGCGAGTTAATGAGCACTTTGTGTTGCGCGATGTTGCTCTTGTTTCTAACTTGCATTTTAACCTTCTTTCTGTTTCGCAACTCTTTGATGATGACTATGAGATTCGTTTTAAACCGAATCTCCGTCGTATTTTGGATCCTCAGGGCAATCTTGTGTGTTTGATTTTTCCCTTTGCAAAAGTCTTTCGTGCGAATTTCTCGGAGTCTTTTGGCACTTCTCGTTGTCTTGTGGTTGGACCTTCCTCCTCTGATCTTTGGAAGTGGCATAGGAGACTTGGACATTTGAGCTTCGACTTGCTTGCAAGGCTTAGTTCACTTGGCCTAATCCGAGGATTGCCCAAGTTGCATATGGAGAAGGATCTTGTTTGCCACTCTTGTAGACATGGGAAGATGGTTGCCGCTCCCCACCATCCAGTGACTCAGGTCATGACCAAGCGCCCTGGAGAGCTTTTATACATGGACCTTGTTGGTCCGGCTCGGGTGAGCTCGGTTGGGGGGAAGTGGTATGTGCTTGTTGTTGTTGACGACTTTTTGAGATATTCGTGGGTTTTCTTTTTAGCTGAGAAAACCGAGACTTTTTCCTCCGCTCGCAATCTGATTTTGCGTCTTTAGAATGAGTTCCCTTTGAACTCGATGCGAGCTATTAGGAGTGATAATGGTTCCGAATTCAAGAATTCGGATTTTGAGAAGTTTTGTAACTCTTTGGGTTTAGAGCATCAGTTTTCTTCTCCCTACAAACCGCCACAGAATGGTGTTGTAGAGAGGAAGAATCGGACCCTTGTAGAGATGGCCAGGACGATGCTCGATGAGCATAGGACTCCTAGGCGATATTGGGCCGAAGCTATGAGCACTGCATGCTACATTTCCAATCGCATTTTTCTCCGAGTTTTCTTGAAAAAGACTTCTTATGAGTTGCGTTTTGGAAAACTGCCCAAGGTGAGTTATTTTCGAGTTTTTGGTTGCCATTGTTTTATACTCAAAAAGGGCAACCTGGACAAATTTGAGTCTCGTTCTTCTAACGGTGTGTTTTTGGGTTATGGCACTCATACTCGTGCATATCGTGTACTTAACCTTGACACTAACCGAGTCATGGAGACATCTGATGTCACCTTCGACGAGACCATGGTTTGTCCTTCTTCTCGTTTTGAGCGTGCAGGTGATCATGAGGTTGGTGAACCTATTTTTGATGACGAGGACGAGGGTGCTGAAGGTATGGATGATCCAGCACCCCCTCCACCTGCTGTGCCGCAAGGAGCGGCCTCTACTACGACTCACGGCCCCGACACTTCTTCTTCCTGGGGGCCGTGGGATCCGCCACCTCGAGCGGTACCCTTTGTACCCGAGGAGGCACCAGCTGCTGTTGAGGGGGAGATCACTTCAGCTCGGGAGGCGCCACGACGCATCCAGCGCCAACACCCACCTCAACAGATGATCGGCAGCATCGGCGAACGCGTCACTCGGTCAAGGTCACAACAAATCTCTCACTTTGCTCATTCTGCATTTGTTGCTGATTTTGAACCCCGAGATGTTGGACACGCTTTGATGGATCCGGATTGGGTCAATGCCATGCATGAGGAGTTAGAAAATTTTGAAAGAAATCGGGTTTGGGTTTTGGTTCCTCTTCCTCCTGAGTGTCACCCTATTGGGACAAAATGGGTTTTCAAAAACAAACAAGGAGAGGTTGTCCATGTTGTGAGAAACAAGGCCAGACTAGTTGCCCGGGGGTATAGCCAGAAGGAGGGGATAGACTATGAGGAGACTTTTGCTCCTATAGCTCGTTTGGAGGCAATTAGGATACTCTTGGCTTTTGCTGCATCCAAAGGGTTTAAGCTTTTTCAAATGGATGTCAAGAGTGCCTTCTTAAACGGCTACATAGAAGAGGAGGTGTATGTGAGACAACCCCCCAGTTTCAAAAATCCCAAGTTTCCAAACCATGTTTTTAAACTTCACAAAGCATTGTATGGTTTGAAACAAGCCCCTAGAGCCTGGTATGATAGGTTGAAAACCTTTTTGCTTGCTAAGGGTTTTAAAATGGGATGTGTGGATAAAACGCTCTTTCTCCTCAAGCAAGGCACTGATACTCTCTTGGTCCAGATTTACGTGGATGATATCATTTTCGGTGGTTCTTCTCACGCTTTGGTTGCCAAGTTTGCAGACACTATGAGCAGGGAGTTTGAGATGAGCATGATGGGCGAGTTGACGTTTTTCCTCGGGTTGCAAATCAAGCAATCCCGAGAAGGGACGTTCGTGCACCAGGGCAAGTACACCAAGGACATCATGAAGAAGTTCGACATGGGTGAGGCCAAGCCTCTTACAACACCCATGCCGACCACGGCGGCCCTGGATGCAGATGTGGATGGAGAAGCAGTGGATCCGAAGGAGTACCGGAGTATGATCGGGTCGCTGCTGTACCTGACGGCGACACGCCCGGACATTCAGTTCGCGATGTGTCTGTGCGTGCGTTTTCAGTCGTCACCGCGCACCTCTCACCGTCAGGCGGTCAAGCGCATTATGAGGTACTTATGCTTCACTTCTGAGTTCGGGATTTGGCATTCTGCTTCCTCCACCCTCTCCCTTTGCGGCTATTCCGATGCCGATTTTGCTGGTTGCCGTATCGATCGCAAGTCCACTTCTGGGACTTGCCAGTTTATTGGTTCTTCTCTTGTATCGTGGTCTTCTCGCAAGCAGTCTAGTGTCGCCCAGTCTACCACGGAGGCTGAGTATGTTGCTGCGGCTAGCTGTTGTTCCCAGTTACTCTGGATGATGGCCACTTTGCGTGATTTTGGTCTGAGCTTTTCTCGCGTTCCTTTGCTTTGTGATAGCACGAGCGCTATTAGCGTTGCTAAGAACCCCGTGCTGCACTCGAAGACCAAACACATTGATATGCGCTTTCATTTTCTGCGAGACCACTATGAGAAGGGTGATATCGACCTTCGCCATGTCGATACTCATCATCAGTTGGCTGATATTTTCACCAAGCCTTTGGACCAATCAACTTTTGCTAGGTTGAGAGGTGAGCTTGGTGTGTGTTTCCCCTTTTAGATGGGGGAAACATTTTGGCTTTTGTATCATAAACTGACTTTTGTTTTGTTCTCATTTTCTTCAATTGGCATCTTTTCGAGTTCTGCATTTCTTCACGCATTTCAGCATACGCTTTTACATTCTGAGCTTCATGTATATAATCTTTAGGATGTGTCTATGCTCTATGTAGTGTGCTCTGATGCTTTATGTTGATGCTTGTAGGCTTATGCTCTTTTTGATCACTAATACATATTGTGAGCTGAGCTATTTTTGGAATGGTGAACTTGCTTAAACAAACATAAAATCTGAAAAATGTTCACCATTGAGATATGCAACTAGCATGTGTAGGATGTGTTGAGTTCACTCGTGCTTTTCATATATGCTAGGTTGCTATGTCTCTAGTTCTGAGTCATTCACTTGCTTTGTATGTCCATATTCTGAAATAAAGTTTGAACCAAGTGAAGTGAATTGAAAAAATCGAGATGGGATTGCTTGTCAACACATTACAGTTTCGAGACTGTTTCTCATTGCACTTTGAGTTAAACTTGAGCTGTGTAGTGTATGACCGAAACTGTTGCTTTAAGCTTCTGATTGCTTCTGCATAGGCTTCGCACAGTTGAAAAGTTAGGCAAGACAAGCTTTCAACCTCTCGCAATCACATGCTGAATTTAAACTTGTGAAATTTCACCGCTGCAACTCCGATTTAAAACTGAAATCACAAGTGTATGCTTCATTCTATAGCATGATGGTTGAACTTTGCTAGGGGTAGTTCACCTTGTATACATGTTTAGAACTTGTTTGCTTTCCTGTCTATACATGTTTGGTGCTATTTTGATGGTGAATACCTCTTTGGCTAAAAACTGCTCATTTTGCTCAAATGTTCAGATTTCGTATTTAGTGATCAGTTTGAGCCTTTGCTAGCATTATGTGCATATTGTTGAGTCATCGGATCTGCATTTTATCGAGCATCTTCATATTCTATCGACTATATTCCTGAAGCTGCTAACTTTCATCTTAACTCATATGCATTTTGGAAGGGGGAGAAATTCTCTGGTTGGCACTTTTTGAGGGTGCAATTTCTAAAGGGGAGAATTCTTGCTTGATAGTGCATTTTCAACTAAGGGGGAGAGATATTGCAAATCATATGTGCTCTCTGTGTTCGACTCAGGATCTTTGCTTTCCGAGTTGGATTTTAGGAGTTTTCCCGGTTGTGTGCACTATTCGAGGGGGAGTTTGCTGCTTCCTGTTGGCCGTAAGGTTTTGGTATCGAGCTTTCTCTGCTAGTTGTGTTGAGCCTCTGTGCCTCTATCTTGAGGGACTAGCATTTGCTTCGATTGCTCATTTGGTATTTGCTAGCGGTGTTGAGCCTGTTCTACCTCTTCTTGAGGGCTAGCTTTGCTTTGCTTGGTTGCGTCGAGCCGTTGCCCATGTCTTTGGGGACCAAGTTGTTTTGCTCTTTCCACTTAACCTTCTTCGGTTTTGCTATGCTTTTGGGTCACTTGGTTGAGTTCTCTCTACTCCTTCTTCTTTCTTCCTTCTATTATGATTTGTGTTGGTAGTTGACAATGCACTCATCAAGGGGGAGATTGCGGATACATGGGTGTATGCCGAGTCTCTGAGTGATGAGTGATTGTCAACTCGGATAATGCGCATGTTCTTTAGCTTGTGTTGTGCAGGTGTCGAGCATGGATACAGTGATCAGAGGCAAGGTGAAGGTCAAGTAGAGACGTGTCGTGCCGAGGGATCGAGAGTGGCGAAGGGTGGACGTGAGGCTTGGACTGAGGGACCGGTGGCCCGAGGATCAGCTATGGTGGCTGACAGCCTGGGACAGCGACAAGCGAAGACTTGCGGGCACGGTGTTGCTTGGGTCGAGGACCTGGGGACACGTGTCGGTGGACGGGGTGCACGGGCGGTGCATCCCTTCTACGGCTCGGTTTGGTGGTTGAGCCACAGAAAAACCACCGAGTGGATGGTTTCCAGGTTTGGTCCTCAAAACCTGGGCGCTGATGGTTTCTGAGTTTGGGCCACAAAACTCGGGCTGAGGACGGTTTCCAGGTTTGGGCCTCAAAACCTGGGTGCTGCGGGTTTGCTGAGTTTGGGCCACAAAACTTAGGCTACGGTCGGCTGGTTTCCCGGTTTGGGCCTCAAAACCGGGGGTTGGCTGTGAAGGCTGGTTTCCCAGTTTGGGCCTCAAAACCGGGGGTGCGACGTTCGAGAAAAAGGACGGCAGAGCGAGGGCGGCACGTGGCGGCAATCGGTGAGGTTGCGTCGAGGCAACGCTACCAGTTGTGCGGGCGCGGCCGTCGGATCCACCTACCATCGAGTTGGTCCAGAATAACCCTAGGGTTTAGCTGGCTCGCTCTGTAAATAGAGATGGGTAGAGTAGGAATTAGAATTAGGATAAGTAGAGGGAGACACCCTCCTCCCATTCCATCTCAGTCATTTGCTCTTTGCTTCTAGGGTTTCCTGCTCTCCCAATCCCCTGTTGTATCTAGCTGAGATCCGCAGAGAACCATACCTCTGTGTACTGGAGATTTTGAGGAAGTGAGGCCGTAACCTCACTGTTGTAGCGTGTGGTAGCCACACGGTTGCATATCGATGACTTGATTCGCGTTTTGTTCGTGTTCTTCGCGTTCTTCGTTTCTCCGCGATTTTCCCGTCACTCGATCTCCCTCTCTATTGCGTCTTTGCAAAATCCGTTTGAATCAACTTGTTCTTTATAGTGAGGAGATCATTTCCACCGAAGGAATTCATCTAGCTCTTCACGAACAAGTAGATCGGGTTGATTTCATTTTCTTGGCGCTTTTTCGTTCTTGATCTTCCCCTTTCAATTTCTCAGTGTTTGAATCGATTTGAGCGGATGATTTCTTGGGGATAGTCTTCTAACTACCCCGTGATCATCTTCTCCAAGTTTGGGAACATGGGATTTTGATTTGGATCAAATTTGGAGAGATTTGGGGAGAAGGCGACTGAAATCGCCCTCTCTGCGCGTTCGCGGACAGTCCGCGGTTTGACCGGCGGACAGTCCGCGCGTCGGGACTCAGCCGAGCAGTGGATGTGTGTCTCGGCGCACAGTGCCGAAGTTTGACCGGCGGACAGTCCGCCGTTGGTTTTCGCGGACAGTCCGGGAACTGTCCAGGGGACTTCAGCAGCACTGCGGTTTTTCTCTTTTGGTCGGCGGACAGTCCGCGACCTGAGCCCGGACAGTCCGCCACTGGGCAGACAGTCCGCGACCGTACTGCCGGACAGTTCGGGATCCTGCTGTAGCCTCCGGTTTAGTCCGTTTGCTCTCCCGGCTTGTTCGTTTGGTTTCCGGACTTCTCGTTTGGCCCTAGAGTTGACCAAGGAACCTCTCTAGGTATCTTTGCTACTTGTTAGCATAGGTATTTAGGAGCTTCTCGACGTAGCCGTCTATCTACGTTCGGGACTTGGTTTTTGAGGGTCGAACTTGTGCCGGTGCTTTTGCCGTTTGGTTTGCTATCGCTTTGTGGTGCCTCGCTGTGATCCTAGGGATCATCCACCCTCTTCCAAGGGTCGTGGGCATCACGGTTTTGGTCGAAGCTTTTCGGGGTTGATTTTGGGACATTTGGCCAAAGTTTCGAGAGAAATTTTTGTGCTCCCATTCACCCCCCCCCTCTGGTCGCCTTGCTATTGCATTCTCGGTCCTTCACAACAGGTGGGCCGAGTGCTCTACTTTGCGAGTTCTCTTCCCCCATGGAGGCAGAGATCCATCACCTAACATTGTTGGGCCATAGCCATCCACCCTAGGGGCTCGCTCAACTCATGAGCGGGAACGAACCGCCATGGGAGTCCACCCAATCAAAGTCTGTCATCCTACCAATGGGCCAGACGAGACAACGTACGACAGACGTGAATAACTGGCCAATAGGGTACGCCCTGATAAAGGTGGGAGCTCCCATGGTACGCCTCCTTATCCGTGCCGCTACAAGATTAGGCTACGGACCGTGTATCACACATCTCTCCACTCTGAAGACCGGGAGTCTAATAACCGCACCCATTGATGAGTCAGTCAAGCACCTGACGGCACTGACTGCCAGCTGCTGCACCTTACTGGTCGCATGACACCCATGCCTCAAAAAAGAGGACTCGTCAGGGATTAAGTCCCAGCGAATCCAATAAAGACGATCATGCGCGCAAGACCACTGTAACACCTGCTCCTTGGCTGACCAGGAGTATGACCGCTAACCCTCCATCTCACCCGAAGCTTCTGCGCCAGGCCACGGACGGAAGCCGCATCTCCAACTCGCCCGAGCCCCCTGGGGCCGGGTCTCGGTGTGGGACAGAGTCCCCGGGTACTCCGCAATGAAGGGCGAAGACCTAGTCCAACTAGGACTCTCCATATGTAATCCTAGTAGTATTGCTACCTTCTAATCCTACTAGGACTCCTAACATGTAACTGACTAGGACTCTTGCCTCCTGGACTATATAAAGAGAGGCAGAGCTCCCTAGATCGGGGCACATAAGACACACAGACAAGGGGTCATGGTACACAACCAGACACTCATAAGCGCAGGGCGCAAGACATTATTTCCCCCAAACTGGACGTAGGGATGCTATTCAGCCGATCGAACTAGTATAAATCATTGTCTCTGCGTTTACCATCAAGTTTTGCATACGTCGATCCCCACCAAACAAATCGTCTGGGAATCCCCAAGACAAGTTGCCGGTTAACAAACACCGACAGCTGGCGCGCCAGGTAGGGGCTTTCGGCGTAATTGCGATCAAGAGCTCGACGGACCTCAAGACCAACGTCGTCCATAGCGACTCGACGATCCTTTGCAACTCGCTGTAACACCCGGACGGGGCTCGTGATAAGTTTCAGCATGCGCGGCGTGGCTCGGTTATACGCCACGAAGATCAGCTCAGTAACGACGCTGGTGGGCCACAGCTACAGCAGCGCACGAGCAACACGAGCCGGATCAGCGGCGAGAAGCAACTCAGCGGAGCAATCTGCGAGTCCTGTTGTCACGAGGTTTTGTTTAATCGGACAATAGGAAGACGCAAGATGACCGAATTCAACTCGATCTATAATCATCACATGGAATCCGACTAGACCACATGCAAGGTTGATCGGACGTTGTGGCAAATTCTAGTTGGAATCGACCAAGGAGAACCGCCATGCTATTATTGGAAGTTATGTACGTGTACTACGACATGAGCAAGCCAATCAGCAAGCAAGCAAGGACCCGTATATATGATTTCCAAAATCATGCAAGCTACCCGCATATACCATGCGTGAGACATGCACAGGACAAACTGAAAGAAGATCCAAATCAAGCCGGCGATACGCGACCGCGACTCCAGATAGGACTCGTCTCAGACTACTCGGATTCAATGTGTTAGTCGAGAATGAGATCCAGAAGATTATGAATTACTCGGCAACAACTCGGCTCAATCAAGAATCTGCTGAAGAGCTATTCCGGCTAATCGACTTCATCAACAACCCGCTACTCCTATATCCACAATGCATGGGTATCGAGTCGTCGAGCCATCATGCTGCCGTGAGTCGCAAGTGAGCCATGAGCCACAAGCGAGCTGTCGAGCAGTCGTCAAGCCATCGTGCTGCCGTAAAGCCGCAAGTGAGCCGTGAGCCGCATGTGAGCCTTTGAGCTACTATTGAGCTGCAAGCGAACCATCAAGCTATCGTTGAGCCGCAAGTAAGCGAGCCCTCGAGCTGCTGTTGAGCCACAAGCGAGCCATCAAGCCACCGTTGAGCCACAAGCAAGCGAGCCCTCGAGCTGCTGATGAGTCGCGAGCAAGCCATCAAGTTGTCGTTGAGCCACGAGCGAGCCGTCGAGCCATAAGCGAGCTATCAAGCAGGTGTGAAACCATCAAGCTATTTTCGAGCTACAAACAAGTCATCCGAGTAATAAGCGAGCCGTTCGAGTACCAAGTCATCCATTACTCGGATATCTCGGCGGTGTCGACTACTCAACTCAGCATCAACCAAGCTAAGTCATGCTTTAATATTTTTAATATCTCCAAATACTAATCATGAGCCACTACGGCCACATCATAATTGCATTCCTGACTACTCATACAGCTTTGAGCTTGTAGTCGGGACAACACCTCACGGGTGTACAATGTACACTCGGAGCGTGCTCTTTTTTTGCGCAGCATGACTGCTATAATCTTCTCTTAGCAAGTTGTTAAATTACTTGAGTAAGTGCAAGCCTTAATCCATGAAGCTTGTACCTCACGCTCGATAAATAAAGCTCGACACGCAGGACAGGTGCTTAAACATCACAGGCCCACTACTCGGGTGATTTAAACAACCTAGCAAGAGCAAGATGCGAAAAATTTCATATGCATTTGTTAATATTGGGACATGCTCCCGACTTGATATCATGAATATCAGTTACTACAAATTTGTGTATGTCTTCTTTGCAGGGAAAAGATATGGACTACAACACCAGTTGAGGTACGCCCCTGAGGGCTGCCCTACATGGACACCATGCCGCTGGGTGAGGTAGGCCCTTGAGGGTTGCCTCACACGGACACCACGCCGTTGGGTTAGGTACGCCCCTGAGGGCTGCCTCACTCGGACACCATGTTGTTGCGACGAGCCTTCAAACATGGTTATGATAATTTGGGAGTCTCAAGGTGGGGGTGATACAGGGTTTGTGGATACATGGGTGTATGCCGGATCTTGAGTGATGAGTGATTGTCAACTGGGATGATGCGCATGTTCTTTGGCTTGTGTTGTGCAGGTGTTGAGCACGGATACAATGATCAAAGGCAAGGTGAAGGTCAAGTAGAGACGTGTCATGCCGATGGACCCGAAGCGGTGAAGGGACGTGAGGCTTGGACTGACGGACTGGTGGCCTGAGGATCGGCCGTAGTGGCTGACAGCCTGGGACAGCGACAAGTGAAGACATGCGTGTGGACAGGGTGCATGGGCGGTGCATCCCCTCTACGGCTCGGTTTGGTGGTTGAGCCACAGAAAAACCACCGAGTGAACGGTTTCTAGGTTTGGGCCACAAAACCTGGGTGCTACGGGTTTGCCGAGTTTGGGCCACAAAACTCGGGCTGAGGACGGTTTCCAGGTTTAGGCCTCAAAACCTGGGCGCTGGTGGGTTTCTGAGTTTGGGCCACAAAACTCAGACGATGGACGGCGGGTTTCCCGGTTTGGGCCTCAAAACCGGGGGTTGGTCGTGAAGACAGGTTTCCTGGTTTTGGCCTCAAAACCGGGGGCGAGGTCCATGAAAAGGACGAGCAGAGCGGTGGTGGCACGTGGCGGCAATCGGTGAGATCGCGTCGAGGCGAAGCTACCAATTGTGTGGGCGTGGCCGTCGGATCACCATCTACTTCGAGTTGGTCCAGAATAACCCTAGGGTTTAGCTAGTTTGCTCTGTGTATAATTAGGGGTAGAGTGGGAATAAGAAATTAGGATAAGTAGAGGGAGATACCCACCTCACAAAGCATCTCAGCCATTTGCTACTTTCATTTAGGGTTTCCTGCTCTCCTAATCCCTGTTGTAGCTACTGAGATCCACAGAGACGGTGAATCATACCTCTGTGTATTTGCTTTTTGAGGAAATGAGACCATAATCTCGTTGTCTCCTCGTGTGGAGAAGTTTCAGCTGTAAATCGAGATTGATTCGCGTTTTGAGCTGTGTTCTTCGCATTTTACTTTTCGTTCTCTCGGTGATTTGCTCCATTCTCCCAATCCGAGGAATGATTTTCGATTTTGTTTGAACAGAGTTGTTCTAGATCATGAGGCGCATCTTTCCACCAAAGGAATTCACCTCTAACCTCACGAGCTAGTAGATCAGTCGATTTTCGTTTCGAATCGGTTTTTGTCTCCTTTGCCCCGAATTCTTCCGATTCACCGATTTGGAGGTAGGTTCGAGCCATGATCTCTTAGGGGTAGCTCACTAACCTCCTGGGAACTACTCATACCAAGTCTAAGCCTTAGAGCTTTTGATTCGGAGGAGATCGGGTTGAATCCGCGGAAGAACTGTGCAGTTTCGGGGGCATCGGACGCTCTGGCCGGGGTCATCGGACGCTGAGTTCTTATCACCGGACGCTCATCTGCCACGTGTCATTTGACAGAGTTTTTGAAGGAGCATCGAACGCTGACCATCGGACCGTTCGTTGCCATCGAACGCGTCCGAGGGTTGAGCATCGAACGCTGAACTGTCACTGTAGCCACCGTCCGATGGCTATGCAGTAAGGTTCCAGAACGTGTCATTTTGCATCGGACGCGTCCGGTGCCTGGCCATCGGACACAGGCCAGCGTCCGATGCTGTGACTTCAGCACTGTTTTGTCCGCAGTTTGCTCGTTCGACTTCGGATTTGATTTTGGGTTTTTGCGTTGGATTTCCGACTTCGTGCTCTACAGAAATCGGGCTTCCCGCTTTGCAAAATAGCCTGAATCCCCACGGTCGCCTGTGTGTAGCACTTTCGGTCCTTCAATTGGTATCGGAGCAGGTTAAGGATCTTCCGCCTTAGCCGGTTCCAGATCCACAGAAGGCGACATGGATCGCGGCGTGGGCAAACCGCCATTTTTCGATGGGACAAACTATGCGTATTGGAAGATACGCATGTCGGCCTATCTTCAGAGCATGGGTGCTTCTGTCTGGGAGATTTGCAACAAGGAAGATTATGTGGTCCTGGCTGCTCGTGCTACTCAGCTGCAGATCGATGAGCACGATGCCAATAGCGGAGCTCGTAATGCTCTTTTCTCCTGTTTGAGCATATCTGAGTTTGATCGCGTTTCTCACCTCCCCATGGCTCGTGAGATTTGGGCGACCCTCATGCGTTTCCATGAGGGAACCACTCAAGTCAAATCCCATCTCTACGAGTCGCACAAGCGGGAGTATGAGAACTTTCGACACATGCCTGGCGAGAGCATAGAAAGTTTATTCGCTCGCTTTCAGGTGATTGTCAACAGGATGAGGGCTAACAAGGAGCTGTTGCCTTTCGACGATCATGAGAGGGCTCTCAAGCTTTTGCATACTCTCGATAGGTCGGTGTGGGACTCAAAGGTTCAGGCGATCATCGAATCGTCTAACTATGAGACCCTCACGTGTGACGAGCTCTTTAGTAAGCTCAAGTCCAGCGAGATTGACGCCATGGCGAGGGCTTCTTATGAGAATCCTTCTGGCCCGTCTATGGCTTTGCTTTCTGGCTCTTCTGCTAACCCCTCTGGAGGCTTTGCACTTTCTTCTCTGCTTTGTGTCACAGAGGAGCAGCTGGAGTTTATGGGAGACGACGAGTTGGCTCTGCTAGCCAACCGGTTCTCACGGTTCCACAATAACCGCATGAACCGTCACCGCGGAGGAGGACGTTCATCGCCAAGTGCCCCAACTGCGACCCCGACCACTTCATCGCCAACTGCCCCAAGAAGAACAAGCAAGCTTTTGGGAAGGGCGATCATGGGCACAAGTACGACTCCGGCAAGCACAAGGAGAAGTACGTCCCCACGAAGCACAAGCAGAAGGGCGACTTCAACAAGGAGTACATCAAGAAGAAGTACTTGGACAAGGCCCAGGCTGAACAACGTGCTTTCTTCGCCACGCTCAGCGATGTCGACGACTCGGATGACGACTCCGCTTCCTCAAGCAACGACGAGTCCGAGAAGAAGAAGAAGATCGAAGACAAGCTGAATGGCCTCTGCTTCTTCGCCGACAACGAGGGTTTTTGCACCATGGCCCTCGTCAAGGAGGTCGATAGTCAGCTGGAGGAGATCCCTCGGAACGACGATGACGATGACACCTCCCAAGTATCTCAGACCCCCGATGAACTTGCTGCTGAGGTCGATAAGCTTACTACCGCCCTTCTTAGTCAAGATAAGCTGCTTAGGCGTGCTGCAAGAGAGCGGAAGGAGTTTAGGCAGAAGTCGGAGGATATGGTGAAGGAGCTTGAGTCTGTCAAGTCCACCGTTGTCGTGACTGAGGAGGATGAGTGTGAGATGTGCTCCAAGCACATGACCGACCTTCTCACTTTGAGGGGGAAGTATGTTGCTTTGGTTGGAGAGGTGGATGAGCTTAGAGCTAGATCCTCAGTGCTTGGTGCATGCAAGTCTTGTGCAGGCTTGCAATCCGAGTTGGCAGAGAAGAATGCCAAGATTGTGTCTCTTGAGAAGGCCAGCTCGGGTAGTACTTGTGTGTCTAGGTGTGCCTTGTGTGAGGGTATGGAGATGGAGATTGCAAACGTGAAGCATGACAAGATGCAAACCGAGGAAGAAAACACATACCTTCGAACCATCTTGTCATGGGTGTCTTATGGTGAGCCGCAGCTTGGGATGATGATTGCCCAATTCAAGCGTGCTGCTGGAGGTCCAGGTATAGGCTTTGGTCAGGGGATGGAGAGTGTTGCTTCTTTTGGCAAGATTGGAGAGTCTAGTGGTCTTAACCCGAGTGAGAAGCCCAACTCCACCGCTACTCCCAAACTTACCAAGATATCATCCAAAGAGCCTCTCAAACCTAACACCAAAGATGGAGTGTATGAGGAACCTCCGAGAGCTCCACCAAAGAAACAAGTGTGGTCTCCTAAACCCAACCACCTAAGGAACAAACTAGACACAATGCCACCTATCCAAGAGGAGCTCATGCTACAAAAAGGCCAAGTGATCCACACCCACTACCGTGAGTACCAACAACCCCCTATGAGAGCGGTGAGGTACCATTGTGAGCACTGTGGGAGAGATGGACACTTGAGGGAGTTTTGCTTTCGGTGTAAGAGAGAGGAGCGTCGTGCAAGAGAGATGAACAATGCGGACATGTACCATCCTTTCCATGATGTACATGTGCCAAATGTTCAGAGGAGAGCTGCTAGGCCTAGAGGTGCAATGCCTCAAGGTCCTAGGCCACAGGGAGGTTTTGCCCGGCGGGATCCTAGCTTTGCAGGATATGGACCTCATGGCGGTGGTTTTGTTGAGCATTACCCTCCACCGCGTTTTGAGTATCGCGATGGACGCTCTTCCCTTAGCGGATCACGCTTTCCTCAGCGTGGTGATCGCTTTCCCCGTAGGCATGCTAGGAATGGTTTTGCTACTAACCGTTCTTTTGAGCAGCCGGCCCAACACTGGTATAATTCCCATTTTACTCACCCCAGTGTTAGACCGTATGCTCACCCTATGTCTTTTTATTGATGTAGGTAAAACGATTGGAGAACGTTTGGTTGGTGGATTCCGGGTGCTCAAGGCATATGACCGGAAACGCCAAGTGGTTCTCCAGTCTTAGTCCAGTTGCCGGAAAGGAGTCTATCACCTTCGGCGACAATAGCAAACGTAAAGTGTTGTCTCGTGGCTCGGTGCGAGTTAATGATCACTTTGTGTTGCGTGATGTTGCTCTTGTGTCTAACTTGCATTTTAACCTTCTTTCTGTTTCGCAACTCTTTGATGATGACTATGAGATTCGTTTTAAGCCAAATCTCAGTCATATTTTGGACCCTCAGGGCAATCTTGTATGTTTGATTTCGCCCTTTAGGAAAGTCTTTCGTGCGAATTTCTCAGAGTCGTTTGGAATTTCTCGTTGTCTTTTGGCTGGACCTTCCTCCTCTGATCTTTGGAAGTGGCATAGGAGACTAGGACATTTGAGTTTCGACTTGCTTGCAAGGCTTAGCTCACTTGGCCTAATCCGAGGATTGCCCAAGTTGTGCATGGAGAAGGATCTTGTTTGCCATTCTTGTAGACATGGGAAAATGGTAGCCGCTCCCCACCATCCTGTGAATCAGGTTATGACCAAGCGCCCTAGAGAGCTTTTACACATGGACCTTGTACGTCCGGCTCGGGTGAGCTCGGTTGGAGGAAGTGGTATGTGCTTGTTGTTGTTGATGATTTTTCGAGATATTCGTGGGTTTTCTTTTTAGCTGAGAAAACTGAGACTTTTGCTTTTGCTCGCAATCTGATTTTGCGTCTTCAGAACGAGTTCCCTAAGAACTCGATGCAAGCTATTATAAGTGATAATGGTTCCGAATTTAAGAACTCAGATTTTGAGAAGTTTTGTGACTCTTTGGGTTTGGAGCATCAGTTTTCTTCCCCTTACACACCGCCACAGAATGGTGTTGTAGAAAGGAAAAATTGGACCCTTGTTGAGATGGCCAGGACGATGCTCGATGAGCATAGAACTCCTAGGCGGTATTGGGTCGAGGCTATGAACACTGCATGCTATATTTCTAATCACATTTTTCTCCGAGCTTTCTTGAAAAAGACTTCTTATGAGTTGCGTTTTGGAAAACAGCCCAAAGTGAGTTATTTTAGAGTTTTTGGTTGCCACTATTTTATACTCAAGAAAGGCAACTTGGACAAGTTTGAGTCTCGTTCTTCTGATGGTGTATTTTTGGGTTATGGTACTCATACTCGTGAATATCGTGTACTTAACCTTGATACTAACCGAGTCATGGAGACATCCGATGTCACCTTCGACGAGACCATGGTTTGTCCTTCTTCTAGATTTGAGTGTGCAGGTGATCATGAGGTTGGCGAACCTCTTTTTGATGACGAGGACGAGGGTGCTGAAGGGATAGATGATACAGCACCACCTCCACCTGCTGTGCCGCAAGGTTCGGCTTCTACTACGACGACTCACGGCCCCAACCCCTCTTCGTCGACTACTTGGGGTCGTGGGATCCTCCACCTCGGGCTGTACCATTTGTACCCGAGGAGGCACCAACTGCTGTTGAGGGGGAGGTTTCTTCAGCTCGATAGGCGCCACGACACATTCAGCGCCAACACCCGCCTCAACAGATGATCGGCAGCATCAACGAACGTGTCACTCGGTCAAGGTCACAACAAATCTCTCACTTTGCTCATTCTGCATTTGTTGTTGATTTTGAACCCCGAGATGTTGGACACGCTTTATCTGATCCTGATTGGGTTAATGCCATGCATGAGGAGTTAGAAAATTTTGAGAGAAATCGGGTTTGGGTTTTGGTTCCACCTCCTCCTGAGTGTCACCCTATTGGTACAAAATGGGTTTTCAAAAACTAACAAGGAGAGGATGGCCACATTGTGAGAAACAAGGCCAGACTTGTAGCCCAGGGGTACAGTCAGAAGGAGGGGATAGACTATGAGGAGACGTTTGCTCCTGTAGCTCATTTGGAGGCGATTAGGATACTCTTGGCTTTTGCTGCATCCAAAGGGTTTAAACTTTTTCAAATGGATGTCAAGAGTTCCTTCTTAAACGGCTACATAGAAGAAGAGGTGTATGTAAAACAACCCCAAGGTTTTGAAAATCCCAAGTTTCCAAACCACCTGTTTAAACTTCACAAAGCTTTGTATGGTTTGAAACAAGCCCCTAGAGCCTGGTATGATAGGTTGAAAACCTTTTTGCTTGCTAAGGGTTTTAAAATGGGATGTGTGGATAAAACGCTTTTTCTTCTCAAGCAAGGCAATGACACTCTCTTGGTCCAGATTTACGTGGATGATATCATTTTCGGTGGTTCTTCTCACGCTTTGGTTGCCAAGTTTGCAGATCTTATGAGCAGGGAGTTTGAGATGAGCATGATGGGCGAGTTGACATTCTTCCTTGGGTTGCAAATCAAGCAATCCCGAGAAGGAACGTTTGTGCACCAGGGCAAGTACACCAAGGACATCCTGAAGAAGTTCGATATGGGTGAGGCCAAGCCTCTTCCAACACCCATGTCGACCATGACGGCCCAGGATGCGGACGAGGATGGAGAAGCTATGGACCAGAAGGAGTACCGAAGCATGATTGGATCGCTGCTGTACCTGGCGGCGACACGCCCGGACATTCAGTTCACGGTGTGTCTTTGCGCGCGCTTTCAGACGTCGCCGCGCACCTCTCACCGTCAGGCGGTCAAGCGCATTATGAGGTACCTTTGTTTCACTCCAGAGTTTGGGATTTGGTATTCTGCTTCCTCCACCCTCTCCCTTTGCTGTTATTCTGATGCCGATTTTGCTAGTTGCCAACTTGATCGCAAGTCCACTTCTGGGACTTGTCAGTTTATTGGTTCTTCTCTTGTATCTTGGTCCTCTCGCAAGCAGTCTAGTGTCACCTAGTCTACCACAGAGGCTGAGTATGTTGCTGCGGCTAGCTGCTGTTCCCAGTTGCTTTGGATGATGGCCACTTTGCGTGATTTTGGTTTGAGCTTTTCTCGAGTTCCATTGCTTTGTGACAGCACGAGTGCGATTAGCGTTGCTAAGAATCCCGTGTTGCATTCTAAGACCAAACACATTGACGTGCGCTTTCATTTTCTGCGAGACCATTATGAGAAGGGTGATATCGACCTTCGCCATGTCGATACTCATCATCAATTGGCAGATATTTTGACAAGCCTTTGGACCAATCAACCTTTAATCGGTTGAGAGGTGAGCTTGGTGTGTGTTTCCCCTTTTAGATGGGGGAAACATTTTGGTGGTTGTATCATAGCCTGACTCTTTTTCTTTCATTTTATTTTCATTTCTGATAGAGTAGTCTTTGCATTTTAAGCTTCATGTATATAATCTTTAGAATGTAACTATGCTCTATCTAGTATGCTCCGAAGCTATATGATGATGCTTGTGGCTTATGCTCTTTCTGATCACTAATACATGTTGTGAGCTGAGCTATTTAATGAATGGTGAATATGCTTAATGAACATAAAATTTGAAATTTGTTCACCATTGAGATTGGCAACTAGCATGTGTAGAATGTGTTGAAATCACTTGTGCTTTTCATATATGCTAGGTTGCTATGTCTCTAGTTCTGAGTCATTCACTTGCTTGGTATGTTCATATTCTGTCATAAAATTGAACCAAGTTAAGTGAATTGGAAAGATCGAGATGGGATTGCTTGTCAACACATCACGATATCGAGACTGTTTCTCATTGCACATTTGAGTTAAACTTGAGCCGTGTAGTTTATGACCGAAACCGATGCTTTAAGCTTCTGATTGCATATGCATAGGCTTAGCTCGGTTGAAAAGTTAGGCAATGACAAGTTTTCAACCTCTCGCAATCACATGTTGATTTATTGAACTTGTGTATTTTCACCGCTGCAACTCCGATAAAATTTGAAAACACAAGTCTATGTTTCATTCTATAGCATGATGATTGAACTTTGCTAGGGGTAGTTCATCTTGTATACATGTTTAGCACTTGGTTGACTTCTTGTCTATACATGTTTAGTGCTATTTTGATGGTGAATACTTTTTGGCTAAAACTGCTCTTTGCTCATATGTTCATATTTCATAATTGGTGATCAGTTTGAGCCTTTGCTAGCATGTTGTGTATGCTGTTAAGTCATCGGATCAGCACTTTGTAGAGCATCTTTTCATTCTATCGACTATATTCCTGAAGCTGCTAACTTGCATTTTTGACTCATATGCATTTGGAAGGGAGATGTGTGCTTGATAGTGCATTATCAACTAAGGGGGAGAAATTTCATCAAATCATATCTTAGTTGTGTGCATTATTGAAGGGGGAGTTTGCTCGTTTGATGAGTTTTTCAATTGGTTTTGTGGACTTTTATTGGTATGGAGCAATTTTATGCTAGTTGTGTTGAGCCTATGTGCCTCTATCTTGATGGACTAGCAGTTTTGCTTTGTGAGTATGCTTTCCAATTGGTATTGAGCTTTTCTGTCTCTCAATTGGTATCGAGCTTCTTCCTTTTCAATTGGTATCGAGCTCTATTATTTTTCAATTGGTATCAAGTCCTATTGTTCTTCAGTTGGTATCGAGCTTTCTCACTAGCGGTGTTGAGCCCGTTCTGCCTCTTCTTGAGGGCTAGCTCTATTTTGCTTGAATCTCGACTGATATTTCAATTGGTATCGAGCCTTCCTGGCAGCGGTGTTGAGCCTATTCTACCTCTTCTTGAGGGCTAGTTTTGCTTTGATTGGTTGCGTCGAGCCGTTGCCCATGTCTTTGGGAACCAAGTTGTCTCGCTCATTTCATTCGACTTCTTCTGGCTTTGCTTCGCTTTTGGTCGATTGGTCGAGTTCGCTTACTTCTCTTTCCCCCTTTCTTCTACCTTCATATGATTTGTGTTGGTAGTTGACAATGCACTCATCAAGGGGGAGATTGCGGATACATGGGTGTATGCCGGATCTTGAGTGATGAGTGATTGTCAACTGGGATGATGCGCATATTCTTTGGCTTGTGTTGTGCAGGTGTTGAGCACGAATACAGTGATCAAAGGCAAGGTGAAGGTCAAGTAGAGATGTGTCGTGCCAATGGACCCGGAGCGGTGAAGGGCGAACATGAGGCTTGGACTGACGGACTGGTGGCCTGAGGATCGGCCGTAGTGGCTGACAGCCTGGGAAAGCGACAAGTGAAGACTTGCGTGTGGACGGGGTGCATGGGCGGTGCATCCCCTCTACGACTCGGTTTGGTGGTTGAGCCACAGAAAAACTACCGAGTGGACGGTTTTCAGGTTTGGGCCACAAAACCGGGGTGCTGCGAGTTTGCCGACTTTGGGCCACAAAACTCGGGCTGAGGACGGTTTCCAGGTTTGGGCCTCAAAACCTGGGCGCTGGCGGGTTTCTGAGTTTGGGCCACAAAACTCAGGCGATGGACGGCGGGTTTCCCGGTTTGGGCCTCAAAACCGGGGGTTGGTCGTGAAGACAGGTTTCCTGGTTTTGGCCTCAAAACCAGGGGCGAGGTCCATGAAAAGGACGAGCAGAGCGGTGGTGGCACGTGGCGGCAATCGGTGAGGTCGCGTCGAGGCGAAGCTACCAGTTGTGCGGGCGTGGCCGTCGGATCACCATCTACTTCGAGTTGGTCCAAAATAACCCTAGGGTTTAGCTGGTTTGCTCTGTGTATAAGTAGGGCTAGAGTGGGAATAAGAAATTAGGATAAGTAGAGGGAGATACCCACCTCCCAAACCATCTCACCCATTTGCTACTTTCACTTAGGGTTTCCTGCTCTCCCAATCCCTGTTGTAGCTACTGAGATCCGCAGAGACGGTGAATCATACCTCTGTGTATTTGCTTTTTGAGGAAACGAGACTGTAATCTCGTTGTCTCCTCGTGTGAAGAAGTTTCAGCTGTAAATCAAGATCGATTCGCGTTTTGAGCTGTGTTCTTCGCGTTTTACTTTTCATTCTCTCGATGATTTGCTCCGTTCTCCCAATCTGAGGAATGATTTTCGATTTCATTTGAACAGAATTGTTCTAGATCGTGAGGCGCATCTTTCCACCGAAGAAATTCACCTCTAACCTCACGAGCTAGTAGATCGGTCGATTTTCATTTCGAATCGGTTTTTATCTCCTTTGCCCCGAATTCTTCCGATTCACCGATTTGGAGTTAGGTTCGAGCCATGATCTCTTAGGGGTACGTAGCTCAGTAACCTCCTGGGAACTCCTCATACCAAGTCTAAGCCTTAGAGATTTTGATTCGGAGGAGATCGGGTTGAATCTGTGGAAGAACTGTGCAGTTTCGGGGGCATCGGACGCTCTGGCCGGGGTCATCGGACGCTGAGTTCTTATGACCGGACGCTCATCTGCCACGTGTCATCTGACAGAGTTTTTGAAGGAGCATCGGACGCTCACCATCGGACCGTCCGTTGCCATCGGATGCGCCCGAGGGTTGAGCATCGGACGCTGAACTGTCACTGTAGCCACCGTCCGATGGCTATGCAGTAAGGTTCCAGAACGTGTCATTTTGCATCGGACGTGTCCGGTGCCTGGCCATTGGACGCAGCATCCGATGTTGTGACTTCAGCACAGTTTTGTCCGCAGTTTGCTCGTTCGACTTCGGATTTGATTTTAGGTTTTTGCGTTGGATTTCCGACTTCGTGCTCTACAGAAATCGGACTTCCGACTTCGTGCTCTACAGAAATCGGATTTCCGACTTCGTGCTCTATAGAAATCGGACTTCAGGTTACCCAAGGCTCATCCTATCATTAGTTGACTTGCGTGAACTTGGGCGAGTGAGTTTTTGTGGTGTCCCGCTGTGTTCCTAGGGAACATCCACCCATTCTCTTGGGTCGTGGACATCATACGAATCGGTTTTGCTCTTGGGGTTGATTTTCTGGGATAGAGGCTATAAGTTTCTAAAAAGAAATTTAAGGCTCCCATTCACCCCCCCCCCCCCCCTCTGGTCGCCTGTGTGTAGAACTTTCGGTCCTTCAGGGTTTCCGGTGAGGAGACTACCCACCCGAAGCCTTGGGCTCACCAATATCCTACTTCCACTACTTCGATCAAGCTCCTTCTCTTCCATGGCTTAGTCGATATTAAGCTCGGGGGCTCGATCATTGCCTCAGCTTAGTCGGCTTCACTTCGACTACGCTCGGGGGCTCGGATTCAAGGATAAAAGATCAAATTTACAAGCATTCAACCACTCGGCGACAAGCAGATGCTGATCCTTGTCTTCGGGAGATCACTCGGCTGCACCCTCGAGGAAGTCTACAAGATCCTAGAATCGATTCCGAGTAGTCAATTATAGGCTCGAGGGCTGCGAGATACATATCCTCAGATGATGCATCCAAATTTCTTCGAAAGGAATTGGAGCAATTTTAGACAAGATCCTCCAGCTCTTTATGCTAAACAGCAAGAGGCTCGGGGGCTACACCCAATGGGTGCGCTTTTCAGAAAGCGCGCACCATTAGAAGACTTCAAGAGCACTTTATGGTTTCTCTCAGAAGGTACTTGTTGGTAGTTCTTAACTTCACTAAAGATAGAGCTAGGCAACTATCTCCGGTAACGGCCCAGAAATGCTTGTTGACACTTGCCAACGTCGTGACTAGGAGTAGACTATGGAATCTACCCCTGACAACGGCGCCAGAAATGCTTGTAGCAAGTCCAGTCACTATACCTAAAGGAGTGAAGCTAAAGCAGCTATCTACTAATGTCAAATGGGGTTATCAATCCCGACACTAGTAGGAGCTAGCTAGAGAGTTTGCAATCTACCAGGAGGAGATTCTGCAAGCGCACAGAACTATCGTAGTAGCACTTCCCTAGGAGTACCAGGTGTCGATTTATTTGATCCCAAAGGAAGGCTAGGGTGGTGTATGGGTAGAGTCAAGGAGGGGATGAGAGTCGAAGAAAAGAAAAAAGGGAAAAGGAGAGAAAGGAAGATGAAAGGCTAGAAAGAATATGTGGGTGGATAGGTAAGGATGAAATGGATGGTAAGGTAAGGTGGATAACTAAATAGATAGATAGAATGGGATAACTAAGGGTAACTAAGATAACTAAATACTAACTAATAACTACTCCTAGATGACCACGAAGCAAGATAACTACGAAGCAAGACAGGCAAATGACAATAGAGCAACTAGTTAAGTAAATTTTTATTCCTATCTTATCAAGTATCGAGGCGTACTAGCCTTTACCACTGACTTAGGTTGAATGCTAGCACAACGAGCCTTACTGTTAAACTGGGCCAACTACGTGGTGGAATTCAAGGCGCACAGGGCTGTCACCACCTGCTTGCTACCACAGCTATCCGGGGGTCCAGCCGTATCTGAAGGTAAGTCTATAACTAAGCACCACGCTTAACTATATTCTAACTATCTCTACCCTAGCTTTGAATAGAGACACCCTTGCGGACGTCAGAGCAAATACTTGACTTAATAAGATAAACACTAAACTAACTAAGCAACCTATTGGCAAAGATCAAACACTAAGCTCACTAGAGATTAACTACTATGGCTAAGTGAATTGATCTGTAGGATAGCTAGGCACTCAAGCAATCAATCAAGTATACCACTCAATACTGATAAGTAGAATAAAGTAATACTTGAAATGATGAAATAGAATATAGTAAAGTGCTTGAGTAACAAGAGCAAAACCTGAACTGGAGATGAAGAAAGACTCTTCCCATCTCCAGGACCGATCACTCGCACGCCTCTACTCTTGAGCTAAGCCTTGAGTAGCGCTCCCGCGAGGGCAAAGATGCCTTAAGCTTGCTCTACTAGCTACCTACTTGCCTAAGCTTGGCTAAACCCTAAGCTATCAGCTCTCTGGCTCTAGCCTTGCTTCTCTTGCTTGTGTTCTTCTTGGTGTGTGCTATGAATGAAGTGTTGCCTCAAGGGGGGTATTTATAGCCTTGTGGAGTGAGGGGGTACTTATAGGGGGCAGCCAACTGACCTAGGGCTAACCCTAGTGGCGGGCGCCAGCCCTAGGTGGCGACCGCCACCCTCATCACCGTTGGATGCACCGTCTTTGCTTCAACGGCATCCAGGAGCTCCAGAGAGGCGGTGGTTAGGTCGGTTGCATGTCTGAGTAACCGCCACTCAGTCTTGATCCACGCCACTCTCTCCTGAGTCGTCCGATGCCACTAACCTAGTGACCAAGGGCCAAGATTTGGCCTTAGGGAAGTCACACGGATCAGTGACGTGGCAGGGGAGAATGTGGGCTTCACCCTTGTGGCGGGCGCCACCTAGGGGTGGCGGGCGCCACCCCACTAAGGCCCAATTGGGTCCTGGTGGGTGGGCTCATCTCCTGGTGGGTTCACTCTTCAAATTTGGTCCAAATCCTGCATTCAAATAGAAATCTATGGACATGTGGAATTTGGTTAGTTTGAAACCTATTTGACTACATTTCATGCCTTTTTGGTGGACTTTAGGGTCAATTGTTGATGGTAAAACAGGTGTTTAAGGACCATCAACAAGCTCCCCTAAGCTAATGCGGATACATGGGTGTATGCCGGGTCTCTGAGTGATGAGTGATTGTCAACTGGTATGATGCGCATGTTCTTTGGCTTGTGTTGTGCAGGTGTCGAGCACGGATGCAGTGATCGAAGGCGAGGTGAAGGTCAAGTTGAAACGTGCCGTGCCGACGGACCGGGTGCGGTGAAGGATGGGCGTGCCGTGCGGCGGACGTGCCATGCCGAGGTACCGAGCGGTGAAGGGCGGACGTGAGGCTTGGACTGAGGGACCAGAGGCCGAGGATCAGCTGTGGTGGCTGGCAGCCTGTGACGACGACAAGTGAAGAAGTGCGGTCATGTGTTGCCTGAGTCGTGGACTCGGGGACACGTGTCGGTGGACGGGGTGCACGAGAGGTGCATCCCCTCTACGACGTCGGTTTGGTGGTAGAGCCAGGGAAAAACCATCAGATGGACGGTTTCCAAGTTTGGGCCTCAAAACCTGGGCGTGGACGGTTTCCGAGTTTGGCCACAAAACTCGGGCTGAGGGTTTCCGAGTTTGGCCACAAAACTCGGGCTAAGGACGGTTTCCAGGTTTAGGCCTCAAAACCTGGGCTCTGAGGGTTTGCTGAGTTTGGCCTCAAAACTCAGGTGCTGATAGGCTGGTTTCCCGGTTTGGGCCTCAAAACCGGGGGTTGGCTGGAAAAGGCTGGTTTCCCGGTTTGGGCCACAAAACCGGGGATGCAGAGCGAGGGCGGCACGTGGCGGCGATCCGGAGGTTGCGTCGAGGCAACGCTTCGGTTTGTGCGGGCGTGGCCGTCGGATACACCTACCACCGAGTTGGTCCAGAATAACCTTAGGGTTTAGCTGGTTCGCTCTGTAATTAGAATAGAGAGGGGTAGAGTAGGAAATAGACTTAGGCTAGTAATAGGATAAGTAGTCGGGAGACACCCTCCTCCCATCTATCTCAGTCATTTGCTCTTTCGCACTTAGGGTTTCCTGCTCTCCCATCCCCTGCTGTAGCTAGCTGAGATCCGCAGAGAGACTCACCTCTGTGTACTGTTGATTTTGAGGAAAGGAGGTCGTAACCTCCTTGTCGTAGCGTGTGTTTGCGCTACGGCTGCAAGATCGTGGTGTCGATTCGCGTTTTGATTCGAGTTCGTCGTGTTCTTCGCGTTCTTCGTTTTCTCCGCGATTTTCCCGTCACTCGATCTCCCTCTCCGGTGCGTCTTTGCGAAATCCGTTTGAACCAATTTGTTCGTATCATTGAGGAGGTCATTTCGACCAAAGGAATTCATCTAACTCCTCATGATCGAATAGATCCGGACGATTTCGTTTTCGTGGCGCTTTTTCGGTTCATCCACCTTCCCTTGTGATTTCCCGTTGATTGGATCGATTTGAGCGGATGATTTCTTGGGGATAGTCTCCTAACTACCCCGTGATCATCTTCTCCAAGTTTGGGAACTTGGGAGTTTGATTTGGATTGGATTTGGAGAGATTTGGGAGAGGAGCGATCAAAATCGCCCTCTTTGCAGGGCCGCGGACAGTCCGCCACTTGGCCCGCGGACTGTCCGGGCGTCGGGGTCCGACCGAGCAGTGGTCGCGCAGCCTTGACTGTTCTTGCCTCGGGTGACCGCCGGACAGTCCGCAGGTCAAAGTCATGGACAGTCTGCGAGTCGTCCAGCAAGGGTTCATCAACCTTGCTGTTTTTGTGATTTAGCCGGCGGACGGTCCGGGAACTGGTGGCGGACAGTCCGCCCTTGCCGCGGACAGTCCGGGACCCCAGGTCCGGACAGTCCGGGACCCTGCTGAAGGTTGTTTTTCAGTGCAATCTTCGCCCCGGCTTTTTCGCTTGGTTTTCGGACTTCCCGTTTCTTCCTAGAGTTAACCAAGAAACATTTCTAGGTACTTTTGCAACTTGTTTGCATAGGTATTTGGAGATTTCTCGACGTAGCCTCCGATCTACGTTCGGGAGTCGGTTCTCTCAAGGGAAACTTGAGCTGAAGCTTTTGGTGTTTGCCTCGCCTGTGTTTGGTGGTGCTCCGCTGTGATCCTAGGGATCATCCACCCTCTTCCAAGGGTCGTGAGCATCACGCTTTGGGTCCGTGCTTTTCGGGGTTGAATTTGGGACACTCGGCCAAAGTTTCAGAAGAAATTTGATTGGCTCCCATTCACCCCCCCTCTGGTCGCCTTGCTTGTGCATTCTCGGTCCTTCAATTGGTATCGGAGCAGGTTAAGGATCTTTCACCTTAGCCGGTTCCAGATCCACAGAAGGCAACATGGATCGCGGCGTGGGCAAACCGCCATTCTTTGATGGGACGAACTATGCGTATTGGAAGATACGCATGTCGGCCTATCTCCAGAGCATGGGCTCTTCTGTTTGGGAGATTTGCAACAGGGATGATTATGCTGTCTTGGCTGCTCGTGTCACTCAGCTCCAGATCGATGAGCACGAGGCCAATAGCCGGGCACGTAACGCCTTGTTCTCTTGTTTGAGCATGTCCGAGTTCGATCGCGTTTCTCACCTCCCCACGGCTCTTGAGATTTGGGCGACCCTCATGCGCTTCCATGAGGGAACCACTCAGGTCAAATCCCGCCTCTATGAGTCGCACAAGCGGGAGTATGAGAACTTTCGACATATGCCTGGCGAGAGCATAGAGAGTTTATTCGCTCGCTTTCAGGTCATTGTCAACAAGATGAGAGCGAACAAGGAGTTGTTGCCTTTTGACGATCATGAGAGGGCTTTGAAGCTTTTGCACACTCTTGATCGGTTAGTGTGGGACTCAAAGGTCCAGGCGATCATCGAATCGTCTAACTATGAGACCCTCACTTGCGACGAGCTCTTTAGTAAGCTCAAGTCTAGTGAGATTGACGCCATGTCGAGGGCCTCTTATGAGAATCCTTCTGGCCCGACTATGGCTTTGGTTTCTGGCTCTTCTAACCCCTCTGGAGGTTTTGCTCTTTCATCTCTCTTTTTTGTCACAGAGGACCAGCTTGAGTCTTTGGGGGATGACGAGTTGGCAATGCTCGCCAACCGGTTCTCGCGGTTCCACAACAACCACATGAACCGTCGCCGCGGAGGAGGACGCTCAGGATGCTATGAGTGCGGCGACCCCGACCACTTCATCGCCAACTGCCCCAAGAAGAACAAACATTCGGGGAAGGGCGATCATGGGGACAAGTACGACTCCGGCAAGCGCAAGGAGAAGTACGTCCCCGCGAGGCACAAGCAGAGGGGCGGCTTCGACAAGGAGTACATCAAGAAGAAGTACTTGGAGAAGGCCCAGGCTGAGCAGCGTGCGTTCTTCGCCATGCTCAGCGACGTCGACGGCTTGGATGATGACTCCGCTTGCTCAAGCGATGACGAGTCCGAGAAGAAGAAGAGGATCGAGGACAAGCTGAACGGTCTCTGCTTCTTCGCCGACGACGATGGCTTCTGCACCATGGCGCTTGGTGATGAGGTCGATGGCAAGCTGGAGCACACCCCTCGGGACGACGACGACGACGACACCTCCCAGGTATCTCTCACCCACGACGAGCTTTCTGCTGAGGTCGAAAAACTTACTGCCGCGCTCCTTAGTCAGGATAAGTTGCTTAGGCGTGCCGCTAGAGAGCGCAAGGAGTTTAGGCAGAAGTGGGAGGACACGGTGAGGGAGCTTGAGTTTGCCAAGTCCACCGTGGTCGTGTCTGAGGAGGTTGAGTGTGAGATGTGCACCACACACATGACTGACCTTCTCACTTTGAGAGGTAAGTATGTTGCGTTGGTAGGAGAGGTGGATGAGCTGAAGGCTAGACCTTCTCTGTTGGGTGCATGCAAGACTGGCCCTGTCTTGCAATCTGAGTTAGCAAAGAAGAATGCCAAGATTGTGTCTCTTGAGGAGGCCAACTTAGGTAGCACTTGTGTGTCCAAGTGCGCTTTGTGTGAGGGTTTGGAGATGGAGATTGCGAATGTCAAGCATGGCAAGATGCAAACCGAGGAGGAAAACACATACCTTCGGACCATCTTGTCATGGGTCTCTTGTAGTGAGCCGCAGCTCGGGATGATGATCTCCCAATTTAAGCGAGCTGCTGGAGGTTCTGGTGTAGGTCTTGCTCAGGGTGTTGATCTTTCTGCTTTTGGGAAGATTGGAGAGTCGAGTGGTCTGAATCCTAGTGAGAAGCCCAACTCCACCACTACTCCCAAACTGACCAAGCTTCCACCCAAAGAGCCCGTCAAGCCTACCACCAAGGATGGGGTATTTGAGGAACCTCCGAGAGCTCCACCCAAGAACCAAGTATGGCATCCCAAACCCAACCACCTCAAAAACAAGCTGGACACAATGCCACCCATCCAGGAGGAGTGTTTGCCACAGAAGGGCAAAGTGATCCACACCCACAGCCATGAGTACCAACAACCCCTTTGCGTGCGGTGAGGTACCATTGTGACTTCTGTGGGAGAGATGGTCACTTGAGCGAGTTCTGCTTTAGGCGCAAGAGAGAGGCGCGTCGTGCTAGGGCGATGAACAACCCGGACATGTACCATCCTTTCCATGATGTACATGTGCCGAATGTTCAGAGGAGAGCACCGAGACGTGCTGCTAGGCCCAGAGGTCCAGAACCTCATGTTCCCAGGCCTAGGCAGCAGAGAGCTCCGAGGAGAGATGCTAGGCCTAGAGGCGCAGTGCCTCAAGTTGCTAGGCCTAGGCCTCGTAGAGAGCATGCCCGGCGGGAGCCTGCAGTTGTAGGCTATGGACCCCGTGGCGGAGGCTTTGTAGTTGAGCGTTTTCCCCCACCGCGGTTTGAGTATCGCGATGGACGCTCCTCCCTTAGCGGACCACGTTTTCCTCTACGTGGTGATCGCTCCTCTCGTAGACGTGCTAGGAATGGTTTTTCTGCTAACCGTTCTTTTGAGCAGCCGGCCCAACACTGGTATTCTTCCTACTTCACTAACCCCAGTGTTGGACCGTATGCTCACCCTATGTCTTTTTATTGATGTAGGTAAAACGGTTGGAGGACATTTGGTTGGTGGATTCCGGTTGCTCGAGGCACATGACCGGAAACGCCAAGTGGTTCTCCAGCCTTAGCCCAGTTGCCGGAAAGGAGTACATAACCTTCGGCGACAATAGCAAAGGTAAGGTATTGTCTCGCGGGTCAGTGCGAGTTAATGAGCACTTTGTGTTGCGCGATGTTGCTCTTGTTTCTAACTTGCATTTTAACCTTCTTTCTGTTTCGCAACTCTTTGACGACGACTATGAGATTCGTTTTAAACCGAATCTCAGTCGTATTTTGGATCCTCAGGGCAATCTTGTGTGTTTGATTTCGCCCTTTGGAAAAGTCTTTCGTGCGAATTTCTCGGAGTCTTTTGGCACTTCTCGTTGTCTTGTGGCTGGACCTTCCTCCTCTGATCTTTGGAAGTGGCATAGGAGACTTGGACACTTGAGCTTCGACTTGCTTGCAAGGGTTAGTTCACTTGGCCTAATCTGAGGATTGCCCAAGTTGCATATGGAGAAGGATCTTGTTTGCTACTCTTGTAGACACGGGAAGATGGTTGCCGCTCCCCACCATCCAGTGACTCAGGTCATGACCAAGCGCCCTGGAGAGCTTTTGCACATGGACCTTGTTGGTCCGGCTCGGGTGAGCTCGGTTGGGGGGAAGTGGTATGTGCTTGTTGTTGTTGATGACTTTTCGAGATATTCGTGGGTCTTCTTTTTAGCTGAGAAGACCGAGACTTTCTCCTTTGCTCGCAATCTGATTTTGCGTCTTCAGAACGAGTTCCCTTTGAACTCGATGCGAGCAATTCGGAGTGATAATGGTTCCGAATTTAAAAATTCGGATTTTGAGAAGTTTTGTAACTCATTGGGTTTAGAGCATCAGTTTTCTTCCCCCTACACACCGCCACAAAATGGTGTTGTGGAGAGGAAAAATCGGACCCTTGTAGAGATGGCCAGGACGATGCTCGATGAGCATAGGACTCCTAGGCGATATTGGGCCGAAGCTATGAGCAATGCATGCTACATTTCCAATCGCATTTTTCTCCGAGCTTTCTTGAAAAAGACTTCTTATGAGTTGCATTTTGGAAAACTGCCCAAGGTGAGTTATTTTCGAGTTTTTGGTTGCCATTGTTTTATACTCAAAAAGGGCAACTTGGACAAGTTTGAGTCTCGTTCTTCTGACGGTGTGTTTTTGGGTTATGGCACTCACACTCGAGCTTATTGTGTACTTAACCTTGACACTAACCGAGTCATGGAGACATCCGATGTCACCTTCGACGAGACCATGGTTTGTCCTTCTTCTCGCTTTGAGCGTGCAGGTGATCATGAGGTTGGCGAGCCTCTTTTTGATGATGAAGAAGAAGGTGCTGAAGGGATAGATGATCCAGCACCTCCTCCACCTGCAGTGCCGCAAAGAGCGGCTTCTACGACGACTCACGGCCCCGACACCTCTTCTTCCTGGGGGCCGTGGCATCCGCCACCCCGAGCGGTACCATTTCTACCCGGGGAGGCACCAGCTGCTGTTGAGGGGGAGGCCACTTCGGCAAGGGAGGCACCACGACACATCCAGCGCCAGCACCCGCCTCAGCAGATGATCGGCAACATCGACGAATGAGTCACTCGGTCCAGGTCACAGCAAATCTCGCACTTCGCTCATTCTGCTTTTGTTGCTAATTTTGAGCCCCGAGATGTTGGACACGCTTTGACGGATCCTGATTGGGTCAATGCCATGCATGAGGAGTTAGAAAATTTTGAGCGAAATCGGGTTTGGGTTCTAGTTCCACCTCCTCCTGAGTGTAAGCCTATTGGGACAAAATGGGTTTTCAAAAACAAGCAAGGAGAGGATGGCCACGTTGTTAGAAACAAGGCCAGGCTTGTAGCGAAGGGTTATAGTCAGAAGGAGGGGATAGACTATGAGGAGACGTTTGCTCCTGTAGCTCGTTTGGAGGCTATTAGGATACTCTTGGCTTTTGCTGCATCCAAAGGTTTCAAACTTTTTCAAATGGATGTCAAGAGTGCCTTCTTAAACGGCTACATAGAAGAAGAAGTTTATGTTGAGCAACCCCCCGGTTTTGAAAATCCCAAGTTTCCAAACCATGTTTTTAAATTACACAAAGCTTTATATGGTTTGAAACAAGCCCCTAGAGCCTGGTATGATAGGTTGAAAACCTTTTTGCTTGCTAAGGGTTTTAAAATGGGATGTGTAGATAAAATGCTCTTTCTCCTCAGGCAAGGCAAAGACACTCTCTTGGTTCAGATTTACGTGGATGATATCATTTTCTGTGTTTCTTCTCACGCTTTGGTTGCCAAGTTTGCGGATACTATGAGCAGGGAGTTCGAGATGAGCATGATGGGTGAGCTGACATTCTTTCTCGGGTTGCCAATTAAGCAATCCCGAGAGGGGACGTTTGTGCACCAGGGCAAGTACACCAAGGACTTGCTGAAGCGGTTCGATATGGGTGAGGCCAAGCCTCTTCCAACACCCATGTCGACGACGACTGCCCTGGATGCGGATGTGGATGGAGAAGCAGTGGACCAGAAGGAGTACCGAAGCATGATCGGGTCGCTCCTCTACCTGACGGCGACACGCCCGGACATCCAGTTCGCGGTGTGTCTGTGTGCGCGCTTTCAGGCGTCGCCGCGCACTTCTCACCGTCAGGCGGTGAAGCGGATTTTCAGGTACCTTCGTTTCACACCTGAGTTTGGGATTTGGTATTCTACTTCCTCCACCCTCTCCCTTTGCAGTTATTCGGATGCCGATTTTGCTAGTTGCCGTATTGAGCGCAAGTCCACTTCTGGGACTTGCCAGTTTATTGGTTCTTCTCTTATTTCGTGGTCTTCTCGCAAGCAGTCTAGTGTCGCACAGTCTACCACAGAGGCTGAATATGTTGCTGCGGTTAGCTGCTGTTCCCAGTTGCTTTGGATGATGGCCACTTTGCGTGATTTTGGTCTGAGCTTTTGTCGCGTGCCTTTGCTTTGTGACAGCACGAGTGCCATTAGCGTTGCTAAGAACCCCGTGCTTCACTCGAAGACCAAACACATTGATGTGCGCTTTCATTTTCTGCGAGACCACCAGGAGAAGGGTGATATTGACCTTCGCCATGTCGATACTCATCATCAACTGGCTGATATTTTCACCAAGCCTTTAGACGAATCAACCTTTAACCGGTTGATTGGTGAGCTTGGTGTGTGTTTCCCCTTTTAGATGGGGGAAACATTTTGGCTCTTGTATATTGACTGGCTCTTTTTTGTTTATCTTCTTTTTCTTTTGCATTTCAGCATACGCATTTACATTCTGAGCTTCATGTTTATAATCACTAGAATGTAACTATGCTCTATGTAGTATACTCCGATGCTTATGTTGTTGCTTGTAGCTTATGCTCTTTCTGATCACTAGTACATGTTGTGAGCCGAGCTATTTTGAAATGGTGAATTTGCTTAATAACCTAAAATCTGAAAATGTTCACCATTGAGATATGCATCTAGCATGTGTAGGATATGTTGAGTTTACTCGTGCTTCTCATATATGCTAGGTTGCTATGTCTCTAGTTCTGAGTCATTCACTCGCTTGGTCTGTTCATATCATGTTTAAAATTTGAACCAAGTTTAGTGAATTGAAAAGATCGAGATGGGATTACTTGTCAACACATCACAGTATCGAGACGGTTTCTCATTGCACTTTGAGTTAAACTTGAGCCGTGTAGTGTATGACCGGAACCGTAGCTTTAAGCTTCTGATTGCTTCGGCATAGGCTTCGCTCGGTTGAAAAGTTAGGCAATGACAAGTTTTCAACCTCTCGCAATCACATGCTAATAATTGACCTTGTGTAATTTCACCGCTGCAACTCGGATCTAAAGTTGAATTCACAAGTGTATGTTTCATTCTTAAGCATGATGATTGAACCTTGCTAGGGGTAGATCACTTTGTATACATGTTTAGCACTTGTTCAGACTCCTGTCTATACATTGCTAGTGCTATTTTGATGGTGAATACCTTTTTGACTCAAAACTGCTCATTTCTGCTCATATGTTCATATTTCATATCTGGTGATCAGTTTGAGCCTTTGCTGAGCTTCTATGCCATTGTTGAGTCATTGGAGTTATACTGTTTAGAGCATCTTTGCATTCTCCTGAATATATGCCTGAAGCTGCTAACTTGCATTTTGACTCATATGCATGTTGGAAGGGGGAGAATCTCCCATGTTCGCACTTTTTGGTGGTGCCTTTTCTGATGGGGAGAATCTTTTACTTGATCAGTGCATTTTCATCTAAGGGGGAGAATTTGCAAATCATTTGTGCTTCCCGAGTGTTCATTTGAGGGGGAGTTCCCAGGAGGAGAGTTTGCATGTCTCCTGGATGTTCAACTAAGGGGGAGTTTTGCTGTCTCTTGTTGGCCGAAAGGCATTGGTATCGAGCTTTCTTTGCTAGTTGTGTTGAGCCTCTGTGCCTCTATCTTGAGGGACTAGCATTTTGCTTCAATTTTCCAATTGGTGTTTGCTAGCGGTGTTGAGCCTGTTCTACCTCTTCTTGAGGGCTAGCTTTGCTTTGCTTGGTTGCGTCGAGCCGTTGCCCATGTCTTTGGGGACCAAGTTCTTTCGCTCTTTCCACTTGACCTTCTTCGGCTTTGCTATGCTTTTAGGTCATTTGGTTGAGTTTTCTCCTTCTCCTTCCTCCTTCTTCCTTATTATCTTTCTATTATGATTTGTGTGAGTAGTTGACAATGCACTCATCAAGGGGGAGATTGCGGATACATGGGTGTATGCCGGGTCTCTGAGAGATGAGTGATTGTCAACTGGTATGATGCGCATGTTCTTTGGCTTGTGTTGTGCAGGTGTCGAGCACGGATGCAGTGATCGAAGGCGAGGTGAAGGTCAAGTTGAAACGTGCCGTGCCGACGGACCGGGTGCGGTGAAGGATGGGCGTGCCGTGCGGCGGACGTGCCATGCCGAGGTACCGAGCGGTGAAGGGCGGACGTGAGGCTTGGACTGAGGGACCAGAGGCCCGAGGATCAGCTGTGGTGGCTGGCAGCCTGTGACGACGACAAGTGAAGAAGTGCGGTCATGTGTTGCCTGAGTCGTGGACGCGGGGACACGTGTCAGTGGACGGGGTGCATGAGAGGTGCATCCCCTCTACGACGTCGGTTTGGTGGTAGAGTCAGGGAAAAACCATCGGATGGACGGTTTCCAGGTTTGGGCCTCAAAACCTGGGCGTGGACGGTTTCCGAGTTTGGCCACAAAACTCGGGCTGAGGGTTTCCGAGTTTGGCCACAAAACTCGGGCTGAGGACGGTTTCCAGGTTTGGGCCTCAAAACCTGGGCTCTGAGGGTTTGCTGAGTTTGGCCTCAAAACTCAGATGTTGGTGGGCTGGTTTCCCGGTTTGGGCCTCAAAACCGGGGGTTGGCTGGAAAAGGCTGGTTTCCCGGTTTGGGCCACAAAACCGGGGGTGCAGAGTGAGGGCGGCACGTGGCGGCGATCCGGAGGTTGCGTCGAGGCAACGCTTCGGTTTGTGCGGGCGTGGCCGTCGGATACACCTACCACCGAGTTGGTCCAGAATAACCTTAGGGTTTAGCTGGTTCGCTCTGTAATTAGAATAGAGAGGGGTAGAGTAGGAAATAGACTTAGGCTAGTAATAGGATAAGTAGTCGGGAGACACCCTCCTCCCATCTATCTCAGTCATTTGCTCTTTCGCACTTAGGGTTTCCTGCTCTCCCATCCCCTGCTGTAGCTAGCTGAGATCCGCAGAGAGACTCACCTCTGTGTACTGTTGATTTTGAGGAAAGGAGGCCGTAACCTCCTTGTCGTAGCGTGTGTTTGCGCTACGGCTACAAGATCATGGTGTCGATTCGCGTTTTGATTCGAGTTCGTCGTGTTCTTCGTTTTCTCCGCGATTTTCCCGTCACTCGATCTCCCTCTCCGGTGCGTCTTTGCGAAATCCGTTTGAACCAATTTGTTCGTATCATTGAGGAGGTCATTTCGACCAAAGGAATTCATCTAACTCTTCATGATCGAATAGATCGGGACGATTTTGTTTTCGTGGTGCTTTTTCGGTTCATCCACCTTCCCTTGTGATTTCCCGTTGATTGGATCGATTTGAGCGGATGATTTCTTGGGGATAGTCTCCTAACTACCCCGTGATCATCTTCTCCAAGTTTGGGAACTTGGGAGTTTGATTTGGATTGGATTTGGAGAGATTTGGGAGAGGAGCGATCAAAATCGCCCTCTCTGCAGGGCCGCGGACAGTCCGCCACTTGGCCCGCGGACTGTCCGGGCGTCGGGGTCCGACCGAGCAGTGGTCGCGCAGCCTTGACTGTTCTTGCCTCGGGTGACCGGCGGACAGTCCGCAGGTCAAAGTCGCGGACAGTCCGCGAGTCGTCCAGCAAGGGTTCAGCAACCTTGTTGTTTTTGTGATTTAGCCGGCGGACGGTCCGGGAACTGGTGGCGGACAGTCCGCCCTTGCCGCGGACTGTCCGGGACCCCAGGTCCGGACAGTCCGGGACCCTGCTGAAGGTTGTTTTTCAGTGCAATCTTCGCCCCGGCTTTTTCGCTTGGTTTTCGGACTTCCCGTTTCTTCCTAGAGTTAACCAAGAAACATTTCTAGGTACTTTTGCAACTTGTTTGCATAGGTATTTGGAGATTTCTCGACGTAGCCTCCGATCTACGTTCGGGAGTCGGTTCTCTCAAGGGAAACTTGAGCCGAAGCTTTTGGTGTTTGCCTCGCCTGTGTTTGGTGGTGCTCCGCTGTGATCCTAGGGATCATCCACCCTCTTCCAAGGGTCGTGAGCATCACGCTTTGGGTCCGTGCTTTTCGGGGTTGAATTTGGGACACTCGGCCAAAGTTTCAGAAGAAATTTGATTGGCTCTCATTCACCCCCCCTCTGGTCGCCTTGCTTGTGCATTCTCGGTCCTTCAGCTAACCTGTTGCTCGTCCTCGAGCAACAATGCGGTTTAAGCACTGAGCAAGAAATAGATAGCAACTTAAGATGTAAGCAAGTGCATATTGTATAGTGAGAAATAACTTAGCATATATCATTAATCATAGCATTGTGGGGCTTATAGCTTTTCATTTCAAACATGCAAGAGTGAAATAAATTAGTAGATAGAAAACTTTTATCTTGCTTAGGTTTGACTAGGATTTTGTCTGAAGGTTTTTCAAGGTTTTCAAAAGATAACAACTTGCTTAAGTCCTCCAAGATTCACTCAATCACTCAATGGTGTTTAAATCCTCACTTAGGCCAAAATGTAGCCTCTCCTATTTCTAAAGAATGATATGTGGAGTTATAGGTAGGCTAAGAATCATGAGCAAATTGCCTAATGTTTATTGCTAAGCTAGACACTCAGATCATAAGGAGCAGCAAATCATAAAAGTTGATCAAGATGTGCATGTGTGGTTATGTGGAAGTGTATAGAGGGATATTTCATAATCCTTCCTAGTTAATTTCTGGGGTCTAGAGCTAATGATAATTCTCTCTCTCTCTCTCTCTCTTTGAATACATAGTGAGTAGACAAAAAGATGTGTCCTCACATTTTCTTAGGACATAGTCCTCTATTGAGCTACTTTGCTCACTTTTTCTTAGGACATAGTCCTTTCTTGAGCTACTTTGCTCACTTTTTTTTTCATATCTCTCTTTTTTTTAGCTCTAGATTTCCCCAGATATCTACAGGAAAGGATTTTTGAAATGAGTAGGAAAAGGGAGAGAAATGCTTATTCCCAGTGTAGGAATAGCATAAGGCTAGCAATGGGATGTTTGGCAAGGTATTGCAAATCTCCAGTGTAGAGAATGAGCAATTTATTTGGTGGTTGCAAACTTCCAAAGTGGAAAGTAAGCAATATGGTGGGTGTGTGTGTATCTTGATCAAAAGATATGATAAGCTTCTCAACTAAGATCTATGAGGTCTAACAAAGCTCAACACAGACAAAGCTCTTTGTGGTTTTGACTAACAAATATTTGGCTGGTGGTGGGATGGGATAAAATCTAGGAGGAACTTTTAGCAAGGTTTTCATAATTTTTTTTAAAAGAAATCCTCCAGATAAGGTCCTAATTTCACCTTAACAAGTTTAAAGAATTACTCCATTTCTTACTAACTTTACTCACTAAGCATGATTTCAGTTAAAGCATGTGCAACCCATAAAAACTACAACTTAGATAAGACCAGTTATTCAAACCATAACAATAGCATTTGCATGACATAGTTCAAATCTTATTCAGGTTTCAACTTGTTTAAGCAGATTTTATCAATTTTATTCATGGAGTGGTTATTTAGGCAAGCATGTGATATTCAAAAGATATAGAATTTAAGAACTGAATGTAACATGTAGGCTTGAGACATACCTTATTGGAGCGGGGGTCTCCCCCAAGCTGGCATCTTGCTTGGTGAAGGATCTTCTTCTTCTCAGTCGGAGCTCTTGTTCTCATTTTATTAAAAGGGAAACTATCTAATGTTGTCAAAGGAGAAACTATCCTATTATGATATTTTATTATTCTAGCTAAGTTAAAATATACCTATGCATATAACTAATGATAACTGATTTTTTTTGTTACATGCATGACATATGTTATTTATTCGAAAAAGAGAAAATTGAAGGGAAAAAATTAAAAGTAAAACCATACCTTAGGTCCATGGAGTTTCATCCTTATCGGGTGGATCTTCTTCTTCTTTAGGCACTTCTTCTCTCAGTACTTCATCAGGTTCTTCTTCTTTTCGCACCTCTCCTTTGTTATGTGAACTATACAACTTAGGAGGAGGTGGTTCTTTCTTTATGTTCCACCTTGTTCTTGGGCGCCTCTTCTTGGTACGAATGGGTTTTGCTTCCTGCATGTTAGCGGCATATGCGGGACCACGGGAAAAGGAGAATATTTCATTCCTCCCTCCTAATGTCATTTGCATTTTACCATTCCCCACATATATGCAAGCATTCACAGTATTCAAGAAAGGTCTACCCAAAATTAAAGGCACATCTTTCCTATTTCCCATATCTAGTATTATGAAATCAGCAAGAACATAGGAACCTCTAATATGAATAGGTAAATCATTAACTATTCCTTCTACATAGCAAGTGGATTGATCAGCTAGCACAACATAGGCAGATGTGGATGACATGGGTGGAAAGAACGAGTTTTCATAGAAATCTTTAGATAAAATGTTCACACTCGATCCTAAATCACACGTGGCATTTTTAAAGAATTCACCAAAGATTGAGCATCTAATTATGGGACTACCAGGATCACCCTTTTTAACAGTCATGGTTTGATCTTCATAATAGTTAAAATGTTTTATTTCAACCATATTTGCAGTTTCCATGTCAGGTTTAGCAAGAATTTTGCCAGATTCAAAAGATGGCATGATAGCAGCAAGTTGAGCTAATTGGGTTTCTAACATCTTATTAAAGCTAAGTTGATTTTTCAGAGCAGATGAGAAATCTTCCAATTTAACATTTATATTCTCAAGGGTTTTATCATTCGACATTAATCTCTTATTCAAAAAATCAGTAGTTCTACCTTGTGAGTAAACTAAATTTTTCAAGAATGAGAAATTATTAGAATTCTGAAAATTAGAGCGGGGGAATGAATTGTTACCTTGAGAATTTGCAGGCTGATTCCATCCTTGATTCTGTTGACGGAAACCGTTGTTGTTGTTGATGAAGTTCAAATCTTCATGTAGCTCGGGGCAGTGGCTCCCAGAATGTCCGGTTTCTCCACAGACTTCACAAGTCATGTAAGATTCCAGAGATTGGACACTCTCTTGTTGGTTCATCTTCTCACAGCTGTCAAGCTTCTTTGCCAGTAGGTCCATCTTGGCCACGATCATGTCGGCCTCCTTAAGGGAATGCATACCTCGCTTACGGGGCTGCAGTCTCTCGTCATTCCATCCTTGGTTCGACACCATCTTCTCTATGAGAGCCTTAGCATCTGCAATATTCAGAGAAAAGAATGCACCACCGGCGGCGGCATCCAAATGGCTTCTAGAGAGTGGGGTTAGGCCATGGTAGAAGTTCTGGATCAATAGCCAGTCCTCCATACCATGGTGCGGACAAGCAGCGACATACTCTTGCAACCTCTCCCAAGCCTCGGGAATAGATTCCTCGGCTTGTTGCGTAAAGCTGGAGATTTTGTTGCGCAGAGCATTCCTTGCCCATAGGAAAGAATTTGGCGAGAAAAGCATTGGAACACTTGTCCCATGTGTCTACAGCGTTGCGATCGGTATAGAACCATTGCTTCGCTTTTCCTAGCAAAGAGAAAGGAAAGAGACGAAGGCGGATGGCTTCTTGGGTTATCCCCTTAATGGTGAAGGTGCCGCAAATCTCCAAAAATTGTTGGAGGTGAGCATTGGCATCCTCATGAGCCTTGCCACAGAACGGGCTAGCTTGGACCATCGTGATCAGAGCCGGTTTCAACTCAAAATTGAGGTTGGCATCGATCACGTCTGGTCCTATCGCTACATTAGCGGCAGAAGGAGCAGAAAATTCACGAATGGTCTTGTTGGCCATCGTGAAGATAGAACGAGATAAGAAAGAAAGAAGTTGAAGAAGATGAAGGAAAAAGATAAGAAGAGTTAAGGAAAGAAAGAATGGGGTAAGATGGGATTCGCTAAGCGGGAGCTTAAGCGGAGATAAATTCGACACGAACTCAACCGATACACCGATTGCCTTCCCCGGCAACGGCGCCAGAAATGCTTGTTGGTAGTTCTTAGCTTCACTAAAGATAGAGCTAGGAAACTATCCCCGGTAATGGCCCAGAAATGCTTGTTGACACTAGCCAACGTCGTTACTAGGAGTAGACTATGGAATCTATTCCAGGCAACGGTGTCAAAAGTGCTTGAAGCAAGTCCGGTCACTATACCTAAAGGAATGAAGCTAAAACAGCTATCTAGTAATGTCAAGTGGGGTTGTCAATCCCGACACTAGTAGGAGCTAGCTAGAGAGATTGCAATCTACCAGGAGGAGATTCTGCAAGCGCACAGAACTATCGTAGTAGCACTTCGCCTGGGAGTACCAGGTGTCGATTTATTTGATCCCAAGGGAAGGCTAGGGTGATGTATGAGTCGTGTCAAGGAGGGGATGAGAGTCGAAGAAAAGAAAAAAGGGAAAAGGAGAGAAAGGAAGATGAAAGGCTAGAAAGAATATGTGGGTGGATAGGTAAGGATGAAATGGATGGTAAGATAAGGTGGATAACTAAATAGATAGATAGAATGCGATAACTAAGGGTAACTAAGATAACTAAATACTAACTAATAACTACTCCTAGATGACCACGAAGCAAGATAACTACGAAGCAAGACAGGCAAATGACAATAGAGCAACTAGTTAAGTAAAGTTTTATTCCTATCTTATCAAGTATCGAGGCGTACTAGCCTTTACCACTGACTTAGGTTGAACGCTAGCACAACGAGCCTTACTGTTAAACTAGGCCAACTACGTGGTGGAATTCAAGGCGCATAGGGCTGTCACCACCTGCTTGCTACCACAGCTATCCGGGGGTCCAGCCGTATCTGAAGGTAAGTCTATAACTAAGCACCACGCTTAACTATATTCTAACTATCTCTACCCTAGCTTTGAATATAGACACCCTTGCGGACGTCAGAGCAAATACTTGACTTAATAAGATAAACACTAAACTAACTAAGCAACTTATTGGCAAAGATCAAACACTAAGCTCACTAGAGATTAACTACTATGGCTAAGTGAATTGATCTGTAGGATAGCTAGGCACTCAAGCAATCAATCAAGTATACCACTCAATACTGATAAGTAGAATAAAGTAATACTTGAAATGATGAAATAGAATATAGTAAAGTGCTTAAGTAACAAGAGCAAAACCTGAACTGGAGATGAAGGAAGACTCTTCCCAGCTCCAGGACCGATCACTCGCACGCCTCTACTCTTGAGCTAAGCCTTGAGTAGCGCTCCCGCGAGGGCAAAGATGTCTTGCTCTACTAGCTACTTACTTGCCTAAGCTTGGCTAAACCCTAAGCTATCAGCTCTCTGGCTCTAGCCTTGCTTCTCTTGCTTGTGTTCTTCTTGGTGTGTGTTATGAATGAAATGGTGCCTCAAGGGGGGTATTTATAGCCTTGTGGAGTGAGGGGGGTACTTATAGGGGGCAGCCAACTGACCTAGGGCTAACCCTAGTGGCGGGCGCCAGCCCTAGGTGGCGGCCGCCACCCTCATCACCGTTGGATGCACCGTCTTTGCTTCAACGGCATCCAGGAGCTCTAGAGAGGCGGTGGTTAGGTCGGTTGCATGTCTGAGTAACCGCCACTCAGTCTTGATCCACGCCACTCTCTCCTGAGTCATCCGATGCCACTGACCTAGTGACCAAGGGCCAAGATTTGGCCTTGGGGAAGTCACACGGATCTGTGACGTGGCAAGGGAGAATGTGGGCTTCACCCTTGTGGCGGGCGCCACCTAGGGGTGGCGGGCGCCACCCCACTAAGGCCCAATTGGGTCTTGGTGGGTGGGCTCGTCTCCTGGTGGGTTCACTCTTCAAATTTGGTCCAAATCCTGCATTCAAATAGAAATCTATGGACATGTGGAATTTGGTTAGTTTGAAACCTATTTGACTACATTTCATGCCTTTTTGGTGGACTTTAGGGTCAATTGTTGATGGTAAAACCGGTGTTTAAGGACCATCAACAGTACTCAGATGACACTTGATCAAGGCCAAGGTCTCAAGATGACTTCACTGATAAACCATGAAGAGCTCGAGGGCTTGTGGGATAGAGTCCCCGGGTACTCCGCAAGGAAGGGCGAAGACCTAGTCCAACTAGGACTCTCCATATGTAATCCTAGTAGTATTGCTACCTTGTAATCCTACTAGGACTCCTAAGATGTAACCGATTAGGACTCTTGCCTCCTGGACTATATAAAGAGAGGCAGAGCTCCCTAGATCGGGGCACATAAGACACACAGACAAGGGGTCATGGTACTCAACCAGACACCCATAAGCGCAGGGCGCAAGACATTATTCCCCCCAAACTGAACGTAGGGATGCTATTCAGCAGACCGAACCAGTATAAATCATTGTCTCTGCGTTTACCATCGAGTTCTGCATACGTCGATCCCCACCGAATAAATCGTCTGGGAATCCCCAAGATGAGTTGCCGGTTAACAAACACCGACACTCGGGGAGTGCAAATCCTCCGGCTCACCCGAGGCTTCTGGCCCAGGTCTTAGACGAGCCAGCAATTCTCCGACTCGCCCGAGCCCCCCCTGTTGGAGGTGCTTACCGACAACTTTTATGAGCCAACCAAGAAAAAACAAAGCACACTTACATACATATGTTATCACCTTGACCTATTTCCACTTGTATTGGAGAATTATTATTTTACAGGTAACAGAAGTAAATACAGTGGAAAAGGCAAGAAAATATGCTTTTCGGCAAAGCGTAAATCCAAGGAATAAGGAAGAAGCCCACCTAAGGATCACAACTGGGCTAGAAACCACCATTGCAACCATGTGCACTAAGCCCACGTCCCAGCACGCAAAGGCGGTGGCCAGCGGGCCCACCAGGGGTGCGGCCGCACCAGGGGTGCAGGCACACCGCCCCTGGCCCCACTAGCCACCAACCTTCTATGACGGTTGCATGACGGCATGCATAGGCGGTTTAGGTGGGTTTCCATTTCTGCATCACCCGAAACCGACCTCTTGTAGTATAAATGTAGGGGTAGAGCTCCCTCTCAAATCATCTCACACATCTCACATCTCACATTTCATTAGTCCACATTGTATTTGGAGCTCTCTACCTTAGATTAGTCTTCTAGTAGTTGGAGCAAGTGCTACTTGCAATAGAGGATGAGAAGTTGTAAGGAACAACTTGGTATGAATACTAAGTTCCTCTTTTCATACTTGTTCTTGTTCTCTTATGATCAACATTGTTATGTTCTTGAATTAGAGTTATGTTCCTGTTCATTGTTCATTATTCTAGAACTAGTTCATAGTTTTAGACTATGTTCATCATGAACACAAACACTGTTCTTCATTCCACATGTTTAGATCTTGCTAGCTTAGTGTTAAGTGTTGGGTGATGTTTTGTCGTGCCTTCGGGTGTTCCTACATCTTTATCGAGGAGGTGTAGGTGTTCTTCATGTACGCGAGAGTGGTTCTCGGGTATATGGAGATGGGTGAATGTCTGGCTTAGTCCACGGTTGAGGTGGTAGGCGGCAGGTGGTGACAGCCTAGTCCGTCCCTTGTAACCCCCCCCCCCCCCCCACGTTCGGCTTTGGGGTAGGAGTCTAAATTGCCCGGTGTATCCTGCTAGTAGACCAGTGTTCCCGGGTCTCCTAATCCATCCAATACCTAACATTTACGTTAACATGACTACGACATGTATGCTTTATTCATTGACATAACTTTGTTCGGATCCATGCTCCGTAGGATATTCTTTATTCTTTCATCCATCCCCATAGAAGCTCTTAGGATGTGTGTGTGATGATCCCACTATCCAAATTATCATTTATCCTCCTGCTATGATTAATTGGTCAACTATGCAAGTATTATGTTCTAGTCATGAGTATACCTTGAATCCTTCGCATCTAGCGTTCCCTGTGGTAAAAATATAAATAACGATACCTAGAATACTCCTAGTGAAATGCTACAACGGTAACCCCGTGCGCTTGCGGACCCTGTCTGTAAACAAATTAGTTTACCAGGTCAGCCTCTCAGGTCGTCGCTAAAGTCAAACGTCTTGGTATATGAAGTGCCATCGCACTTTGGCGCCGATACCGGATGTGTAGCTAGAGCGACTACGTCTGAGGCTGACATTGGCATCTTTTGGTTGCATCGCTAGGAACCAACATACTTGGTGTATGTCGTTAAGAAATGTCAACAGGCATTCTTGGCATCGTTACCGGGGATGATGACCAATCCTAGTGATGACGCTAAGAGATGTCAGTAAGTATTTCTGGCGTGATTGCCCGATGATAGATCTTAACCTATCCTTTGGTGGTTGCGCTAAGAAATACCAACACCCCCCCCTCGGGCCGGATCTCGGGGAACGCCAATCCTCTATCTCACCCGAGGCTTCTAGCCTAGGCCTCGGATGAGCCAACAATTCTCCGCCTCGCCCGAGGCCTCAGCGCAGGACCTCGGATGAGGAAACAAACAACGATATATTCGCCCGAGCTGGACTCGAGCAATCAAACCCGCAACCTTTGCTCCAACCGTACGATTCGATGAGACTACATACCAACTCCCCGTACCACCAGTTCTCACACAGTGTCTCCTATGTACCTGCTTGGTACAGACGACGTGGTGCAGCGTGCACAGATCAAGTCATCCCCATCGGCTCCCAATTCGACGGGGCGGGGGTTAACGTGCACTATATATACCACCTTACTTCATACTATACCTACTACCAAGGTTTCAACAAAGTTTAGGCGTCACGTCTGAGCACCCATCCCTCCGAGGCTCTTGCCTAATGAGCCACGGCGCCTGCGGGGCCTCTGCGCTCCACGGGGTCAAAGGCACAGAAAATCATGCCTCTATAGTCACCACCACGACGCCCGCATGGAACTCTACAGGGTCGGACGTGCCAAACACATCGCTCCAGTGCAACAAGGACAAAGACCACCGTGCAGGTCATGCCTGTACAGGAAGTCGTCCCCTTCACCTTTAGTCCATTAGGAAGCCACACGTGGTTGTTCCAAATATAACCTTTTGCGTTCCTTGCGCCTATAAAAGGAGGAGCCAGGGAAGTCTTAAGACGAGCAGAGCATCATAAACATAGCGCAAGATCGAAGCACCAAGGCACTCGAACACTTCTGCTCTCCACACTAAGAACACACACACACACACACATCTTGAGACTTGGGACTAGCTCGCTCTCTCACCCGCTTGTAACCCCCACTGCAAGCACTCTGGTGCAAGATAATACAAGATCTCCTCCTCCCGCTAGACGTAGGGAACTCCTCGCCTGAACCAGTATAAATCCCTTGTGCTCTTCTTGCATCATCATCTCGAGCAGGAGCACGCGCCCCTCCCATGATACAAATTTACCCGTCGATGTGAGGGCCCCCTTGTTCCGAACACCGACAAATTCTATATGCGAACAGTGCCACAAGGAAGAGTGTGAGAGTGTACCCTGTAGATATTACATATGACATATCATGAGTAACACCAGTTTGTACAGGAGACACGCCTCTAAGGTAAGTTAGAACTACTATAAAATTTAGTAGAAAACACACACACATATGTTATGGAATTAATTCCAAACCTGAACTTGTTTTCTTATAGTGGCATGAGGAGAAAGAAATTAGAGCGACACTACTCGACCCTGATAACCTCCTAGAGCTCATCGGAGACCTTTGCAGCTTCATAATGGACCAGATATTGTACATGCTAGAGGTTTGAACCATGAATCGGAGTCTCTATTAGGACGTGAACCTCAGTAGCAAACTCTTCGTGAGTGGGAAAGACTAAACTTAGGTCATTGAAAACAATATGTATGTAATGTTATCGGACTTTGCGGACTGGACTTGTAAATTATGTGTTTGTGGCTCTGTGGACTAGACACTAGTGATGGATTATATATATAGAGAGAGAGAGAGAAATTATTTTCTACTCCTAGGGAGTAGTTACTCCCATGTTTAGATCTCTAGGTTTATGGTATATATGACCAAACGAAGTATATTTACATGAAGTATATGATCATACTAGACTATCTATGAAAGTATATACGTCAAGTATGCATGCATACATAGAGTATGTAGATATACTTATTTTATATACTGCAGTGAGTGGTATTTTTGTAATATATTAAAAAGTATGGGTTCCTTTGAAATTTTTTAGTGTATTAAGACATGGAATATCTTAACATGAGTATATAAACATACTCAAAGTGATAAACAAGTATGAACACATACGTAACATGATTTTTTTGAAGATGGGAGTAACTACTCCCGGGAGTATAGAAAACTCACCCTATATATATATATATATATATATATATATATATATATATATATATTATACCATGTGCGTTGCCGTGGGATTTTGTTAAAAAATTTATTATGTACATAACATTACTAAACGATATTTTGTATATTGTTTTATTGTATCAGATATGGTAAAAAATCGGTAAGCTAATAGAAGAAAAAATAATAGAATATTTAATTACATTATAGAAGAATAGGTGAAGAAACAATAGTATATGCAGATGACTTGTATGCTAGTAGATTAAAGATTTAAAGTATTTCATGTGATAAAGATGTGACGGATATTTTTTTAATTAATAAGGGATGACATGGACTTTGTGGAGAATAATGCGGACACACTGTATGAAGAGATAGAACATTTAGTGGATTAATAAGGGATGACATGTACTTTGTGGAGAATGATGTGGACACTCTGCATGAAGAGATTGAACATTTAGTGAGGTCACATAGTGGGGAATTGAAGGATCGAAAGTGCTATCAGAAAGCGACCAGAGGGGGGGGTGAATGGGAGCTTCAAATTTTCCTTTCAGAAACTTGTTGCCACTGTCCCGAGAATCAACCCCAAGAGCAAACCTAGAGCTTGCAAGTGTCCACGACCCTAGATGTAGGGTGGATGCTTCCGAGAAGCACAGCGGAACACTACACAACTCTAGAAATCCAACGCAAAAGCCGGAAATCAAAACCGACAACGAACGAACAAACCGCGAACGAAACAGCACAGAACAGTGTGCACCGGACGCTGGCAGCGTCCGATGGCAAAGCACCGGACGCGTCCGATGCAAAATGACCCTTACTGGAACCTTACTGGACTGGCATCGGACGCTGCTACAGTGAAACCCTAGCGTCCGATGCTTGACCCCCGGCGCGTCTGATGGCAACGGACGCTCCGATGGTCAGCGTCTGATGCTCCTTTAAAAGCACTGTCAGATGACACGTGGCAACGGACGCTCCGATGGAAAGAACTCAGCGTCCGATGCTCAAGAACAGAGTGTCCGATGGTCCCGATACAGAACTGTTCTTCCGCGAATTCAACCCGATCTCCTCCGAATCAAAAGCACTAAGGCTTAGACTTGGTATGAGGAGTTCCTAGGAGGTTAGTGAGCTATCCCAAAGAGATCATGGCTCGAACCTAACTCCAAATCAGTGAATTAGAAGAATTCGGGACAAAAGGAGCAAACTCGATCCAAATCGAAAATCGACCGATCTACTAGCTCGTGAGGTTAGAGATGATTTCCTTCGGTGGAAAGAAGTGCCTCACGATCTAGAACAACTCAGTTCAAACGGATTTGCAAAAGACGCACCGAGTAGAGAGATCGATCAACGGGAAAAACGTGGAGAAAAGCAACCCGCGAAGAACACAAGCAAAACGCGAATCACAACCACAAATTTGCAACCGTGTGGCTACCACACGCTACAATAGTGAGATTACGGTCTCACTTCCTCAAAATCTCACGGGCACAGAGGTATTGTTCTCTTCTCTGTGGATCTCAGTTCGCTACAGCAGGGAATGGTGAGAGAAGGAAAACCTAGAAGGCAAAATAGCAAATGACTGAGATAGGATGGGAGGTGGGTGTCTCCCTCTACTTATCCTAATTCTAATTCCCACTCTACCCCTAACTAATTACAGAGCGAACCAGCTAAACCCTAGGGTTATTCTGGACCAACTCGAAGATGCTGGTAATCCGACGGTCACGCCCGCACAACTAGTAGCGTTGCCTCGACGCAATCTCACCGATTGCCGCCACCGCTCCGCTCGTCCTTTTCCCGGACTTCACCCCCGGTTTTGAGGCCCAAACCGGGAAACCAGCCTTCATGACCAACCCTCGATTTTGAGGCCCAAACCGGGAAACCAGCCATCCATAGCCTGAGTTTTGTGGCCCAAACTCAGAAACCCGCAGCACTCAGGTTTTGAGGCCCAAACCTGGAAACCGTCCTCAGCCCGAGTTTTGTGGCCCAAACTCGGAAACCATCAGCACCCAGGTTTTGAGGCCCAAACCTGGAAACCGTCCACTCGGTGGTTTTTCTGTGGCTCAACCACCAAACCGAGCCGTAGAGGGGATGCACCGCCCGTGCACCCCGTCCACCGACACGTGTCCCTAGGTCCTCGACCCAAGCAACACCGTGCCCGCAAGTCTTCGCTCGTCGCTGTCCCAGGCTGCCAGCCACCACAGCTGATCCTCAGGCCACCGGTCGCTCAGTCCAAGCCTCACGTCCGCCCTTCGCCACTCTCGGTCCATCGGCACGGCACATCTCTACTTGACCTTCACCTTGCCTTTGATCACTGTATCCGTGCTCGACACCTGCACAACACAAGCCAAAGAACATGCGCATTATCCCAGTTGACAATCACTCATCACTGAGAGACTCGGCATACACCCATGTATCCGCAGGAATGATGTGGACACCTTGTATGAAGAGAGAAATCATCTAGTGGGAATTGGCTTTATTAGAGTTATAGATCGGATATGGTAAAAAATTGGTAAGCTAATAGAAGAAAAAATAGTAGAATATTTGATTACATTATAGAAGAATAGGTGATGAAACAATAGCATATGCAGATGACTTACATGTTAGTGGACTATGTCATGTGTGGACTTATCAATATATGCATTACGTGATTAGTGAATATAATATTTTGAATTATATAGTCCTATTTCAAATTGAAAATTTAATTTTTTTTTTTTGCAGAAAAAAGAACTCCTACAAAAACAATTATAGATGCGGTTGTGTTACAAGCCGCCTTTACAAATACTATTTATAGGGGCCGCTTGGAACTACAGCCACCACTACAAAACCATTTGTATGGACGGCTTATGTTACCGGCCGCCTTGTAGGCTTGGAAATCACTCCTATAAACCGTTGATTTGTAAAGATGATATAGTAAAGGCTCACGAGCGACCTCTACAGAGCTTTGATGTAGCAGTGAATCAACGACTTAACACGTTCGTTGCTTTTGTAAATGAAAAAAAAACTCTCTATACTAGTGTTTGAATCCAGTCGATTGCCAAATTTGTATAATTTGGATGGTTTGATGACCAAAGATATCTAGTTTTACTTTAAGGATTATATACACAAAGTCGGACTCGAACTATATTTTGATGGTTAAAAATAGATTTTTTTTCCTTATATTTTTATTCATATCAAAGTGAAAATTGCATCAGCAACATAGTTAGGAGAAATTTTAGTTTGGAATATAATATAGCCCTCAAAGTATTTATTAATAACTCATACTTTTATATGTCTCATATGTTGATGGTGTCAACAAAAGTACAAGTAGAGTTATTCGTTATACATGCATGCTTTGTTTAATTACCATTTGGTTTTCTTCACATAAAACAGTTAGACCCTCTCCACCGATATTTTGCATATGGCGTACAGTTGCTAGTGTTGATCCAATGATTGTATTAATTGTTGAAATTTGAGAACATATAATTAAAAAGTTGATGACTGTCAATTTATTTTGTTCAAGATAATTATAAAATCTTTTTGAACGATAACTATAGGATCATTTCGTTAAGGGGAAGTATAAGATCACACATGCATGAAATTAAATGCGGTTTCCAAAGAAATCAGTCATTTAGTCAGGTGCATCCTAGTACGTGCTACAAATGTATGATACACGTGTCTGAGTGTATATATATTCCACGCAAGACGACGACCGCTCGATCGATCAATTATTCCTGGTCGCCCTGGGAGAAAAAAAAAACATGTCAAGTTTCTTTGGCACGAGAATGAAAAGAGCCAACGCGGTGGAGATGAGCGTACGTTGACTTTCGTTTATGATTATTTTATATTTTATTTATCATCAGTGATAAAATCTCGTCCTGATATTTTAGGTGCCGACGAATGCGAAGCAGCCCACCGAGAGTTTGTGCGCCGACGTACGGCGCCGTAAGAGCATCTCCAAGAGACTCTGTAAAATAAATCTTAAAAATCATGATTTTAAGGCTCTCTAAAGAAATTGGCTCTTCAAAAAAACTAGTGCACCGTAACAGATTCTTCATTCTATCCCTTCTCTATTTTTGAAATTTGTCCGGTCATATTATTTTAGATCTTTTTGATCGGATCAACCAATCACGGGAGTGGGCCACATGGGGAAAAGGGAAATTCGCGAGGGAGAGGAAGGCATGCGACTGCATGGCGAGATGGTGGCTCGGGATTTTTACCGAGCTATTTTGCCGGGATAGCTATTGGAGAAAAAAAGAAAACCATATACAAAATCTGTTGGATGCTTTTTTTCCTCCATAATCGGTAAATCTAGAATCACAGAAGGAAATAGTGATGTTGTAGGAGATGCTCTAAGTAGAGTTTGGTGTTATTGCGGTTTATACAGCGGTTTATTATTATTATTATTATTATTATTATTATTATTATTATTATTATTATTATTACTACTACTATTACTATTATTATATACATTCAATTATATACAGGAAATAGCTTATGAGAGCAAAAAAATAGTCAGTATATATATCATGATTCATATCATTGTAAAAAACAGAAACCTCAATAGTCTGATATTTGCTGCAAATCTTAGCACGCTATTACGTGTGCTATAAAGAATTATGGACCGAGCGACCTGCTACTTCAAATAGGCTGCCACTAGCACTCACAACGCAGACAGAGTCTAAACCTATTTATTACACTCATATTTATTGTATTTTACTGATGTGACAGTGTATTTATCGAAGAAAAAGGGTGAAAACCCAAGACTTCAAGTCTTATTTAGGGTGTGTTTAGATGCATTCATTTTGCAAAATAAAACAGTGTAGCACTTTCGTTGTTATTTGACAAACTTTGTCCAAACATTGACCAACTAGACTCAAAAGATTCGTCTTGATATGTACATACTAAAAGTATAATTAGTTATTTTTTACCTATATTTAATGCTTCATGCATGCGTCCAAACATTGATGTGATGGGAAATTTTGCAAAATGGGGGGAACTAAACACACCCTTAGACTAAGTCTATGATATCTTCGAAGTAATAAATACATTTAGACTATTGACACTCAAAAGTATCATGAACACATAATAAAGGTTGGAGGGCGTATTGAAGCCGAATTCATCTTCGAATATTTATGTTTAATAAGTTGAATATATCAAGTGAGATTGGTCTGGTCGCTTGATACGTCATACGTCATAGGTGTTTTCCGACCAGTTACGTGATTTCCGACCAGGTAATACTGGTCGGAAGTATTGGAATAATGATGAATATCAATTTAGGTATCGATCTAAGGATCTTTTCTCTATAATGGAGTTATGAAGGTCTATTAATCGATGTGACGTACAAAGTCCTTTAGACCGGTTTAGTCGATTTGAGAATCGGTCGAATTAGGTTTACCTTTTCTAGTCTGGATTGGACTCTTGGATTCCGTATTTTAATGGAGTCCAGATAGGAAACTTGGAGATCGTATCTAGAGATGTTTCCTATTGGGATAAGACCAACCCCCTCTATATATATGATAGGATTATGGCCAATTGAGGCATCCAACCCTAATCGATCAAATCAGTCTACTATACTCTTTTACCCCCCTCCCCTTTTCCCTCTATCTTGTTGTTCGATGCATCTCCCGGCGAGATTCGGCGACGTTTTAGGCGGCCTTGCTGGTCCTAGAGCAACCTGCTTCTCCCCTACGGGTCTTCCCGGGAGGAGTTCTAGAGTTATCAACATAAGGGACCAAAACCTAAACTGATCTAAACCGGTCTCTAGATCGGTTTCCGTTAGTTTAGTCAGGTTCCTTGCTGTCTCAGGTTGGTTCGCAACCTCTTCGGGCGTTCTAGCTCTGCTGGTGTTTGATTCGGATCACTTCCGACATCAACACACTTTTTGGCGACTCCGCTGGGGAAGATCGAGCATAATCAGATCTCATCTACTACCAAGATGGGTGGTACAGATGGCGCCACAGACAAGGACAGCATCATCCGTTCGTCGAGTATTGACAAGCTTCCCGATGAATTGAAGCAGCAAGCACAGGCCAAACTCGACGCCGTCCTGAAGGCTTTCCTCGAAAGTTGTTCCAAACACCGGCGCGGCAAGGTCATTCAAAATAAGGAGCCGGACTTTAGCGAGATCATCCCTACCTCTTCAAAGACTGTTGAAGACGCTACTGAAAAGGTAAACGCTGAGGTAAATGATGATCCTTACCCTACCCATGCTAATTATTTAGCAATGCTAGATGGCACTACAAAAACTCTTACTAATACCATTCAACATTCATTTAAATTACTCAGTACTCGCATGGATAAGTAAGAGGGTAAAACCGTCGAACCTGATCGTCCATCCGAACAAACATAGTTCGGCATGCCTTTTAATTTCTTTGAAGGCCAAACCTCACACACCGACTTTGGCCAATTACAATCATGGTCATCGGCAAATGAAACTAGTAGAACTAGTCATGGTGGAATTATACATCGACACATACCAATAATATCCACCCTAATCCTGGTCGGACTGCACGGACCGACCAGGGAGCGACGATGAATAGAACTTCAGGAGGGCAGGGTGTTGTATTACCTAATCCACCGAAGTCTCCAAGTAAAATTCCCATGACCGGCGGCGCTCCTAATCCTGTCGCAACCAATTTTGGTCGAGCCTTAAATCGGTTCAAGGAAGAAATAACTAGATCTCTCGAGACTAGCTTGGGAGTTCAAATCAAACCTAGTAGGACTACCTACTTTAAACCGTACCCGCCACACTTTGATTTCATGAAAGCACCTGATGGTTGGAGGGTACCGGAATTTTATAAATTTAGTGGTGATGGTAGTAAATCAACCATGGAACATGTTAGTATGTTCCTTGCACAGATGGGCGAAGCTAGTACCCTAGATTTTATGAATGTGCGACATTTTCCTCTATCTCTTAGTGGTACAGCTTTTGTCTGGTTTACATCACTACCATCATGTTCTATTAGTTCTTGGGCCGAATTAAGAGAAATTTCATAATCACTTTTATGATGGAGTCCAAGAAACTAGACTGTTACATCTCGCGTCGGTTCGACAAGGGCGTAGTGAGCCTGTAGTTGATTTCTTTAAACGCTTTAAAGAAATTAAGAGTCAATGTTTCCATTTAATGATCTCCGACAGAGACCTAACAGATCTATGTTTTGCTGGATTACGTCGGGAGATTAAAGATAAACTAGAGCATTATGAGTTCTTTAATATAAATCAACTTTTGCAAAAGGCCGTGTCAATTGAGTCACGCCTTAAAGAACCCCATGATCCCCACAAGTCTCACCAACCGAATGTGCATATTGTTGAAACATATTCCAATAGTTCGGACGATGAGTCTAAAGATTGCTATGCTGCTGAGTTTTTATGGCCAGCACAAAATAAACTAATCATGTTTCCTTCTCTTAAGCCGATTCAGAAGAATCGGGGCGAAGAAGTGAAATTTACCTTTGATTTCTCTAAATGTGACTGAATATTTGATGAATTGCTTAAATTCGGTTATCTTAAAGTTAATTATACATTACCATCACCCGACGAGTTAAAAAGAAGGGCTTATTGTAAATATCATAATTCTTTTTCTCATGCCACTAACTATTGCAATGTTTTTCGTCGACAGGTCCAATCGACCCTTAACGAAGGACGATTGAGTCTCACTGAGATGCAAGTCGATACTACTCTCTTTCCAGTCCATATGGTGAAGGAAAGGAATCCTACCATTTTAATTCGTCCAGAGCGGGCCGATACAACTAAGGGCAAGAATGTCATTATCAGCGAGCCACGGGTTGCACCGAATACTGATAGTTCAGTGCGAAAGGTGGTGCTCGAGAAGGGTGATGATGGCAAGAGTAAGCTCACAATTACTGCCGGATCGATGAAACACCTGAACAAGCAAAGGTGGTTTGAGACCAGGGCAGCGTAGAAGAGATCGACCAGGTCAGGCTCTCAAGCCGACCAGTCTGGTTCTTCTTCAGAACAGTTAGCTCAATCAAATCGAAGGACCGACCAGGCCAGTCTGGCTCCTTCCGGTTCGACTAAAATAGATAAGCCGACAGGCACAGTCGGGTTAACTGGTTCCAGCAATCCTACCCCTTCTAGAGTGCATGTCTTTAGCACATTTGTCCCACAGAAACCCGAAGTTGGTACCTGGAAAACTAATGTGGAGAAAAATAAGGGGAAGGTTGTCAGGGAGTCATGCACTTTCGATAAATTCATGGCTAAATACAAGCAACAAAAGGTTGATTCTCAGAATCGGCCATTAAAAAAAAGAGAATCTACTCCTCCTAAGCGAGAAGATGGGATGTCTAAGCAGCTAGTGGTGGCTCAAGTAGAATCCCCGGCGCCAAGAGTTGTGCTCTATAGACCTCAGTGTGCTCATTCTATCTCATCACCTCCACAATGAGGCCCTCTGTTGGTATACATTACGCACACTCTACTTTATCCGCAAGCGCACAGATAAAATCTACCGATGTAGCACTTCACCGGAGTAACCCAGTTTTAATATCGAACCTAAAGAAATGGATAGTGTTAAGTCTTAAAGTCTAACCCCTGAGTAGCTAACAAGGACGAAGAATCTAGAAGTATAGAGGGAATCACTAAGGTTGTCTAATTCCAATTTAAGAGTGATATGATTATATTATTCTTAGTGGGGAAGTTGCCATAAAAGGTCACAAACAGAGTATGAGTCTTTTATGCAAATGTATAATCCTACCGAGCCTACACATGGGTAAGTGGACTATAGAAGAATCAACAAGGCTATAAGAGTCACCCTTGCGAACAACCACTACTACCGGCGTTATAGGAGGCATTTATGAGCTATCAAGTCTAAGCACCACGCTTACACTATCCAACTACTCTAACTCTAGAATTAAAGTACTCAAAACAGAGCCATAAACCTTAAGAATAATAAGAACAATGGCTCAAACTTAAAAATAGACGACGTTGATTACCGAAACAATCGCTGAAGCAAGTTGAAGATGAACTTGAATCCGTAGGTACAAGATGAAGAAGTTGATCCGACAGGCCGGAGCTCCTTCTTGATCTCTTCCTCTCTCTCTCTCTCTCCTCTAGTTCTAGTATAAGACTAGGTTCTAAACCTAAACTAGAGGGGTAACTAGTCTTCTACTTGAAAGTTGGCTCTTGAAGTCTTCTTCTAGGTTTTCTGAATGAGGCGTAGACTTTTCTGAAGAGAGACTTGTTCTTCCCTGGGGCGTGGGGGCCTGTATATATAGCCCTGAGGGATCAACCGCGGCTGTTAGATCAAACCGACTTCACGTAGGGCTGAGATGGATCCTCAGAGGCGGTAGAGGATGGTTCCAGAAGACGGAGGCCATCAAGCCCAGGGGGTGACCGACCGGTCATAGGGTGGGACCGGTCGGTCCCACCTGGCGGCCTCTCGGGGTGTCCTGCCTCATGGTGTCCTCTGGTTTCCACTAGGTCCTTCTGGAGTATTCCTGACGTGCCGGTTCCGTAATATTCCGTCGGTTTCCTTCTAGGAGAAGTAATCAATGCTGGTTTTCCTGTTTAGTCCCTGCAGAATCGCAATCCACTGAAACTCGTGGAATATTGTCAATTAAAACCCTAAACCTTTATTGGTGATTGAATTCATGCCCTTTTTATATTTATTTATCCTTTAATTTTGATAGATAACCAGTGTCAACACCCTCAAGGAGTGTGGATACCTTACCCCATTCCAGCACCCATGTGTTATCAACAAGGTTGGGGAGCGCCTGTTAGTCAACCCCCGAGGGTATCAGTATTCGATCGACTAGGTGGTCAACCGAGCTCTGTTATGAATCAGAATCGGCTGATCATGTCAAGAACTTTGACTGCTCAAGAAAAAGGGAAGGCGCAGGTACGACAAATCTATGTGCCCAAGAGGGTACAACATGCTCTCGTTGCTTCCCCAGCCAAATCTGATCATGTCCCCACAATCATGATCGGTTCTATGGAGGCTCCTGTTGTTGATGAAGATGAGTCGATGGTGATTGAGGAACCAACTCCAGCAAAGGTTCAAGATGCTCAAGATGCTTCAGCTGAAGTAGAGGAAGAAAAGCCTGTTGAGTGTGATCCTAGGTATACTCAGCCTAGGTGGTGTCCTCCTGGCCTGAGTAAAACTCAACGGAGGAAGTTACAAAGGGCTCGCTGTAATAAGCAAAGGCGGGAGCAGCTTGAGAAAATGAGAGAGAAGACATATTTAACTCAACACATCCCATGTTCCCTCAAGGCAAGCGAGGAGGTGAAGAGTCGGCTTTTAATCAAAAGCCAGCTTCAATGATTATGGAACCAAATAGGTCGGATCCCGAGTCGGCCAGTCTGGATACCGAACCTGTCATATCGGCTTCAGAGCCGATCAGGTCGGGTCCCGATCTGACCAGGTCAGGTTATGCGCCGACCAGTTCAGAACTCGAGCAAGCTAAGTCGGCCACTACTGAATTGAGAGTGAGCCAGCCCGACCAGGTTCCGAGCTGACTGAATCAGTTCCTGATGTTCCAGAAAGAGTTGGTGATCTTGTTTCCTCTACTAGTGTTGTTGCGACCAGTGAAGAATTACCTGAAGGGCAAGATGAGGAGATGGTAGACTATGAACCTTCTCCGGAAAGGGCGGAGGTTAACACAGTTTATTTATCTGCTGAGTACTATGTGGTCAGAGATGATTCGAAGGCAACAGAGTTCAACTTTGCTACACAGAACGTTGTATTCCAGAAGCCCGATGAGGACTCCGTCAATCATCTCAAGCATTTACATTTAAAGGGCCATATCAATGGTCCGCCGGTCCACAGAATGTTGGTCGACAGCGGGGCAATGGTGAATCTGATGTCATATTCGCTTTACTAGAAGCTTGGTGGCACTGATGAAGAGCTGGTCAAGACCAATATGACTATTACTAGAGTTGGAGGAGGAGGTCCTATACCGGCCAAAGGAGTTGTTTCCATGGAGCTTACTATTTGAAGCAAGACTTTGGCTACTGCTTTCTTCGTCGTCGATATACAAGGTAGTTATAACCTTATACTTGGGTGTGATTGGATTCATGCTTATTGGTGCATCCCTTCTAGTCTACATCAGTTTCTCATACAGTGGGTGGGCAACGATGTAGAAGTTGTGTACTCAGATTCATCGACCTACGTTGCTGCGGTCGATGCTCCTTTGCTCGGGGGGCATGATGCTATTGCTTGTTTATCTGGTCAGGACCTTTCTGATTTTCAATTCATTAGCATTACTAAGGAAGGTTTTGTACCAGTGTCTCTAAAGCCGATGAACAATCGGTTCAACATTATCATGTAATTTAATGGATGCTAATGTTAATTGGTTAAAACATCGTGTTGAACAATATCGGGCTTCCAAGACCGATGCTTGTGAGGCTATTGATGATTTTGATGAGCTCAATAAGTTAGGTCAAGGTTTCACGTCGGTCGATCCCATAGAACAAGTCGATATTGGGGATAGTTCCATACCTAGGCCGACATTTGTGAATCAAAACTTAGAAGCTGATTTACGTCTTACATTTCAAAAGATGAGCCGTTATGGATTAAAGATGAACCCACTGAAATGTGCTTTTGGTGTGTCGGCTGGAAAGTTCTTAGGATTTATTATTCATGATAAGGGCATAGAGATCGATCCTAAGAGGATCGAAAAGATTAGGAAAGTTCAGGCGCCTACATGCAAGAAGGACTTGCAAAAGTTCCTAGGGAAGGTGAACTATTTGAGAAAAATTATTGCAAACTTGTCCGGAAAGATTATTCCTTTTACCCCCATCTTGAAGTTGAAAAATGAATCTGAATTCACTTGGGGGCAGAGCAACAAAGGGCATTTGAAAAGATAAAGGAGTATTTGTCGTCTCCACCGATTCTTCGAGCACCTAGGAGAGGAATTCCTTTCAGATTATATATTGTTGTCGAAGAGAAGATTATCGGAGCTATTTGGACGCAAGAAGACGAAGGAAAGGAATATGTGGTCGCTTATATTAGTTGTCATCTTCTTGATCCCGAGACAAGGTATGCCCATATTGAGAAATTATGTTTATCTTTGTACTGTGCTTGTGCTAAGATGAGACATTATTTATTATCTACTACATGTGTCGTTGCATGTCAGGCCGATGTGATTAAACACATGTTATATCGGCCGATCCTTAGTGGACGGATAGGCAAATGGGCGTACGCATTAATTGAATATGACTTGACTTATGAACCATTGAAAACTTTAAAGGGTCAAGTTCTTATTGATTTCATTGTTGAGCATGATATTAATTTAAAAGATGAGATTGGTTATCTTACTTTTATGTCGTGAAAACTTTATTTCGATGGATCGGCTTGTAAAAATGGCCAAGGTATTGGTGTAGTCATTATTTCTCTTAATGGCAATGAATTTGAGATGTTAAGCCGATTAGATTATTTTTGCACTAATAATCAAGCCGAATATGAAGCTCTATTATTCGGTTTGGAAATATTGTGTTCGACGGGAGTTAGGCATGTTGAGGCTTATGGCGATTCCTTATTAGTGGTGCAACAAGTTGTTGGTGAATTTCAATGTCTAGAAAGGTCGTTGAATATTTATCTTAATAATATGCCTTGATGTCATCACTTACTTTACCGAATTTCAAATTCGGCATATACCAAGGCATGAAAATCATAAAGCTAACATGCAAGCTCAGCAAGCATCCGGTTATAGCGTCAATAGGCGTAACTTTCATATAAAAGATAAACTGGTGCATCACTGTTTAGAGATTTTGTGTACTGGTCGCAAGGAATCAGTTCAATCGGTTCGTCTTACCGATCAAACTAATTTTGAACCAATTCAGTCGATATGTCCAGGCGACCAGGTTAATTTTAAATATACTTGGTTAAGTGGCTCGACCGACCAGGTTTATCGTGGATTAAACCAGCCAGTTCGTTCGATTGACCTGGTCGATCTTGGAACAATTGATCCAGTTGATTCATCTGAGAAATTTCTAAATTGGTCTGAGTCAATTGTTAAAGAGAACGAGATCGATTTAGAAGATTAGAGGACTCCCCTGTTGAGATATCTTCGTGATCCAAATACTAGGATGGATCAAAGTGTTCGGCGGAGTGCATTCAAATATGTATTGCACAATGATGAGCTTTATCGGAGGACCGCCGAAGATTTACTGCTTAAGTGTTTAGGATCTGATCAAGCAAGAACGGCTATGGGAGAGGTTCATGAAGGTATTTGTGGTACACATCAATCGGCCCCGAAAATGAAGTAGTTGATGCGTAGAGCTGGTTTTTATTGGCCTACTATGATGGCCGATTGTTTTCATTACTACAGAGGATGTGAAGAGTGTCAACGGTTCGGAAATATACAGCTTGCACCTGCTGTTATGCTTCATCCTATTATCAAACTGTGGCCTTTTTGTGGTTGGGGCTAGACTTCATTGGCCAAATTCATCCCCATCTTCAAAAGGACATCGCTTTGTTCTGGTCGCTAATGATTACTTTACTAGGTGGACCGAAGCGGTACCTTTGAAGAATATGACACATAAAGAGGTAATTGAGTTCATTACTGAACATATTATACATAGATTCGGCATCTCTCAAACATTAACCACGGATCAAGGAACATCTTTTGTCTCTAAAGAGGTGCGGGATTTTGCCGAATTATATAAGATAAAGATGGTCAATTCACCTCCATATTATGCTCAAGCTAATGGCCAAGCTGAGTCCAGTAATAAGACTTTGGTCAAGCTTATCAAGAAGAAGATTGAGCTGAAGCTCTGTGGGCTCATCGTATATCAAGACATGGTGCTACGAAGGTTACTCCTTTTGAGCTAGTATATGGTCAAGAAGCGGTGTTGCCTGTTGAAGTGAATTTAGATGCATATAGGCTTGCTAAACAAAATGATTTATCCGCTGTTATGTATCATGACGTTATGATGGACAACATTGATGATGTGACCGACAAAAGATTAAAGGCTCTCAAGGAGATGGAGAAAGACAAAGCCCGAGTTGCCAAAGCTTACAACAAGAAAGTAAAGAGTAAATCATTTCAGGTGGGTGAATTAGTATGGAAAACTATACTACCGCTTGGATCAAAGAGCAATAAGTTTGGCAAATGGTCACAAAGTTGGGAGGGTCCTTATAAGGTGATCAAAGTAATATTCGGAAATGAATATATGCTAGAGACGCTACAAGGTGAAAGTCTCCCAAAAGCAATAAACGAGAGGTATTTGAAAAAAAAAATACTTTCTAAATGTTTGGCAAGAAGCCTGAGTGTCTTTCAAACAGTGGCTGATACATGTATCGCCCTTAGAACAAAAAATAAATGTGCATGTTGCTGAATAACCGATGAGTTGGACATCGTTGTTGTTCGGTCTATTTTTAGGTTCTACTAAAGATCACCTAAAAACAGGGGGGCATATGTTGACACTCAAAAGTGTCATGAACACATAATAAAGGTTGGAGGATATATTCGGGTTACCTATTGAAGCTGAATTTATCTTCGAATATTTTATGTTTATTAAGTTGAATATATCAAGTGAGATTGGTCTGGTCGCTTGATACGTCATAGGTGTTTTCTGATCAGTTACGTGATTTTCGACCATGTAATACTGGTCGGAAGTATTGGAATAGTAATGAATATCAATTTAGGTACCGATCTAAGGATCTTTTCTCTATAATAGAGCTATGAAGGTCTATTAATCGATGTGACATACAAAGTCCTTTAGACCGGTTTAGTCGGTTTGAGAATCGGTCGAACCAGGTTTACTTTTTCTAGTCCGGATTGGACGTTTGATTCCGTATTTTAATGGAGTCCGGATAGGAAACTTGGAGATCGTATCGGGAGATGTTTCCTATTGGGATAAGACCAACCCCCTCTATATATACGAGAGGATTATGGCCGATTGAGGCATCCAACCCTAATCGATCAAATCAATCTATTGTACCCTTTTACCCTCTTTTTCCCCTCTATCTTGTTGTTCGACGCATCTCCCGGCGAAATTCGGCGGCGTTCTAGGCGGCCTTGCTGGTCCTAGAGTAACCTTTAGGTGCTTCTCCCCAACGGGTCTTCCCGGAGGAGTTCTAGAGTTATCACTGCAGCAGAGTGCCACACTCGGCGAACAGCACTCGGCAAAGAAAACGTTGGCTTGGGGGACTCGGGCACTCGGCAAAGGCTTGGGGGAGGGGTCCACTGGGCAGCGCCCACACGTGTCCCTCGAAATCGTAAGTTCTGCTATTTTTCACGCAATTTTCTCTCACGCAGTCAGCAGGATTCGAACTCACGACCTCTCGCTTGCGCGGAGCTTCCTCTACCACCGCGCTACACACTCATATACGTTCCATCTCCACCCATATATTATACTAAACCGTGTGTAACTTGCTTATTTGAGGCTCTAAACAAATTCAAATCAAAAAGTTATCAACTACAGAGTTTTCTAACTTTTCGAGATCTACAACTTTTATTTTGGTAGTTTTTCATCCAAGGTCGTTTATAAAAATTTGAATTTTAAATTTTACAATTTGAAACGTAGTTTTCATTGACAAGATGATTTCAAATCAAAAAGTTGTCAACACCAAAGTTTCGTAACTTTTCGAGATCTACAACTTTCGTTTTGGTCATTTCTCCATCTGAGGTATTTTAAAAAATTCAAATTTCAAAAGTTTTAAATTTAAATACAGTTTTGCAAGACAAGATGATTTCAAATTTAAAAGTTGTCAACTACAAAGTTTCATAACTTTTTGAGATCTACAACTTTCGTTTTGGTCATTTCTCCATCCGAGGTCTTTTGAAAAATTTGAATTTTAAAATTTTCAAATTCAGACGCAGTTTTGCATAACTAGATAACTTCAAATTAAAAAGTTATCAACTACAAACTTTCATAACTTATCAAGATCTACAAAGTTTATTTTGGTTGTTTGACCATTTATGCATCCGACATTGTGATTCTAATATTATTCACAAACATTATATATCACTCTTGTAGTTTCATAAACTACCGGAGAGATATGTAAGATTTGTGAACGAATTTATTTTAAATTTGTCAAATGAAGAAATCACCAAAACAGAAATTGTTCATCTTGATAAGTTAAACAACTTTGTAGTTAAAAACTTTTTCATTTGAATTAATTTACTGCTTCAAAATATAATTTAAAAACTAGCTTTGCCGAGTGTAAAAAAACACTCGGCAAATAGCTCATTGCCGAGTGCAAAAAAAAAACACTCGGCAAAGATTTTCTTTGCCGAGTGCTAGGAAAAAAACACTCGGCAAAGAATTTCTTTGCCTATTGTTTTTTGGCACTCGGCAAAGAATTTTTTGTCAAGTATTTTTTTTTGCACTCGGCAATAAGCTCTTTGCCGAGTGTTTTTTTTTGCCGAGTGTTTTTATTTGACACTCGGCAAAAAAGCTCTTTGCCGAGTGTCTGAAAAAAAACACTCGACAAAGATTGGTTTTCCCGTAGTGTATCAACACAAGGGATCAATACCTAAACTGATCTAAACCGATCTCTGGATCGGTTTCCGTTAGTTTAGCCAGGTTCTTTGCTGTCTCAGGTTGGTTCGCAACCTCTTCGGGCGTTCTAGCTCTGCTGGTGTTTGATTCAGATCACTTCTAACGTCAACATAGACTCTAGGTAAAGTCTGCATTGTGAGTGCAGTAATACTGTAACTCTAAATTGTGCATCATAGCGGTGTGGATGCTATAGCGATCACAAAGACTACCATAGTCAGGTCATCAGTCTTATTGGAAGTTTCATGGCTCTATTTTCAAGACTTCCAGATGCTAAAACGGTGCATACAGATTTCGTCTCCATAAAACTATTTTCATATCTATTAATTTAAATTACGTCATATTAGCTTATTAGCTGATGCGATGCATTTAAAAGATACGGGAAAGAAATGCGGATGTTTCGGTCGTCGGCCAATTCCAATATGAATGAATATCTGATGCATTTGCAGCCGACGCAATGTGAATTGAATGCCCGCTGAATTGAAACGCGAGCATTTGGTCACCACAAGCAAAGCATTCGCCTTGACCCGGTGGCATTAATTGAATTACTAGCATAGTAGATGCATAGATTTTTTTTCCCCAGCTCCTTCTCTTCTTCTGCCTCCTGTTTTCGACGATGTCGTTCAACTCTCGTGCGGTGCGGTGCAGTGCAGTGCAATGCAACGGCTATATATATACCTGCCTCCATGCAAAGCTTCAGGCCACGAACACGAGCTAATTAAGCACGCAGAGTAGCAGACAGAACACGTGCAAGTAATAACAGGCCATTGCCGTCGCGATTTCATCCTCCACACCGCCATCCACTGCCAAGCAACTGCCATTGCCGCTTGCCATCAGTGGAGGACAACAATAATGCTATCTGTGCAAGCAGCCACGTCGCCGCCCATGGCGAGGAAGCAGAAGCAGCTGCTGGCGGCAGCAGTGGCGCCGGCATCGCCGGAGGAGGCCAACAATAAGAGCATGGCGACCCTGATGGGCCTGCTCCGTGCAACCATGTCGGAGGAAAAGGCCGGCGCCGGTGCGGGTGCGTCGTCAGCCACTGGGGAAGACAAGGTGGAGTGGCTCCGGTCGCAGCTCGTCGGCAAGGACGTCGAGTTCGACACGCCGTTCGGCCGCCGCGCGCTGACGTACGCCGACCAGACGGCGTCCGGCCGCAGCCTGCGCTACATCGAGGACTACCTCGTCAAGGAGGTCCTCCCCTTCTACGGTACGTACGTGACCGGTGCTGCACGAGATAACCACCGGAGCTGCCACCACCTGCCAGAGTGCCAGTGCCGGTGCCAGCCATGGATTCGATCTCTTATAGTTATAGTTTGCTCATCGATCACTCACAAGCTCGATCATCTGCAACTGGATGGATGCAGGGAACACGCACACGGAGGACAGCCACGTCGGGAGCAAGACGACGCGGCTGGTGCACAAGGCGGCGCGCTACGTGAAGCGCTGCATGGGCGCAGGCCCCGGCGACGCGCTGCTCTTCTGCGGCGCCGGCACCACGGCGGCCATCAAGCGGCTGCAGGAGGTGATGGGCGTGGCCGTGCCCTCCGTCGAGCTGCGCGCCCGCGTCGCGGCGCAGCTGCGCGCCGAGGAGCGCTGGGTGGTCTTCGTCGGGCCCTACGAGCACCACTCCAACCTGCTGTCGTGGCGCCGGAGCCTCGCCGAGGTCGTCGAGATCGGCGTCGACGCCGACGGGCTCGTCGACGTGGCCGGGCTCCGCGCCGCGCTCGCCGCGCCGGAGCTCGCCGACCGGCCCTTGCTGGGGTCCTTCTCGGCCTGCAGCAACGTCACGGGCGTCGTCACCGACACGCGGCAGATCGCGCGCGTCCTGCACGAGCATGGCGCCTTCGCGTGCTTCGACTTCGCCGCCAGGTCAGAAGTCGATATACTACTATCTCAAGTCAGACACCACGCGTACGTACTGGCCGTCGGATAGATTAAACAAACGCATACTTATTAACTTTAACATAAACTAGTAGAACATGACAGCGATGGAATATCATTCTCTCATCTTCGTTTCATATAAACTAGTAATGCATGAGTGCATGACAAATATGATGAATTTGACTTTTCGTCTTGAAGTTTCTTGATATTTGACTTGCTCAAAATTGGAGTACGTCACATGGCAAAATTATATCAAAAATTGCGTAGTCGTCGCTTGCGAAGTCAGACACCACTGGCCGTGTTGCCAGATTAAAGAAATGCATATTACTTAACTTTCATGATGATCGATCTCATGTCGTCGTAATTTTCGCAGTTTACTAGCCACTTACCGTCGATTTCATGAGAGCTATGGAATTGGAACGTCGCTCTCATCTTCGTTTAATATATACTACTCCGTACCTACATGCATGACAACGATGGATTTGACATGCTAGGCCGGATAGCGCTGGGTTTGTCTAAAGATTTGATGTGATATAGAATTTTTAAAAAAATTAGAAACTAAACATGACAGAGAAATTTTGCGTCTAAAGTGTAGGGAAATTTTATTGACTTGCTCAAAATTGGTGTCCAGTAGTCACATGGGAAAATTCTTCTGTTTGTACAAAAAGAAAACTACAAATTTGCAAAACGAAACTACAATTGGGCAATATAATTAGGCGGTAGTACGTGCAGGGAGAAAGAAACATTCAGCATGGCACTTTTACTTTGCTGTACAGACAGCGCTGACAAGTAACCATCGATATCACACGCTAGCATTTACTCTTTTCTAACAAATGATGTCAGGGAAATAAAATTAGATGGCGACAGAAAATTCTAGCGAATTCATTTTGACTCGGAGAAAAATAAAATGACTTTGACTGGACGACCAAAATTATAATTAAGAGCTCTACATCTTCTGTATAATTAAGAGCTTTACATCTTCGATCACGCAAGAGCGCTCTATATATATATATAGGTCAACCAGGAAATTTCTTGTGCTTAACATAGAAATCCATCCTTGGACTGCTATAACCCCGTAATTAACCTACTATCAGCAGAATGAATTAATCTCGATCAGAAATAGTACATCAAGGATGAAGACAATATATTACTTTGCAATTCTGCACATCAGTGTTCAGTTGTGCTTCAGAATGAGCACGCACATATACTAATAAAACAAGGCATTCCAACGTTAATTCGTGCAGTGGACCCTACGTGAAGATTGACATGAAATCCGGTGAAATCGACGGCTACGACGCGGTCTTCTTGAGCCCACACAAATTCGTTGGTGGACCGGGCACACCAGGCATCCTTGTGATGAACAAAGCACTGTACCGGCTCAACGCGCAGCCTCCGTCAACCTGCGGCGGCGGCACCGTCGCCTACGTCAATGGCTTCAATGAAGAGGTGAGCGAGAGAGATCGAGCAGCAACTTGATGATGTGCTACATTATATTACATACACTTGATACATGCTTACCTCTCTCCTAATAAAAAAAGACACTTAATTAACAACAAATTGTGGTATGACATGTACGTACGTAGGATACGTTGTACTACGACGATATCGAGGAGCGTGAGGACGCAGGCACGCCACCAATCCTCCAGAAGATCCGTGCGTCGCTTGCGTTTTGGGTGAAGGAGTACATTGGGCATGACAGGATGAGCCTCCGGGAGCAGGTTTACTCCGAGATGGCCATGAAAAGGCTCGTCGGCAACCCAAACATTAGGGTTCTTGGCAACACGGACGTGGAGCGCCTACCCATCTTCTCCTTCCTCATCTACCCTCCTGTCACCGGCAATATTAATCCTTTGTTGGAAGCTGTTGCTGATGAGCGAGCTGCAGCTGGTTTCAAGCAGCGTCTCCCTCTCCATGGCCGTTTCGTCACGAGGCTTCTCAACGATCTTTTCGGCATCCAAGCAAGGGGTGGCTGCGCATGCGCAGGCCCCTACGGCCATACATTGCTCAGCATCAAGAACGACCTCTCCCTCCGCATCCGCTCTGCGATTGTTGAGGTATATATGTTCAAACTTATATTTATATATATATGTTGTACTGATAATATGTTGTTACACAATTTTGTTTTCATCAGGGTTATAGTGGACTGAAGCCAGGATGGACCAGGCTGAGCTTTGCTTACTACCTGTCCCATGAGGAGTTCAACTTCATCCTGGCCGCCATCGAGTTCGTCGCCTTGTATGGCCACAGGTTCATCCCTCTGTACAAATTCGACTGGATTACCGGTGACTGGACGTTCCGGAAGCAGGCGATCAAGTACCATATCATGAAGGAGGAGCTGGCTCTTGCCACTACAGGTCTTCACCTCTTGGCTGACAATAATGGCGAGCGAAAGGTTTCAGATAAACCCGTGGTGAAGACATCTGTGATTAATCATGACAAGTTTCAGAGCTACTTAGAGCATGCCGAGAAAATTGCACTGTCGTTGCCACATACCAGTCAGCAGACTGTCAGTATCCCAAGAGGAGTAGACCCTGACTTGGTCCTCTTTCATATATAGTAGTGAACATAGACTATTATGACTGTATAACAATAAAAGGCAGCGTGGCGTAGCATCTGAGAGTTTGAAAAAAAAATGTTACACATGACACTATGTGATGAGAGTTGTAACACTAGTACACAAAGTCCCTTTAGTCTCGGTTGGAAAACCCCTTTCTCTCTGTTTTCCAACCGGGACCAAGAAATGCGGGACTAAAGGGTAAAAAGGTGTTCAACCGAGCCATGGGGCATGCACATTTAGTCCCGGTTGGTGTTGCGAACCAAGACTAAAGGTCTTTATCTTTTATTTTCTCATTTCAGCTTATTAATTTATATTTTATTTGGGTTTAAAATAGGTATTCGAATACGCATTCTACACTAATGTTATATGTACAGACGTATTTGTTTCGAGCATATGTAAACAACACAAGCATAGTGTGAAACTATATATATTATATGCATGCATGGATATACACATATTATACACAATATATACATGTATTCGTCCAATGTCCTTAATTGAGATTACAATAAACTGTTGCATTTCCTTAGTTTGCAGAAAATCTATGTGTCGTCGTTGTAGTGCTCTTCACTGGGATTTAGGAGTTGATCATCAATAAATCCTGCTATTGTCTCTTGGATGGCTTTGATTTTGTTCAGGAGTAGAACCCTTTGCCTCAACCATCCAGTCTTCAATTTGAATCAAATTAAGAAAAAGTATTAATATACATATGATTAATCATATATACCAACAACTGATTCAAATAAATTGTGAAACTTACTTTGAGCATCTCTTTAGGAGTTATATTCGAGTACGATACGAGGAACTCGCAAACGTAGTATCCACATAGATTGTTCCCCGGCTTCTGCACCAAATACCACTTTACAAGAAAAGAATGCTCTCGATGATTTGAACCATTATAAATAAAAGATGTTGAAAACTACATATAGCAGGCTACTACTTACTATGACTTGGACTACATGTAGTGGCGCTTTACAATTGGGACAGTGACTTTTAACGAATTGTTCTCAAACACTGTCCAATACATAAAAACAATCATTCCGGAGCTAAGAGAGAGGCCACGCTTTGAGTTACGATAATTATTATGCTGATTTATTAGATTATAGTAACTAGTTACTATGTGATTTACTACAACGTTACGGTAAATATGCCCATGTGTTATAGTAACACAACTATCGTAAATATGTATACATATTATCGTAAATTAGTATATAAAATTATCGTAAATAGAAGTGGCTATAGAATATATTTTGTAGGTAGTTATAAAGTATACTTTCCATATACTCCCTTCGTATTGGTAAAAGATATTGTTTTAAACAAGGTTTGAGTCAAACATTGAGAATATAAATCATGAATAACTTTTAAATTGTTGAGTTTAGAGATGTAAAAATCATATAAATAAATTTATCTTGAAAATTACTTTCATAAATATATATATATATATATATATTACTTTCCAATAAATATTTTAAAGAAGCAAGTGGTTAAAGTTATGTTTTGTAGACCGTATCGCTATCCAAAATGACATCCTTTACCAATAGGGAGGGACAATATATATATATATATATATATATATGAGGCTACGAGCGATGGATGAAAAACTTTGACTTCAGATGTTGGAGGCTAGGAGAGATGGATAGAAAAATAGGTTGTACTTCTGAAATCAGCGCGTATATACCGACCGTTTTGTGTTGGCATCGCATCGAGCCGTTCGCGTGATGAGCGCATGCGGCCCTCTGCCGCGTGTCCTTCTCACCGTTTTAGTAGTGTCATCGTCGGCCTACACCAATATGTTGCGGGAGTCCTTCGTGTGCCTACAAGAAATCCCTGCATCTTTGTTCATCGCCCTCTTCCCCGTGCCTCTGTTATCTCTCGGGGACAATGGGTGTTCCGTCGGCCCATCTAGCTTACTTACGCTCCACATGCGCCCTCGGTGGTGCGGTGGCGTACATCGGCACCGGCATGCCATTCGCCTCGGCTCACACACCCGTAGTCAGCTTCGGGTGCTCCGTTCCAGCTCCACTTCAGCTGCACTGCACGCACGTGCATTCGCCACCTCCCGCGCCATCGCTGACCGCCGTCACCGCCATTGCCGGAGCAGTGGAGCTCCACCCGCCGACCCAAATCTGTCGCCGTCCGGCTGCCTCCGGCCGATTCCTTGCGCGACGAGCACGAGCGCGACCTCGCCCACTCGTCGCCTTGGCCCGTCGTGCCCAAGAACCATCCACCACCGGCCGCATGCACCGCCCCACCGCCGCCGGTCATGCCTTATGGTAAGATCCTCTGCCGTCCCTCTTTTCTAACCGTTTGACTGCGGAAATTTGAGTCGTCCCACCATCGGGTTGCGCGTGCGCGCACTATAGCCGCGTGTTCACTACTGAGCCATCCAGAACGTGGCTGTTGCCGCCCCTGCCCCGCCACCCACACGGCGCCAGCTCGCCGTCGGCGTGTTCGTGTCGTGCCAGGGAACTCGCCTATGCCCGCGACAGCTCCACCTCCTCTAAGGTCGTCCCCTGTCGGCTCCATGTCCGTCCACATCAATTCAAAACTTGGGTCTGTTGTTTGATGTGTTGTAGGCAGTGCAGGCGCTTGCAGGGACCTGCACGAACGAGAGGTTTGCAGCGAATGGAAACCGGAAGGCCATGGCACAATCACTCTGTGTCCCCTATACGCAAGGTGTTCGTTAAAATGCCCAGCCCCTAGCATGCTAAGCTCCACGGTCTTGTACCATGCCATTCCTTTTATGCCAATGATAATAATAATGCAGCCTTAGGTAGATTGCCCTCAAATTTATCAACCATACGTATCGGGGTCTCCATTCAAAAACAAACCTGAAGGCTTAGATAGAGAATCTGACCAAGCAACAACCGGTTTAGATTTTAGCAACTATCTCCTGACAAATAAGCCACAATTGTATGCTAACAAATGTTTGTAGGACCTGACTTTGGAAAATCATTCTCTAGGGCTTGGAATGCAAGCTATTCCGGTAAACATTTCCTCGAGAATTCTGGAGCACCAAACTGGAATTCTTTTCAGTGCCACAGTTTTGCTGCCTATCTCTTGGAAAACTAGAGAGACTGCAATATTAGATATGACAACTGCTGGTGAGTTACTAGGATACTTTGCACTTTTGTGCTTGACAGAGCAGAATGATGTGTACTATTATGTGCTATACCATTTTTTCATTGACCATTGATAAAAACATTAACCCATGTAGATAGATCTTTTGATCTACAGGTGGTTATTCTATGATTTTGATATTTCGACAGTGATGAGCAAGAGTACGCCCAACTGGTTTTTTCTTCTACAGTTCTAATTTTCCATCCCAGGATGTTTTGAACCCTTCCTAGATTTACCTTTCTTAACAAGAGACCAGGTACATGGTTCCAGCCTTTTTAGTGTAATTGACTTGGAGGTGTTTGCACGTCATGGCTGGAGTTTTAGAAACAGAATTTCCTTTTAATGAATAATGTCTGAGAACCATGTATTTTTAATCCCTTGGATTTATAGTGTTTTGCTTGGTTTGTAATAATAAACAGCTATATGCATCAATCGATGCAGAAGCTGGGATATTAATATATTCCCTTCTCTAAAAAAAAGGGTCCTCAATCACTGTAGCATGTTACAATTTCAGCATAGGTAAATACATAAAAGTACTCGGTAACGGGCGGACTGAAATTGCTACGGTTGTATCTAGATGGTGGATTTTTCTTTCCTATTTCCTGCAAGGTGAAAAGAAGGATAAACAATGTGATGCAAACAGAACTCATGTATCACCGACCTTACATAATGAGCCTAGAACAGGTACAAAACTACCTAATTTGAAATTGCCTTGAGCCAGTGCTACTACTCCGAATAGATGAATAAGACTGACTCTTACAAGTCTAATAAAAAAAGAAATTTACAATACCTCTATGGTCTGATGTTTAGTTTTACTAAATAATTTGATAGCTTAGACTCTGCATGTTGTTACCAATGAACCAAAGACAGCATAGGCATATGTACAAGCAGGCTTAGTAAGTTTTTGAATTATGTTATTAGCAGAGTAAAATAAGCATTACTTATTCATGAAAAAATAAATTCACATGGAGAGTTTGCTCATTAATTGGAGTCTATGTGACCATAGTTGTATCATTGACTAAGTCCAGTTAGTCAATTTGTGGTGATATCATGAATGAGAACCATTCTATCCATAAATATGATATAACTATATTCTTTACAATTGTTTGACTTGTCCTAGCTTTTCAACATGACTAGGATTCAAATGATGAGGTATGGAACATAACTAATGATTTGTTTATGCTTCCCATCAATTCTTTCCATTCAGGTTCAATTTGAGTTCTCTCTACAGATCTCACATGCTACTTACTATGAGCACATAATATATCAACTTTTCTGATCTGGCATAAATTCCATTTGCATAGATTTTTTCAATGCCTGCCATGTTATAGTCTGGTTTGTTACATGTAAGATCTTACTGTATTTTTCTCAAATATAGCAGTTATTATCAGGAGGTAAAATCTAGGAGCCTTGATGTTTCTTTCTCCTTATAGATGAGAAGATTCTTCTACATCTTCAAGGTCTATCCCTCCGTATCACTTTTAGATGTCGTTTAGGACAGCGACACAGTCTCTAAAGTACAACTTTGACCATTTTTTCTTTAAAAATATTTGTTGTAAAGGGACATATGTATATTTTTATGAAAGTACTTTTCAAGACAAATTTATTTATATGATTTTTACATCTATAAACTCAATAATTTAAAAGTTATTCATAATTTATATTTACAATGTTTGACTCAAATTTTGTCCAAAACGATATCTATTTCTGATACGGAGGAGTACCTTGTAGATGGTAAGGTTCATCTATAACCATAGGATCTAAACATAGTCAGATGACATAATAATGATCAGCAACAAGTCAGGAAAGAATCCCTCTTATCATGTTGACAACTTGCAACAAGGGAACAAGGGTGTTCAGAAATGAACAAGTGAGTCACTGCACACAGAAGCATGGTGCCACTGATGACAAGAATGGCGGATTGCTGGGAACTGCCAGTGGCATGTATGGTTCTCATCAGATTCCAGATTGCTTCAAGTGGCACCGAGGTTCCAGGCCCTACATATTGCAGCTGTACGCTTACAGGTTCTTCAGTGTTCTCCTTTTTATGGAGCACCGATAAATGTCACTTTCTGCTTCAAACTCCAAACAGACCAAAGACTTTTGGCTTCAAATTTGAAGCAGATCGAGCACTCTAACACTCTTATATAAATCTTTGTAAATCATATCAAGATTCGAGAATGATGGCAGAAATGCATGATCTGTTGGTTTTCTTGAAGTAGCAGCTTGATGTTCTTAACGTGATAAATTTGGCGACATGTTTTCCTTCTCTTATGGGGATAGTAATCTCTCGTGGTCGGATCAAGTAGACATTGGTATTCTCTGATCAAACATACAGTAGTTGATGACAGCAAAAACATGTCAGAGAATTAATCGACTTTGATCTGCTTTGTGTTGGCATTCTCTGACCAGAAATTGCATTTCAAAAAGGTACAGATGCAATCTACAGGGAATTTCTTCGGACACTGCAATTAATCGACTTTGATCTCATTGCAGTTTTACCGGAGTACTCCCTGTACCATCAAACTCGCAAAACAAGCTGTCAACAACATAGCCGGCGCGCACATCAATGCAGAGGGCACGGCGAAGCGCGCCACCCGACCTAGTATAGCATGATTGGTCGTTCAATTTCTAGCCGCCAGCCGGGAAAGAAAAACCCTCAAATTTCATTAATTTGGCACGAGAATGAAAATGCGGTGGTGACCGTACCGAGACATTCTTTTACTTTTACTTTTGTATTATTGAGTGATGAAATCGCGTTTGTGATATTTTAGGTTTTTTTTTGCAAAACCTCGGTGGTATTTGTTACTCCCTCCCTTCCAAATTATAAGACGTTCCAAAAATCTTGGAGAGTCAAAGTTTTTCAAGTTTGACCAAAATTATAGAGAAAAATATAAAGATTTATACCATCAAATATACATATTATGGAAATATAACTAATGGAGAATCTAATTGCACTTAGTTGATATCATAAATATTATTATCTTATTATATAAATTTGGTCAAAGTTGAAAAACTTTGACTCTCCAAGATTCTTGGAATGTCTTATAATTTGGGATTTGGGATGAAGGGAGTACGATCCTTCACTACTGAGTAGCAATTACTAGAGTACTTGATACAAATTGGGGAAGAATTAGAGAGAATCTGGACTGGGAAAGGACTAGAGAGGGATAGCAAGAACAGCAAGGGACCGGAGCTAGACGGAAGTTAGACGACGAGTTCAGATTCTAGTTCTTGTTCGATGCCCTCTCTCGATGCCTGTTGGATCTTTTATCTTCATTTGTGCTGTCCTAACCACTTAGCTTGGAAGCCCATCCGATGGCCCACCTTGGGAGCCTATCCATCGGCCCAGTCCCTGACATTCCCCTCCGCTTGAAATGCGGCTTGCCCTCAAGCCGCTCTTGAAACCTCCAGGATCCCACGGAGCTTCTAAATTTTGCATTAAGATTATCGACTCACTTATCTTGGTTGGAAGTTCCTGCAACTTATTGTCGTACTCCTTGAGTAATATAAGAGCAGATGTTTGTTGATTGATAGCTTTTTCCCAGTCAGGCCTCATCATCCTGCACTGATAAGCATCTGATAGAGCTCCTTCACCATCACTCATTCTCAGTTTACAAAGGCTTATAGCAAACCAGCTTCCTGCAAACAGAGTTTGGTGCAGAACTGTGCATCCCTTTGCAATTTGCCGCAGTCCATATCCCAAAACATATTGCAATTTAATTACTAGCACCAATTCTGAATGCCAAGACCTCTCCCCTGGACCAGTCATTGTGCAGCAATTTAACAGGCCACACGTTGTAATCTGAAATGCCCACCTTCTATGTACGGTTTGCTGCTTGTCTCCAAGTTTCTTCTGCTGCAATACTGGTATCTCTTTTTGGATGGTGCCCAATGATTTGCAAATAGGAGCCTGCAACTTCGCAACACTTCCCTTTTGTTGTACACACCAAAAGGTACGAGATAAGAATTTGCTCCAAGCAGTAACAATTGATCTAAAGGCTACACCACTCTTGTCTCCCAAAAATATTGCTGTCTCACCGAATGTATTCTGAATGTGAATCCTTTGGTCTGGTGGTGGCCATGACGACATCAAGATATTAAATTCTATACTTGTTGGATCCAAGTCCATAGGTAGTGACTTTGGACAGACTCTGTTGCCCCTGGAATTGAGTACCCCCAAAGCATGCGGTACAATGAGTATGAAACCTCTGAAGGCAGGCTTGTTGTCAATGGGATCCATCATAGAGACATTCAGTTCTGTATATTCACCCATGTCAAGGTTTGTAGCCAGTGCATAAACTTCAGCTCCAGTCATGTTTGCATAGTCCCCAAGATCTTCCACCAAGAACTTAGTTCTATAGTTGTTCAGAACTCGACCACCAACGGCATAGAATATGCTTTGACTGAACTTATGCACAACCTGAAGCATGTATGCACTAAACTGAATAACAACTGAATTTGCAGTAATCATAGCAGACCACCTCCAACTGAATTTGCAAGAGCTTCCTTGGCCAACACCTGTTTCCGGACCAACCTGTAATTCCAACACAAATGCTTCCTTTCTGTTGCACCTATCCATTTGCACTGGATTGATCAGCTCACAACACAGCTCCCAACACTCCCAATAAATCTCACCATGGATTAACCCTACCATATGTTTGCTGATTGAACAAATAAGCTCCCCACCAACAAATAACTGAAACCAGAGCTTGTCTATTGGGGGTGGTGGCCATGCAGGCTTTGGCACAACTCTGAACTGTATGTTGGTTTGACAGCAACCCCAAGCCTGTACTTCTATTGAGGAAATAACCAGTTGGACTGATAGTAGTTGTTGCAAATGTTTAGTATAGAAAGATGGCCATGGAACCGGCCTGAGCTGGGCCCCAGTTCCCAGCATCACAAAGTGCATATATGGTGAACATTTCTCTTTGGCAACCAAGTGGGTAGGGTGGAAATTGGTATACCTGCTCAACATTCCATCAGACACCACCACCAGAATCCGTATCGGCATGACGAGCTTGTGAACCTCCTCTGTGCAAGGCTTTAGGGCATTTTCCAATGACAGCGGTATCCTACAGGTAAATGAGTGGTGGCTCCACATTTTGTCAAGCACCTTTGCTGCATGAATGGAGGGAGCGCCTGGCCTGCTCAAGGTAGCAGCAGGGACCATCGAAGCATTTTCTCGCGGAGCAGTAGGGGTTGGTGAAGCCGTTGCCGCAGTAGGGGTTGACGTTGTCCTTGAGGAACATGGTCTTCCCGCCATGGGTAGCGCGCGGCCTGGTCGCATACTGCTGCGTCGTGCACCTCGTCGCTCTCGAGTGACGCCATCCCGGGCCTGATGGTTGCGGATACATGGGTGTATGCCGAGTCTCTAAGTGATGAGTGATTGTCAACGGGTTTGATCGCATGTTCTTTGGCTTGTGTTGTGCAGGTGTCGAGCACGGAGACAGTGATCGAGGGCAAGGTGTAGGTCAAGCTGAGACGTGCCGTGCCGATGGACTGGGTGCGATGAAGGATGGGCGTGCCGTGCGGCGGACGTGCCATGCCGATGGATCGAGCAGTGAAGGGCGGACGTGAGGCTTGGACTGAGGGACCGGAGTGCCTGAGGATCGGCTGTGGTGGCTGGCTGCTTGGGACAGCGACGAGCGGAGACTTGCGGGGCACGGTGTTGCTCGGGTCGAGGACCTGGGGACACGTGTCGGTGGACGGGGTGCACGGGCGGTGCATCCCCTCTATAGCGTCGGTTTGGTGGCTGAGCCAGCGAAAAACCACCGGTGGACGGTTTTCAGGTTTGGGCCTCAAAACCTGGGTGCTGAGGGTTTCCGAGTTTGGCCACAAAAGTCGGGCTAAGGACGGTTTCCAGGTTTGGGCCTCAAAACCTGGGCGCAGATGGTTTGCTGAGTTTGGCCTCAAAACTCAGACGCTGGTGGGCTGGTTTCCCGGTTTGGGCCTCAAAACCGGGAGATAGCTGGAAAAGGCTGGTTTCCCGGTTTGGGCCACAAAACCGGGGGTGCAGAGCGAGGGCGGCACGTAGCGGCAATCGGAAGGTTGCGTGGAGGCAACGCGGACGACTTGTGCGGGCGTGGCCGTCGGATCTACCTACCACTTGAGTTGGTCCAGAATAACCTTAGGGTTTAGCTGGTTCGCTCTGTAATTAGAATAGAGAGGGGTAGAGTAGGAAATAGACTTAGTCTAGAATAGGATAAGTAGTCAGGGGAGACACCCTCCTCCCGTATCTCAGTCATTTGCTCTTTCACACTTAGGGTTTCTTGCTCTCCCATCCCCTGCTGTAGCCTGCTGAGATCCGCAGAGAGACTTGACTCTGTGTACCGGTGATTTTGAGGAAAGGAGGCCGTAACCTCCTTGTCGTAGCGTGTGTTTGCGCTTCGGCTGCAAGATCGTGTTTGTGATTCGCGTTTCATTGGTGTTCTTCGCGGAATCCTTTTTCTTCACGTTCTTCCCATCGCTTGATCTCTTTGGTTGGTTCATCTTTTGCAAAGCAAAACCGTTTGAACCAAGTTGTTCTAGATCATGAGGCACTTCTTTCCACCGAAGGAATTAACCTCTAACCTCACGGTCTAGGAGATCGATCGACTTTTGTTCTGGATCGTGTTTTTGCTCCCTTGTCCCGAAATTTCTTGATTCACCGATTTGGAGTTAGGTTCGAGCCATGATCTCTTAGAGATAGCTCACTAACATCCTTGTGACCCCTCAGATCGAATCCCAGGCCTAGAGTTTTTGATTCGGAGGAAATCGGGTTGAATCATCAAAGAACAACACAGTTTTCGGGGGCATCGGACGCTGACACGGGAGCATCGGACGCTAGGGTTCTAAGCGTCGGACGCTCCGGTGACGCGTGTCACTTTCTGAGCGTTTGTAGTGGCATCGGACGCTAGGCATCGGACGCGTCCGTTGGCTATCGGACGCGCCGGAGCCAAAGCATCGGACGCTGGTTGTTCACTGTTCACAGCATCCGATGGTGGAACAGTAATGTTCCCGAGAGGCAGTTTTCGCATCGGACGCGTCCGGTGATCTGGCATCGGACGCAGGCAGCATCCGATGCTACTGTTTTCACACGGTTTTGACCGCGATTCGCTCGTTCGTTGACGGAATTGATTTCTGTCTTTTGCGTTGGCTTTCTAGAGTTGTCTAGTGTCCCGCTGTGCTTCTTGGAAGCATCCACCCTACATCTAGGGTCATGGACATTTGCAAGCTCTAGGGTTTGCTTCTGGGGTTTATTCTTGGGACAGTGGCTACTAGTTTCCGTAAGGAAAATTTGAAGCTCCCATTCACCCCCCCCCTCTGGTCGCTTTCTGAGTGCTTCTCGGTCCTTCAATTGGTATCGGAGCGGGTTAAGGATCTTCCACCTTAGCCGGTTCCAGATCCACAGAAGGCGACATGGATCGCGGCGTGGGCAAACCGCCGTTCTTTGATGGGACGAACTATGCGTATTGGAAGATACGCATGTCGGCCTATGTGCAGAGTTTGGGTGCTTCTATTTGGGATATTTGCAACTCTACTGATTACGTGGTCTTAGCTGCTCGTGTTACTCAGCAACAGATCGATGAGCACGATGCCAATAGCCGAGCCCGTAATGGTCTCTTTTCTTGTTTGAGCATGGGTGAGTTTGATCGTGTTTCTCACCTCGCTACGGCTCGGGAGATCTGGGACACCCTCATGCGTTTCCATGAGGGCACCTCTCAAGTCAAAACCCGACTCTACGAGTCGTTCAAGCGTGAGTATGAGAACTTTCGACATCAGCCTGGCGAGAGCATAGAAAGTTTATTCGCTCGCTTTCAGGTGATTGTCAACAGGATGAGGGCTAACAAGGAGCAGTTGCCTTTTGACGATCATGAGCGTGCTTTGAAGCTTTTGCACACTCTTGATCGATCTGTGTGGGATTCCAAGGTTCAGGCGATCATCGAATCGCCTAACTATGAGACCCTCACATGCGATGAGCTCTTTAGTAAGCTCAAGTCCAGTGAGATTGACGCCATGTCGAGGGCTTCTTATGCGAATCCTTCTGGCCCGACTATGGCTTTGGTTTCTGGCTCTTCCGCTAACCCCTCTGCTGGCTTTGCTCTTTCTTCACTCTTTTCTGTCACAGAGGACCAGCTTGAATCGTTGGGGGATGACGAGTTGGCAATGCTCGCCAACCGGTTCTCGCGGTTCCACAACAATCGCATGAACCGTCGCCGCGGAGGAGGACGCTCAGGATGCTATGAGTGTGGCGACCCCGAACACTTCATCGCCAACTGCCCCAAGAAGAAGCATTCATCTGGGAAGGGCGATCATGGGCACAAGTACGACTCCGGCAAGCGCAAGGAGAAGTATGTCCCCGCGAGGCACAAGCGGAGGGGCGGCTTCGACAAGGAGTACATCAAGAAGAAGTACTTGGAGAAGGCCCAAGCTGAGCAGCGTGCGTTCTTCGCCACGCTCAGCGACGTCGACGGCTCGGATGACGACTCCGCTTGCTCAAGCGATGACGAGTCCGAGAAGAAGAAGAGGATCGAGGACAAGCTGAACGGTCTCTGCTTCTTCGCCGACGACGACGGCTTTTGCACCATGGCGCTTGGTGATGAGGTCGACGGCAAGCTGGAGCACACCCCTCGGGACGACGACGACGACGACGACACCTCCCAGGTATCCCTCACCCACGACGAGCTTTCTGCTGAGGTTGAGAAGCTTACTGCCGCGCTCCTTAGTCAGGACAAGTTGCTTAGGCGTGCCGCTAGAGAGCGCAAGGAGTTTAGGCAGAAGTGGGAGGACACGGTGAGAGAGCTTGAGTCTGCCAAGTCCACCGTGGTCGTGTCGGAAGAGGTTGAGTGTGAGATGTGCACCACGCACATGACTGACCTTCTCACTTTGAGAGGTAAGTATGCTGCATTGGTAGGAGAGGTGGATGAGCTGAAGGCTAGACCTTCTCTGTTAGGTGCGTGCAAGACTTGTCCTGTCTTGAAATCTGAGTTGGCAGAGAAGAATGCCAAGATTGTGTCTCTTGAGGAGGCCAACTCAGGTAGCACTAGTGTGGCCAGGTGCGCTTTGTGTGAGGGTTTGGAGATGGAGATTGCGAATGTCAAGCATGAGATGCAAACCGAGGAGGAAAACACATACCTTCGGACCATCTTGTCATGGGTCTCTTGTAGTGAGCCGCAGCTCGGGATGATGATCTCCCAATTTAAGCGAGCTGCTGGAGGTTATGGTATAGGTCTTGCTCAGGGTGTTGATCTTTCTGCTTTTGGGAAGATTGGAGAGTCGAGTGGTCTGAATCCTAGTGAGAAGCCCAACTCCGCCACTACTCCCAAACTGACCAAGCTTCCATCCAAAGAGCCGGTCAAGCCTATCACCAAGGATGGGGTGTTTGAGGAACCTCCGAGAGCTCCACCCAAGAACCAAGTGTGGCATCCCAAACCCAACCACCTAAAAAACAAGTTGGATACAATGCCACCTATCCATGAGGAGTTGCCACAGAAGGGCAAAGTGATCCACACCCACAGTCATGAGTACCAACAACCCCCTTTGCGTGCGGTGAGGTATCATTGTGATTTCTGTGGGAGAGATGGACACTTGAGCGAGTTCTGCTTTAGGCGCAAGAGAGAGGCGCGCCGTGCTAGGGAGATGAACAACCCGGACATGTACCATCCTTTTCATGATGTACATGCGCCGAATGTTCAGAGGAGAGCACCGAGACGTACTGCTTGGTCTAGAGGCGCAGTGCCTCAAGTTGCTAGGCCTAGGCCTCGTAGAGAGCGTGCCCGACGGGAGCCTGCAGTTGCAGGTTTTGGACCCCGTGATGGAGGCTTTGTAGTTGAGCGCTATCCCCCACCGCAGTTTGAGTGTCGCGGTGAGCGCTTCTTCCCTAGCGGACCACGTTTTCCTGTGCGTGGTGATCGCTACCCCCATAGACAGTCTAGGAGTGGTTATTCTGCTAACCGTTCTTTTGAGCAGCCGGCCCAACACTGGTATTCTCCTTACTTCACTAACCCCAGTGTTGGACCGTATGCTCACCCTATGTCTTTTTATTGATGTAGGTAAAACGGTTGGAGGACATTTGGTTGGTGGATTCCGGTTGCTCGAGGCACATGACCGGAAACGCCAAGTGGTTCTCCAGCCTTAGCCCTGTTGCCGGAAAGGAGTACATAACCTTCGGCGACAATAGTAAAGGTAAGGTGTTGTCTCGCGGATCGGTGCAGGTTAATGAGCACTTTGTGTTGCGCGATGTTGCTCTTGTTTCTAACCTGCATTTTAACTTGCTTTCTGTTTCGCAACTTTTTGATGATGACTACGAGATTCGTTTTAAACCGAACCTTAGTCGCATCTTAGATCCTCAAGGCGATCTTGTATGTCTGATTTCGCCCTTTGGGAAAGTCTTTCGTGCGAATTTCTCGGAGTCGTTTGGTTCTTCTCGCTGTCTTTTGGCTAGTCCTTCTTCCTCCGATCTTTGGAAGTGGCATAGGAGGCTCGGTCATTTAAGCTTCGACTTGCTTGCAAGACTTAGCTCACTTGGCCTAATCCGAGGATTGCCCAAGCTTTCGATGGAGAAGGGTTTGCCATTCTTGTAGACATGGGAAGATGGTTGCCGCTCCCCACCATCCAGTGACTAAGGTCATGACCTCGCACCCTGGAGAGCTTTTACATATGGACCTTGTTGGTCTGGCTCGGGTGAGCTCGGTTGGTGGCAAGTGGTATGTTTTGGTTGTTGTTGATGACTTTTTGAGGTATTCGTGGGTCTTCTTTTTGACTGAGAAGACTGAGACCTTCTCCTTCGCTCGCAATCTGATTTTGCGTCTTCAGAACGAGTTCCCTTTGAACTCGATGCGAGCTATTAGAAGGGATAATGGTTCCGAATTCAAAAATTCGGATTTTGAGAAGTTTTGTAACCGCTTTGGTTTGGAGCATCAGTTTTCTTCCCCCTACACACCGCCCCAAAATGGTGTTGTAGAGAGGAAGAATCGGACCCTTGTTGAGATGGCCAGGACGATGCTCGATGAGCATAGGACTCCCAGGCGCTATTGGGCCGAAGCTATGAACACTGCATGCTACATTTCAAATCGCATTTTTCTGAGAGCCTTTTTGAAGAAGACTTCTTATGAGTTGCGTTTTGGTCGCCAGCCCAAGGTGAGTTATTTTAGAGTCTTCGGTTGCCACTGTTTTATTTTGAAAAAGGGGAACCTGGACAAGTTTGAGTCTTGATCTTCTGACGGGGTATTTTTGGGTTATGGCACTCACACGAGAGCATATCGTGTACTTAACCTTGATACTAACCGAGTCATGGAGACATCAGATGTCACCCTCGACGAGACTCTTGTTTCTCCTTCTTCTCGTTTTGAGCGTACAGGTGATCATGAGGTTGGAGAGCCTCTTTTTGATGACGAGGACGAGGGTGCTGAAGGTATGGATGATCCAGCACCCCCTCCACCTGCCGCGCCGCAAAGAGCGGCCTCGACGATGACTCACGGCCCCGACACCTCTTCTTCCTGGGGGCCGTGGGATCCTCCACCTCGTGCGGTACCTTTTGTACCCAGGGTGGAACCAGCTGCTGATGAGGGGGAGGTCACTTCATCCCGGGAGGCGCCACGACACATCCAGCGCCAGCACCCCCCTCAGCAGATGATCGGCGATATCGGCGAGCGAGTCACTCGCTCCAGGTCACAGCACATCTCTCACTTCGCTCACTCTGCTTTTGTTGCTAATTTTGAGCCCCGAGATGTTGGACACGCTTTGACGGATTTGGATTGGGTCAATGCCATGCATGAGGAGTTAGAAAACTTTGAGAGAAATCGGGTTTGGGTTCTAGTTCCACCTCCACCTGACTGTAAGCCTATTGGGACAAAATGGGTTTTCAAAAACAAGCAAGGAGAGGATGGCCACGTTGTTAGAAACAAGGCCCGGCTTGTAGCGAAAGGCTATAGTCAGAAGGAGGGGATAGATTATGAGGAGACGTTTGCTCCTGTAGCTCGTTTGGAGGCTATTAGGATACTCTTGGCTTTTGCTACATCCAAAGGTTTCAAACTGTTTCAAATGGATGTCAAGAGTGCCTTCTTAAACGGCTACATAGAGGAGGAGGTTTATGTTGAGCAACCCCCCGGTTTTGAAAATCCCAAGTTTCCAAACCATGTCTTTAAACTTCACAAAGCTTTATATGGTTTGAAACAAGCCCCTAGAGCCTGGTATGATAGGTTAAAAACCTTTTTGCTTGCTAAGGGGTTTAAAATGGGATGTGTAGATAAGACGCTCTTTCTCCTCCGGCAAGGCAAAGACACGCTCTTGGTCCAGATTTACGTGGATGGTATCATTTTCGGTGGTTCTTCTCACGCTTTGGTTGCCAAGTTTGCAGATACTATGAGCAGGGAGTTCGAGATGAGCATGATGGGCGAGCTGACATTCTTTCTCGGGTTGCAAATTAAGCAATCCCGGGAGGGGACGTTTGTGCACCAGGGCAAGTACACGAAGGACTTGCTGAAGCGGTTCGATATGGGTGAGGCCAAGCCCCTTCCAACACCCATGTCGACGACGACTGCCCTGGATGCGGATGTGGATGGAGAAGCAATGGACCAGAAGGAGTACCGCAGCATGATCGGGTCGCTACTCTACCTGACGGCGACACGCCCGGACATTCAGTTCGCGGTGTGTCTGTGCGCGCGCTTTCAGGCGTCGCCGCGCACTTCTCACCGTCAGGCGGTGAAACGCATCTTCAGGTACCTTCGTTTCACACCTGAATTCGGGATTTGGTATTCTGCTTCCTCCACCCTCTCGCTTTGCGGTTATTCTGATGCCGATTTTGCTGGTTGTCGCATTGAGCGCAAGTCCACTTCTGGGACTTGCCAATTTATTGGATCTTCTCTTGTTTCGTGGTCTTCTCGCAAGCAGTCTAGTGTCGCCCAGTCTACCACAGAGGCTGAGTATGTTGCTGCGGCTAGCTGCTGTTCCCAGTTACTCTGGATGATGGCCACTTTGCGTGATTTTGGTTTGAGTTTTTCTCGAGTGCCTTTGCTTTGTGACAACACGAGTGCTATTAGCGTTGCTAAGAACCCCGTGCTTCACTCGAAAACCAAACACATTGATGTGCGCTTTCATTTCTTGCGAGACCACCAGGAGAAGGGTGATATCGACCTTCGCCATGTCGATACTCATCACCAACTGACTGATATTTTCACCAAGCCTTTAGACGAATCAACCTTTAATAGGTTGAGGGGTGAGCTTGGTGTGTGTTTCCCCTTTTAGATGGGGGAAGCATTTTGAGTTGTATCCTAGTCTGACTCTTTTTCTTAGATCTTCTTTTCTGTTGCATTTTAGCATACGCATTTACATTCTGAGCTTCATGGTTATAATCACTAGAATGTAACTATCCTCTGTTTAGTATGCTCCGATGCTTATGATTGATGCTTGTAGCTTATGCTCCTTCTGATCACTAATACATGTTATGAGCTGAGGTATTTTTGAAATGGTGAATTTGCTTAATGTATATAAAATCTGGAAATGTTCACCATTGAGATATGCAACTAGCATGTGTAGGGTGTGTTGAGTCCATTCCTGCTTTTCATATATGCTAGGTTGCTATGTCTCTAGTTCTGAGTCATTCACTCGCTTGGTCTGTTCATATCATGTTTAAAATTTGAACCAAGTTTAGTGAATTGAAAAGATCGAGATGGGATTGCTTGTCAACACATCACGGTATCGAGACGGTTTCTCATTGCACTTTGAGTTAAACTTGAGCCGTGTAGTGTATGACCGAAACCGTAGCTTTAAGCTTCTGATTGCTTCGGCATAGGCTTCGCTCGGTTGAAAAGTTAGGCAAAGACAAGCTTTCAACCTCTTGCAATCACATGCTAAATAATTGAACTTGTGAATTCTTTACCGCTGCAACTTCGATATATGCTTCATTCCTATGCATGATGATTGAACTTTGCTAGGGGTAGTTCACCTTGTATACATGTTTAGCACTTGTCTGGATTCCTATCTATACATGTGTAGTGCTATTTTGATGGTGACTATCTTTTTGGCTAAAAATTGCTCACTTGCTCATATGCTTCATATTTCGTATGTGTGATCAGTTTGAGCCTTCGCTATTTGAGTGCTTAGTTGTGCCATTGGAGCTATACCGATTAGAGCATTTTTGCACTCTTTTGATTATATGCCTGAAGATGCTCACTTGCATTTCTGACTTCATATGCATTTTGGAAGGGGGAGTTGTGTTGGCTCATGGGAAGAGTTTGTGCTTGATAAGTGCATTTTCAACTAAGGAGGAGAGTTTTTGCAAATCATATGTCTTCTGGCGTTCAACTAAGGGAGAGTTTTTGCTAAGGGGGAGATATTCAAATCTTTATACTCTTCTCTTGTTGGACCTAAGGGAGAGTCCCTGGTTGCTTGCACTTGTCGAGGGGGAGTTTGCTGGTTGTGTTGAGCCGTTGCCTCTGTCTTGAGGGACTAGCAAACATTTTCCTCATTTGGCGTTGAGGTTGATTTTGATTGGTTCGGAAACCTTTCGTTTGGTTTTAAATTGGTTCGGAGTGGTTTCTCGTGCTAGTTGTGTTGAGCCTCTGTGCCTCTATCTTGAGGGACTAGCATTTTGCCATTTTTAGCTCTGATTTTCAATTGATATTTTGCTAGCGGTGTTGAGCCTGTTCTACCTCTTCTTGAGGGCTAGCTTTGCTCTGCTTGGCTGCGTCGAGCCGTTGCCCATGTCTTTGGGGACCAAGTTTTCGCTTCTTCCACTTGACCTTCTTCGGCTTTGCTATGCTTTTGGGTCATTTGGTCGAGTTCTCTTCTTCTCTTTCTTCTTTCTTCTTTCTTTCATTATGATTTGTGTGTGTAGTTGACAATGCACTCATCAAGGGGGAGATTGCGGATACATGGGTGTATGCCGAGTCTCTGAGTGATGAGTGATTGTCAACGGGTTTGATCGCATGTTCTTTGGCTTGTGTTGTGCAGGTGTCGAGCATGGAGACAGTGATCGAGGGCAAGGTGTAGGTCAAGCTGAGACGTGCCGTGCCGATGGACTGGGTGCGATGAAGGATGGGCGTGCCGTGCGGCGGACGTGCCATGCCGATGGATCAAGCAGTGAAGGGCGGACGTGAGGCTTGGACTGAGGGACCGGAGTGCCTGAGGATCGGCTGTGGTGGCTGGCTGCTTGGGACAGCGACGAGCGGAGACTTGCGGGGCACGGTGTTGCTCGGGTCGAGGACCTGGGGACACGTGTCGGTGGACGGGGTGCACGGGCGGTGCATCCCCTCTATAGCGTCGGTTTGGTGGCTGAGCCAGCGAAAAACCACCGGTGGACGGTTTCCAGGTTTGGGCCTCAAAACCTGGGTGCTGAGGGTTTCCGAGTTTGGCCACAAAAGTCGGGCTAAGGACGGTTTCCAGGTTTGGGCCTCAAAACCTGGGCGCGGATGGTTTGCTGAGTTTGGCCTCAAAACTCAGACGCTGGTTTCCCGGTTTGGGCCTCAAAACCGGGGGATAGCTGGAAAAGGCTGGTTTCCCGGTTTGGGCCACAAAACCGGGGGTGCAGAGCGAGGGCGGCACGTAGCGGCAATCGGAAGGTTGCGTGGAGGCAACGCGGACGACTTGTGCGGGCGTGGCCGTCGGATCTACCTACCACTTGAGTTGGTCCAGAATAACCTTAGGGTTTAGCTGGTTCGCTCTGTAATTAGAATAGAGAGGGGTAGAGTAGGAAATAGACTTAGTCTAGAATAGGATAAGTAGTCAGGGGAGACACCCTCCTCCCGTATCTCAGTCATTTGCTCTTTCACACTTAGGGTTTCTTGCTCTCCCATCCCCTGCTGTAGCCTGCTGAGATCCGCAGAGAGACTTGACTCTGTGTACTGGTGATTTTGAGGAAAGGAGGCCGTAACCTCCTTGTCGTAGCGTGTGTTTGCGCTTCGGCTGCAAGATCGTGTTTGTGATTCGCGTTTCATTGGTGTTCTTCGCGGAATCCTTTTTCTTCACGTTCTTCCCGTCGCTTGATCTCTTTGGTTTGTTCATCTTTTGCAAAACCGTTTGAACCAAGTTGTTCTAGATCATGAGGCACTTCTTTCCACCGAAGGAATTAACCTCTAACCTCACGGTCTAGGAGATCGATCGACTTTTGTTCTGGATCGTGTTTTTGCTCCCTTGTCCCGAAATTTCTTGATTTACCGATTTGGAGTTAGGTTCGAGCCATGATCTCTTAGAGATAGCTCACTAACATCCTTGTGACCCCTCAGATCGAATCCCAGGCCTAGAGTTTTTGATTCGGAGGAAATCGGGTTGAATCATCAAAGAACAACACAGTTTTCGGGGGCATCAGACGCTGACACGGGAGCATCAGACGCTAGGGTTCTAAGCGTCGGACGCTCCGGTGACGTGTGTCACTTTCTGAGCGTTTGTAGTGGCATTGGACGCTAGGCATCGGACGCGTCCGTTGGCCATCGGACGCGCCGGAGCCAAAGCATCGGACGCTGGTTGTTCACTGTTCACAGCATCCGATGGTGGAACAGTAATGTTCCCGAGAGGCAGTTTTCGCATCGGACGCGTCCGGTGGTCTGGCATCGGACGCAGGCAGCATCCGATGCTACTGTTTTCACACGGTTTTGACCGCGATTCGCTCGTTCGTTGACGGAATTGATTTCTGTCTTTTGCGTTGGCTTTCTAGAGTTGTCTAGTGTCCCGCTGTGCTTCTTGGAAGCATCCACCCTACATCTAGGGTCGTGGACATTTGCAAGCTCTAGGGTTTGCTTCTGGGGTTTATTCTTGGGACAGTGGCTACTAGTTTCCGTAAGGAAAATTTGAAGCTCCCATTCACCCCCCCCTCTGGTCGCTTTCTGAGTGCTTCTCGGTCCTTCAATGGTGATGCGAGGTGCGAGATTGAAGAAGACGATGGCAGCAGCAGCGACATGGTCGTCGATGCATGCGGTACAGAGCGCGCCCACAATTACGTCGAGGGTGCAGTGTTCCATCTCCGCGGTGGTGTCGACGAAGACGAGCACGTCCCAGTGGAACTCGAGGGTGAGGTTGTCCAGATCCCCGTCGTCGTGGACAAAGACGAACCCGATGGTGTGGGCGGCAAATTGGACGAACAGCCGCACCCGGTCGGCGAGCCACGAAAGGTGTTGCACGAGCTTGTGCACGAACCCTCTTGGCAGCGACAGCGGCGGCGCGGGCCTCCAGTGTGACACCCGTAGCCCCGAAGACTGTCGTGCGGATGCGCTGCTCTCTCCTTGTTGTCTTGGCAATCTTTTTCTTCGCCGCGAGAAATGGCGGCGTCGGCGGCCGGAAGAAGATGGCCACGACACTGCATGGAGGCGACGACGCACCGAAGCAGTCAGGGCTGCCCACGGCAGCGGCGGCGGCCGTTGCGCTGAAAAGGGCCAGCGCGAACGCTACCGCTGAAGCGGTTGCGGTGGACGGTACGACTGGTGTCAGGGCAGGAGATGACGTCTGGTGCGCAATGGAAGCTGTGGACGCGACCGAGGGTGCTGCAGGCGTGGGTGGCGAAGCTGGTGTCGTGTCCATCGTCGTCGAGGTGGAGGTCGCGGAAGCTGCGCTGGATGACGAGGAAGCCGAGGAAACGCCATTCATGCGGTCCAAGATGTCATTCATCTGCTGCAACATCTCCGTCCATCTCGAGATCGACGCCGACATACTCGACAGCGACGAGGAGAGGTCCGGCACGGTGGCCATGGCGACTCAATTTGGGGAAAAAAATTAGGGTTCCCAAATTGAAGGCTCTGAATACCATACGATCCTTCACTACTGAGTAGCAATTTTTCAAGTTAGCAGGTTTATCGGGAGAAGAGAAAAGGTGAAGTGCAGTAAGTAAGATGCTGAACGACATGACATGTCAAAAATGAGATCTAGTCGGCTAAGGTGACGTCATGCGTTCGGGAAGCATCTTCTCTGAAGAGGTGTTGCAATCAGAAAAATCACTGAGGTAGTCAGAGATGCAAATGGAATTATTCAAAGAGGAACAAGTTTCATCTGTTACAGGCTTCATTCACAGATTTGTCCTAGTATAGACTACCCTTGGAATAATTTGATCAGAACAGATTGCGGATCAATAGTTTCGGCAATAGCAGCGGCATGGTCATCATAAAATTCAAAGTCTTCAAATTCATCCGGGTCGCCGCCTGCGAAACCAACTGGTAGAGAGGAGTAATCTTCTTTGGTCCAGGAACTCATTGCCGCTAGCCCGAGAGAGACCCCGGCGTGCACACCTTGGATGACGGCCTGATCTATACAGCCATCTACAGCATCAAGATGAGCTTCGGCTGAGTCCCCATGAGCATTCACCTTGACGGCGACTCTGTTCACCGCCATTTTCAGACGGTTATTCTCTGCAAAAGAGCTAGAAAGAGAAAGGGATGAGTCAGGCAAGGCAAGTTCAATCGGGAGAAGGGAATCGAACCAAGACTTCGCTGACCTGTGATAATGTTGCAGAGTTGCTTCCGTTGGTCTGCCCATTCAGCTTCCTCAATGCCATGCTTCTTGGATACATCTTATTTTTCCTTTTGAACTTTATCCCTTTCCTCGCGGTACCGGAGAACATCCAAGTGGGTGAGCCAAGGGGAGTTATCAGACTCAGAGGAATCTGGTGACCCGGGAAAAAGATTGGGGGAAGCCATTGGAGCTGCTGTTTCTGGAAAGGAAGCCCGGTTTTGGCTAAAGAGAAACTTCACCCTGGGAAGAGAATGAACGACGAATCAGAGATGGACAAACAAGGAGAGCTACTGCAAGGGGGCAAGAGACTGATTTTTTACCCATGATGCCGATGAGTTGATGATCGACTTCCTCTTCCCTCGTCTCCGATGGGATGCTTGTCGTAGTCACCGTTTGCCTGCCATTGATCAGACACAAGCAAAGGATTTTCTCTCTGGTTTGAGCTAGAAACCGAGAAATAGAGAGTTTTGTGAATCAAACTGTTTGGATGGAGACAAGAGTGACAGCTTGTGTAGGGTCATATTTATACCATGGCTTGCACATTGGAAACCAAGCATCGAAGTAGGATCTTTACATTTTATGGGCCGTTATTGGGCCAAAACCAAATCTTTGCTGACATGAGGAACTCGTGATTCCAGAGTCGAAGAGCTGATAAGATTCGGCTAAAGACGGTTGCTGTGTGAAGTGTTCAGTTTCAGTTGATTATTTGGGGACTCATGTTACTGATTGGCACTTAGGGCAGAAGGCTGGAGACGAAAGAATTTCTTGAGAGAAACTACCTTGATGTCATCATGAATCAGAAAATTAAAGAAAGACTGGAACTTTGAATCTGAAATAACCGATTACAGCAATTGTCTACAAGGCAAAAGTATCTGATATAATTATCAGCAATAGCCGATGTAATATGCATCGCTGTTGGAGCAAAAATAGAAGTCAGTGACTGATGCGCAAAACAAAGCACACATTGATCTCGAAGGATCAATCACAGATTGATTTCAGAAAGACAGACAAAAGAACTTCTTGTTTACAAAAGGAGGGGGCAAGATTACAGTAAGGATGGTCAGTTCGTCCACTCCATCCTGCGCCTAATCGGGAGAAAGTGATCAAAAGAGTCGGCCAGATCTGTTCTGGCTTCCTTCATATCATCTACAGAGTGTTCTACTCTATCTTCCAGTTCTCGCTCACAGACATCGAATCTGCGGTAATCAGCGCCAGAGTGAATCCTCACGGCATTGAAAGCGAGTGCTGCGCCATACCCCATGCCGATCCTAGAAATGATGGGGAGGATTCGATTAACCTCATCCACCCGCTTCAGAGGCGTCGTACCCATCACATCAGCCGTGATAGCAAGCTTGGTGACAGCAGATTCGAGGGCATGGAGTTTGGCCGCCAGGGTTGAAAAGAGAAAGAGTAAGTAAAGACAGGAAGGGAGAACATGGAAAGAAGTGATGAAAAATATTTACCGGCGGCTCGGTTCCGAGCGATGTCACGCTCCCGGGAGATTCGGGTAATCTCCCGATCTTTCCCCTCTAGATCAAATTGAAGGTCTATGACCTTCTGAGTCAAGTCCTCGGGGAGGTCATCACCGATCCTCCTAAGCAGAAGCAACAATGTAAGAACAACTGCTTCATTTTCGGAACAAGAAAAAGAAAAGGGAAGGAGCAACCTCTTCTTGGAAGTGCTGGAAGCACCAAACTCGGAGCTGTGTCGACTTGCTACGGAGGACATCTTCTGGATTGGATCGGACGATGATAGGAGAAAAGAAGGGTTTTCTGGTTTGAAGGTTGAAATAGGGGAGTCCTTAGTCGTGTCGTCGAGTTCTTCGAGAGGAATCATCGATCCGTCGACCTCCGTAAGTCCCGACAACCTTATTATCATGTCTAGTATCATGCGGTGGATTTAGATATGATGCAAGTAGTCTTGCTTGTTTTCAATGGTCGTGCGGTGGACCCTTGTTAGCGATCAAGAAGTCTTTGCTTATGCTTTGCTTATGGGTAGATACCGTGCGACAGACGTTTATTCATATGTTTTGTAGAAGCGAGATAGTTATCAGCTCTGTTAGATTTGGCAAATCTGATAGATTCATTAAGTTATCATGTGTTGCATTGTTTATTTAATTTTGTAACACTCTTTTGCCCAATCTAGATTGATTTTTGTTCGGCCCCTGCTTCACAAGTTTGCTTGTGTCTCTTTAATCGCAAGATCATGATGGCCGAGTTAACTTTCAATCTAGATTGTTACATATTGCGGGTTCATGCATGTCAACCACAATTAGGCTTTAGTAAAACTAGGTATCGTGCGGCAGATGCAGGTTTTAGTTTAGTTTAATCGTGCTTGTTTGTATGTTCCTTCTTCATGGACCCCAACTCGGCTAGTTTGCCGATCTTGGTTAAGCTTACGCGAGTAATAAGTTTTTATAGATCTGTTTGGATATATGCATGCTTTTAGCTTCTTATCATTAGATTGTATCATGCGGTGGATTAATCTAATTATAAGAAGTGGTGTAGACTTGCACTTGGGTTTATGCTTGACGGGTTTATGAATACTAGACGTGCGGTAGACTAGTTGGATTAACCTATGTATGTGATGTTTGAATAGATTTATACTTGCAAGTTACTTGTTTACAATCTACTATGTCTCAGTGATAACTTTTATTTGTTTGAGCATGCTTTTGCTTATACGTGCATTCGGCAGTCGATATGCTTACATGCTTTCCTCTCATGTTAGCCGAATGAGTCTATAAACATGTCTTGACAGACAGCTTCTATAGCTGTGTGCCAGTCGTGATTGCTTTTTAAAGCCGTAAATATGGAACTGTCTGGTCTCACCCAGCATGTTCCAGTGTTATTTTCACAGTTTTATCCCTTGTTGGTTTTCAGGTCAAACCGACTGGCACGTCTCCGGATTCCAAACCGTCCGGGCACCCGATTGAAGCCACGCTTTCTCCGGCTTGCTATGTGTGAGGCGCGGACCATATTTTGCGTCAACACTAACACCGTCGGTTTGTGTGAAAGACCGATGATGATGGTCAATGCAACACTGTCGGCTCGTTGTCAGTGTTGAGCAAGCCAACACAGTGGGTTTGTGGCTCAAGCCGACTGTGTTGGCTTGACCATCACTGTCGGTTGGTGAATTAACTTGGCTGTGTTGTTGAAAGTAACACTACAGGTTGATAGTTCAAGCTAGCACTGATATCTTGAGCATCACTACCGGCTCGCGGTTTAAACCAACAGTGTCCTTAGAGCATCACTGTTGATTTTATGCTAACCGGCAGCGATCTCTTTTCCGTATTTTATTATTTTATTATTTATTTTATTTTATATTTTTTTCTATAGAATCGAGTTTCACTTTATATTCGCTACATAGACCACATGTCCATCAGCATTAAGCATTATAAATGTTACGGCTATAGTTTAAATATACTTATGATCGAGCTGCTCTCATACTGGGCCCTATACTTCACGGACTGTGCAATGAAAAATACTCCATCTTCGGCCAATACCTTGTGTATGATGAAGTGAGCTAGCTCCGATTGCATTGCGATGATCTTTATGTCTAACAGCCTCTCGAGCTTGAATTTCTTGTGCAGTCGTTCAATAAAGATAGATGATATCCAAAGACATACATGTAATCGGTAGATCATTTGTTAAATAGACAAATATAAATGAAATGAACATTATATACACCAAAGTATCTGCCGTGTCTGATTCCAAGCCGATATAGCGAAGCACTGCCCACATTACGTAGAACCCGCATTCATTGTTTCCCACCGGCTACTTTTGGTACATCATGTCTATTTCAGCAACCTGAAATAGGACCTTCGTCCCACCGATATGTCTTCCCTAGATACTGTGCCACATCATAAAGTGTGAGAAGGGACAACATTATAATACATTATGTGTGATTAGAAAATAATACGTTATTAGGCTCACTTACTGATTCAGCGTCAGATAACGAAGTGGTTTTTTCTTCGAGTCTCACACCTCGATCCGATTTTTAGTAAGATTGATAACAATGAAGACAAAATGGTTGCTACAATCACAAAATACTAGTTATCGAATAATCTTAACTAAAAAAGAAGCATAAAATGAAAGTCGAGCACACATACTCGTAGTTGTAGACTAGAAGTATGTGAGTTTTCTTGTTCATCATGAATTGTTCGAAAACACCAACCAATCATGTTTTCAGATCTTTCACGTCACATCCATGGATGCCTCCGTGTGTTTTCTCATTGACTCACTCGGGTCCAAGAAGTCTATTTGAGTGAGTTTAAGTGTTAATGCATGTATTTGTGTCTTGAGAGGGTAATTAATTATAATAACGTGAGAATAGGGTACTTACATAGTCCACAACCCTAATATTTGTGTATCGAAAGAGCGTCCCTGGTATAGGTTAAACAAGCACTCCCAACCGACATTGTGCTTCTATTCTTCAGAATATTCAAAAATCAGCGGAGGCCGGATAATAACTTCAAAGTCAAATTGCTCTGTCTATGTGGCTTCAGCCATGAAATAAACATGCAAATCACGCATATATATCGTTAATTTTTTATACTCATCATCAGTCACCAAAAAATTGCCCCTTTCATACTACATCGTCGTTGTTGCCATCACATATTCTTTTGAATCATAATAGATGATCGTGGCCTGCTCTGGTGTTAATTCTGGATTGGTTTCGATCAACAAGTTTATGTTTATTTGGTCTTCATTGTGTATTTCTTTGTCTCTTAATTGATTGTTCTTCTCTATTTGTCGGTCAAATTCGAACTGCAACCTCCACTTAGGTAGTGAGGCAAATAGATTAAAAAATCTAACAACATATTCCTTGTTGGATTTTTTTGGATTTGTTTGATCCTTCATCAAGTTTGTATCACTGCCACTGAACGTCTTTTTCTTTTTTTTTGTTCATCTGCTTTATGAGCATTATTGACCGAACTTGAGGACCTTTTCTGTGACTGTGAGGATGCCTTCGACCTTGTATTAGGCTAAGGTGGAGGAGGAGGAGATTTTTTCTCGGGGCTGATGAAGAGGGAGGAGTCTTCTTCTCCTTTCTCGGGGCTGATGAAGATCAAGGCGATGAGGAGGAAGAGAAGGAGACTTCTGTCTTCTCGGGGGCGATGGCGAGGGAGGAGGGAAGGTAGAGTGATCTCTTGTTTGGGAGATGGTGAGTGATCATCTCTAGGAAAGACTCGCAGTCATCCTCATCATTCAAGGACAACTGGTAATCAAACTTAATGAAGTGCTTGCGCCAGACCACATGAGCTCCCTTGTTTTGACCAAGTTTCGGCCTATCTTCCGTTGGGGTGTATTCAATGTGTATCTTGTTATACTTCTGGTAAAATATTGAATCAATGTTGATGTGGGCGTACCCCCATGGAATTGGATGACCATTAATTGTCCCATCTCCTGCAGGGCATGACTGGTTGACTGCCACCTTATCAATTATCCATTGTTGACGGATGTACAACCTGACATTGATGAGCTCAGTGATGTTGTCCACTAGATGAGGTACATTTGCCTCTTCTTCGTCGAGTGAGGTCGATCCGCGGCTGCTTTGACCCTTGAATGGCTGCATCAATCCGTGCGTCGAATCTGTTTTCAATCTCTTTCAGTCACCTCAATGTCTTTGCCTCTTGTTCCGCTCTACCCTTGAGTGGCTCTGATAAGTGGAAGTCTTCATCGAATGTTATTTTCCAAGGAACAACACCGACTCCTCTGGTGCAGCGAGGGTGCTTCTTGTTTCCGAGTGCTTGGGTGACCACGTCTTTCTCCCTATTAGAAGTGTGAGTCCCTTGCCTCACATTATCGGTTACCTCAGAGATCCTTTGGACGAGGCTGCTCATGGCTAGATTTGTGGAGCTACAACTCCTATGTGAGCCATGGTGTGCCTTTCTCGCCATACAGAAATATATCGATTTGGGCTCCTAATTGGCAATCTCATCCTCAGTGTCAGTTTAACGGCAAGGTGTTCCATCTCTTGAAGTTATCTTTCAAATTCTTCCATCTTCTTGGTGTAGCCACGAGAGCCAAGACGATGAGGATTTGTCGCTTTCAGCAAGTTCTCCTTATTCTTCCGGCTTAGTTCTGAGCACCCCTCAGATAACCTGTATTCCTTGAATTCCTGTCAGAAATCCTATTGCTTGGTGTACTCTCCACCATCCCAATTTGCCTCTTTAGAAATTTCTTATACAATGTCCCCTTGAAATTCTTGAAGCATGTCCCATGATTTCTTTTGCTTTTTTCTTGACTTGCTCCTTGTCATAGTCCTCTGGAAAAGTGTAATATTTTGGGACCCTGTTCTCCCATATGACATCCTTCTCACTTCCGGTGTCTCCTGCGCGGGTTGAGCTTCTTATGGTGTACATTTACGTATGAAGATATACAAAACAACTAGAGTATGTATTCGTACTATTTTTTAGAATAAAATATTGCCATTATAATTTTGCAAAGTTGGAAATATGCTATTGATATCTCACTCACATGTGGGACACACATGAATCAATGACATGTGGGTCACCATGACATATCTCTAATGTTACAAAAATATAATATAGCAGTCTTCAAATTTTCCCTAAAATATATGAGCATACTTTTGTGAGAAGGAAGTATGTGTATATACTTTTCTTGACAAAATCACACTAGTATAATACTCACATGCAGAAATCAATCATCAGTAATAAAAATCCAAAGATAATTGAAACAGCCTTCACTGCCAAAGCCTGCACCCTATCCGTATGGCCGCATGGATTCCTTTCTAGTGCAGGTGGCAATTTGTACTTAGTAGATTGGAACAAAAAGATCAAGAACAATAGATGTTTCATCTCGCCTTGGTCTGATCCGCCGAGAGACAAAACTGACTTCATTGCCTAGATTGGCAGATCCTACAAGTTCTGGACCAATCAATCAATAAAAATGAATCGTCAATATTTAACAAGAGAGAACAAAAAATTGATTTTGCCTAGTAGTGACACATGCATCAATACTTGTCTCACGGATGATCCATTGGGGCCGCCGACTTGCTTCTCGATCGTCCTTGATGAAATCAGAACCGGGATCAGGAATGGAGGGCAGCCGCCAGCTTGCTTCTGTACTGTCCATGATAGGATCACAAACCAAATAAATGGATCTGTAGTTATCATTGGAAAGGTGGGATGTATATATAATTGTCCATGCAGCCCGAGCCCGTTGGCCCGGCATGAAGCCCGCAATTTCGGCCCGGCCCAAGCAGGGCATGGGCCCAGTGGCTGTGGGCTCGGGCCGGCCCGGCAGTGATGACTTGATCACGACAGGGCTGCCCTCCATCGGCCAGCCCTGCCGCGATCAAGTCATCATTGCCCGGCCAAAACGGGAGGCCCGGTGGGGGGGTCTTTCATCCTACCCCCGCCAACCTCCCTAGCGGCCCAGCCCAACTCCCGCCACGCCCCCACCCCATATATAACCTGCTTGTCGTGGCACCCCCCTCACCACCCCAACCCTAATCCCCACTCTTATCGCACTCGCTCTCGCATCGCCCTCTCGGCTCTCGCCCGCATCGCCGCCGCTCTCGTCATTCTTTCCCGACTTCGATGACTTCGATCCGTCTTCCAGCGCTCCCTCTACTCATTATATCGTCTCTGAGTCCTTTCCTCCTCCCTTCTCCCTCCTCCTCACTCCTCCCTCTCGCTCTCGGTGACCTATGTCTATGTGAGTCTGTGTTCCTTTCTGTCCCTCCGCCGTCGTTCGTTGTTGTCTCTAATCAGTGTCTTTCCTCTGGGTGGCCCTCTGCATCTCCAGCGCCGGGCTCCGGTTGCACAGGTCAGTACCTCAAACCCTAACCCTAGTTTGTACTTCCTGATCTGTGTCTCTGACCATCTCGTCCTCTCTCCTTTGTCTCTGTTTTCCTATGCGCAGGTCGGTAGCTGATGCCTCGTTCTCTTCCTCTCGCTTAGACGGGGACCGGGCAAGGCGGCCACCACAACCGTTGAGGAACGGTGCTGAAGATCAGCAGTGTGTGGTCACTATCGCCATGGCTGATGTGGTTGACGATGTAGTCGTCTATCCAGTGACCGACAATGATGACTTGATCGCGACAGGGCTGGTCCCCGCGGACGACGACGACATTTACTTTGTATACTTAGTTTGAGCTATTTTATTTGTTGAAATTCTTTCATATATTGTCTTGATACATTTCTTGTGTAGCTAGTTGTGATCAGTTATCTAGTTTTATCTATAGCACATGCTTGTCTCATATACTTTCATGTATATCATACTTGTGTTAGAGTTAGTTTGTTTATTCCGCATTAGATACTAGCTCTAGTGGTTTGTGTGACATAGTTTTATTAGGTAGATTTGTTGGATAGGTGGCTTGCAACACACTATTAGGCTAGCACAAAAAGCTTCGCCATTTGTTATACTAATAGTGTTTGCCTAAGTGATTTTGTAGATTTTTAATTAGGCTATTCACCCCCCCCCTCTAGCCAATTTGGACCTTTCAAAACTCTATAGCACATATGTAGGGGGAGCTAATACTATCAATGTGGTTACTCAAATTTAAATCACATATCTTTGTATAGGTTGTCATCAATTACCACAAAGGGGGAGATTGAAAGCCCTAGTTTGGTTTTGGTTAATTGATGAAACCTATTTGGTTTAATCCTATTGATAAGCATGTGTGTAGCTAATGAGAAAGGATTACGACCAAACCAAGTGGTGGAGCTAGCAAGGTGGCAACCATGGAGGATGGTGATGGCCATATGCATATAAAATGATCAAGTGCTCTACCCTTGGTGAATTGGAAGAGATGAAGCAAAGAGGCCTGAAGGCAAAGGTATAACCAATAGGCTCTTTGGTTTGGTGATGAAGACACTTAGTGAGTGTGATCACATTTTAGGATAGTTAGTCATACTATGAAGAGGAGACAATTCACAGCTTATGTAGTGTTCAAGCGCTAATAGGAGTTCTTTAACATATTGATGCTATAGACCTAGTGAGTGACTAACAAAACCCCTTTAAAAATGATTTGCAAAATGCTAACACACGAGCACAAGTGGTGAAACACTTTAGTGTTAGGACATGGAAGCAAGGGTAGAAGTTAGAAAGCAAAAGGTGCTAAGTTAGGGGCATCAGACGCTGCAGGTGGCAGCATCGGACGCTGGTCGGCGCGCCCGATGGCAAACCCTAGCTTCTGACTGGTTCTGAAGGAGCATTGATGCTGGGAAAACACTTTTGCAGAGTCCGATGCAGGTGTGAAAGGTCGAGATGGCGGACTAGAGGGGGGTGAATAGTCCTTTTAAAATTAAACGTAGCGGCTAACTGAAACAAATGCGGAATTAAAACCATCAGTCTAGCCAAGACTACACCCCTCTACCTATACTCTATACACCTTACAAAAGATCCTAAGCAAAGCAAATAAGGTGTCGGGCTAGCTAGAGCTCACCTAACCAATTCTAGAAGCAAGGTCACACAAGCCTATGCAACTAGTACTCCAAACATGAGGGAGCTCCTACACAGTCTAGTAAGCAAAGCACAAAGCCTAATCTCACTAGCAATGCTCAATAACAAGGCTACAAAAGCCAAATTAGAGAGCTCAACTTAGCTACACAAACTAAGCAACTAAACACTAGCACAAGAATAAGTGTTGCAACACAAGCTAGTGTAAACAGCAGGCAGTCGGTACTACCAGGCTGCTAGGCCGGTACTACCGGCGCCGGTACTATCGGGCTTTACGACCGGTACTACCGAGCACCTGCAGGGAGCTACGAAATCAAAGCGAGTGAGATGCAATCTCAGATCTAGCAATTACCCCACTTCCCTAGATGTTGTAGATGATGAATGTAGCTTCCCAATGTCTTGATTCCTTGCCAAAAGGTAGATCGAGTCTTCCCAACCTAAGATAAAGTGAAGGAGGGAGGAAGAACACGAAGAACACAAGAACAAGCGTAATATGCAAGGAAACAAGAACAATAAGAGCAACAAGAGACGGTGACACAAGATTTTATCCCGAGGTTCACTTGGTTGCCACCAAGCTAGTCCCCGTTGAAGCAAGCCCAAGGTTGCCGCCGATCCTCTTGCTAGTGGTGACACTAAGTCAACCTCTCTGGGATGGAGTGCTCACCAAGAGCTCTAGCTTTCAATCCGGCCGGACCACTTGGCGCTCTTCACGCCTCTTTCCACTAGAGTTGCTCTTCGTGATCTCCCGCGGGGCGAGCACAATGCCCCTCACAAAGCTTCTCTGGAGCCACGCACAATCTTCACGCGGGCTTCACGATGGAGACAAGCACCAAGCCGTCTAGGAGCTGGCAACCTCCAAGAGTAATAAGCACAACCGGCTTGCAACTCAATCACCTAGTGCCAACTCTTGCAATCTCTCATGCACCGCACTAGAATCGCTCACTCACACAATCGGATAAGCACTAATAAGCATATGTGAGTTAGTGGGCTCCTAAGCACTTCCCAACCTTGGACACAAAGTCCCTAGGGTGCTCTAGCCAACCAGCCCAAAGTCGGCTTCAACGACTATATATAGCCTGTGACACCCCAATTTTAAGAACAAAATTGGAGCACAACATATGTATGCCAAGATCAATTTTCATACATATATCGGCATCAAAGTAAATATCAAAACAATGCTTTATTAATATATCGAACATTATTACAAAAATGACCCTCGAGTCTGAAAGAAAAGTACAGACTCCCAGTCTGACTCTAATGTAGACTCGCGGAAACTGGACGTCATTCCATAGGAAGGTCGACCGGGGGTTGCGCCATCCTAGTACAAGTCGTTTGGGGTCGTATCCATCATCTTCTGGGTACTCCTGATCCTCATCGATGTAGCCGCCGGCGTCTGGGTGGGGTAGCAGAGGGTTCAAAGAGGAAGGGTGAGTACATCGAGATGTACTCCGCAAGTGTAGGAAATATATGCTTATGAGGCTAATATTAAAGGTAGGCTGACTCTGTTTGACTCAAGCGCCTAAAGCAACACATCCTATTAAATCCTATTTCCTATGCACCTATTTACTAGGTTATAACCATAGTCTCCAACAAAACAGTAACAACACTCGGAGTCGCACCGAGCAAACCACACTCGGAGTCACACCGAGCAACCAACACTTGGAGTCACACCAAGCAACCACACTTGGAATCACACCAAGCAAACCCACACCTGAAGTCCATCAGGCAAACCACACCTGAAGTCCATCAGGCCACCCGATCCAGGTCGTTACAAGGAGTCCTATGTGTATTAGTTCCATATGTCACGATATAGAAAGCTACCTTCCGTAATAACACCAGGTCTGTGCTCGAGCCTGGGAGTCACTCCCGTACCAAGCAGTAACCCGCGTAGAAGAAGCCTTTGTACCCATGCCATATGAGACTAATAACCACATAAGGCTTCTCTAACGAACTAGAACCAAACCACCAGCTAATCTTGAAGAAGTCCAAGCCCGCTCGTGACCGTGAGCACGGCTGATATACCAGTTTTAATACTCTGCAGAGTTCGCACATCTTTACCCATGAGTCATGCGTTCCCCATCACGCTAAACATTGTCAAGGTGCACAGCGGGGTCACACTACAAGGCCTTCACAAAGCCGCCTCCAAGTCCGTTCCACACGTACCTCTAAGGTTTCACCCCGTACAAAGGTCTACGACCCCCAGGCCCCTCTCGTGAGCCACTAAAACAAACCCTGTGTGGACCCTCAACTTGGAGGAAACTAATTAATTAGCCAGTCCTACAGCCATATAGGCCTCATAGTTTGCGCTGTTTTGCCGGGTTACAGGCTTCAAGAACCGGGTCCTAGGGATCCAGGTAGGATATGTCTAGCACAAGCCCAAAACCAAAACCAAAAGCAGCTACTGAGTCCCACGACACAAAACCACCAATACGGTCCATCCTGCCGGATTTACCTACTCACCATACTACTCATTACCAGCCCACATGTTCCATAGATCGTTAATCAGAATTAATTATAATTAACCATCCCAACCCAAGACAACAAGGCTAAGCATGACTTCTACCCAATCCATCCCAAACCACGTGTCAAGGAAAATATAATCAATTGCTAGTAAACCATATCAAGGGATTCAATTTAAGTTTGCATGCAACTACTGGATCTAACTACTCTAACTCAAAATAAAATAAATATGGGAGCAAGATGTTCAAGAACACTTGCCTTCGGGCTGGGTCGAATCAACAAAGGCACAAACTTGATTCAGGGGTTCCGCGTAGATCGCACTCGCTGGATCAAACATCATCACATGGCCCAAGCAAAGCAAATAAGAAACAGTACACCAATAGTAGTAAAACAGTAGTAAAGCGGAATATAAACTAATCTAATGCATAGAGCTTGACGAGACGAATCTAACGCGACTTGAACGGGCCAAATCAGAGTTAAAACGCAAAAGTTATGGGCATTTGAAGTTTAGGGTCGAGCAATTTGGTAAATAAACATGATTTGCTTTTAAATGCTTTTCAAAATCAGTGACTAAAAGAAATTCATTTGGGCCACAAAATTATTTTATTTAATCTGAAATATTTTATTTGCAAAGGTGATATTTTTAGAATTATTTTTTATTAACAAAAACACATTATGACAAGGGTTTATAAAACATTAATTAATTTAATAAACCAAAAATAAAATTTTTTATTTTGTGAACCAAAACAGATTAATGACATGATTATTAATTTAACAACATCATTAACTATTTATGGTATTAAAAATTTACTTGAAACATATTTTAAAACAAAAGAAACTCATTCTCCTCTCTGATCTGGATCAAAACAGATTTAACCGTAATCACGAGGGTGAAAGGATCAAGATGCCCAAGAGGGGGAGGTGAATTGGGCTTTTCTAAAACTTTAGCAAGAATTAAAACCTATTAAGCCCAATTAATCCCCTTGTGCCTAGAAGTGTATTTCTCTCTATTCTACCGTACAAAAGACCAAATTTATGCCACTTCTACTCTAGCAAAGCAATTCAATAGTGAATGAACAACAAGTATAACGCGGAATTGAATTGCTTGAAAGTAAATGCGTAAGGGAGTAGAGATGACAAGACGATCTTTTTGCCGAGGTATAGTGCTCACTACGAGCTGATTCTTCACCACTCCGGCCCGGTGAATCGCTCGCTACCGGTCACAACTTGGCTTGGGTCATCCACAATGCCTCCGGATGATCACCAAGCTCTCCGATCGCCACCAAGCCGTCTAGGTGATGCCAATCACCAAGAGTAACAAGCAAGAACTCTCACTTGACCAACGCAAGGCTAATGAGATGGGTGGATGCACACTTGCTACTCTCTATTCACTAATGAGGTGTTTGATCACTCAATTATCAAATCTCTCAACCTCACTAGGCCTCTTGCACTCACTTGCAATCACAATATGTTTGGCAACCTTTCAAATGAGCAAGAGTAACAGCATAAATGAGGGGAGGCATATTTATACCCCCCAACTCAAAACATGCACGAAGGGGTAAGTCCAGCCAGTTACACACTGACCGGACGCACCTGTTGGGGTGACCGGACGCGTCCGGTCAGTGTCTAACGACTACGTGACGTTAGGCCTGACACCTGTACAAAGAGCTGATCGGACGCACCCATGCGTCCGATCGCCTCTGATCGGACGCGTCCGATCGTGGAAAACCCTCTCTGGAACCTCTCTGGATGCGACCGGACTCACCCCCCTAGTGCGTCCGATCGATTGCTGAGGAGCGTCCGATCACAACTAGACCAAACCCTCAGCCAGCAACACTGACCGGACGCATACCCTAGCGTCCAGTCACATGAGCTCCAGCGTCCGGTCGTAGTTAGAAGTCCAAAACGACTTCGGTTTGCGACGCTCCCTTCACGAACTTTCTTCCTTATGATCTTAGGGACCTTTCTAAGCTACCTAGGGCTTTGGTTAACAAGTGTGCACCACACCTAACTCAAAAGTCTTACCTAGGTCAAGCTACCCATTCAAACCCCCCTTAATAGTATGGCCAAAGAGAAAACAAAGACCTATGCTACTCTAAGTGTGCTTCAACACCAAATGACACTTAGAACTAGCCTATCACCGTCTTCGTCGTCCATCGTTTGAAAACCGAACGAATTCCATCAATAAGGGGACATGAATACCATAGTGCCCTCATGATCATCATTACCATGACCTAACTAATCTGTTTCTGCAAAACACACGTTAGTCATAGTAATTTACCGTTGTCATCCAATCACCGAAACCCACTGGGGGCCTAGATGCTCACAATCTCCCCCTTTTTGGTGATTGATGACAACCTCAAGTATGTTTGAAAGAGAGGTGAGGTTTTCAATTGCTTGGTTCATATAAGCATGTGACAGTAAGATCAAAAAGGGTTAGGCATGCTTATACAAACCAAGTCCACATAAGTACTCAACATATAAGAATTAATACAAGTACTTATGAACAAGCTCATTTATCGGAGAATAAGTGCGTAAGCAAAGTAAATGAGCATAACCAAGTGACATGTAATATATAACAAGTGAAGCATAACATGTCACATCCAAAAGTCATACACATATTGTACAAGTGCCAAAAGATAATCATGTATGCATATGAGTGCAAGTATCACACAAAAAGAACCAAGACCCTCTCACAAGCTCCCCCTAACTCTAACATACGCTCTCTCCTCTTTGGCATCAAGAACCAAAGCCTAAGGATCGGTAGGAGGGACAGGAGCAGACGGGTCGGGCGTTGAGGTACGCGGAAGAGCCTCAAACTGTGCAAGAAGAGCCTCATCGTCGGATGACGAACTGTGAGCCGGCTGACCCTCGGACACTGGACGTGTAGGTGAAGCAGTCTTGGTCTGCCCGGCTGACTCTGGAGCGGCCTCTGGTGCTGGAAGCTCTGGCTCTAGAAGGTCTAGCGCTGGTAGCTCTGGCTATGGAGGAGGATCCACTGTCTCGGTCACTACCACTGACACGGTCAGAGAAGTCTCAGGTGCGGAACTGACAGGCAGAGTCTAACTCTCAGAGACCGGTAGCTCGGACGACGCTATTGAAGAGGGAAGTGTCTCTGTGGTACCAGTAGTGGGAGCCGTAGCTGGAGCTGAGGTCACCGACAAGTGAAAATGTGGCGGGGTAGGCAGGCCGGTGAGCTCGCGGAACGAAGCCTCCAGACTCCGAGGGGTCACTAGAATTGACTCCGTCTGAGTAGGAGTGAAGCCCGAGCGAATCAGCGTGAACCCTGGCTGCTGCCCTGGTGCAGGTGAAGTAAACCACTGAGGGTACCGCGGAAAAGGCGAGACCGTCGATAGAGGAACTGACGTGTAGTACGAGGTCAACGGTCCGGGCTGGTGCAGCTGAAACTGAGGTGGCTGGGGTAACTGTGGAAGAGCCCCCATCCTCTCCATGAAACCAAGCGTCTGAGTCTGGAGCTGGATCATCTGCTACTGGAGAGCGTCCTGGCGCTCCTGAGCCTGTGCTGCGGCCACTGCTTGGGCCTCTGCTAGTTGGGCCTGCTCCTGAGCCTGTCGTCGCTGCTCTGCAGCCTGACGCTGAACCTCCTCAGAAAAGGCGTGACTGCTGCTCCTCCATCCGAGAAAGTATGGCTAGTAGTGCTCGATTGGAGCCGACCATATGTGACGAGGAAGCCTCGGAGTCATGAGCGGCCGGTGGACGCATCCTCGGAAGAGGAGCGTAGTCGTCGTCAGAGCTGTCAGTCAGAACCTCAACGTCGGGGTCCTCACCCTCTGCCACAAGCCCAGCGAGCTCTTCCTCTGCCAGCTGATGAACAGCCTCGTCCTGCTGTGCCTCTATCTCTGTGACAACTGGCCGCTGACGCTGACCCCGGGGACGAGTGTCTGGACGAGCCCCGGCAATCTGGCGAGTGTCATACACGGGGAACTCTTTCGAAGACTGAGTGAGCTCTGTAAGCAGTGCCAGAATCATCCTCCTCAAAATAAAACAGATCAAGTGAGCATAGGGAAGCTGTCGGTGACCCTTGAAGCCCTCTGCAAGTGTGTCCTCCATCTCAGAAATAATCACGTCCCAAATATCGAACTCAAGCTGGGAGACCAAGTGGTGAACTAGCCAGATCTGAATACGGGTCAACCCCTCTCTGTAGCCTGTCCGGGGCAGAAGAGTACGCCTCATGACCTCGTTCCCGAGACGGGCCGTCGGTGTCAAGTCACGAGGACGCCGGCTGGACCCCTCTTCGAACGGCTCCCGGAAGCAGACACAAACCAAGTCGGCTGGTGGAATCTCACCTGCGTGTGGACGCCGAGGTGGCTCTGTCTCTCCATAGCACAAAGTGTGAATCTTGGTCGCATAGGCTATCGGACCAAGGTACTCGCGAGCACGGGAACTGTAGAGCCTGTAGGACCTCCCCCTGAAGGCAAAGTGAAGAAACCGGTGATCCGAGGAGATCCACAGGGACGCGTAGAACTGTCGTACCCAATCCTCAATGTACTGACCACTCCGCCCAAGAAGATCTGCTAATCCAGGCAGATATGATAGCATAGGACGGATGACCTCTCCAGCAACTGCAACTATAGTCTCCAGCGGGCAGACTCTATGGGGTCGAATGTGAGCGCCGCTGTTGACATAAGCTGTGTAGAAGTCCTCCTACAGTACGGTGTAGAAACCCTCGGAGGCCTGAGGGTGCCTGGCAGCTGGAAACCACTCCTCGTAAGGAATCAGACGCAGGGCCTGCACCTAACGTGCTATCGCAGTCCGCAGGTCCAAGTGCTCCACAGGTGGGGGTCCCTGTGGCATCAGAGGGGGTCGACCACCCCGCCTCTGCCCCTCAGGTCTAGGAGACACCTGAGTGCGAGTACGGGTGGACCGACGGACTGGCTGCTGAGCTGGCTGCTCCTCCTTTGGCTGACCCTCTGCCTGGGTCTCTGTCACTGTGCTGGGCTCTAGAGCGGAACCACCAGCTGAGGCTGCTGCGAGAACTGAGGCGGCCTCTGACGGAAACTGGAAGTCAGGAGGAAGGACCTCGACTGGGTCATCGAGAGAGTACGCGTGACCGTGAACCCGGACAACTCCTCCCTCAATCTGAAGGAAAGCCTGCACCTGCTGCTCTGTGAGAAGGTCACGAAACCGCTGACCACTCTGCTGTCCACCGGACTGACTGCCCTGAGCTAAAGACTGGTCTCGAATATGAAGACCGCCAGTCGAACCACCCTGCTCTGCTTTCTCGGCTGCCCGTGCGACTGTGAGTGCCATCTCTAAATCCCGATCAAGTCTCTTGCGCTTCTTGGAGATGAGCTTCTGCGGCCTCTTCCCCTTGCCACCAGAAGGAGGGCGAGGGGGAGGAGGATCTGCCCCGGGACCGCCGCCGACGTTCTTGCAGTGAGCCATCGCTACAAGATGAGAACTACTGAGATGAACTGCCACGGACAAGACCCACTGCCACTGAGAACCACTGTCACTGACAAGACCAACTACCACGGACAGAAGAGAAACTGGACTGATCCTCAGAGGCTTGGCCTCGTTCCGTATCCGCAAGCTTGGCCCTGGATTAAGCTGACACTGTGACTCTGCTCACTGACACGGTCCCGACTCGCTGCAAGAGATAGATAGGGATATATAAGCATATAATCTAGAGATAAGAAGACCCTATCGGAAGCAAAGCAAAGGAGACGAGACGAGAGGCATGGCGTAGCTACCTTACGAGACGCGACGAACCGTCCAAGCACAGGGAAGAGACTGACACTGTCGAGCACCCACGAGTCGAACCGAGGAGACTGCAAAAAGGAATGGAGCGAGATGGGGTCAGAAACTTGAGGAATGGCCTATGGGACATTTGATCAAGCACCTGGAGGGCTGGAAGTAGGGAGGTGGATGGTGGTGCTCACTGGGGCGGTCGGTAGGCCGAGAAAAAGGCGCTGGAGAGTAGAGAATGCCCGGGGAGGAGCTCCGGCGATTGGAGGAAGCTCGGTGGCGCGGGCGTGGCGTGCGGCTGCGCTGGTGCGGCGAGGAGACGACACAGGCACATGGAAGAGGGAGAAAGCTGAGGCGCGGGCGCGCGGAGGGAAAGAGCGGCGGTACGGGCGCGGCGGTGCAGTGGTCGGGGTGGCACGGGCGCGGCGCGGCGGCGCGAGGGACGGTGGGGAAGAGCGGCGGTGCGGCGGTTAGTGTTAGAGGGGGCACGGCGGCGATGGGCGCGGGCGTGGACTGGAGGGGAGGTGAGAAAATGAGTGGGTCCCACGTGTCAGTTGGAAAGACTTATTGCTCCCCTTAAGTTATGACCGGGCGCACGAGGCCCCAGCATCCGGTCATGAACAGAGAGCTCAAGAAATGCGTAACACGCGATCGGACGCGTCCTGTCGCACACGACCGGGCGCACTCCAGCGTCCGATCAAGAAGCAGCCAACGACCGGACGCACACGCGTTCTCCTGACCGGACTCGCCGAAGACACTGTTCATCCAGCGCGTCCAAGCACTGACCAGACACATGCCAGCGTCCGATCACAGCGTCCGGTCACACAAAAAACCCTGTTTTGACACGATTTTTCGCGCCGACTTCTCCCAACCGAGTTCCAACTCAAATAAGACGCAAATAAACACCAGTTGGAACTTAGAGGAGTTACTTCTCTCAAACCCTCAAATTTTTCAAGTATATTGCCAAAGGCTAAGTTAGTTTTCTAGATAAAATAGGCAATAAAACCTCGAGGAGACAACATGTGGCCACCAAAACTAGGGGTCTCAACCATTAGGAGCCTAGTCACAAAAAAAACCATTAGGAGCCTCAAATGCTCCCCCTAGCGGTGGACGAACACAACGGTTGCTCAAAACGTAACCAAAAAGAAATGACAAAGCAACACACATGCATATGCAATGCAATGCAGAATTTGAATCTAGGTTGCTTGTCAAGTTTGCTCATGGGAAAGCTTCTTCACACGCTTTTTAGGGCGGTTATCTTAACCACGTCTGACAAGCCTATGTGCATAACATAATTTAAACATGGCATATTATAAAATGCAATGCGAAGACAACCCCCTTTCACCTTTTGACAAAGTTACTTAGATCAAGCACATTAAGCTCACTTCGCAATCTACAAAGAGTGTTTTCATCTAGGGGTTTTGTGAAGATATCTGCCAATTGATCTTCGGTTCCAACTCCCTCTAAGGATATGTCTTTCTTTGAAACATGGTCTCTACGAAAGTGATGGCGAATATCTATGTGCTTTGTGCGAGAGTGTTGAACCGGGTTGTTAGCAAGCTTAACCGCGCTCTCATTGTCACACAACAAAGGTACCCTTTCTAGAACTACACCATAGTCTAAACGGGTTTGTTTCATGTAAAGGATTTGTGCACAACAAGCACCCGCAGCTATGTATTCTGCCTTGGCGGTAGACTAGGCCACACTATTTTGCTTCTTTGAACTCCATGAAACTAGTGATCTCCCAAGCAAATGGCACCCTCCGTATGTGCTTTTTCTATCTACTTTGCTACCCGTGTAATCCGAATCGGAATACCCAACGAGTTGGAAGTTAGCTCCTTTGGGATACCAAAGGCCAATGCTTGGGGTGTGCTTTAGGTACCTATGGATTCTCTTCACCGCTATAAGATGTGATTCCCTAGGATCGACTTGAAAGCGAGCACACATGCACACACTAAACATGATGTCGGGCCTAGATGCGGTCAAGTATAACAAGCTACCAATCATAGAACGGTATAGAGTTTGATCAACCGGGTTACCTCCCACATCTAGGTCGAGATGTCCGTTTGTTGGCATTGGAGTTTTGATAGGCTTGCAATCATCCATGTGGAAGCGCTTGAGGAGGTCTTTTGTATACTTCTCTTGAGATATGAAAGTCCCCTCCTTCAATTGCTTGACTTGGAAGCCTAGGAAGAATGTGAGCTCTCCAATCATGGACATTTCGAACTCCTTCGACATCAAGTCACCAAATTCCTTGCAATAGGCTTCATTTGTTGACCCGAAGATGATATCATCAATGTAGACTTGACAAATGAAGATCTCTCCATCAAGCTTCTTGGTGAATAGTGTGGTGTCGACCTTCCCAATGGTGAAGCCCTTCTCAATGAGGAAGTCCCGGAGACGCTCGTACCATGCTCTTGGGGCTTGCTTGAGCCCATATAGCACCTTGGACAACCTATAAACATGATTAGGATATCTAGGGTCTTCAAACCCGGGAGGTTGATCAACATAGACTAGTTCATTTATGAAGCCATTTAAAAATGCACTTTTCACATCCATTTGATATAATTTAATGTCATGATGTGATGCATATGCAAGGAGGATACGAATGGCTTCGAGTCTTGCAACAGGTGCAAAGGTCTCTTCAAAATCCAAACCTTCAACTTGAGAGAACCCCTTTGCCACTAGCCTTGCCTTGTTTCTAACAACCTTGCCTTGATCATCTTGCTTGTTCCTAAACACCCATTTTGTTCCAATGACTCTTGCGCCTTTGGGTCGCTCTTCAAGTGTCCAAACTTGGTTGCGGGTGAAGTTGTTTAATTCTTCATGCATGACATTCACCCAATCCGGATCACCTAGAGCTTCATCTACAATGGAAGGCTCAACAAGAGACACAAAGGAGTGATGTTCAATAAATAAAACAAGTTTTTGAGATCGAGTCATTACACCCCTTGTTGGACTCCCTATGATGAGATCTTGAGGATGAGCTTGTAGTAGAGGAGTAGTCCTTCGATCAACCACTTGAGGGGCCGCTTGAGGAGCATCAACATCTTGAGCTTGTACCACCATTTGATCATGGGAGACATGAGTATCTTCAAATGGATCCCTCCCATCTTTGTCATCATCATGTGGTACATTGGATGATGATGGCTTGTCAAGGACTTGCACATCATCATCATCATCTTTAGGCTTGATGGCTCCAACCGGCATGTTCTTCATTGCTTCCCTCAATGGTTCATCACCTACATCATCAAGATTTCTATGCTCTCCTTGAGAGCCATTAGATTCATCGAATTCCACATCATATGTTTCTTCTACCATCCCGGTGGCATGTTGAATACTCGATATGCTTTGGACTTCAATGAGTAACCAACAAGAAAACCAATATCACATCGGCGTTGGAACTTCCCTAGGTGTTGGCACTTCTTGTAGATGTAGCATTTGCACCCAAACACTCTAAAGAAAGATATATTCGGCTTCTTGTTGTTGAGTAGCTCATAGGGGGTCTTGCCAAGGAGACGAAGGGGGAACAATCGGTTTGATGCATAGCAAGTGGTGTTGATTGCTTCCGCCCAAAATCTTTTCGGTGTAGTGTACTCATCTAACATTGTCCTTGCTAGGGTGATTAGTGTCCGGTTCTTTCTCTCAACTACCCCATTTTGTTGTGGTGTATAGGTTGCAGAGACTTCATGCTTGATCCCAACTTCATCACAAAATTCTTCAATGTGGGTGTTGTCGAACTCTCTTCCATTGTCACTTCTTATCTTCTTGATTTTCAAGTCAAACTCATTTTGGGCTCTCTTGGCAAACTTCTTGAATGAAGGGGTTGCTTCGGATTTGTCATGAAGAAAGAATACCCAAGTGTATCTCGAATAATCATCAACAATCACTAAGAAATAGAGATTTCCACCCAAGCTAGCATATGTTGTTGGCCCAAATAGATCCATGTGAAGTAGCTCTAACTCTCTTGATGTTGACACAAAGGCTTTGGTTGGATGAGTATTTGCAACTTGTTTGCCGGCTTGACATACACTACACAATTTGTCCTTCTCAAATTTGACATCCTTCAAGCCTCTAACCAAATCCTTCTTCAATAGCTTGTTGAGAGTATTCATTCCCACATGAGCCAATCTTCTATGCCGTAGCCAACCAAGTGATTGCTTAGTGAACAAACATGTCTTCAAGTTGGCATCTTCGGAGGTGAAATCCACTAGATAGAGATTGTTGTATCTAAAGACTTTGAATATCACTTGTGTATCATCTTTCTTGGTCACAACCACTTCTTTGTCGGTGAACAAACATTGACAGCCAAGATCACATAGTTGCCTAACGGATAGCAAGTTGAAGCTCAATGATGCAACTAGAAGCACATTGGAGATGGTATGATCATTTGATATTGCCACTTTGCCCAAACCCTTGACATTGCCCTTTGAGTTGTCACCAAATGTAATCTTTTCTTGGTCATTGACATTCTCTTCTAGTGAGGTGAACATCCGGGGATCACCGGTCATATGTTGTGTGCAACCACTATCAATCACCCAATGAGATCCACCGGTCTTGTAGTTCACCTACACACACAAGAAATCAAGCTTGAGCTTTTGGGACCCAAACTTGTTGAGGTCCCTTAACCTTCTCAACTAGTGACTTTGCAACCCAAATTTGCTTTGGCCTATTCTTGTTAGGAGGCCCCATGAACATAACTTTTATCTTGCCACTAGAGTCTTGTCTAAGCATGTAGTGAGCATTGAAAGCAAAAGGTCTAGCATGCTTGGGCAAGGGTATTGGTTTTGGCTCTTCACAATGATGAGCAAAGTGTCCTTCCTTTCCACACTCATAACATCTCCCAATCTTCTTCTTCTTTGGCTTTGTGATGCTCTTGTGTTGCTTCATCTTCTCTTCAAGGAAGCCAATGCCATTTCTATTGGTCTTCATTATGGTGTTCATGAGAAGCTCACTTTGAAGACATTGACCCTTGGTGAAGTTCCTCAATCTGGTGGTGAGGTGCTCTTTCTCCTTCTTGAGCTTGTCATTCTCTTGTTGGAGTTCCAATTGGGGTGGTGTCAACTTGTAATCCCTCTCCATCTTCAATCTCTTGTTCTCTTCTTTTAGCATGTCTAGCTCAAGTGACATGCTATAGTCATCATCATGAGTCTCAATAGTGACTTGCTTTGTGGTTGCAAGCTTCTCTATATCACTCTTGAGCTTGGCATTCTAATTCTTGATCTTGACATAGTCATCATAGTGATCGGCCTCAACCACTTTCTTGCCCTTGCCACTAGCTCTTTGCTCACCATGCTCATCAACCAAGTCCTCACAAGATGTTGCTATGTCACACTTAACAACAAGGTTAGGGGCATCATGTGTCTCATGTGAAAGTATATCATAAGCAACGGTGAGAGTATCATAGTCAACTTTCACTTGAGTGTATTGTTCTTTTAGCAAAGCATAACTAGTGGTAAGGTCACTATGCATCTTATCAAGTTTTTCATTTTTAGCTTTGAGCTCCTTGTTAGGGGACTTGAGCTCCTTGATAGATGATGACATAGTAGCAAGTTCATTTTTTAGCTCATCACTAGCATGTATAGCATGATCATACTTCTCAACAAGAGATTCATTTTCATCAACAAGCTTTTCATTTTTAGCTCTAGTCTTTCTTATGATTTTTGAGTAGTTGTTTAGCAATTTAACAAGCTCATCATAAGAGGGTGCCTCGAATTCACCATCACTATCACTATCACTAGAGTCATCATCGCTTTGTACCTTTCGATCACCTTTATCCATGAGGCATAGGTGTGTAGATGATGATGGTGACGGTGGTGGTGGTGGTGTATAAGAGCCAATGACTAGAGCGGCCACCTTCTCCTTCTCATCATCACTATTTTCATTTGATGAGCCACCGGAGGAGTCAATGTCGGTGAGCCAATCACCAACAGTGTAAGCTTTGCCACCTTTCTTGTGGTATTGCTTCTTCTTCTTGCCATCCTTCTTGTAGGGCTTCTCACTTCTCTTCTCATCTTCGCTTGATGAGTCATATTTCTTGCCCTTGTTCTTGTTCTTGTAGTTGTCTTTCTTGGGCTTGGTGCATTGGTGAGCAAGATGGCCAAGTTCACCGCAATTGTAGCAATCCATTTCAGAGATTGGCCTTCTCTTGCTACTTGTGAAGAACTTCTTCTTTCTTGAGTCAAAGTTGACTCCATTCTTGTGAAGCTTCTTCAACATCTTGGTGGTCTTCCTCACCATGAGAGCGATGTTGGAATCATCCTCTTCATCACTTGAGCTCTCATGATGCACCTCAATAGCCTTGGACTTGCCCTTCTTGTCATGGCTAGCTTTGAAGGCCAAGTCCTTCTTCTTGTCGGTGGAAGAGCCACCACTTGGTGTGATGTGCATGTACATCTCATGCGCATTGATCTTTCCCAAGATTTGGGTTGGTGTAGCGGTGGAAAGATTGCCTTGATGTAGCACCGTCACAATGTGTCCATATTTGTCAATTGGGAGGACACAAAGAATCTTCCTCACAACATCGGATGGTTGCATTTGTGTGAGGCCAAGTCCATTGACTTCTTCTACAAGAACATTCAAGCATGAGTACATTTCATTTGCATTTTCATTTGTATGCATATCAAAGGAATGAAGCTTTTGCATAACTAAATGATAGCTCTCCTCATGCTCACTCTTGGTTCCCTCATGGAGAGCACAAATGTTATCCCATAGATCATGGGCATTCTTGTGGTTTCGGACGCGGTTAAACACATCCTTGCAAATGCCTCTAAAAAGAATGTTTTTTGCTTTTGCATTCCACTTCTCATTCTCTTCCTCATGTGGCGTGAGGCTAGTGCCCTCCTTGGGTTTGGGGAACCCGGTTATGGCGGCTTCGCGGTATCTCACATCAACCGCTTCTAGGTACGACTCCATACAGATTTTCCAATATGGAAAGTCGTCTCCCTCGAACATGGGAGGTGGTCCATCACCTCCGGACATCTTAACTCTATGCGGTTAAGCCTAAATCGAGAGCACGAGGCTCTGATACCAATTGAAAGGATCAAGATGCCCAAGAGGGGGGTGAATTGGGCTTTTCTAAAACTTTAGCAAGAATTAAAACCTATTAAGCCCAATTAACCCCCTTGTGCCTAGAAGTGTATTTCTCTTTATTCTACCGTACAAAAGACCAAGTCTATGCCACTTCTACTCTAGCAAAGCAATTCAATAGTGAATGAACAACAAGTATAACGCGGAATTGAATTGCTTGAAAGTAAATGCGTAAGTAAGGGAGTAGAGATGACAAGACGATCTTTTTGCCGAGGTATCGAGGTGTCGGCACACCCCCTAGTCCTCGTTGGAGCACCCGCGCAAGGGTATCGCTCCCCCTTGATCCGCGCAAGGATCAAGTGCTCACTATGAGCTGATTCTTTGCCACTCCGGCCCGGTGAATCGCTCGCTACCGGTCACAACTTGTCTTGGGTCATCCACAATGCCTCCGGATGATCACCAAGCTCTCCGATCGCCACCAAGCCGTCTAGGTGATGCCAATCACCAAGAGTAACAAGCAAGAACTCTCACTTGACCAACGCAAGGCTAATGAGATGGGTGGATGCACACTTGCTACTCTCTATTCACTAATGAGGTGTTTGATCACTCAATTATCAAATCTCTCAACCTCACTAGGCCTCTTGCACTCACTTGCAATCACAATGTGTTTGGCAACCTTTCAAATGAGCAAGAGTAACAACATAAATGAGGGGGAGGCATATTTATACCCCCAACTCAAAACATGCAAGAAGGGGTAAGTCCAGCCAGTTACACACTGACCATACGCACCTGTCGGGATGACCGGATGCGTCTGATTAGTGTCTAACGGCTACGTGACGTTAGGCCTGACACCTGTACGAAGAGCTGATCGGACGCACCCATGCGTCCGATCGCCTCTGATCGGACGCGTCCGATCGCGGAAAACCCTCTTTGGAACCTCTCTGGACGCGACCGGACTCACCCACCTGGTGCGTCTGATCGATTGCTGAGGAGCATCCGATCACAACCAGACCAAACCCTCAACCAGCAACACTGACCGGACGCATACCCTAGCGTCCGGTCACATGAGCTCCAGCGTCCGGTCTCAGTTAGAAGTCCAAAACGACTTTGGTTTGCGACGCTCCCTTCACGAACTTTCTTCCTTATGATCTTAGGGACCTTTCTAAGCTACCTAGGGCTTTGGTTAACAAGTGTGCACCACACCTAACTCAAAAGTCTTACCTAGGTCAAGCTACCCATTCAAACCCCCCTTAATAGTATGGCCAAAGAGAAAACAAAGACCTATGCTACTCTAAGTGTGCTTCAACACCAAATGACACTTAGAACTAGCCTATCACTGTCTTCGTCGTCCATCCTTTGAAAACCGAACGAACTCCATCAATAAGGGGACATGAATACCATAGTGCCCTCACGATCATCATTACCATGACCTAACTCAACTGTTTCTGCAAAACACACGTTAGTCATAGTAATTTACCGTTGTCATCCAATCACCGAAACCCACTGGGGGCCTAGATGCTCACAGAGGGGTTAGGTCAAAAGATGAATAAGGCACAAGAAACAGTGCATTAATTAAAGGAAACAAAAGGGGCTAGATCGCAGAAGGGTGTTGGCCGGCTTTTACCTTGCCGACGTGGATGCTGACCGTCACATGGCGCCTGCGGATTGGGTGGACGGGGGTGCTGACTGGGCAGTGCAACTGACTGGGTTGACTGGGTCAAAGATTGATCTGGGCCATCCACTCTAGATCGGATGGTGCTGGGGAGCACCTCCCCCTTGCGACTTGGGCACCAGGGTGAGTCGAGCGCCCGACGGCGGCGGTCTCGCCGGAGGTTGCCGGGATAGCGCTCCGACGCCCGTGGTACTCCGGCGAGCGGCGGAGAAGGTGTAGGGGCCTCGGCTCGCTCACAGATGGTGGAGTTGATGACCAGGAGGGGGTGGTGGGAGCGGGCAGCGAGCACAAAGTGTCGGGTGCGAGGAAATTCCGGCGAGCTCCGGGAGATGGGGTCTCCAGCGTGGATTGGCGATGGAAGGGGAAGCGGGTAATGCGGCAGAGCCTTGCGGTGCCGATGAAGCAGGCGGAGGGGCGAGTGGAAGCCCGTGCAGGGAGATCGGGGAGCTCGGGCTAGTGCCATTAATGGCGGCTGCGGCGGCGCTTGAGGGATCTGCGGCGAGGAAACGGCTCAGATCGGCAAAGGTAAACAACAGGGAGGACTCGCCGTGCTCCTGCGGTGCCAAGAAGCCAAGCGGTCGTGCTCCTGCGGTGCTAAGAAGCCAAGCGGGGATGCCGGAGATGGCCCTGGTGGGGAGATCAGGCGAGCTCGGGCCGAGCATGTTCATGGCAGCGGTGTGCGTGAGGGAGGCCTCTGGGCTGGCTAAAACGGGTCGAGGGCGAAGGAGGGGGTGGCTCCATCGAGCGCCAGGGCGGTCGATGTAGGAATCGGGCGGCGATGCGGGTAGGGCGGAGGTGAGGGAGGGAGCTGACATGTGGGGCCTACCTGTCAGCAAAGCCGAGAGAGAAGAGCAGTGTTGTCGTCGCGGGCCGCGCGCACGAGAGGGGGAGCGGTCGGACTTGGCCCAGGCCGGGGAAGAGGGGAGGGGAGAGGAGTGGCCCGCGGGGAGTTGGGCCGGTGGGAAGTGTCGGGCCGCGCGGGGAGGTAGAAATGGGCCGCAGCGCGAGTGGGGGGAAGGCGGGGCGCTGGGCCGGATCACGGGCCGGAATGAGAGAGGGAGAGGAAAGAGGCCCGAGCAGGGTTTTCTTTTCCTTTTTCTTTTCTTTTTCAATAGCTTTTCAAATCTTTTGCAAACCATTTGAAAACCAATTTGAAATCAGTTTTAAAATCAAACAACTTTTTAAAACTTTTAGAAATATTTTACCTAGGTTTTGAAAATAAAATTTTGAGTTTCATTTTGTAAAATTTTCATAAATATTTTATTATTACTTTCTAAATAGAATAAATTCGGTTCGCCCTAATCGGGTTTAATAAATTCTTTTTTTTACCCAATAAAAATTATGCAATGACATGAATGCAACAAACATTTGGCTAGAATTTTTCTTCATCTAAGATTTTGGTCATTTCTTTATTAAATTTTATTTAATTTTAATTAATTAAACACCCGGGGTGTTACATAGCCCAAGGGCTAACTAGCCGTTATGCCCCTTCACTGGGCATTCTGCGCTACGATCGGTAGTACCGACCCCCCTGGGCTGGTAGTACCGACTACGTCACTTATAGCCGTTACACACGACGTTGACCGAAGGAACAATCGACCCCTAGTCGGTACCACCGACGGTCGGTAGTACCGGCCCTATGGCGGTATTACCGACATGCCAATCTGGGACTACACAGAGAGCTCCTAGAACTCCAGACCTCGGTGTCATCAACGGTCAGTAGTACCAGCCCTCATGGCGGTACTACCGGCAGGTCAACCTAGGGACTACACAGAGAGCCCCAAACTTCTCAAGACCTCGGAACTACCAACGGTCGGTAGTACCGACCCTTATGACGGTACTACCGGCAGGCCAAACTTAGCTCAACACAGAGAGCCTGCAAAACCCCTCAGGACCACGGTACCACCGACGCTCTGGTCGGTACTACCGACCCTATGGCGGTACTACCGCCAGGCCACTTCAGACTCAACACAGAGAGCATTGCACGCAGCACCTTTGGGCGGTACTACCGACCCCCTGATCGGTACTACCGATCCACACTCAGAAAACTTCCTTTTCTTCTCTGTGTTGATCCAAAACAACTCCAACACCTTCTCCTTTGCAAATGTGCCAACACCACCAAGTGTACATCATCATGTGCATGTGTGTTAGCATTTTCGCAATCATTTTCAAAGGATTTTCTATTTCACTCATCACGCCACTCGATCCTAGTAACAACACAATGTTAGATCGCTCAAGTGGCACTGGATGACTGATATGCAAACAAGTTTGCTCCTCTTAATAATACGGCCATCTATCCTAAACCCGGTCATAATCTTCTCTACACACCTATGACCGGTGAAATGAAATGCCCTACAAATATACCTTTGCCTTGCGCATTCCATTCCATCTCCTTCGGTGTGTTGATGCAACACATGCACCAACCTCTCATCAAATGATTATGATCCACTTCATATCATCACATGGCCTCCATGGTCCATCGATCTTGACCTCACTTGCTCTAGACCATTGATTCGGTCCTTCGGCGCCAAGTATTGCTTAAGCCTCCCGACACTCGGTACCAACGGCTTGAAAGCCTCCAACTTACCCTTCACCTTCGCAACCGGTCCATCAAGCCAAGTCTTGCCTTGATCTTCACCATCTTAGCCACATGACTCCATGTCATGTTTCATGTGCATTAAGCTCCTCCATGATCATCACATGTGTGAGCTTCACTGAAGGACCGAGAATGCAATAGCAAGGCGACCAAAGGGGGGTGAATGGGAGCTCAAAAATTTCTCTCGAAACTTTGGCCTTTTGTCCCCAAAATCAACCCCCGAAAGCTTCGATCGAAACCGTCATGCCCACGACCCTTGAAAGAGGGTGGATGATCCCTAGGATCACAGCGAGGCACCACAAAGCGATAGCAAACCAAATGCCAAAAGTACCGGCACAAGATCGACCCTCAAAAACCAAGTCCCTAACGTAGATAGACGGCTACGTCGAGAGATCCCCAAATACCTATGGTAACAAGTAGCAAAGATGCCTAGAGAGGTTCCTTGATCAACTCTAGGGCCAAACGAGAAGTCCGAAGACCAAGCCGAAAAGCCGGGAGACCAAATGCACTGAAAAGCACAAGTCTGTGAGTTCCCGGACCGTCCGCGGGTACAGTCCCGGACTGTCCGGGCTTACTGCGGACTGTCCACCACAGAAGCTCGGACTGTCCGCCGGCCAAATGGACAAAACAGCAAGGTTGCCGAACGTCCCTGGTCGACTCCTGGACTGTCCGCGAAATTCAACGGCGGACTGTCCACCGGTCAAAAATCGCCAAGGCAGCCGAGGAACGCAGCCACTGATCTAACTCACCCCCGATGCCCGGACTGTCCGCGGTACCAGGCGCGGACTGTCCGCGACCTTGCAGAGAGGGCGATTTTGGTCGCCCTTCTCCCAAAACTTCTCCAAATCGATTCAAACCAAAATCCCTTGATCCCAAACTTGGAGAGGATGTTCACGAGGTAGTTAGGAGACTATCCCCAAGAAATCATCTGCTCAAATCGATTCAATCACCGGGAAATCGAAAGGGAGGAGTATGAACGAAAAAAGCACCACGAAAACGAAATCAACCCGATCTACTTGTTCGTGAAAAGTTAGATGAATTCCTTCGGTGGAAATGATCTCCTCACTATAAAGAACAAGTTGATTCAAACGGATTTCGCAAAGACGCAGTAGAGAGGGAGATCGAGTGATGGGAAAATCGCGGAGAAACGAAGAACACGAACAAAACGCGAATCAAATCATCGATCTGCAACCATGTGGCTACCACACGCTACAACAGTGAGATTACGGTCTCACTTCCTCAAAATCTCCAGTACACAGAGGTATGGTTCTCTGCGGATCTCAGCTAGCTACAGCAGGGGATTGGGAGAGCAGGAAACCCTAGAAGCAAAGAGCAAATGACTGAGATAGATAGGGAGGAGGGTGGCTCCCTCTACATATCCTAATTCTAATTCCTACTCTACCCCTCTCTACTTACAGAGCGAGCTAGCTAAACCCAAGGGTTATTCTGGACCAACTCGATGGTAGGTGGATCCGACGGCCACGCCCGCACAACTGGTAGCGTTGCCTCGACGCAACCTCACCGATTGCCGCCACGTGCCGCCACCGCTCCGCTCGTCCTTTTCCCGGACTTCGCCCCCGGTTTTGAGGCCCAAACCGGGAAACCAGCCTTTACGACCAACCCTCGGTTTTGAGGCCCAAACCGGGAAACCAGCCAACCATCGCCTGAGTTTTGTGGCCCAAACTCAGAAACCCGCAACACCCAGGTTTTGAGGCCCAAACCTGGAAACCGTCCTCAGCCCGAGTTTTGTGGCCCAAACTCGGCAAACCCGAAGCACCCAGGTTTTGTGGCCCAAACCTGGAAACCGTCCACCGGATGGTTTTTCTCTGGCTCTACCACCAAACCGAAGCTGTAGAGGGGATGCACCGCCCATGCACCCCGTCCACCGACACGTGTCCCCAGGTCCTCGACCCGAGCAACACCGTGTCTGCAAGTCTTCGCTCATCGCTGTCCCAGGCTGCCAGCCACCACAGCTGATCCTCGGGCCACCGGTCCCTCAGTCCAAGCCTCACGTCCGCCCTTCGCCACTCTCGGTCCATCAGCACAGCACGTCTCTACTTGACCTTCACCTTGCCTCTGATCACTGTATCCGTGCTCGACACCTGCACAACACAAGTCAAATAACCTGCGATCAAACCCGTTGACAATCACTCATCACTCGAGACTCGGCATACACCCATGTATCCGCAATCTCCCCCTTGATGAGTGCATTGTCAACTATACACACAAATCATAATGAAATAGAAGGAAAGAGAAGGGAGAGGAGAGAACTCAACCAAATGACCCAAAATCATAGCAAAGCCGAAGAAGGTCAAGTGGAAAGAGCAAGACAACTTGGTCCCCAAAGACATGGGCAACGGCTCGACGCAACCAAGCAAAGCAAAGCTAGCACTCAAGAAGAGGTAGAATAGGCTCAACACCGCTAGCAAATACTAATTAAAAAATCAAAGCAAAATGCTAGTCCCTCAAGACAGAGGCACAAAGGCTCAACACAACTAGCAAAACGCTCCGAACCAATTGGAAACTTCAAAAATTCATCACGAGCAAACTCCCCCTTGCATGGTGCACACAACCGATTCTTCTCCCCCTTAGTTGAACATGGGAGGCATGATTTGTCCAAATTCTCCCCCTTAGTTGAAAATGCACCATCAAGTGAAAAATGCATCAACAAGCAATCAAGCAAGGTCTCCCCCTGGGAAAATGCACCATCAAATGTGCCAACAAGAGAAGTTCTCCCCCTTCCAAAATGCATATGAGTCACAATGCACGTTAGCAGCTTCAGGAATATAGTCAAGAGAATGCAAAGATGCTCTACACAGTATAACTCCAATGACACAACTGAAGCACACATGCTAGCAAAGGCTCAAACTGATCACCAAATATGAAATATGAACATATGAGCAAAGTGAGCAATTTTAGCCAAAAGGGTTCACCAGCAAAATAGCACTAGACAAGTATAGATAGGAAGTCAAACAAGTGCTAAACATGTATACAAGGTGAACTACCCCTAGCAAAGTTCAATCATCATGCTATAGAATGAAACATAGACTTGTGTATCCAGATTTTATCGGAGTTGCAGCGGTTGAGTTACACAAGTTCAAATTTCAGCATGTGATTGCGAGAGGTTGAAAGCTTGTCTTGCCTAACTTTTCAACTGTGCGAAGCCTATGCAGAAGCAATCAGAAGCTTAAAGCAACAGTTTCGGTCATACACTACACAACTCAAGTTTAACTCAAAGTGCAATGAGAAACAGTCTCGAAACTGTGATGTGTTGACAAGCAGTCCCATCTCGATCTTTTCAATTCACTTAAAACTTGGTTCAGATTTTAAACAGAATATGAACATACCAAGCAAGTGAGTGACTCAGAACTAGAGACATAGCAATCTAGCATATATGAAAAGCACGAGTGAATTCAACACATCCTACACATGCTAGTTGCATATCTCAATGGTGAACATTTTCAAGTTTTATGTTTGTTAAGCAGGTTCACCATTCAAAAATAGCTCAGCTCACAACATGTATTAGTGATCAGAAAGAGCATAAGCTACAAACATCAACATATAACATCGAAGCATACTGAACAAAGCATAATTACATTCTAAAGATTATATACATGAAGCTCAGAATGTAAAAGCGTATGCAAAAAGATGCAAGAAGAAACCAATTGAAAAGCAAAAGGTCAGTTTAAGATACAAGAATCAAAATGTTTCCCCCATCTAAAAGGGGAAACACACACCAAGCTCACCTCTCAACCGATTAAAAGTCGATTAGTCCAAAGGCTTGGTGAAAATATCAGCCAACTGATGATGAGTATCGACATGGCGAAGGTCAATATCACTCTTCTCATAGTGGTCTCGCAGAAAATGAAAGCGCACATCAATGTGTTTGGTCTTCGAGTGAAGCACATGGTTCTTAGCAACGCTAATAGCACTCGTGCTGTCACAAAGCAAGGGAACACGAGAAAAGCTCAGACCAAAATCACGCAAAGTGGCCATCATCCAGAGCAACTGGGAACAGCAGCTTGCCACAGAAACATACTCAACCTCCGTGGTAGACTGGGTGACACTAGACTGCTTGCGAGAAGACCACGATACAAGAGAAGAACCAATAAACTGGCAAGTCCCAGAAGTGGACTTGCGATCAATATGGCAACCAGCAAAATTGGCATTGGAATAACCGCAAAGGGAGAGGGTGGAGGACGCAGAATACCAAATCCCAAATTCTGGAGTGAAGGATAAGTACCTCATTATGCGCTTGACTGCCTGACGGCGAGAAGTGCGCGGCGATGACTGAAATTGCGCGCACAGACACACCGCGAACTGGATGTCCGGGCGTGTCGCCGTCAGGTACAGCAGCGACCCGATCATACTCTGGTACTCCTTCTGGTCCACAGCTTCTCCATCCGCATCCGCATCCAGGGCCGCCGTGGTCGGCATGGGTGTTGGAAGAGGCTTGGCCTCACCCATGTTGAACTTCTTCAGGATGTCTTTGGTGTACTTGCCCTGGTGCACAAACGTCCCCTCTCGGGATTGCTTGATTTGCAACCCGAGGAAAAACGTCAACTCGCCCATCATGCTCATCTCAAACTCCCTGCTCATAGTGTCTGCAAACTTGGCAACCAAAGCGTGAGAAGAACCACCGAAAATGATATCATCCACGTAAATCTGAACCAAGAGAGTGTCATTGCCTTGCTTAAGGAGAAAGAGCGTTTTATCCACACATCCCATTTTAAAACCCTTAGCAAGCAAAAAGGTTTTTAACCTATTATACCAGGCTCTAGGGGCTTGTTTCAAACCATAAAAAGCTTTGTAAAGTTTAAAAACATGGTTTGGAAACTTGGGATTTTCGAAACCGGGGGGTTGTCTCACATACATCTCCTCTTCTATGTAGCCGTTTAAGAAGGCACTCTTGACATCCATTTGAAAAAGTTTAAACCCTTTGGATGCAGCAAAAGCCAAGAGTATCCTAATTGCCTCCAAACGAGCTACAGGAGCAAAAGTCTCCTCATAGTCTATCCCCTCCTTCTGATTATATCCTTGGGCAACTAGTCTGGCCTTGTTTCTCATAACATGGCCATCCTTTCCTTGTTTGTTTTTGAAAACCCATTTTGTCCCAATAGGGTGACACTCAAGAGGAAGAGGAACCAAAACCCAAACCTGATTTCTCTCAAAATTTTCTAACTCCTCATGCATGGCATTGACCCAATCCGGATCAGATAAAGCGTGTCCAACATCTCGGGGTTCAAAATCAGCAACAAATGCAAAATGAGCAAACTGAGAGATTTGCTGTGACCTTGACCGAGTGACACGTTAGCCGATGCTGTCGATCATCTGCTGAGGGGGGTGTTGGCGCTAGATGTGTCGTGGCGCCTCTCGGGCTGAAGTGATCTCCCCCTCAACAGCAGCCGGTGCCTCCTCGGGTACAAAAGGTACCGCTCGAGGTGGCGGATCCCACGGCCCCCAAGAGGAAGAGGTGTCGGGGCCGTGAGTCGTAGTAGAAGCCACTCCTTGCGGCACAACAGGTGGAGGGGGTGCTGGATCATCCATACCATCAGCACCCTCGTCCTCGTCATCAAAAAGAGACTCGCCAATCTCATGATCACCTGCACGCTCAAAACGAGAAGAAGGACAAACCATGGTCTCGTCGAAGGTGACATCTGATGTCTCCATGACTCGGTTAGTGTCAAGGTTAAGTACACGATAAGATCGAGTATGAGTGCCATAACCAAAAACACACCGTCAGAAGAACGAGACTCAAACTTGTCCAAGTTGCCCTTTTTGAGTATAAAACAATGGCAACCAAAAACTCGAAAATAACTCACCTTGGGCAGTTTTCCAAAATGCAACTCATAAGACGTCTTTTTCAAGAAAGCTCGAAGAAAAATGCGATTGTAAATGTAGCATGCAGTGCTCATAGCTTCGGCCCAATATCGCCTAGGAGTCCTATGCTCATCGAGCATCGTCCTGGCCATCTCAACAAGGGTCCGATTCTTCCTCTCTACAACACCATTCTGGGGCGGTGTGTAGGGGGAAGAAAACTGATGCTCTAAACCCAAAGAGTTACAAAACTTCTCAAAATCCGAATTCTTGAATTCGGAACCATTATCACTCCTAATAGCTCGCATCGAGTTCAAAGGGAACTCGTTCTGAAGACGCAAAATCAGATTGCGAGCAAAGGAGAAAGTCTCGGTCTTCTCAGCTAAAAAGAAGACCCACGAATATCTCGAAAAGTCGTCAACAACAACAAGCACATACCACTTCGCCCCAACCGAGCTCACCCGAGCCGGACCAACAAGGTCCATGTGTAAAAGCTCACTAGGGCGCTTGGTCATGACCTGAGTCACTAGATGGTGGGGAGCGGCAACCATCTTCCCATGTCTACAAGAGTGACAAACAAGATCCTTCTCCATATGCAACTTGGGCAATCCTCGGATTAGGCCAAGTGAACTAAGCCTTGCAAGCAAGTCGAAGCTCAAATGTCCAAGTCTCCTATGCCACTTCCAAAGATCAGAGGAGGAAGGTCCAGCCAAAAGACAAAGAGAAGTGCCAAAATACTCCGAGAAATTCGCACGAAAGACTTTTCCAAAGGGCAAAATCAAACACACAAGATTGCCCTGAGGATCCAAAATACGACTGAGATTCGGTTTAAAACGAATCTCATAGTCATCATCGAAAAGTTGCGACATAGAAAGAAGGTTAAAATGCAAGTTAGAAACAAGAGCAACATCACGCAACACAAAGTGCTCATTAACTCGCACCGACCCACGGGACAACACCTTACCTTTGCTATTGTCGCCGAAGGTGATAAACTCCTTTCCGGCGACTGGACTAAGACTAGAGAACCACTTAGCGTTTCCGGTCATGTGCTTCGAGCAACCAGAATCCACCAACCAAACATTCTCCAATCGTTTTACCTACATCAATAAAAATACATAGGGTGAGCATATGGTCCAACACTGGGGTTAGTGAAGTAAGGGGAATACCAGTGTTGGGCCGGCTGCTCAAAAGAACGGTTAGCAGAAAAACCATTCCTAGTACGTCTACGGGGAAAGCGATCACCATGCACAGGAAAACGTGGTCCGCTGGGGAAGGAGCGCTCACCGCGATACTCAAAACGCGGTGGGGGAAAACGCTCAACTACAAAGCCACCGCCACGGGGTCCATAGCCTACAACTGCAGGCTCCTGTCGGGCAACACCTCCCTGACGCCTAGGACCTTGAGGCACTACACCTCTAGGCCTAGCAGCTCTCCTCGGAGCTCTCCTCTAAACATTCGACACATGTACATCATGAAAAGGATGGTACATGTCCGAGTTGTTCATCTCCCTTGCACGACGCACCTCTCTCTTGCGCCGAAAGCAAAACTCACTCAAGTGTCCATCTCGCCCACAGTGCTCACAATGGTACCTCACTGCTCTCAAAGGGGGTTGTTGGTACTCACGGTGGTGGGTATTGATCACTTTGCCCTTCTATGGCATAAGCTCCTCCTGGATGGGTGGCATGGTGTCTAGTTTGTTCTTGAGGTGGTTTGGTTTTGGAGCCCATGATTGTTTCTTGGGTGGAGCTCTCGAAGGTTCCACAAATACACCATCCTTGGTGTTAGGCTTGAAAGGCTCTTTGGGTGGAATCTTGGTAAGCTTGGGAGTAGTGGTGGAGTTGGGCTTCTCACATGGGTTTAGACCACTCGACTCTCCAATCTTCCCAAAGGATGACACATCAACACCCGGAGCAAAACCTACACCTGGACCTCCAGCAGCTCGCTTGAATTGGGAGATCATCATCCCAAGCTGCGGCTCACCACAAGACACCCATGACAAGATGGTCCGTAGGTATGTGTTTTCCTCCTCGGTTTGCATCTTGTCATGCTTCACATTGGCTATCTCCATCTCCAGACCCTCACACAAGACACACCTGGACACACAAGTGCTACCCGAGTTGGCCTTCTCAAGAGACACAATCTTGGCATTCTTCTCTGCCAACTCGGTTTGCAAGCCTGCACAGGACTTGCATGCACCCAACAGCGTGGATCTAGCCTTCAGCTCATCCACCTCTCCTACCAACGCCACATACTTACCTCTCAAAGTGAGAAGGTCAGTCATGTGCGTGGTGCACATCTCGCACTCGGCCTCCTCAGAAACAACCACGGTGGACTTGGCAAACTCAAGTTCCCTCGACGTGTCCTCCCACTTCTGCCTAAACTCCTCGCGCTCTTTAGCAGCATGCCTAAGCAGCTTATCTTGACTAAGGAGAGCGGCAATAAGTTTCTCGACCTCAGCAGAAAGCTCATCGGGGGTCAGAGATACCTGGGAGGTGTCGTCGTCGTCGTCGTCGTTCCGAGGAGTGTCCTCCAGCTCGCCGTCGACCTCCTTGCCGAGGGCCATGGTGCAGAAGCCCTCGTTGTCGGCGAAGAAGCAGAGGCCGTTGAGCTTGTCCTCGATCCTCTTCTTCTTCTTGGACTCGTCGTCTCTTGAAGAAGCGGAGTCGTCGTCCGAGTCATCGACGTCGCTGAGCGTGGCAAAGAAAGCACGCTGCTCAGCCTGGGCCTTCTCCAAGTACTTGGTCTTGATGTACTCCTTGTTGAAGCCGCCCTTCCGCTTGTGCCTCGCGGGGACGTACTTCTCCTTGCGCTTGCCGGAGTCGTACTTGTGCCCATGATCGCCCTTCCCAGAATGCTTGTTCTTCTTGGGACAGTTGGTGATGAAGTGGTCAGGGTCGCCGCACTCATAGCATCCTGAGCGTCCTCCTCCGCGGCGACGGTTCATGCGGTTGTTGTGGAACCGCGAGAACCGGTTGGCGAGCAAAGCCAACTCGTCATCCCCCATGAACTCGAACTGCTCCTCTGTGATAGAAAGAAGAGAGGAAAGTGCAAATCCTCCAGAGGTGTTAGCAGAAGAGCCAGAAAGAAAAGTCATTGACGGGCTAGAAGGATTTTCATAAGAAGCCCTCGCCATGGCATCAATCTCACTAGACTTGAGCGTACTAAAGAGCTCGTCGCACGTGAGGGTCTCATAGTTAGGCGATTCGATGATCACCTGAACCTTGGAATCCCACACCGACCGATCTAGGGTATGCAAAAGCTTCAAAGCCCTCTCATGATCGTCGAAAGGCAACAGCTCCTTGTTAGCCCTCATCCTGTTGACAATCACCTGAAAGCGAGCGAACAAACTTTCTATGCTCTCGCCAGGCATATGTCGAAAGTTCTCATACTCTCGCTTGAACGACTCGTAGAGACGGGTTTTGACTTGAGAGGTTCCCTCATGAAAATGCATGAGGGTAGCCCAAATCTCCCGAGCCGTAGCGAGGTCAGAAACGCGATCAAACTCACTCATGCTCAGGCATGAGAAAAGAGCATTACGGGCTCGGCTATTGGCATCGTGCTCATCGATCTGAAGCTGAGAGACACGAGCAGCCAAGACCACGTAATCGGCAGAGTTGCAAATATCCCAAATGGAAGCACCCAAACTCTGCAGATAGGCCGACATGCGTATCTTCCAATACGCATAGTTCGTCCCATCGAAAAATGGCGGTTTGCCCACGCCATGATCCATGTCGCCTTCTGTGGATCTGGAACCGGCTAAGGTGGAAGATCCTTAACCTGCTCCGATACCAATTGAAGGACCGAGAATGCAATAGCAAGGCGACCAGAGGGGGGGGAGTGAATGGGAGCTCAAAAATTTCTCTCGAAACTTTGGCCTTTTGTCCCCAAAATCAACCCCCGAAAGCTTCGATCGAAACCGTGATGCCCACGACCCTTGAAAGAGGGTGGATGATCCCTAGGATCACAGCGAGGCACCACAAAGCGATAGCAATACAAATGCCAAAAGTACCGGCACAAGTTCGACCCTAAAAAACCAAGTCCCTAACATAGATAGACGGCTACGTCGAGAGATCCCCAAATACCTATGCTAACAAGTAGCAAAGATACCAAGAGAGGTTTCTTGATCAACTCTAGGGCCAAACGAGAAGTCCGAAGACCAAGCCCAAAAGCCGGGAGACCAAATGCACTGAAAAGCACAAGTCTGCGAGTTCCCAGACTGTCCGCGGGTACGGTCCCGGACTGTCCGGGCTTACTGCGGACTGTCTGCCACAGAAGCTCGGACTATCCGCCGGCCAAATGGACAAAACAGCAAGGTTGCTGAACGTCCCTGGTCGACTCTCGGACTGTCCGCGAAATTCAACGGCGGACTGTCCGTCGGTCAAAAATCGCCAAGGCAGACGAGGAACGCAGCCACTGATCTGGCTCACCCCCGATGCCCGGACTGTCCGCGGTACCAGGCACGAACTGTCCGCGACCTTGCAGAGAGGGCGATTTTGGTCGCCCTTCTCCCAAAACTTCTCCAAATCGATTCAAACCAAAATCCCTTGAACCCAAACTTGTAGAGGATGTTCACGAGATAGTTAGGAGACTATCCCCAAGAAATTATCCGCTCAAATCGATTCAATCACCGAGAAATCGAAAGGGGAGGAGTATGAACGAAAAAAGCGCCATGAAAATGAAATCAACCCAATCTACTTGTTCGTGAGGAGTTAGATGAATTCCTTCGGTGGAAAGGATCTCCTCACTATAAAGAACAAGTTGATTCAAACGGATTTTGCAAAGACGCAGTAGAGAGGGAGATCGAGTGACGGAAAAATCGTGGAGAAACGAAGAACGCGAAGAACACGAACAAAACGCTAATCAAATCATCGATCTGCAACCGTGTGGCTACCATACACTACAACAGTGAGATTACGGTCTCACTTCCTCAAAATCTCCAGTACACAGAGGTATGGTTCTCTGGGGATCTCAACTAGCTACATCTGGGGATTGGGAGAGCAGGAAACCCTAGAAGCAAAGAGCAAATGACTGAGATAGATAGGGAGGGGGGTGTCTCCCTCTACTTATCCTAATTCTAATTCCTACTCTACCCCTCTCTACTTACAGAGCGAGCCAGCTAAACCCTAGGGTTATTCTGGACCAACTCGATGGTAGGTGGATCTGACGGCCACGCCCGCACAACTGGTAGCGTTGCCTCGACGCAACCTCACCGATTGCCGCCACGTGCCGCCACCGCTCCGCTCATCCTTTTCCTAGACTTCGCCCCCGGTTTTGAGGCCCAAACAGGGAAACCAGCCCTTACGACCAACCCCCGGTTTTGAGGCCCAAACCAGGAAACCAGCTGACCATCGCCTGAGTTTTGTGGCCCAAACTCAGAAACCCGCAACACCCAGGTTTTGAGGCCCAAACCTGGAAACCGTCCTCAGCCCGAGTTTTGTGGCCCAAACTCGGCAAACCCGAAGCACCCAGGTTTTGTGGCTCAAACCTGGAAACCGTCCACCCGATGGTTTTTCTCTGGCTCTACCACCAAACCGAAGCTGTAGAGGGGATGCACCGCCCGTGCACCCTGTCCACCGACACGTGTCCCCAGGTCCTCGACCCGAGCAACACCGTGTTCGCAAGTCTTCGCTCATCGCTGTCCCAGGCTGCCAGCCACCACAGCTGATCCTCGGGCCACCGGACCCTCAGTCCAAGCCTCACGTCCGCCCTTCGCCACTCTCGGTCCATCGGCACGGCACGTCTCTACTTGACCTTCACCTTGCCTCTGATCACTGTATCCGTGCTCGACACCTGCACAACACAAGCCAAAGAACCTGCGATCAAACCCGTTGACAATCACTCATCACTCAAGACTCCGCATACACCCATGTATCCACATTCACAACAAGTCCAAGCCATTCACCTCCATGGCTCAAGTGCTCACACACATGTACATGTGGACTAATCTCCTATGTATCTCACATAAACACCATTAGTCCACCTAAAGCTGTCACTCAATTACCAAAACCAAACTAGGACCTTTCAATCTCCCCCTTTTTGGTAATTGATGACAACTCTACAAAGATATGGAAATTAAGCTTATTCCAAGCTAGCACTTAACAAGAATGCAAATTGCTAACTTGGTTTGGATTCTATGTTACTTATCCAACATTAAGACCACATATGAAGATTTAGATAAGTACCATACAACCCGACTCGGTAGTGATAACTCCCCCTACATGTGTGCTCAAATGGTTTGGTTTCAAGCTTGCACACATGTATAAATATGAAATTTGTGGGAGTGTTAGCACTACTAAGTGATGCTAAGGTATACATGATGAAATTTTACCTTTGAAGCGTGCATACCACATTTTGATTCATCCTTAGCGTCAACCTTGCTAGAAACAAGTGAAACTAGATACCACGTGAGATCAACATTATAATCAAGGTTCTAGTTACCACTTGCTACACTAAGACTATGCTCTAAGTACCAATAGAAGGAAAACAATCATCATCCAAGTCTTAGCTCTAGCAAATATTGCACACAAGCATACATATCAAATATAAAACATATGCAATGCAAGCAAGGAAATGTAATGCACAAACAAATGCATCAATCATGTATTCATGAGCTTGCTCCCCTTACTTGTGTGCTCTCATTGTCCAAGAATTTTGATCCTCCAATCTCGCTCCCTCTTGATCCATGTCCATCTTCTTTTCTCCCCCTTTGTCCATGACATATCACAATTGACATATCTTTTCCACAACTTCTCCCCCTTTGTCATCAATGACCACAAAAGGTATGCTTCTCTTGATACAAAGGGTTGCACTAGGGTAGATGGTTGACACTTGAGTCTTACATTTTTTATGGACACCACCATATGTGTTGGAATGACACCATGTGTAGGATCTTTGACCTTGATACCAATAGGTGGGGCACCTCCCCTATGTCATAGCATGTGTCATCCAATTTTATAATCTTGAGCTCTTGTTGGTGAGGGATGCTTTGCTTGATTTGATCACTTAAAGTTGAGGATCACTTGAAGTCTTGTAGGATACCACTTGAATGAAAGTTTAAACTTGATATCCATTTGCATTATTGTCTTCTTCTTGAACTATTGTCATCTCATGAGCTTCTCTTTTGTGACTTGAACCATAAAATTTGCACAATATATCTAACTCAGTTTGCTCTAGAGTAAGCTTCTTCACACATCTTTTAATGGTTATCTTACTCATGTTGAATTAGACACTTGAATGCTCATCTTCTAGATCAAGTACTTGGGTTCACTAGCTCATGAACAAATCCATATACTAACCACTAGATCATATAATCAAACAAGCAATAGTGGTAGGCAATGAATTTAAACTTTTCAATTGTTATGCATGATCCTATTGAGCATGTACTATATGCACTAACCGCATACTAGTAAGAGATGAAAAATTATCATGCACATTACAATGATACCTTTGCTATCTTGGAGTAGAGGATAGTCATTTGATTCCACTCCGAAATAGCAATGTGAAGTCCATGGTGAAAACCAATAGATAATAATTGATAGAACAAATCTTCACCCATATGATCAAGTGCACTATCTTGTTGTGGTTGGCTTGCTTCTTCATTTGATCATAGCTTGCATGTGAATACTACTTGAGTTGCCATGATTTGCTCTCTTTTGGGTGTTGCTTGCTTTCTAGATCAACCCTTTTGATTTCTTCAACTAAGCATCTCCAATGATACTTTAGATCACCACTTCCATGTTAGCCTTCCAAGCCTTGCTTGGTTAACCTACCAAAGGCGGCAAGCCCCTACAAAAGGGAGAAGTGACCTCTCTCCAAAGAATCATCCTTGATACTCACTTGAATTGACCTTGTTTGATTGATCCTTTTGAACTCTTCTTGAAATGTGACTTTGAATCCATCTTTGAGTCCTTTTCTTTCTTCCAAATGATCTTCAATTTGATACTTGAACTTGATCTTTATCTTCATCTTGATGTTGGTCTTGATCTTCAATTTGAGTACCAAATGTGTGCCAAATACACTCCTCAATCAAATGAACTTGTACTCATCTTTGTCATGCTTCTAGCTCATTTCAAAACCAAACATAGGTCCCTCAACCACTTATAAACATGATTCCAACTTGAGGGCCTTTCAATCAAAGTGACTCTACATCAATCCAATAATTGTCACTTTTCTGGCAGATTCTGTCCTTCTCAAAGAAACATGCATATCTCCCAAGATATAAATCCAATGACTATGAAATTTGGTGGAGATGTGCTTCTCTAAGTGTTATAGTATCCATAAAAATTTGAGCTTCATTGGCTTTCTAGATTGCTACCAGATTTCAATTCTTTCCATAGTACTACATGCTGAAAACTGCTGCACTATAGTTGACAAGATCCACTCCAAAACCGAAGCATCACTTATCCAATTATCATGAGTTTTGCACAGCAACTAATACCATAAGTGTAGAGCATGTGTACCAAATTTCAAGCCAATCCAACTAGATTTGATCATCCAAACATGGCTATCTTCTCAGCTCACTCAGATTTTGCAATATTGAACAATTTTGAGCAATTGAGCTATACTCTACCAATTTGAATCAAACTTGAAGCTAACTTGTTTGAATAATCTCACAAGACATATATCCATTCAAATCACTTACCAAATGAAGTCTCATAAACATATCCATTTAAACTAACTCAGTTTGATCATTAAGCATTAAATCCATTCAATCATCTTATAGCAAGCAACATATGCATATATATCCAATTCAATCATCTCATATGCACCCAAATGAAAATGCTGAACATGAGATATACCTTAGTAGCTCATGACCATAAAATAGCAAGCTTCTTCATCTACCATTTGCAAGTCTTCAAGCCGATGGACCCAGAGCGGTGAAGGGCGGACGTGAGGCTTGGACTGACGGACCGGTGGCCTGAGGATCGGTCATGGTGGCTGATAGCCTGGGACAGCAACAAGTGAAGACTTGCGGGTGGACAGGGTGCACAAAGGTGCATCCCTCTATGGTTCGGTTTGGTGGTTGAGCCACAGAAAAACCACCGAGTGGACAGTTTTCAGGTTTGGGCCTCAAAACCTGGGTGCGGCCGATTTTCGAGTTTGGGCCACAAAACTCGGGCTGAGGACGGTTTCCAGGTTTGGGCCTCAAAACCTGGGCGCTGGAGGGTTTCTGAGTTTGGGCCACAAAACTCCGGCGACGGACGACAGGTTTCCCGGTTTCGGCCTCAAAACCGAGCGATGGCCCAGATTTCCCGGTTTCGGCCTCAAAACTGGGGGGGGTCCATGAAAAGGACGAGCGGCGCGTTGGCGGTGTTGACACCTGGGGTGGCACACAGAAGAAACCGCAAGCGCATGGCTATCCGTTGTAGCTTTTCACCTCAGAGTATTCCGGGGTATCGAATCCACGAGGAACGCGAAGTGATTTTGAGAAAACTAAAGGGTAAGGATATCTAGGATAGTTGAAGCGAACGGGCACTATCTACCGGGGTAGATCCTAGTTCTATTAGACTTCTAGTGATTTAAGTTCTTTACTAGTGTACTATGGGCGTACTAGCCTTTACCACTGACTTAGGTTGAACGCTAGCACAACGAGCCCTACTGTTAAACTAGACCAACTACGTGGTGGAATTCAAGGCGCACAGGGCTGTCACCACCTGCTTGCTACCACAGCTATCCGGGGGCCTAGCCGTATTCACTGGCAATATATAGCCTAAGTACCACACTTAATTTATATACTACTACTACTAGCCCTGTACTTGAACTAGAGCACTTGAAACTAATATCAAGCAATGAAACAAACACACAAGTAATGAAAGTAAATAATTGAAGACAAAATAGATACTAAGTTACCAAAGTTGAAGCGCAGAGCAGAGAGAAGCAGAGGTCTCCGACAACTCCGGAACTCTCCAGACTTCTACTCTTCTCCTTTCTAGCTCCTCTTCTAGTGGGGCACTCACACTCTCTCTAATCTCTCTAGCATAGCAAGTGTGCTAACCTAACCAAATGGTGAGGAATGGTGTGAGGCTCTCCGAATGAGAGCTCAAAGGGCCTATTTATAGTGCTAGGAAGCTAGGGGGTACTTATAGAGTGAGGGGATGTCGGTTAGGGTTTAGGGGGGTGGCGCCCGCCACCAAACCCTGGCGCCCGCCACCTCACTGCCGTCCGTTGCAACCGTCATTCATCCAACGGTCTTCATTTGCTCTCCCAAGTCGGTTTGAGGGCTGGTTAGGGTTTAGACACGTGTCCAAAGCCCACTATCCAGGTGACACTCTTCTTAGCCCTTGGATCAAATCGCCTTAGTGTGCAACGGCCAAGATTTGAGCTTGAGGTGACTCCCACGGATCGATGACGTGGCTTGGGATACTTTTGGCACGAGTGACCTGGCGGCCGCCAGTAATAGGTGGCGGCCGCCATCTTGCTCAAGCCCAAATGGGCCAGATTGGCTTGGCCTTGCTCCTGGTACTCTTGTTTGGCCCAAATTCCATTATTTCCTGCATTAAGATAAGAAACTATGCACATGTGGAAATAGGTTAGTTATAAACCAAATCTTCTATTTTTTATGTTGTTTTACCTTGGTTTTGGGTGAAATGTTGATGGTGAAATGATGCTTTAAGCACCATCAACAAGCTCCCCCACACTAACCTCTTGCTCGTCCCAAGCAAGCATGGACTTTAAGAAATGAAACAATTTTATTGAACTAAGCATTCACACAAGATGTTCAACTACCTATACTCATGTTAGTAACCTTTCCAAGTGGCTAATAAATCATACCTATGGCGGTTGAAGGATAGAATAGCTTGCAAGCAAGAGAAACACACTTTCCTCTTTTACATACCTTGGGGTTTCAGGATATTTTCAAAAAGAAAAACATGGTTCATTGAATCTCTCTTTAAATCTCAAGGCACTCATGGTGTATATCCTCACTTTATGACAAAAGAAAAATGCCAGAGTCTATCCTATGGTTTATGTGGAGTTTATAGGGAAAGGGAGGAATGTAAGGCACTTCTATCTCTCTTTTATTGCTAAGTCAAGTTTAGGATCATGGGAGAGTATAGTCATGCACTAGCCAAGGTATAGGGTGGACTAACTCAACTCCTTTGTTCTTTTTGAAACTCTTCTCTTACCAAGGATCATGGCTATATGCATCTCTCTTCTTTTTTTTGAATACTTGGACACTTGTCCTTTTGAGAGCATTTGCTTTTTTTTGAATACTTGGACACTTGTCCTTTTTAGAGCATTTGCTCTCTCCTTTTTTTTAGATACTATATAGCCATGTCCTTTGAAGAAATGAGGAAATTTATTCTATTCTTTTAGAACAAAATTTTGGAGGAGAACTACATGAGTATACTCTCAGTGTGAGAGTTCTCTCAAAAAGGCATGGTTTGCCTTGGCTTTTAGAGCATGACTAAACTCTTCTACCTAGATCAACTATTCTTGACAAAGCTCAAAGATTGATTTAGAAGGCTTTATGGGCTATTCTCCTATACTCTAATATTTTGGCTCTGGTAGGTGGATAGGAAAGAAAGATCATGAACCATGGTAATTTTGGTTTTCAAAATAAAAACTCCCAAGGTTGTAGCAGAGTACTAATGCAATTTCAATTACTACTTCTATATCTTATCAAACAACAACCTAGGCTGACTTCCCTATCAAAATGAGTAGGCTACTACACATGAATAAAAGGTAGAATAACATGTCGTGTAAACACTCAATTCAAAAGAAATTGTTTTAGCATTTTTATTTCCTAGTTGCATTTTTAGTTCAAACCGAGACATCTAGTGATCCAAATTGTACAGAATTTAAAACATAGGTTTACGGGTTCACCGGGGGTGTTTCGGCGCAGAGTGGCCTGGCGGCCGCCAGTAATAAGTGGCGGCCGCCATGGGCTTTGGCCCATGCGGCTTGCAAACAGCGTGGTAGCTACCTTGCTAAGTTCAGGTTACAGTTTTGAACATTCTATCACGTTTTCCAGAGGTGTTTAGAGAGGGGATTTCCCCACACTAGAAGTTTTGGTACTTTTTATTTGAACAAACTTGATGAAGGGAAAATAATAAGGGTGTCTTTTTATTCATTATAGGAACTTCTAAACAAATATTGAAATTTAAACAGACTGAAATTTAAATCAAGCAAAATTAAACTTAAACTAAATCAAACTAAAAATCTAACTAGACACCCTAATCTAATCTAATCTAATGGAGGGGCCTCGTAGAGATCCTCGAAGCCCGTCTCTTTGAAGAGACGCTTGATCTTCGAGGTGCAGCCCTTGCGGAGGACGGTGAACCGATCCTCCATATCCATTCGCCAGAGGGCTATCTCTGCGACTTGATCCTCCAAGGCGCTCTTCTCCTTGCACAGCTTTTTCACCTCGGCGGTGAGTTTTTCGAGGGTTAACCCCTCCTCACCACCACTGTGCTCCATCTCGCCGGGGACTCCTGCCGGCGATGGGTTGAGATGGCGGCGCACGGATGGCTCAGAGAGCGACCCATTGGAGTCATGAGTGCTCATCTCGCGCTCACGTAGCCTCTTCTCATAATGCCCATCAGGCATTCTCACGCCATACACCTCTAGTTTAGCCCTCTTAGGATTGGGGCTGTAGCTCCGGGTGTGGCTATCCGAGCCAAAGCTGACCCGGGATTTCACCCTTGATGGAGAGGGTGTTTCATCACCCCTAGCCTTGATGGCCGGAGACTTCCTCGGGGTGATCTCCCCTGTGGTCGGCCTGGTGGGCGTCCTCAATTTCTTCTCGGGTGGCGCCACTGGAGGAGGATGAAGACGGAGCGGAGACGAGGCCAGGGGGCGTTTCACCCCTGGCGGCCGCCCAGCAGGGTTGGTGCCCGCCACTGGAGTGGTGGCTGGTGCCTTCCTTGCACCCTCCGGTGGTGTCCCCTTGACATAAGTGCCGTCTGGCAGCACCATTGCTAAAGGAGGCACGTCAAGTACCTCCATGTCGTCGTCGATCAAAGATTGGATGATGGCTCTGGTGGAGGACGAGATGGATCCTTGAGGGTTATAGGACTCGGATTTCTGTGGAGATGACATAATTTTGGAGGAGGCTTGGCTGGACTTCGTGAGTAGATGGAGGGAGAAGAAGGAGTTCTTCTTTTAAGAAGGGGGAGAAATGGAGGGATAAGCCTTAGATGAACTAACACGTCCTCATCTCCTCCTTCTTTCACTCTCCCGAGCTCGGGATTAGCTGCCACGTGGAGAGGGGCTTCTAAACCACCACCTAGCGAGGTGGGCGCCAGGGTTTGGTGGCGGCCGTCAGTTGGGAGTGGCGGCCGCCACTCCTCCTTCGCCGTGCATCGAGCGGGAGAAGTTAAGCCTCCTAAATTTCGAAGTTCCGAGATCGAAATGGCTTGGTTGGGCCTAGAGAGGCCTTCCTCGGGGTTTTGGATGGACTAGGTGTATGAAATGGACAAGGGGTAAATTGGGTCCATCCATTAATTGTCATGGGCTTGAGCTACTTCAAAGTTAATTATATCAATTTCGTTTAGCTCATTTTTATCAAAGTCATAGAATATTTTTAATCTTTGTCCATTGACTTTGAAGATTTGCCCATCGTCACTTTCTAATGTGACGGCTCCATGGCAAGAGGTTGCAACAACCTTGAAGGGTCCTTCCCATTTGCTTCGAAGTTTACCATGTCCGAAAAGTCGAACACGGGAGTTAAAGAGTAAAACTTTATCTCCTACTTCGAACTCTTTCTTTTTGATCCGTTTATCGTGCCATCTCTTAGTCTTCTCTTTATAGAGCTTGGCACTATGATAGGCTTCCTCTCGCCATTCTTCCAGTTCGGAGATTTGCATCTTCCTATTTTGGCCAGCTTGGTCAAGGTCCATGTTCCATTTCTTAATGGTCCAATGAGCTTTGAACTCAAGCTCAACAGGAAGATGACAAGTTTTTCCATAAACTAGTTGGTATGGGGACATTCCAGTCGGGGTCTTATAGGCGGTCCGATAGGCCCACAGAGCTTCGGGTAACTTATTTTTCCATCCCTTTCCCATCTCTTCTACCGTCTTTTGCAAGATATTCTTTATTTGTTTATTGGACGTTTCGGCCTGTCCACTTGTTTGGGGGTGGTATGCAGTGGCTATATTATGTTGGATTCCTTGACTAGCTAAGAAATGTCGGAAGCTCTTATCTATGAAATGAGGGCCTGCGTCACTAATGACTAGTCTAGGAACTCCAAAACGAGGAAAGATGTTTTGTATGAACATTTTCTTCGAATGTTTAGCATCTGCCGCTCGACAGGGTATGGCTTCTACCCATTTCGAGACATAATCCACCGCCACAAGAATGTACTCGGCGTCATAGGATTTAGGAAAGGGGCCCATGAAGTCTATACCCCAAACATCGAACAACTCAACTTGGAGATTGTTCACGAGAGGCATAGCATCTCGGGCATTAATGTTACCATGCTTTTGGCAACGAGGACAACGTCTCACATAATTCTTTGTGTCCTCATACATTGATGGCCAATAAAAACCACTTTGCCATATTTTAGCATGTGTCCGAAAAGCTCCATAGTGTCCTCCATATTCGGCGGAGTGACATCTATCTATGATTTTTGTTGCTTCTTCTATAGGGACACATTTTCTCAAGAGTCCACCTGCACAGACCTTATAGAGATATGGTTCATCCCATAGGTGCGTTCTGCTTTGATATAGCAGTTTCTTTTTATTCTCCCCCGGTGGAACATAGCCGACGACTATAAAATTCACGATGTTTGCATACCAAGGGTTGGTATATGTGACTTTTAAAAGGGTATCATCGCGAAGAAAGTCATTTATTGGGAGATTGTCCAAATTATTGACTTGTAGTCTAGACAAGTGATCAGCTACTGAATTCTCTACTCCTTTCTTGTCTCTTATTTCCAGGTCAAATTCTTGAAGGAGTAAGATCCAGCGGATCAACCTTGGCTTCACATCTTTCTTAGTGAAGAGATATTTTAGAGCAGAGTGATCGGTATAAACAATCACCTTAGCTCCCACTAAGTAAGATCTAAACTTGTCTATGGCAAAGACTACGGCCAAAAGTTCCTTTTCTGTGGTTGCATAGTTTAGCTGGGGGCCAGTCATGGTCTTACTAGCATAAGAAATAGCATAATGCTTCTTATCTTTAGTTTGACCAAGGATGCCCCCCACAACATAATCACTAGCATCACACATGATTTTGAACGGCAAATTCCAATCTGGGGGTTGGATGATTGGTACCGAAGTTAGAGCCTTTTTCAAAATATTGAAAGCTTGTAGACAATCCTCGTCAAATTTGAACGGGACGTCTTTTGCTAACAGGCTCGTTAAGGGTCTAGCGACCTGTGAGAAATCCTTAATAAACCTTCTATAAAAGCCGGCATGGCCCAAGAAGCTTCGGATTTCTCTCACATTAGTGGGTGGTGGCAATTGTTCAATTATATTGATTTTGGCTTTATCCACTTCTATCCCACGTTCTGAAATTCGATGGCCTAGGACAATTCCTTCCCGCACCATGAAGTGACACTTTTCCCAGTTAAGAACTAGGTTCTTCTCTTCACAGCGTTGGAGGACTTTGTCTAAATTGGCTAGGCAATCATCAAAGGTTTTCCCATAGACCCAAAAGTCGTCCATGAATACCTCCATGATTTGTTCAATCATGTCGGAAAAGATGAACATCATACACCATTGGAAAGATGTCGGCGCATTGCAAAGTCCAAAGGACATGCGTCTATAGGCATAAGTTCCATACGAGCATGTGAAAGTGGTCTTACTTTGGTCATCTGGATGGATTGGGATTTGGTGATAACCAGAATATCCATCCAGGAAGCAAAAGAAGGAATGGTTTGCCAATCTCTCTAGCATCTCATCTATAAAAGGAAGTGGGAAATGATCTTTCTTTGTGGCTTTATTCAGCTTCCTATAGTCTATACACATCCTCCATCCAGTGACAGTGCGTTGAGGGATTAACTCATTTTTCTCATTCTTAACGACTGTCATACCTCCTTTCTTTGGAACTACTTGCACAGGACTTACCCATTCACTATAAGGGATTGGATAAATAATTCCCGCGTGCAAGAGTTTCAGAACCACCTTTTTCATGACTTCACGCATAGCGTTATTAAGTCATCTTTGTGGCTCTCTTGAAGAGGGTATCTTAGGATCGAGAGGGATACGATGGGTGCAGAGATTTGGACTAATTCCCTTCAAATCTTGAAGTGAATAGCCAAAGACAGATTGGTGTTTTTCTAAGACAAGGGTCAACCTACGGACTTCCTCTTTAGATAGCTTACTGCTAATGATTACGGGAGTCTCGGGGTCATTTTTTAGAAAAATGTATCTCAGGCCTTCAGGCAGAGGTTTTAGCTCTGTGGAGGGTCGAGATGGCTTTTCCGATTCGTCTAAGCGAAATGGTTCATCTGTCTCGGCTTCTTCTTCGACAAAGAACTCAGAATCTTCTTCAAAATCAGGCTGAGCCAACTCATAAAGGGTAGAGGTTCTAGCTTGATCGAGAAGATCTGGTTCTGGTGGTTGTTCGGCAATAGAATTTAATGCACGAACGAAAGGTACTGAGTACTCTTTTCCACCAATTTGAGCATTAAAGTGCTCTTGACATGGTCCTTGCAAGGCAAGTATGGACCAAGGTTGTCCTAAGAAGACGTCAAAAAGGACTACATCGAAAATGTAGAAATCTAAGACCATGTCTACTCCATCTACTTGGATGGGGACCATCTTTAGGATTCCTTCACTTTCCAAGATGTCACCATTTGGGTCTCTTAAACACCGTTTAGTTGGATGTCGTTGAAGGTCGGGGAATGTTCTGGATACGTAATTACTAGCAAGAACATTAATTCCCACGAGAGGGTCATAAAAGGCAAAGGCTCTTTCTCCCCTAATTCGACAATCTATTACGCTAGGTACTTTATCTATGCGAGGAATGTTTTCTGATACTTCGGCTTCCATTGTCCATTCATGACTCATGACAGCTGAAAGTTCCAAAAGATGCTCTCGGCTATAGATTCCATCAGAAGACTCAGGAAGTGGTTTGTCGGATGGGAGAGCTTGAACGGAGTAGTTCATAGCATTTCCGTAATCCTTAAACACATCACCCTCTATCTCGCCCAAAAAGTCCGGAAGAATTTCTCTCCCAGATGTGGACGGAATAGGCTCCGCTAAGTCCAACGAGCTAGACTCGGGCTCTTCTTGTTGTTCTACGGTCAAAACTTGGGTTTCTACGACTTCTTCCTCAGGGATGTCATCGGAAACTCCAGTATAAGGAGTATTCTCGAGAATTCTATCAAGAACCTCCTTTCCACCTCGTGGAGAAAGATGAAGAAACACTCCACCTGACGAATGATCAAGGTGAAGAGCGCTTTCTTTCTCTAGACCGACATAAAAATGCTGAAGGAGCACTGGATCAGGTATGGCTAAATCGGGTCCTGAATTGATTAAACCAATAAAACGGTCCCAAGCCTCCCCTAATGTCTCCTTATCATTTTGTCTAAAGGTCAACACTTCTACTCGTAGTCGTACCACTCGGTGGACAGGGAAATACGTCAAGATAAACTTGGTCCGTAAAGTTCCCCAGTCTCCTCCGGCACTTCCCACGGTTCGAGCATGCCATGTTTTAGCTGCTCCCGTCAAAGTGAACGGAAACAGCTTCCACTTGACAGTGTCAGGTGAAATGCCCGAAATGTTCAAGCATGCACAGACTTGCTCAAACTCACGTAGATGTATGTAGGGATTTTCTGATCCCGTAAACATGCTCTCCTGAACTTTGTTAATAAAGTCAGGGCGCAATTCGAAACTATCGGCATATATAGGTTGTGATGATAAATGTGGCTCTAATCGCGAACTCTTAGGAGCTGCGAATTGTAAGATAGATTGATTCTCCATGCGGAGAGGGTAAAGATGATCCTAACTCTAGTCTCAGAAATCAGCTACCGTTCCCCGGCAACGGCGCCAGAAAAGCTTGTTGACACCTGGGGTGGCACGCAGAAGAAACCGCAAGCGCACGGCTGTCAGTTGTAGCTTTTCACCTCAGAGTATTCCGGGGTATCGAATCCACGAGGAACGCGAAGTGATTTTGAGAAAACTAAAGGGTAAGGATATCTAGGATAGTTGAAGGGAACGGGCACTATCTACCGGGGTAGATCCTAGTTCTATTAGACTTCTAGTGATTTAAGTTCTTTACTAGTGTACTGTGGGCGTACTAGCCTTTACCACTGACTTAGGTTGAACGCTAGCACAACGAGCCCTACTGTTAAACTAGACCAACTACGTGGTGGAATTCAAGGCGCACAGGGCTGTCACCACCTGCTTGCTACCACAGCTATCCCGGGGCCTAGCCGTATTCACTGGCAATATATAGCCTAAGTACCACACTTAATTTATATACTACTACTACTAGCCCTGTACTTGAACTAGAGCACTTGAAACTAATATCAAGCAATGAAACAAACACACAAGTAATGAAAGTAAATAATTGAAGATAAAATAGATACTAAGTTACCAAAGTTGAAGCGCAGAGCAGAGAGAAGCAGAGGTCTCCGACAACTCCAGAACTCTCCAGACTTCTACTCTTCTCCTTTCTAGCTCCTCTTCTAGTGGGGCACTCACACTCTCTCTAATCTCTCTAGCATAGCAAGTGTGCTAACCTAACCAAATGGTGAGGAATGGTGTGAGGCTCTCCGAATGAGAGCTCAAAGGGCCTATTTATAGTGCTAGCAAGCTAGGGGGGTACTTATAGAGTGAGGAGAGGTCGGTTAGGGTTTAGTGGGGTGACGCCCGCCACCAAACCCTGGCGCCCGCCACCTCACTGCCGTCCGTTGCAACTGCCATTCATCCAACGGTCTTCATTTGCTCTCCCAAGTCGGTTTGAGGGCTGGTTAGGGTTTAGACACGTGTCCAAAGCCCACTATCCAGGTGACACTCTTCTTAGCCCATGGATCAAACCGCCTTAGTGTGCAACGACCAAGATTTGAGCTTGAGGTGACTCCCACGGATCGATGACGTGGCTTGGGCCACTTTTGGCACGAGTGACCTGGCGGCCGCCAGTAATACATGGCGGCCGCCACCTTGCTCCGGCCCAAATGGGCCAGGCCTTGCTCCTGGTACTCTTGTTTGGCTCAAATTCCATTATTTCCTGCATTAAGATAAGAAACTATGCACATGTGGAAATAGGTTAGTTATAAACCAAATCTTCTACTTTTTATGTTGTTTTACCTTGGTTTTGGGTGAAATGTTGATGGTGAAATGATGCTTTAAGCACCGTCAACAGGCGGCACGTGGCGGTGACGGTGAGGTCGCGTCGAGGCGAAGCTACCGGATGTGCGGGCATGGCCGTCGGATCAACATCAACTTCGAGTTGGTCAGGAATACCCTTAGGGTTAGCCTGCTCGCTCATTAGCAGTAGGGGTAGAAGGGGAATAATTGTATTAGGCTATATAAGGAGAGGCAACGCCTCTGTCCAGACTATCTCAGCCATTGCTATTTTCATTCTAGGGTTTCCTGCTCTCCCACATCCCTGTTGTAGCTACTGAGATCTGCAGAGACGGTTTGATCATACCTCTGTTGGATTTTGCGGAAACGGGACCGGATTCCCGTTTCTCCTCGTGGGGACGAATTTCGGCTGGCATTTGAGGTTGTGATTCGCGTTCTTGTGTTGTTCTTCGCGTTTGCTATTCTCCTCAAGTTTCCCATTGATCGATCTCTCTTCACGTTGCTCCGTTTGGAAAACCATTTTAATCAACTTGTTCTTTGTCGTGAGGGGATCGTTTCCACCGAAGGAATTCAACTCAATCCTCTCGATCAAGTAGATCTGTTGGTTTTAACATTTGGATCGGTTTTCTCTCCTTTGCCCCCAATTCTTTCGATTCACCGATTAGGAGTTAGGTTCGAGCCATGATCTCTTAGGAGTAGCTCACTAACACCCTAGGAACTCCTCACACCAAGTCTAAGATTTAGAGCTTTTGATTCGTTGGAGATCGGGTTGAATCCGTGAAAGAACTGTACTGTTTCGGGGGCATCGGACGCTGTGTTCATCACATCGGACGTGTTGTTGCCACATGTCAGATTCTGTGCCTTTAAAGGAGCATCGGACACTGACATCAGACGCTATAGTCCAGCGTCCGATGGTCATGCAGTGAGGTTTTGGAGATAATGATTTTGCATCGGACGCAGCAGAAGCCTAGGCATCGGACGCTCCGTTGTCATCGGACGCTGAGCTAGCACTGTAGCAGCGTCCGATGGCTATGCAGTAAGGTTTTATTTCTGCCTATTTTACATCGAACACGTCTGCCAGGAACACATCGGACGCAGGCCAGCGTCCGATGTTCTGAACTCTATGCAGTTTCGTCCGCAACTCGTTTGTCCGACTTCCGATTTGGTTTTGGTTTTTTGCGTTGGGTTTCTAGAGTTGTATAGTGTCTCGTTGTGCTTCTTGGAAGCATCCACCCTACATCGAGGGTCATGGACACTATCAAGCTCTAGGGTTTGTACCCAGGGTTGATTTTTGGGACAGTAGCGATAAATTTCTGAAAAGAAATTTGAAGCTCCCATTCACCCCCCCCCTCTGGTCGCCTTTGGTATCACCTTCGGTCCTTCAATTGATATCAGAGCGGGTTAAGGATCTTCCACCTTAGCTGGTTCCAGATCCACAGAAGGTGACATGGATCGCCGCATGGGCAAACCGTCGTTTTTCGATGGGACGAACTATGCGTATTGGAAGATACGCATGTCGGCCTATCTTCAGAGTATGGGTGCTTCTGTCTGGGAGATTTGCAATAAGGCTGATTACATGGTCTTGGCTGCTCGTGCGACTCAGCTACAGATCAATGAGCACGATGCCGATAGCCGAGCCCGTAATGCTCTTTTCTCATGTTTGATCGCGTTTCTCACCTCCCCACGGCTCAGGAGATTTGGGTGACCCTCATGCGCTTCCATGAGGGAACCACTCAAGTCAAATCCCGTCTCTACGAGTCACACAAGCGGGAGTATGAGAACTTTCGACACATGCCTAGCGAGAGCATAGAAAGTTTATTCGCTCGCTTTCAGGTGATTGTCAACAGGATGAGGGCTAACAAGGAGTTGTTGTCTTTCGACGATCATGAGAGGTCTCTCAAGCTTTTACACACTCTTGATCGGTCGGTGTGGGACTCTAAGGTTCAGGCGATCATTGAATCGCCTAACTATGAGACTCTCACGTGCGACGAGCTCTTTAGTAAGCTCAAGTCTAGTGAGATTGACGCCATGGCAAGGGCTTCTTTTGAAAATCCTTCTGGCCCGTCGATGGCTTTGGTTTCTGGCTCTTCTGCTAACACCTTTGGAGGCTTTGCTTTGTCATCTCTTCTTTCTGTCACAGAGGAGCAGCTGGAGTTCATGGCGGACGACATGTTGGCTCTGCTTGCCAACCAGTTCTCGTGGTTCCACAACAACCGCATGAACCGTCACCGCGGAGGAGGACGTGGTGGCTGCTACGAGTGTGGAGGCTCGTACCACTTCATCGCAAATTGCCCGAAGAAGAATAAGCAAGCTTTCGGCAAGGCGGATCATGGTCACAAGTATGACTCCAGTAAGCGCAAGGAGAAGTATGTCCCCGCCAAGCACAAGTGGAGGGGCGGCTTCAACGAGGAGTACATCAAAGAGAAGTACTTGGAGAAGGCCCAGGCCGAGCAGCATGCCTTCTTCGCCACGCTCAGCGACGTCGATGACTCGGATGACGATTCCGTTGCATCAAGCGATGATGAGTCCAAGAAGAAGAAGAAGATCGAGGACAAGCTGAACGGTCTTTGCTTCTTCGCTGACAAAGAGGGCTTCTGGACCATGGCCCTCGGCGATGAGGTCAACGGCGAGCTAGAGGAGATCCCTCGGGACGACGACGACGACGACGACACCTCCCAGGTATCTCAAACTCCTGATGAACTCTCTACTGAGGTTGACAAGCTTACTGTTGCTCTCCTTAGTCAAGATAAATTGGTTAGGATTGCTGCTAGAGAGAGAAAGGAGTTTAGGAAGAAGTGGGAGGACGTGGTGAAGGATCTTGAGTCTGTCAAGTTCACCATTGTCGTAACTGAGGAGGATGAGTGTGAGATGTACTCCAAGCACATGACTGACCTTCTCACTTTGAGGGGGAAGTATGTTGCTTTCGTTGGAGAGATGGATGAGCTGAAGGCTAGACCAGGGTTGTTGGGTGCGTGCAAGTCTTGTGCAGGCTTGTAATCCGAGTTGGCAGAGAAGAATGCCAAGATTGTGTCTCTTGAGAAGGGCAGCTCGGGTAGCACTTGTGTGTCTAGGTGTGCCTTGTGTGAGGGTTTGAAGATGGAGATTGCAAACGTGCAGCATGACAAGATGCAAACTGAGGAAGAAAACACATACCTTCTGACCATCTTGTCATGGGTGTCTTGTGGTGAGCCGCAGCTTGGGATGATGATTGCCCAATTCAAATGTGCTGCTGGAGGTCCTGGTGTTGGTTTTGCTCAGGGTGTTGAGTGTGCTACATCTTTCGGGAGGGTTGGAGAGTTTAGTGGTCTTAAGCCAAGTGATAAGCTCAACTCCACCACTACTCCCAAACTGACCAAGATTCCACCCAAAGAGCATCTCAAACCTAACACCAAGGATGGAGTGTATGTGGAACCTCCAAGAGCTCCACCCAAGAAGCAAACATGGGCTCCAAAACCCAATCACCTAAGGAACAAGCTAGACACTATACCACCTATCCATGAGGAGCTCATGCCTCAAAAGAACCGAGTGATCCATACCCAACACCATGAGTACCAACAACCCCCTATGAGAGCGGTGAGGTACCATTGTGAGCACTGTGGGAGAGATGGACACTTGAGGGAGTTTTGCTTTTGGCGCAAGAGAGAGGAGCGTTGTGCAAAGGAGTTGAACAACATAGACATGTACCATCCATTCCATGATGTACATGTGTCGAATGTTCAAAGGAGAGCTGCTAGGCCTAGAGGTCCAATGCCTCAAGGTCCTAGGCCTCAAGGTCCTAGGCCTCAAGGAGGTCGTGCCCGGCGGGAGCCTGCTTTTGTTGGCTATGGACCCTGTGGCGGTGGCTTTGTAGTTGAGCGTTACCCCCCACCGCGTTTTGAATATCGTGATGGACGCTCTTCCCTTAGCGGACCACGTTTTCCTCAGCGTGGTGATCACTTTCCCCGTAGGCGTGCTAGGAACGGTTTTGCTACTAACCGTTCTTTTGAGCAGCCGGCCCAACAGTGGTACACTTCCCATTTTACTCACCCCAGTGTTGGACCGGTATGCTCACCCTATGTATTTTTATTGATGTAGGTAAGGCAATTGGAGAACGTTTGGTTGGCAGATTCCGGGTGCTCAAGACATATGACCATAAACTCCAAGTGGTTCTCCAGCCTTAGTCCAGTTGCCGGAAAGGAGTTTATCACCTTCGGCGACAATAGCAAAGGTAAAGTGTTGTCTCGTGGGTCTGTGCGAGTTAATGAGCATTTTGTGTTGCTTGATGTTGCTCTTGTCTCTAACTTGCAGTTTAACCTTCTTTCTGTTTCGCAACTCTTCGATGACGACTATGAGATTCGTTTTAAGCCAAATCTCAGTCATATTTTAGATCCTCAAGGCAATCTTGTATGTTTGATTTCGCCCTTTGGGAAAGTCTTTCGTGCAAATTTCTTGGAGTCTTTTGGCATTTCTCGTTGTCTTTTGGCTGGACCCTCCTCTTTTGATCTTTGGAAGTGGCATAGGAGACTTGGTCACTTGAGCTTCGACTTGCTTGCAAGGCTTAGTTCACTTGGCCTAATCCGAGGATTGCCCAAGTTGTGCATGAAGAAGGATCTTATTTGCCATTCTTGTAGACATGGGAAAATGGTAGCCGCTCCCCACCATCCTGTGAACCAAGTTATGACCAAGCGCCCTGGAGAGCTTTTGCATATGGACCTTGTCGGTCCGGCTCGGGTGAGCTCGGTTGGTGGGAAGTGGTATGTGCTTGTTGTTGTTGACGACTTCTCGATATATTCGTGGGTTTTCTTTTTAGCTGAGAAAACTGAGACTTTCTCTTTTACTCGCAATCTGTTTTGCGTCTTCAGAATGAGTTCCCTAAGAACTCGATGAGAGCTATTCGTAGCGATAATGGTTCCGAGTTTAAGAACTCGAATTTTGAGAAGTTTTGTAACTCTTTGGGCTTAGAGCATCGGTTTTCTTCCCCGTACACACCGCCACAAAATGGTGTTGTAGAGAGGAAAAATTGAACCCTTGTAGAGATGGCCAGGACGATGCTCGATGAGCATAGGACTCCTAGGCGGTATTGGGCCGAGGCTATAAACACTGCATGCTATATTTCCAATCGCATTTTTCTCCGTGCCTTCTTGAACAAAACTTCTTATGAGTTGCGATTTGGGAAGCAACCCAAAGTGAGTTATTTTAGAGTTTTTGGTTGCCACTATTTTATACTCAAGAAAGGCAACTTGGACAAGTTTGAGTCTCGCTCTTCTGATGGTGTATTTTTGGGTTATGGTAATCATACTCGTGCATATCGTGTACTTAACCTTGATACTAACCGAGTCATGGAGACATCCGATGTCACCTTCGATGAGACCATGCATTGTCCTTCTTCTAGATTTGAGCGTGCAGGTGATCACGAGGTTGGTGAACCTCTTTTTGATGATGAGGAAGAAGGTACTGAAGGAATTGATGATCCAGCACTTCCTCCAATTGCTGTGCCGATTGGGTCGACTTCGACCACAACTGCTCATGGCCCCGACCCGTCTTCCTCTACTACATGGGGGTCGTGTGATCCACCACCTCAGGCTGTACCACTTGTACCCGAGGAGGCACCAACTACTGTTGAGGGGGAGGTTACTTCAGCAAGGGAGGCGCCACAACACATCCAGCGCCAACACCCACCTCAACAGATGATTGGCGACATCCACGAACGCGTCACTCGGTCTAGGTCACAACAAATCTCTCACTTTGCTCATTCTGCATTTGTTGCTGATTTTGAACCCCGAGACGTTGGACACGCTTTATATGATCCGGATTGGGTCAATGCCATGCATGAGGAACTTAAAAATTTTGAGAGAAATCAGGTTTGGGTTCTTGTTCTTCTTCCTCCCGAGTGTCACCCTATTGGGACAAAATGGGTTTTCAAAAACAAACAAGGAGAAGATTGCCATGTTGTGAGAAACAAGGCCAGACTTGTAGCCCACGGGTATAGTCAGAAGGAGGGGATAGACTATGAGGAGACTTTTGCTCCTTTAGCTCTTTTGGAGGCAATTAGGATTCTCTTGGCTTTTCCTGCATCCAAAGGTTTCAAACTTTTTCAAATGGATGTCAAGAGTGCCTTCCTAAACGGCTACATCGAAGAAGAGGTGTATGTGAAACAACCCCCCGGTTTTGAAAATCCCAAGTTTTCAAACCATGTTTTTAAACTTCACAAAGCTTTGTATGGTTTGAAACAAGCCCCTAGAGCCTGGTATGATAGGTTGAAAACATTTTTGCTTGCTAAGGGTTTTAAAATGGGATGTGTGGATAAAACTCTTTTTCTCCTCAAGCAAGGCAATGACACTTTGTTGGTTCAGATTTACGTGGATGCTATCATTTTCGGTGGTTCTTCTCATGCTTTGGTTGCCAAGTTTGTAGATACAATGAGCAGGGAGTTTGAGATGAGCATGATGGGCGAGTTGATGTTTTTCCTCAGGTTGCAAATCAAGCAATCCCGAGAAGGGACGTTTGTGCATCAGGGCAAGTACACCAAGGACATATTGAAGAAGTTCGATATGGGTGAGGCCAAGCCTCTTCCAACACCCATGTCGACTACGACGGCCCTGGATGCGGACAAGGATGGAGAAGCTGTGGACCAGAAGGAGTACCGGAGTATGATCGGATCGCTGTTGTACCTGACGGCGACACACCCGGACATTCAGTTCGCGGTGTGTCTTTGCGTGCGATTTCAGTCGTCGCCGCATACTTCTCACCGTCAGGCGGTGAAGCGCATTATGAGGTATCTCTATTTCACACCTGAGTTCAGGATTTGGTATTCTGCTTCTTCCACCCTCTCCCTTTGTGGTTACTTGGATGCTAATTTTGCTGGTTGCCGACTTGAGCGCAAGTCCACTTCTGGGACTTGTCAGTTTTTGGGTTCTTCCCTTGTATCTTGGTCTTCTCGCAAGCAGTCTAGTGTCGCACAGTCTACCACAGAGGCTGAATATGTTGTTGCGGCTAGCTGCTATTCTCAGTTGTTGTGGATGATGGCCACTTTGCGTGATTTTGGTTTGAGTTTTTCTTGAGTTCCATTGCTTTGTGACAACACGAGTACGATTAGCGTTGCTAAGAACCCCGTGTTGTATTCTAAGACCAAACACATTGATGTGTGCTTTCATTTCTTGCGAGACCACTATGAGAAGGGTGATATCGACCTTCACCATGTCGATACTCATCTTCAGTTGGCAGATATTTTCACCAGGCCTTTGGACCAATCAACCTTTGCTAGGTTGAGAGGTGAGCTTGGTGTGTGTTTCCCCTTTTAGTTGGGGAAACATTTTGGTTTTTGTATCATAAACTGACTTCTTTTATTTTACTCTTGTTAAGTTTTTGCATTTCATCATATCTGCATCTTTATCTTTTCGAGCTTCATGTCTATAATCTGTAGAATGAATCTATGCTCTGATTAGTGTGTGCTCCGATGATATATGATGATGCTTAGAGTTTAGGCTCCTTTTAATCACTGATACATGTTGTGAGCTGAGCTACTTTTTAGACCTGTGAATATGCTTAATTCATCATAAAATTTGAAACATGTTCACCATGGCAACTAGCATGTGTAGAATATGTTGAAGTTTTTTGTGCTATTTCATATATGCTAGGTTGCTATGTCTCTAGTTCTGAGTCTTTCACTTGCTTGGTATGTTCATATTCTGCTAAATTTGAACCAAGTCTAAGTGAATTGAAAAGATCGAGATGGGATCACTTGACAACACATCACGGTATCGAGACTGTTTCTCATTGCACATTGAGTTAAACTTGAGCCGTGTAGTGTAAGACCAAAACTGTTGCTTCAAGCTTCTGATTGCTTATACATAGGCTTAGCTCGGTTGAAAAGTTAGGCAATGTCAAGTTTTCAACCTCTCGCAATCACATGCTGAAAATTCACACTTGTGTAATCACCGCTGCAACTCTGATAAAATATTGAAAACACAAGTCTATGTTTCATTCTATAGCATGATGATTGAACTTTGCTAGGGGTACTTCACTTTGTATACATGACTAGCACTTGTGTAACTTCCTGTCTATACATGTTTGGTGCTATTTTGATGGTGAAACCTTTTCTGAATGGCTTAAAATCTGCTCACTTTGCTCATATGTTCATATTTCGTATTTTGTGATCAGTTTGAGCCTTTGCTGGTATTTGTGCTTGTTGTTGAGTAGTTGGATCAGCACTCTTTAGAGCATCTATTCACTCTATAGATTCTATACCTGAAGCTACTAACTTGCATTTGTGACTCATATGCATTGTGCCTTGTTGTGTGCATTTTCAACTAAGGGGGAGAAATTTGACAAATCATGTCCCTAGTTGTGTGCACTATTGAAGGGGGAGCTTGCTCACTTGTTTTATTTAACAAGTTTTGTTGGTCAATTTGGTTCGGAGCATTTTTTCAATTGGTTTGGAGCGGCTCTGCTAGTTGTGTTGAGCCTTTGCCTCTTTCTGGAGGGACTAGCTTGCCTTTGTCTCTGTTGCTCTGACTTCTTTCTCGCTAGTGGTGTTCAACCTGTTCGACCTCTTCTTGTGGGCTAGCTTTGCTTTGCTTGATTGTGTCGAGCCATTGCCCATGTCTTTGGGAACCAAGTTGTCTCGCTCACTCCATTCGACTTCTTCAGGCTTTGCTTCGCTTTTGGTCGATTGGTTGAGTTCGCTTACTTCTTCCTCCTTCCTTCTTCTACCTTTCATATGATTTGTGTTAGTAGTTGACAATGCACTCATCAAGGGGGAGATTGCGGATACATGGGTGTATGCCAGATCTTGAGATGATGAGTGATTGTCAACTGGGGTGTTATGCATGTTCTTTGGCTTGTGTTGTGCAGGTGTTGAGCTTGGATACGGTGATCAAGGGCAAGGTGAAGGTCAAGTAGAGACGTGTCGTGTTGATGGACCCGGAGCGGTGAAGGGCGGACGTGAGGCTTGGACTGACGGACCAGTGGCATGAGGATCGGCCGTGGTGGCTGACACCCTGGGACAGCGACAAGTGAAGACTTGCGAGTGGACAGGGTGCACGCGCGGTGCATCCCTCTACGGTTCGGTTTGGTGGTTGAGCCACAGAAAAACCACCGAGTGGACGGTTTCCAGGTTTGGGCCTCAAAACCTGGGTGCGAACGGTTTTCGAGTTTGGGCCACAAAACTCGGGCTGAGGACGGTTTCCAGGTTTGGGCCTCAAAACCTGGGCACTGGCGGGTTTCTGAGTTTGGGCCACAAAACTCAGGCGACGAACAACAGGTTTCCCGGATTTGGCCTCAAAACCGGGGGGATGGCTGTTGGGTATTTTAAACGCACACAGAAAAATCCGCAACCGCACGGATACCGTTGTAGCTTTCACCCGAGAGTATTCCAGGGTATCGATTTCAACGGGGAACGTGAAGTGTACTAGAACAATTAAGAATGTCCAAGAAAAGAATGGTGATGTGGTTAGAGAGATTTTAAGGTTTTCTAAGCAGGTCCATCTAATCAAAGGCTTACTATACTTTACTTACTTCGGAGCAACAGTACCTTTCTGATTCTCGAAAAAGACTGGGAAAAGGGTAATCGGGAGAAGGCTGCTAAAAATCTCTACGAAACACCAATCCTAACGTTGTGGATTATAACAATCTACAAAGCTGTCACCCCTGTAGCTACCACAACTAACCGGAGGATTGGGTGCAAACTCAGGTAAACACTAGCCTAGACACCGCGTCTACACTAATGATTACTACACTAATTACCATGAATAACCAGAGCACTCAATACGAGCAGAGATCCAGTAAATAAAATAAAGCAAGAACTGAAATAAAATACTTAGAAGTGAAAAATGAAGAACCTGGAGATTACTTGAAGACGAACCAGATGCTGCACCATTACAATGTCGAGGAAGATCCGACAGATTCGGCTCCTCCTCAGCTCTCTCCTCCTCCTCTCTCTAATCCGATCTCTAATTACAACTAGAACTAGAACTAGATCTAATTCTAGAAGAGATTCATCTAGAGGGACCTCTACTTCTAATTGAAACCCTAGTTTCTGATGTGGAGATGAATAATGAAGATGGAGATGGCCTTCTAGGGGGTCTGGGTCTGGTTTTATAGCCCGGAGCGTGTAACGTGAGCCCTTGGATCAAATCGACTTCAGGGACGGTGGAGATGCATCCTAGGAGGCGGTGGAAGAAGGTTCCAGAAGGCGGAGGCGAAACGGCCTCCGTGGCTGACCGGTCGGTCATGGGGTGGGACCGGTCGGTCTGGCCCAGTGGGCTCCCGTGGCGGGCTGCCTCGTGGTGTTTTCTAGTGTCTTCTAGATCCTTCTTTTGCAGATTTTGTTGCGAAATTAATATCTTTTCATCCGGGACTTCGAATATAGCAAATGATATGTCCATTTCGATCGTCTCGACGAGCCCTTCGCAATGGTGCACTCTAATTCATCACTTGAGATACTTTTATATGGTAAAAACATGGATGTCCTACAAAACAAGTGAGAGCACCAAAACTCGTGGAACTTGTTAGTTTCAAACCCTACAACTATGTTTTGTGATTCATTTAGTGTCATTTCATGCAATAGTTGATGGTATAATATTGACTATAAGGACTGTCAACAAGTTCCCCCAAGCTTACTCTTTGCTAGTCCCTTAGCAAAGCCAATCTCAACAATGGATCAGGAGTTGCTGCAAAATCTTCACTTCCAACAAGTACACATATATTCAAATAAAAGTTCTCATATGGATTGGATCATATTATTCATCATGGGCTTAGTAATTTACCTTGAATCCTGAGTAATTGAAAGATAGAATGATCAAATCAAGCACTATGTCTCTAGTTCTTTCACTTCACCATTATCCCGGAGTTTTATGAATTTTCAGAAAAGATTAAAAACATATGTTGTCAAATTAAACAATGGATCCAAAGAGAAAGTCAACCACACCATTGAATCGAGAAGTGCATGTGTATGGAAAATGGAGTCGGATGCTCTTTTGAAATATATCACTCTCTTTTGTTTATTAGAAACACTTGGCTATCAGGCTAATTCTACTGGCGGGCACATGCCCATCTTTTTTTATGATATTCATTTTTTTCATCATTTTTTTCTTTCGAGGTTCCGGACACTTGTCCCTTTTTATTTCCTCACGATCTTTCTTTTTGAGGTTTCGGACACTTGTCCCATTTTATTTCCTCGGATATATATATATATATTCTCTTTTTTTCTTTTTTTCAATAGCCACATGCTTCCAACAAACTTTTGAGAGGATTGAAACAAATAATCATTAGCATTTATGAGGAAAGTGGATGGAATGTGTAAGTGATCTCAATTCAATAGCATGATAATTTATCATAGGGTCAACAAAGCTTAATTTAACTCAATGCAATTATTAGTCATATTAATATTGAAAACTCTCCGGAACTCTAGTGTTGTTTTAGAACAAGATAACAGTAGCTCAGATCATCACATATCATATCTGTCAATTACCTAGACTTTGGATCAAGCATTTACTACCCATAAATTTAATTTCATTTTTAAGCATCATTATTAATCAGGAGAACTTATGCTTTGAAGGCTAGGTACTTGAAAGAAATTAGATAGAGCAACTATTCATCATTTCCATGTAAAAGATCAGAGAGAGTTCTTCTTTTATTATTAACTTCTTAAAACAATCTAAGCAAACTTAACATAGTATTTATTTAACCTAACACACTTTATTATAAATAACTAAGATAATTTTAAGACATACCTGGATCACGAAGATAACGAGGGTGCGTCTCCCCCAAGCCGGTTCCCTTAATAACGTTGAGCCTTCATGTGCCCATATTTTTTTCTTTTTAATTAATGGTGAGCCTTCATGTGCCCACATATATTTTTTTTCTTTTTGTTTTATATTTTATTTTCATTTATGTATAGAAGGAAAACTTAATAGGATATGGATACTTACCTGGATACACGGGGGTGCTTTCCCCCAAGCTGAATGTTGACGTAGTCGTTCGATCTTGCAATGTAGCGGACTGGCAGTGAAAATGTTCTTCCTCTATCAGAGCATTGATTGATGTTGATGGTTGTTGAAATAGTGCTCCAACAGTAGATGGAACATTCACTTGCTCGTCAACTTTTCTTGGTCTTTCAATCCTGTGAAACTCAAATAGACAACAAGACTTGTGGAACAGATTAAGCGTTAATGGTTGGCCACTTAGGCCTTAGTTGTCCAGAGTTTCAGTAAGATCTCTTTCTCAATATTTTTATTTTTATGATGCAATGACAGTCTAACAAAATGAATACATTTTTATTTTATGCCACCACGGTGAAAATCCCTACAAGTTTTTACACACCATAGAATTATTCACATGAGGCTTTTAAGTTTTATGATGCAGTGTAATATTTTTATTTTCTCTTTTTTATGCAATGATAATGCAGAAAAGTAAATATGCTATGGATAAATGATTATGCAAATGATAGAAAGTAAACATGCAAAAAGAGAAATTAATGCAGAAAAGATAAATATAGATAACTACCGATTTTACCTTTCGGCGAGGGCTCAATGTTTTAAGTCCTTTGAACAGGACTTCTCACCATGTTCATTCCTGAGGTGCATCATTTGATCTCGATAGGTAGACCTTGATAACTACACCTCTTGATATGGTGTCACCCATGTTCTTCGTTTGCCCAGCAGTTTGAAGTGAAGCATTAGTTGTGGAAGCTGGCAGCATCTTGCTTAGTGTGCATGTTCTTATAGATCCAGGACTTTCACTCTATAGAATATGGGAGTTGACAAACTCTTCCTTTTTTTGCTCAAGAGTGTGTCCTGCTCATAAAGACAAGGTAGAGATCAAGTGCATGGGTTCTGTTGGTGGAAAAACACCAACAGAACCAAAAATTTTATTTCATTCCTCTCTAACCTTAGGCACATCAAGCAAGACATGAGTGATAGGAGCAAAGATGAGCATGGAATTAGCATCTTAAAATATTTAACTGATCAGATTGTTTAACCCAAGAAAGGATAATCTATGCATAATGTGTCGATATTTTCATGATTATGATATATCATTTTCCAAAGGTTAGATGCATAACATTTTAACTCATTGGTTAAGATAGTGAGATTCAAGAGAGTAAAGCTAGGTACAAAGAGTAAAGAATTGAACATGTTGAGTTGTTTAGGTTGGATTAAGTGAGGTGCAACTTAAACATGTTGGTTCTTTATGTATGTGCATACCAGAATCAAAGAGAAGCTTTTAAAGTGCTGGTCACTTACCTTGAAATGTTGCTTTATCATTGAAGAGTGATTGTGTCAAACCACCTTGTGGAAGCTTCCCTTGTCTAGCTGGTTGTTGTTCATGAATGGCTTGTCTTCTCTTGCTCATCTCATAGTGGCCTGAGTGATGGGAGCTTGAGAGGAGGAAGGACATAGTGGGATTATCTTTAAAGGGATCAACCTTCCTTCTCTATGAGTTGACCTATCAGTGAAGGTGTGTTGTTCCTCAGGTCCGTACCAGGACCTCTCTCTTTTAGCTTATGTTTGTACTATCTGATATGAGAGATGAGGATTCAAGTGCCCGTACGATGGTCTCTGTCTTCTAGTAGCCCAGCTCAGACTTGTTCACCTATTTCCATGGAGTGAGTGCTTTGAAAGGTATTGTTTTGTGGCACTCATCTTCTGTCTTGTTCTACAGATCTCACTTCTCCATGACTAGTGAGTTATGTCTCCCTTGCGCAAGTTGTTGAAGTTCATGTGTCTCTTCATCTTCAGTGTGGGTTCATCTCAGGACTTTCCCAAATTAATATTGAAAGTTTTCCTGCAGGGGTTAGTCCAACAAAATATCCAACATCCACTATAGCATACTATTAGTTCAAAAATCAACCTAGACACCACGTCTAATTTGATTTAGGAAGGCATTTTAAGTTAAGCATGCTTAATTTAAAAACCTTTGAAAGCAAGATCATCACTCCTAAACTAGGCACCATGCTCAATTTAAGAGATGTATGAAAGTACTTCAAACCTAAACATATTCTATAGTAGATGAAGCTAGCATTAAAACATTAAGGAGATTTACTCAAATGGTGATGAAATAGCATGATTAGTGTATAGCACATGAGCATGTCTTAAAGGTTGGGACAACCAATATAGCAACATGTTAAGAGATGTTCTTACAAAGTGTATGCCCCAAGCTTAGATTTGCAAAAATCAAGATTGGATGAATGTAATTCAATGTTGCATGATGATTAGTTGGACATACCTTGTGTTTGACATTCCTTCAAACTTTTCGCTACAAACCTGCAAAGGTTAGTGACAAGAATATCCGAAGGAATATTTTAACAATTATATCCTTATGCTCATTACACAAAGGCAGTGTAGCAGGAGAGTGAACACTGATCTAAAAAACGCTTGTTTTAGGACACTGAGCTTATCTTTGGGAAACCTTCAAGATATGATTTGGTGAAGTGGTTTCCCCTCCAACACCAACTTAAGGGCACAACGAGATCTACAAAATTTGTGATAAACATATGCATCGACAACCACCCTTTTGAAGTTTTTGTAAACAGGAAGTGTGAGGGGGTTGAAAATCTTGAGTGTGGCAATGTTAGACACACCAATTGAATCAGGAGATGTTTCATATGAGCATGGATTTAAAGAGGTGTTTATGAAGTAGCTTTCATGCTCTTCGATGTCATCTTCCTCGATTTCAGAGAAGAACACCGAAGGGTGGGGTTCATCATTTTCTAAAGTGTAGGGTGTTTTCTCTAGAGAAGGTTCTGTGACAACCAAATTATTAGAAGGATTTGAAGGAATTTCAAATTTGGTTGGGTGTTCCTCCTCGTGTTGGTCGGGGTTAGGCTCGACTTCTTCTTCTGGGAATTCATCAAAAATGCCAGTGTAAGGAGTGTTTTCAAGGATTTTATTTAGGATGTCTCCTCCTTCACTAACAAGTTTATGTGAGAATGATCCTCCAAAAGCTAAATCAAGATGTAGAGCAACTTCCTTGTTAAGACCACAATAAAAGTGAAAGTGTAGCACATGGTCTAGCAAGGAAAGGTTTGGGCTAGAATTGGTAAGGTGTTTGAACCTAGCCCAAGCTGCTCCTAGCGTCTCCTTCTCTTTTTGTTTGAATGTAAGAATTTTGATTATAAGATCAGAGATTTGAAAAAGAGGGAAGAAAGCAAGACAAAAGTTGTCCCGAAGTTCATCCCAATTTCCATTTACACCCTCTATGGAATGATGTAACACCCTAAAATTTGCAAAGTTTGGAAATAGAGAGAAAATGCTTTATTATGTATTTTTGGTGCTCATGAGAATATAGGAGAAATAAAACTTTTTCTTTAAATTTAAAATTTATCTTAGGGTAACATGTTTGAGCATACATGCTGGTGCATAATTTATTTTTGTGATGAGTGGTTTGCTCCAAAGTTTGAAAAGTTTTCAAATTCGTTTTGAAAATGTTTTTGGAATGGCTATAAATAAAAGAAAAGGTTTTTCTTCTCTCTCCCTCACCCCTCTCCCCAATCTGACCCAACAGCCCAGCCTGCTTGCGCTTTTCTTCTCCTCTCCTTGGCCCGCGCTAGCATGAGCCCAGTGGCCGGCGCACCTCACTTCCCCCCCCCCCTCTTGGGCCACATCGACCAGGTCGGCCCAGTCGCGAGCAAAAGCCCGCGTGGACACCTCCCTCCCCTCCCTCTCTCACTGACGATCCGGTCCCGCGTCGCTTCTCAATGACAGGTGGGACCGTCCTGTCAGGCCGTCATCCTCCTCACGTCGTAATGGAGTCGGACTCCATTCCACCAGGAACCCATGCCGAGCACGTCTCACCCTTGCCCCTTCCGCACGATGAACCCCCCCTATAAAGTTGCCTGCATCCGCCGCTCCTCTCTTTTTGCGAAATCGAGTCGCTCTTGTGCCCTAAATCCCTCGCGCCGCATCGTTTAGATCTCACCGGACCCGCCGACCGCCACCCTGCGCTATCCTCCACCTCCAAGCTCTCTATGGCCGTGGTTTTGCCCTCGGTGAGTTCCCCTTGTTCTCCCCTTCCTCCCGGTGCCTTCCCCGTGTCTTCCCGTGACCGGAATCGCCAAAACGCCGAACTCCGGTGAGCTCGGGCTCGGCCAGCCATGGCGACCGCCGCCTTCTCCTCTCTTTCCGGCCGGAAGCGCCGCCTCCCCCTTTGTTCATCTAATCTCATCCATCTACTGCAGATCCGACGGCCACCATCGACGGATACCCCTTCGCCCCTGCTTTTTTTCTAAAGAGACCCTCGGTTTCCTTAGATTAGAACCCGCCGTCCCTTTGCGCCTTCCTGGAATACGCCTTCTCCTCGGGAAAACGTAAAGCCAGGTCTGTTCTATCCAAAATACGTTTTCTAATAATCACAAGTTTGCCACTGAAACTGTTTTCGCTATAAAATCTCCGTTTTAACTCCGTTTTGACCCGTTCAAGTTGCGTTAGGTTCGTAATTTCATAATCTACATGTTTTAGTAACTGTTAATCATGTTTAAAACTTTTAAATTTCGAGTTTAGTTTTGATCTAATATTTTATTAAAGAAAACCTTGTTTAATTCATAACTTCTTCGTTATAGCTCCGTTTTTAGTGGTTTTTGTGTTCACGCGTTCGTCTCGACGAGTAGAACAGTTTTATAAGCTTGTTATACCTGTTTTATGTATTGGTGTATTGTTTTCTAATTTAATGCATGTTTTGCTTGTACGTTTGCTCCTGTGTGCCGATGTTTGTTGCGTATAGACGAAGAGTTGCAAGTGAACCTAGAAGAGCTTGACTTTGAAGACTGTGATCAACATCAACTCGAAGAAGGCAAGTGCAGGCACCCTTTGATCATGTTCTTTACCTATTCACCATTAATCACTATATGCATGCATGTGTCTAATTATGTGAACCCTAAGGATTATCCTAGTTTTCCATATCTTCCTTGTTACCTGGGTTTTAGGATGGGTAGTAATGCTATGCTAAGCAACTTTTCTTGTTCTATAAATACCACATGATGATGATACATTAATGATGACTTAATGGTTTTGGAACTATGTTTTAACGTGGAACTCAGTGACTCGGGCACATGGTATGGTATGGTGGTTATGGTAAGTTTGGCTTGTGGTTTGTGTTTTGTGCTTGGGTCCGCCTTTTAGGACTGGCTCATGGAGCGACCACCCAGGATAACAGTGCAACCACGAGATGTTATATGGCTCTAATCGGGCTAATTAATTAGAGGATTCTAGTGTTGCGTTAATCGGGCGGCGCTACTGAGGGATGGCCCAAGAATGTGGTATGGACTTAGGGGTCCTCTGGTTGCTGCGGCTTCCAGTAGGAACTTTAGGTGGTTATCGCTCGCTAGATGAATCTTTGTAAAGGCCCGTGGTGAAACCTTGCCATGCACCTTGGAAGTGTAGTATGGGAGTCATGACCCTGGCATATGGGAATCACTGCTCGTTGGGAAAAGTGTGCAACCTCTGCAGAGTGTAAAACTGATATATCAGCCGTGCTCACGGTTACGAGCGACCTGGACCCTCACATGTTTAGTTTGGACAGTTGGACTTATGGACATAAGATGACGGTTTCTAAGATGAAGGTGTTTACCTCGGTTAATGGTTATATTAATGGTGGTACTCTTCTTAACTAATGGGTTGGGTTATCTTACACTCACTTATAGTAATCAGGCGCTAATAAATCTTGACCAACTAAAATGCTTATCGCAGTTAAACAGTGTCAGCCTACCATTGTTCAAGCCCTGCATGTCATTTTATTTCAGACTGTACTTGTTGAGTACGATATGTGCTCACCCTTGCTATTCCCCACAACCCCAGACGGTAGCCCAAGTTACCCTGAAGATTAGTGGAGATGTCATGGAGTTTACCAGAAGACTATCTGCTGTGCTTGGCGTATGGTGCCCCCAGTCAGCCGTCCCTGTGAAGATTGGAGCCTCAAGTGAAGATTAGTTTATGTTCCGCTTTACTCTGATATATGTGTAAGTGTTAATATAGCTATGTTGCGTTATGTAATAACATTGTCTCTGATATTCTATATTCTGATGTTGTATGTGTGGACTTCCTGGGCACTCATATGGCTATCCTGGTTTTGTTCTTAAAACTGGGTGTTACAGAATGGTATCGGAGCCGTGTTGACTGTAGGACGTATGGCAACTAGAAAATGGTCGTTTATAAGATTCCAATTTGTTATACAACCCTTGTTCTTGATATCCTTTGTTTCTACTCTTGTTAATATTCCTTTCCTTGAACATTTGACCTTCTCCTTGTCTATTTATCTTCAAGTCCTTGATTCTTGCTCCTACTCTATCTATCTTATGCTTCTTGCTATTAGATCTGGTTCTCACCTTTGCTGCTACGTGACCTTAGGATGTCTAGAGCAACTGACCCCTTTAGACTGTCCACCATAACATCAAGAGCGTTAGTTGCGTTGAAGCATGTTTGGGTGTGCAAGTTTGTTTGTTTTTATGCCATTGGATGATTTGCTTCTTTGTAATGAGTGTGATGTGTTGTGGGCAATGTTCACAATTACATCGAGTTGTTAGTTTAGTGTGTTGTTAGTTAGTTTGGGAGATCTTATCTTGTTCCTTGTTCCAAAATCTTTCTTCTAGCCTCTCATGTTGTTCCCCTCATCTTCTCAATCTTTCCTACTCATGTTTATATCTCCACCTATGCTTACAAGTTCTTGGTTAAATCAGATGGTGAACACAAGAAGGCAGGCAAGCATGCAGAATGCTACCAACCAGAGCTCACAACCACCTCCTTCTCAAGGCAACATGGAACAGTGGATGTCGATGCAGACTCAACTCATGCAGTTAGTAGTTCAAGTGGTGACCAACCTCCAACAAAGTCATGTGCCACCAAGGGATAGTTGTGCTGAGTTTCTGAAAGGACATCCTCCAGTGTTTGCTCATGTTGTTGATCCATTAGAGGCAGATGATTGGCTACGTGCAGTAGAAAGACAACTCCACCTAGCACAGTGCAATGATTTTGAGAAGGTGTTGTATGCATCAGGACAACTTCAGGGAGCAGCTCAGGATTGGTGGGAGTCATTCCAGTATGGACGTCCCAACAATGCTCCTGCTATCACTTGGGAGGAATTCACTGAGAATTTTAGGTCCTATCATATTCCCGTAGGATTAGTAGAGCTTAAACAGGAAGAATTCAGAGCCTTGAAGCAAGGATCAATGTCTGTGGTTGAGTATCGTGACAAGTTTGCTCAACTGTCGCGCTATGCTCCAACGGATGTAGATGATGATGACAAGAAACAGTATCGCTTTCTTAGAGGATTGTATGATGGACTTCAACTCCAGCTCATGTCCAACAGCTATCCCAACTTCCAAGCACTTGTGAATCGTGCCATCATAGTTGATAATAAGCGCAAGGAAATGGATGCAAAGAAGAGAAAGCTTCAGGAGCAATCTCATAGACATACTCGTCCTCGTAGTGCCTCTCAACAAGTGAGTCAGATTCAGCCGGTACCTCAGATCAATGATAATGAGTGTCGTCAGCAGCCGCAAGAGCAACACGCAGACTTGCAAGAACTTCATCATGTTACAGGAGTTGTCACTCCTGAAGCGTTTATGATCTCTGATACTCCCGTGTTGGCCACAACGACTAAGACTCCTAAGAAGACTAGAACCTCCAGCAGTCTATCAAAAATGGGTTGCTACCATTGCAAGCAAGAGGGACATCTCATGCGACAATGCCCAAAGAAGTATCCATATGTGTATGGTAACAAGAATCAGAATTAGAACCGTGTTCAAGCTCAGAATCAGAGGAGTGGAATGCAACAGACCTATATGCGAGGCACAGTGAACAATATGACCATGGATGATGTCAGAAGTGATCCTGATGTGATACTCGGTATGTTCCTCGTCAACTCTATTCCAACATCAGTTCTTTTTTATTCAAAAGCTACACATTCCTTCATCAGTAAGCAATATGCTACAAAACATCGTTTCCGTGTTGTTACTATGAAGCACCCTCTACTAGTTAGTTTACCTAGTGGAGAGATGAAAGCCACCCTTATTTGTCCGAAAGTTAGTCTCAACATAAGGGGGGTAGAATTCCTAGCTAATCTGGTAATCTTGGAGACTGAAGGTGTTGATGTGATCCTTGGAATGGATTGGTTACCTATGCATGATGGTACCATAGATTATGCTAGAAGAGCTGTGTCTTTGGTTAATTCCTCAGGTGAGGAAGTGGAATATGTGGCCTCTTTTCCATCAGTAGAAGAAGGTTTGCTCAATCAGATGAAAGGCACTCCCATTGAAGAAATCAAAGTGGTATGTGAATTCCCTGATGTGTTCCCTATCAATCTACCCGGTATGCCACCAGATCGTGAAGTTGAGTTTCTTATTGATCTTCTACCTGGAACTTCCCCTATATCCAAGAGGCCTTGTAGGATGGCAGTTAATGAGTTAGAAGAACTCAAAAAGAAATTAAGAGAACTACAAGATAAAGGTTTTATTCGTCCGAGTTCATCACCATGGGGAGCTCCAGTTATACTTGTGAACAAGAAGGATGGAACTCAGAGAATGTGTGTGGATTATAGATCACTCAATGAAGTTACGATCAAGAACAAATGTCCTTTGCCTAAGTTCGAAGATCTTTTTGGCCAGTTGAAAGGAGCTTGTGTTTTCTCTAAGATCAATTTGAGATCCGGCTATCACCAATTGAAGATTAGATCAGCTGATATTCCTAAGACTGCATTCACTACAAGATATGGGCTTTATGAATACACAGTGGTCTCCTATGGGTTGACTAATGCGCCAATATATTTCATGCATCTCATGAATAAGGTTTTCATGGAATATCTGGATAAGTTTGTTGTGGTTCTAGTTGATGATATTCTCATATACTCCAAAAGTGAAGAAGAGCATGAAGCACACTTAAGGCTTGTTCTGCAGAGACTCAGAGAAAACCAGTTTTATGCTAAGCTGAGTAAGTGTGAATTCTGGTTGAATGAAGTTTCTTTCCTTGGCAATGTTGTTTCTAATGGAGGTATTGCAGTAGATCCGAGCAAAATAAGAGATGTGCTGAATTGGCAACCGCCTCAGACTGTGAGTGAGATCCGAAATTTCCTTGGTTTGGCAGGTTATTACAGAAGATTTATTGAAGGATTTTCCAAGATAGCAAGGCCTTTAACAGCTTTATTGGAAAAAGGAAAGAAGTTTGAATGGACGACAGCTTGTGAGGAAAGTTTTAGAATGCTGAAGAACAAACTGACCACCGCGCCTGTGCTAGCCATGCCTGATGTCAGCAAGAATTTTGATGAGTATTGTGATGCTTCTCGCCATGGTTTGGGATGTGTGCTTATGCAAGAAGGTCGAGTTATAGCCTATGCTTCGAGGCAGTTAAAGAGACATGAGAAGAATTATCCAACTCATGATCTAGAATTGGCAGCTGTGGTTCATGCTTTGAAAATCTGGAAACATTATATGTTGAGTAATAGATGTGAGATTTACACTGATCATAAGAGTCTGAAATACATATTCACTCAGTCAGATCTTAACTCCAGACAACGCAGATGGTTGGAAGTGATTAAAGATTTTGATCTTGGTATTCACTATCATCCCAGAAAAGCCAATGTTGTAGCAGATGCTTTGAGTCGAAAGAGTTATGCCAATATGGTCATCGAACGTCAGCTTCCAGCTGGGTTATGCAAGGAATTTGAAAAGCTCAACCTTGGTTTGGTCGCCAGTACTCAAGCAGTGGCGATGGAAGTCGATTCGACCTTAGAGCAGGATATTCGCAAAGGTCAAATGGATGATGAGAAGATAAAGGATATTACTGAGCTCGTTAAGAAAGACAAAGCACCTGGATTCCATATAGATGAACATGGAATTGTTTGGTTCAAGAAGAGAATTTGTGTGCCAGACTTGAAACATGTCCGTGATTTGATATTGAGAGAAGCTCATGAGTCAGCTTATTCCATTCATCCCGGTAGCACTAAGATGTACCAGGATTTGAAGAAGAAATTTTGGTGGTATGGTATGAAGAGAGACATAGCAGAATACGTGGCTTTGTGTGATACTTGTCAAAGAGTGAAGGCAGAGCATCAAAGACCAGCAGGATTGTTGCAACCACTGAAGATACCTGAATGGAAATGGGATGAGATCAGTATGGATTTCATAGTAGGTTTACCACGTACTCAAAGTGGTTATGATTCAATTTGGGTAATTTTGGATCGCTTAACTAAAGTATCTCACTTCATTCCTGTCAAGACTACATACTCTAGTGCAAAACTTGCAGAGCTTTACATGTCGAGAATTGTGTGTTTGCATGGAGTGCCGAGGAAGATTGTGTCAGATAGAGGTACTCAGTTTACATCTCATTTTTGGGAAAAGATTCATGAGTCTATGGGTACAAAATTGAATTTCAGTTCAGCCTATCATCCTCAAATAGATGGACAGACAGAAAGAACGAATCAGGTTCTGGAAGACATGTTGAGAGCTTGTGCTGTACAATATGGTACTAGTTGGGATAAGAGTTTACCATATGCAAAATTCTCTTATAACAATAGTTACCAAGCTAGTCTCAAAATGGCCCCATTTGAAGCTTTGTATGGCAGAAAATGTAGAACTCCTTTGTTTTGGAATCAAACAGGAGAAAGTCAGGTGTTTGGACCAGAAGTTTTGAAGGAAGCAGAGAGACAAGTTCGAATCATTCGTGAGAACTTGAGAGCAGCTCAGTCCAGACAGAAAAGCTATGCCGACACACGTCGTAGACAGTTAGTTTTTGAAGTAGGTGATTATGTATACCTTAAAGTGTCACCTGTCAGAGGACTCAAGAGATTTAAAGTGAAAGGAAAGTTGGCACCTAGATATATTGGCCCGTTCAAGATTTTGGAAAGAAGAGGTGAAGTAGAATATCAGCTTGAGTTACCTGCTCAGTTGTCAGATGTACACAATGTGTTTCATGTATCACAGTTGAAAAAGTGTTTGAGAGTGCCAGAGGAACAGTTACCCTTAGAGGAAGTTTACTTGAAGGATGATCTTACTTATTCTGAGCATCCTGTGAAGATTTTGGAAGTCGCTGAAAGAGTTACCAGAAGTAAGGTTGTCAGAATGTGCAAAGTCCAGTGGAGTCGTCACTCGGTGGATGATGCAACATGGGAACGTGAAGATGAGCTACGTGCAGAGTTTCCCTATCTCTTCAAAGATCCTTCCGAATCTCGAGGATGAGATTCATCTTAAGGGGGGTAGATTTGTAACACCCTAAAATTTGCAAAGTTTGGAAATAGAGAGAAAATGCTTTATTATGTATTTTTGGTGCTCATGAGAATATAGGAGAAATAAAACTTTTTCTTTAAATTTAAAATTTATCTTAGGGTAACATGTTTGAGCATACATGCTGGTGCATAATTTATTTTTGTGATGAGTGGTTTGCTCCAAAGTTTGAAAAGTTTTCAAATTCGTTTTGAAAATGTTTTTGGAATGGCTATAAATAAAAGAAAAGGTTTTTCTTCTCTCTCCCTCACCCCTCTCCCCAATCTGACCCAACGGCCCAGCCTGCTTGCGCTTTTCTTCTCCTCTCCTTGGCCCGCGCTGGCATGAGCCCAGTGGCCGGCGCACCTCACTTCCCCCCCCCCCTCTTGGGCCACATCGACCAGGTCGGCCCAGTCACGAGCAAAAGCCCGCGTGGACACCTCCCTCCCCTCCCTCTCTCACTGACGATCCGGTCCCGCGTCGCTTCTCAATGACAGGTGGGACCGTCCTGTCCGGCCGTCATCCTCCTCACGTCGTAATGGAGTCGGACTCCATTCCACCAGGAACCCATGCCAAGCACGTCTCACCCTTGCCCCTTCCGCACGATGAACCCCCCCTATAAAGTTGCCCGCATCCGCCGCTCCTCTCTTTTTGCGAAATCGAGTCGCTCTTGTGCCCTAAATCCTTCGCGCCGCATCGTTTAGATCTCACCGGACCCGCCGACCGCCACCCTGCGCTATCCTCCACCTCCGAGCTCTCTGTGGCCGTGGTTTTGCCCTCGGTGAGTTCCCCTTGTTCTCCCCTTCCTCCCGGTGCCTTCCCCGTGTCTTCCCGTGACTGGAATCGCCAAAATGCCGAACTCCGGTGAGCTCGGGCTCGGCCAGCCATGGCGACCGCCGCCTTCTCCTCTCTTTCCGGCCGGAAGCGCCGCCTCCCCCTTTGTTCATCTAATCTCATCCATCTACTGCAGATCCGACGGCCACCATCGACGGATACCCCTTCGCCCCTGCTTTTTTCTAAAGAGACCCTCGGTTTCCTTAGATTAGAACCCGCCGTCCCTTTGCGCCTTCCTGGAATACGCCTTCTCCTCGGGAAAACGTAAAGCCAGGTCTGTTCTATCCAAAATACGTTTTCTAATAATCACAAGTTTGCCACTGAAACTGTTTTCGCTATAAAATCTCCGTTTTAACTCCGTTTTGACCCATTCAAGTTGCGTTAGGTTCATAATTTCATAATCTACATGTTTTAGTAACTGTTAATCAAGTTTACAACTTTTAAATTTCGAGTTTAGTTTTGATCTAATATTTTATTAAAGAAAACCTTGTTTAATTCATAACTTCTTCGTTATAGCTCCGTTTTTAGTGGTTTTTGTGTTCACGCGTTCGTCTCGACGAGTAGAACAGTTTTATAAGCTTGTTATACCTGTTTTATGTATTGGTGTATTGTTTTCTAATTTAATGCATGTTTTGCTTGTACGTTTGCTCCTGTGTGCCGATGTTTGTTGCGTATAGACGAAGAGTTGCAAGTGAACCTAGAAGAGCTTGACTTTGAAGACTGTGATCAACATCAACTCGAAGAAGGCAAGTGCAGGCACCCTTTGATCATGTTCTTTACCTATTCACCATTAATCACTATATGCATGCATGTGTCTAATTATGTGAACCCTAAGGATTATCCTAGTTTTCCATATCTTCCTTGTTACCTGGGTTTTAGGATGGGTAGTAATGCTATGCTAAGCAACTTTTCTTGTTCTATAAATACCACATGATGATGATACATTAATGATGACTTAATGGTTTTGGAACTATGTTTTAACGTGGAACTCAGTGACTCGGGCACATGGTATGGTATGGTGGTTATGGTAAGTTTGGCTTGTGGTTTGTGTTTTGTGCTCGGGTCCGCCTTTTAGGACTGGCTCATGGAGCGACCACCCAGGATAACAGTGCAACCACGAGATGTTATATGGCTCTAACCAGGCTAATTAATTAGAGGATTCTAGTGTTGCGTTAACCGGGTGGCGCTACTGAGGGATGGCCCAAGAATGTGGTATGGACTTAGGGGTCCTGTAGTTGCTGCGGCTTCCAGTAGGAACTTTAGGTGGTTATCGCTCGCTAGATGAATCTTTGTAAAGGCCCGTGGTGAAACCTTGCCATGCACCTTGGAAGTGTAGTATGGGAGTCATGACCCTGGCATATGGGAATCACTGCTCGTTGGGAAAAGTGTGCAACCTCTGCAGAGTGTAAAACTGATATATCAGCCGTGCTCACGGTTACGAGCGACCTGGACCCTCACATGTTTAGTTTTGGACAGTTGGACTTATGGACATAAGATGACGGTTTCTCAGATGAAGGTGTTTACCTCGGTTAATGGTTATATTAATGGTGGTACTCTTCTTAACTAATGGGTTGGGTTATCTTACACTCACTTATAGTAATCAGGCGCTAATAAATCTTGACCAACTAAAATGCTTATCGCAGTTAAACAGTGTCAGCCTACCTTTGTTCAAGCCCTGCATGTCATTTTATTTCCGCCTGTACTTGTTGAGTACGATATGTGCTCACCCTTTCTATTCCCCACAACCCCAGACGGTAGCCCAAGTTACCCTGAAGATTAGTGGAGATGTCATGGAGTTTACCAGAAGACTATCAGCTGTGCTTGGCGTATGGTGCCCCCAGTCAGCCGTCCCTGTGAAGATTGGAGCCTCAAGTGAAGATTAGTTTGTGTTCCGCTTTACTCTGATATATGTGTAAGTGTTAATATAGCTATGTTGCGTTATGTAATAACATTGTCTCTGATATTCTATATTCTGATGTTGTATGTGTGGACTTCCTGGGCACTCATATGGCTATCCTGGTTTTGTTCTTAAAACTGGGTGTTACAAATGATTATACCATTTTCTCGCTCTTCCCAAAAGGGAGAACGGGAATAGTTTCCATTTAATCGTCTCTTGTGTCATGCTAGCAATAGTCCGACAAGAACACAACTGCTCAAATTCCCTAAGGTGGGTGTATGGATCTTCGTCTTCTGACCCAGAGAAGGATTTCTCCCGAACCATGGCTATAAGAGCAGGGCGAAGCTCATAGCCATCTGTAAGAATGGGGTGTGATGATGGTGGAGGCTCCAACAAGTCGCCCTTTGGAGCAAAGAACTTATAGATAGGAATGAAATCCATGTGGTGATGGGGTGGTACAAGAAAAAGGTGGTAAAAAGGGAAAGGATGTAAAAAGAAAAGAAACGCGGACGAACTTGGCTCGATTCTAGAACAGCTACCGTTCCCCGGCAACGGCGCCAGAAAGCTTGTTGGGTATTTTAAACGCACACAGAAAAATCCGCAAGGGCACGGATACCAATGTAGCTTTCACCCAAGAGTATTCCAGGGTATCAATTTCCACGGAGAACGTGAAGTGGACTAGAAGAATTAAGAATGTCCAAGAAAAGAATGGTGATGTGGTTACAGAGATTTTAGGGTTTTTTAAGTAGGTCTATCTAATCAAAGGCTTACTATACTTTACTTACTTCGGAGCAACAGTACATTTCCGATTCTCGAAAAATACAGGGAAAAGGGTAATCGGGAGAAGGCTGCCAAAAAGCTCTACGAAACACCAATCTTAACGTGGTGGATTATAACAATCTACAAAACTGTCACCCCTGTAGCTACCACAACTAACTGGAGGATTGGGCGCAAACTCAGGTAAACACTAGCCTAGACACCGCGTCTACACTAATGATTACTACTCTAATTACCATGAATAACCAGAGCACTCAATACGAGCGGAGATCCAGTAAATAAAATAAAGCAAGAACTGAAATAAAATACTTAGAAGTGAAAAATGAAGAACCTGGAGATTACTTGAAGACGAACCAGATGCTGCACCATTACAATGTCGAGGAAGATCCGACAGATCCGGCTCATCCTCAGCTCTATCCTCCTCCTCTCTCTAATCCGATCTCTAATTACAACTAGATGAACTAGACAACTAGAACTAGAAATAGATCTAATTCTAGAAGAGATTCATCTAGAGGGACCTCTACTTCTAATTGAAACCCTAGTTTCTGATGTGGAGATGAATAATAAAGATGGAGATGGCCTTCTGGGGGGGTCTGGGTCTGGTTTTATAGCCCGGAGCGTGGAACGTGAGCCCTTGGATCAAACCGACTTCAGGGACGGTGGAGATGCATCCTAGGAGGCGGTGGAAGAAGGTTCCAGAAGGCGGAGGCAAAACGGCCTCCGTGGCCGACCGGTCGGTCATGGGGTGGGACCGGTCGGTCTGGCCCAGTGGGCTCCCATGGCGGGCTGCCTCGTGGTGTCTTCTGGTGTCTTCTAGATCCTTCTTTTGCAGATTTCGTTGCGAAATTAATATCTTTTCATCTGGGACTCCGAATATAGCAAATGATATGTCTGTTTCGATCGTCTTGACGAGCCCTTCGTAATGGTGCACTCCAATTCATCACTTGAGATACTTTTATATGGTAAAAACATGGATGTCCTACAAAACAAGTGAGAGCACCAAAACTCGTGGAACTTGTTAGTTTCAAACCCTACAACTATGCTTTGTAAATCATTTAGTGTCATTTCATGCAATAGTTGATGGTATAATATTGACTATAAGGACCATCAACAATGGCCCAGGTTTTCCGGTTTCGGTCTCAAAACCGAGGGAAGGTCCGTGAAAAGGACGAGCGGCGCGTTGGCGGCACGTGGCGGCATCTGGTGAGGTCGCGTCGAGGCGAAGCTACCCGATGTGTGGGCGTGGCCGCCGGACCAACATCAACTTTGAGTTGGTCAGGAATACCCTTAGGGTTAGCCTACTCGCTCATTAGCAGTAGGGGTAGAAGGGGAATAATTGTATTAGGCTATATAACGGGAGGCAACCCCTCCCTCCAGACTATCTCAGCCATTGCTATTTTCATTCTAGGGTTTCCTGCTCTCCCACATCCTTGCTATAGCTACTGAGATCCGTAGAGACGGTTCGATCATACCTCTGTGTATTTGGATTTTGCGGAAACGGGACCAGATTCCCGTTGTCTCCTTGTGGGGACGAATTTCGGCTAGCATTTGAGGTTGTGACACTACTACAACACAGGGCTATAGTAACACCAAGTTGTGTTACTATAGGTTGAAAAACGTGTTACTAGCTCTCTTAGTAACACATTTTTGTTTGTGTTCCAATTGGCCATGTTACTATAGAGTGGATTGTTGTAACACATTTACTTGTCTATAGAAACATTTTTTTGTGTTACAATGATTTTTGTTGTAACACTTTTTTTTACTTTAGTAACACTTCACATTATGGTACAATACATGGTTTGTAACACAATTCTTTATCACATGGATCACTTGCCAAGTGTTACAATGATTCTTTGTTGTAACACTATTATTAGTTCTAGTAACACTTCTACATTAACGTAGAGCATAATATGGGACATAGGAACACATTTTGTCATGGAATATTCGGCAAAATTCGAACCAAAAAACTCAAAAAATTAGGAAATTTTTTTTATCATGGGAGGGGGCCCACCAATCAGTCACACCACCCCATCTCTATCCCACAATTTTTTTTCATGTTTTTTTCACACTTGCATCAATCAAGATTCGAACCAGTGACCTCTCACACACGTACGCTTAACCTCCACTACCACTCCACCCATTTGTCACTTGTGTCTATATTCTATTTCAGCTACCCTCATATTATACTAAACCATGTGTAAATTGCTTGTTTAAGGCTCTAAACGAATTCAAATCAAAAAGTTGTTAACTACAAAGTTTCATAACTTTTTGAGATCTAAACTTTTCGTTTAGGAAGTTTCTCCATCCAAGGTCATTTACAAAATTTGAATTTCAAATTTCAGAAATTTCAAATGTAGTTTTCATTAACAAGATGATTTCAAATTAAAATGTCATCAACTACAAAGTTTCATAACTTTTTGAGATCTACAACTTTCATTTTTGTTGTTTTTCCATCTGAGGTATTTTAAAATTCGAATCTCCAAATTTTTAAATTCAAATTTAGTTTTGCATGATAATATGATCTCAAATTAAAAAAGTTGTCAACTACAAAGTTTCATAACTTTTCATGATGTACAAGTTTCATTTTGGTCATTTCTCCATCCGAGGTCTTTTAAAAACTTCGAATTTTTAATTTTTCAAATTCAGACGCAATTTTGCATGACAAGATGACTTCAAATTTAAAAAGTTATCAACTATAAACTTTCTTGATGTCGACCAAAAAGAGAAAATTCCTGATGAACCCATATGGCGGTAGGTTGGTGTGTTCATACAACAAAGTAAAAAAATATTTATATTACTTTCATTTAATTTTACATTTTTTATTTTGTTTTTTCTTCTCCATTGAACTTGTTCTTCTTATGATATAGCTCCATCTAGTGCGTCTCTTGATCTTGGCCTAATAAATTAACAACATGCTCTAGCCTCGAACTGACCTTTTGATGTGGCTAATCAATGCTAATGGTTCTCATGTAATGACTATGATGTGATTGCCTAAAAGCCTTGATGAGAGCTATATGTGATGTGTTGCCTATAAATAGGAAGCTCTACATGTATTTTCTTTTGTAACACTTGAACTGAAACATTATTTTGTGTTACTAGAGACATATATTTGTAACACATTTTAAATGTGTTCCACTTATGTGTTACAACATAGTACACTTTTGTAACATTTTTCTGGTAACATTAATTTTATGTTACTATAGTTGTTGTTAGTAACACCTTTTTTTAAAAAAAAGTATTTTGTGTTACCACCGAAGTCTGTAACACATTATTTTGTGTTACTATGAAATTTTACTAGAACACATCAATAAAAGTGTTACAATATCTCTGTTGTGTAGTAGTGTGATTCGCGTTCTTGTGTTGTTCTTCGCGTTTTGCTATTCTCCTCAAGTTTCCCATTGATCAATCTCTCTCCACGTTGCTCCATTTGGAAAATTGTTTGAATCAACTTGTTCTTTGTCATGAGGGGATCGTTTCCACTTGTTAACACTAGATTTTCGCACGCACGAGGATTTGACAGGTGGGCCCAGCCAACAGTGAGAGAGGGGTTCGGTGAACAACCAGATGGACGGATAGCCTACGGGGTTTTGGCAAATGTCTGCGCGGTCGGCTATTTTGTAAGGCGGTGGTTCTGTTCGGGAAATAGATATGGCAAGTAAATGTGACACCCTAAAATTTGCCCAATTTTAAAAATAGGTGAAAATGTTTTATTTTAATTTTGGTGTGCATTTAATCTAGGATTAAATAATTTTCACAAAATTAAAACTAAGCTAGCAACATGATGTGGCATTCATGCTCAGGCATCCTATTTCTTTTTGAGATGAGTGGTTTTGGCAGAAAAGGTTTTAAATTCAAAATTCATTTGAAAAGGAGTTGAAAAGTGTTGAAAATAAAAGAAAAAGGGTTTTATTTCTTTTTCTCCCCCTCTCCTTGCTTTCGGCCCGAGCGGCCTGGTGGCCCAGCCCACCGGTCCTCCTCCCCTCCTTCTATTCCCGCGCTGGGCTCCCTCCCTTCCCTTCTCCTCTTCGTCCGCGAGGCCCAGCAGGCCGGCCCGGCTTGCCGCTCGCCAGCAAGCCACCGCGCCTCTCCTCCCTTCTGCCTCTGACCGAGTGACCACACATGTCAGCGCCTCCCTCTTCCCCAATCCCGCGCTCCCTCTCTGCTCTCCCGAGCACCGAGCGCAACCGCACGCCTCCCGCTCCTCCCGTCGTGCGCCCGCTCCCACGTTTCCCCCCCCCTAAAGTGGCACCGCGTCCGTCCCGCTCTCCCTTTCTCCCACTCTTCACTCGCCAGCACCGCGCCCGCATATCAGAACCGCAGCACAGCGCCGCCACCTCGCCGTGCACCGCCGCTCGTCGCTCCTTCGACTGTTCCCCGCCTTCCCCGTCTCAAACCAACGCTCCGTCGAGACCGCGTCGTGGTAGCGAAGCTGTCGCACCCTATCTCTCTTCCTTCCTTGGCTTCTGTCACCCTAACCACCGTTTTCCTTGAGCAGATTCTCGCCGGCCGCCGGTCTCCGCCGTTCGTCGCGGTTCGCCGTCGTCCGAGCTCCTATTCGCCTTCCCCTTGTTGCGGTAAGGACCCCTCTGCTCCCCGCTCTTCCCCCATCTCTTTCTCTTTGATCGAAGTCGCGTCCGTCGGCCAAGCCTATGAGTTTCCGAGCCACGGCCATGGCGGGTACGTGCACACCGCCGCGCCGCCCCGCGACGTCGTGGCCAGAGCCCGTGTGCGACGCGTCGTTGGCCGTCCCCGGGTTCCCCCCTTGCCTTCCCTCAACCCTCTGTTCCATTGATTTGGTCTGTGGCGAACCGGGTATGCGTGTCCGCGAGCTCCCGCGCTCCATCCATGGCGACCGCGCGCACGCCGTCGCGTGGTGCCGCGACGTCGCGGTTAGAGCCCGCACGCGGCGCGTCGTCGGCCCAGCCTCACGAACAAACCCTCCCTGACCTAATCTGCGCCATCCGTGTTCGATCCGACGGCCCTGATCGACCGATACCCCTTCGGGGCCAGTTTTGCAAAGGAGCCCTTATAACTTTTCAAGCCTCAACCCGCGCTCCCTTGTCCACTGTTCACTGAGCCTTTGCAAACTTCCAACCAGGCCCCTGCATTTCGGTTTATTTGAGGCGCAGTCCAGCCGGTTTTCAAATTGTTTTATTTATTTAAATCTGCAAAATCGAGTTTCAGCTTATTTACAAGTTTGCCACTGAGTTAAAATGCTTATAAAATTCACGTTTTAGCTCCGTTTTGATCCGTTCAACTTGCGTTAGATTCGTTTCGAAAAGTTCTTTCAAACTAAATAACTTTCAATACTGTTTTCTGTAATTAAAATTTGAGTTAAATCTAATCTAGTAATTAGCGTCTTTAATCTTGTTTAGTTCGTATCTTCTCCGTTATAGCTCCGATTAGCGTGATCTTCGCGTCTGTGTGTTCGCAGTGAGACGTAGATCAGTTTTCAAAACTCTTTATATTGTTTTATTATGATTGATGTACTGTTCTAATCATAGGCTATGTTTGCTTTGCATGAATTGCTTTTGGATGCATGTGTGGTGTTCTGTGATCGTATGTCCAGTCGGTGAGTTATGCGTTGGTGATCAAGAAAAAGTTTGTGATCCAGAGATCGTGATCAAGAGTCAACCTTTGGAAATCTACAAGTCAACATAAAAAGGATCTTGAGTTAAGGCAAGTATAGCAATCGAGTTTTATCTTTGCAATCATGATCATGTTACTTAATTAATGTATGCATCGAATGATAAAAAAAATGACTTATTAGCAACTTAAGAAATTATCTGTACAAGCATCTTCGGGTTTTACAGTGCAACTGATGGGGGTTATATGGCTCTGGCTTTAGCTCAGTATGAGGACCTTTTCTAGCTTGTTAGAGGTTACCCTTGTGGCGCCAATGGGGGATAGCAGACTGGGGATTCCCTGTGACTGGTTGAATCACCCAGACTGACTAATGAAACCTAGCGGCCCTAACTTGCTAGGCGAACCTTTGAAAAGCTTCATCGTGAACCCTGCCGACTTTCCTTGGAAGTGAGTTAAGAGGCTGATCACCTCGGGCGAAAGGGCAATTCACGTCTCACAGTGAAAGTGTACACCTTTGCGCAAAGTTTATTAAACTGATATATCAGCCTTGCTCAAGGACACGAGCGGCCTTGAAGACCTTTTACATTAAGATTATGACTTTTGTTGGTTAACATGTTCATTATTTACCATTTTATGCTATTCATTAGTTATGTTACATTGATCATGAAACTTGGGATCTATATCACTTGTTGCTATACTTGTGGAGTTCGACATGGACTCACTCTTGCTTTTCCCCCACACCTCAGTCTCCATCAGAGTCGCGCAGCAGAAGCGTGGTGATGACACAGATGAGTTTCCTAGAAGGCCGATGGAAGTGCTAGGCATATCTTAGGCTTGTGGTCAACCAGTCAGTTGTTCCCTGTGACGTTGGTGTCTCCATCTGAAGATCAGAGTGTCTTTCCGCTGTCTGCTCCTTGAGGTTAAGTTCTTTGTGTTTATACGTTATATATGAGCATTGTCTTTCGATATTACCCTTTATTTGTGGCTATATGTGAGATTTGACTTCCTGGGCTCACATATGGTGTATATCTGGTTTTGTCCTTAAAACCGGGTGTGGCAAAGTGGTATCGGAGCAATGCTGACTGTAGGACGCAAGCCTAGTTAGAAACTGGTCGTTTTAAGCTTTTGAAAATTTCTATAGAACCCTTGTTTTATCCATCTTGGTATTTTCTTCTTTATTGTATTTTCTACCCTTGTTATTTGTCTCCTCCTTGTTGCTTAAATTTTAAAATTTGCCCTCACCTTCACTCCTTGCCTTGAATTGCTTTTGAAAACTTCCCTCTGTCTAAGTAGATGGATCGTTGACCAAGCTATATCGTCTCTGACCGCAGTTGGCAAACAGAAGCTGATCGCTGTGCAAAGTCAAGACCTGGGAAGAATGACTCAACAACAAGACTCAACACAAGGACCAACCAACATGGAAGGAAGCCATAAGGAACAGTTACAAGGTGATAAAGTGGAGCAAGATCACATCTATGGAAGATTGAAGCATGTGGATATGACCACCATTCATGGAGCAAAGAAAGCTGTGTATGGCATGATCCCAGTCAATTCAGTACCTGCCATGGTTCTTTTTGACCCTAGTGCCTCACACTCGTTCATCTCTGCCAAGTTGGTAGCTCGCCTGAAGATAAGGGAATGGCCAACAAAGAAGCTCATAGTAGTTCGCACACCAACTGGAGAACTTGAGACAAACCATGAATGTCGAGATGTTAGAGTCCAGATAAAAGAGAGTGAATTCATAGTGAAACTGAATGTTTTGGAACTCTCAGGGATCGATGTTATCCTTGGGCATGGATGGTTAAGGGGTCGTAAAAGTGAGGTCAATTATTCCCGACGTTCAGTGTTTTTAAGAACACCATCAGGTGAAAGGATTGAATATCGAGGTATGCCATTATCACCCAATGAATGTGAAGCAAGTCTGTTGGTAGATAGCACTAGTAAGGTGCAAGAGGTTCACGATCGATGTCTTTGTTGCAAGCATTATGGGAATTCTTGTCTTCAAGAGAAGTCAACCAAGGATGAGGTCAAAGCGAATCCAAGTGGTGAAGTCAAGGAAGATAAGAAGAGGAAAGCAAATTCATTCGAGCCACCGTTGATACGTCACCAACAGTTGAGTTCTACTCCAGTACCACATCCAGTTTCAACCCTTGTTCAGACAAGCCTAGATCAGCAGCACTTAGAAGCTCCTCCAGTTAAGAACTTTCCACATGAGGTCTACATAGATGGATGGACAATCACCTACAAAGAATTCCAACCACCGAAGCGAGTTAGGAAGCAGAATAGACTGGTAAAAGTCAATCCTCCGAGTCAGCAAGATGGCAGCACATCAAACAACACTTCTATCGCAACAGATCCAACCAAAGGAAGATGTTATCATTGTCAACAAGAAGGACATTATATCAGATCCTGCCCCAAAAAGATCAACAGTCGACTCATGGAAGTGGCCCGAGCCCAGTCACTACAGAGTAGCCATCAACATGTGATGTCAGTGCCTGATGCAAAGGAAGTCCCTGATAATAGATGACAAATGAAGAGTGTACAAGAAAAGTTGTCCTTGATGTTCTTGTAGATGTATCGTGTTCTAGTAGTTCTTGAGCCCTTATGTAATAAAACGTTAGTAGCGAAGTAAAGTCAAGTCTTTGGCCCATGTGTGGCCTGTGAATCTGTAATGTTTGTTGTTTGTCCTTATGATAATGTTTGTTTCGGATCTTTGTAATGAGTGCAATGATTTTGTGGGTTTCCTCACAATCTCATTTAAGTTTAGTTGATAGGTTTAAGGTTCATGCATAGAAGGTTGGGTTTCTGTTTCTTCTGTTCCCTCTATCCTGTCCTTTCGGAGCAGTCTATCTTTATCAGCTTATATCTCTGCTGTGGATGTTCAAAAATCATGGAGCAATTCTGGACACAAGTAGACTTCATGATCTTTCTCTGAGCGCAAGAACCACCCTGATAGCTGTTATGGCTTTGGAGTTATGAAATTCACAAGTTGATGCATCTGTGCTGTCTGGAATCTGGAATAGTTTCTGTTGTCTGCTGTTTTCGACGACCTTAACTACAGAATATGGAAAAGTGTTCTACATGAAAGTTGTAGAGGATTTCATAATCTTTCCATAAAGGTAAACTGCAACTTCATTGGATAAACAGAGCTCGAGTTATAGCTGTTTTACTGCACTGCTGTTTTGCTACTCGCGAGAAATTTCAGAATTCTTGTTCTTACCTTTACATATGCATTTCTCTGGGATATCAGAAGTTGGTTATGGCTGTCAACATGCTGGGAATAATATGCAAGCTACCCTTTTGTGTTCTCTAGTCGATCCTTTCTTAAGGGGGGTAGTGCTTTGATCAACAGATGTTGAAGTTGTGAGTTGTCTCTCGTGGTACTTTATGAGTATGATCATCTATCCTTGCTCATGTTGTTTTTGTTGGTCACCTGATGACAGGAAATGTGGCACGCCATGAATCAGGATCCCTTTATGCCACCTCTCACTGATGATCACGAGTACAATGAAGCTGAGCACTATCAAAACAACAATGTTGAAGTTCAAGTTGGGAGTGTTCCGAGTCAGAATCCACAACAACGAAAGCGAAAAAGAAAACCCAAAAAGAAGCTTACTGAAGTAAGTAGAGCACAGCGCAATTATACTAATGGAAGGTTGAGCAATATGGATTTGGATAACATTCAAGGTGCTACAAAAATGGTTGGTGGTTACATTCAAGTGAGCTCAACACAAGTTTTTGCTCTGTTTGATCCCAGTGCTTCGCACTCTTTCATCTCCGTTGAGTGTTTAGAGACGAACAAGATGGCGAAGTGTCCAACAAAGAGGCCCTTGATAGTTCATACCCCAATTGGAGAAATACAGGCAAATCAGATGTGCCCGAAAGTCAGTCTTGTCATAAACAAGGAAAACTTTACCGTAACCTTCATTGTTTTGGAGTCACTCAATATTCCTATGGTTCTTGGTAATGGATGGTTGTGTGCGCACAAAGGAGTAATTCATGGTACTCAATGCACAATGCTTCTAACTGCGCAGTCAGGGAAAAGAATTGAGTATCACGGTTGTCAACTTCAATCTGAGAAGGCTGATGACTTGAATGATGGAGTGCAGACTAAGGATGTTACCGTGGATAATGATGAGCATATAGCTAAGAACACAGATGGGCAAACATCTTCAGTGGAAGTCGATACAACAGACCATCTGGCAAATGCAGGATATCCGGTCAAGATTCTAGAAACAGTCTGGAGAACTTTTAATGGGGGAATGTTTAAAGTGTGTAAGGTTCAGTGGAGTAACCTAAGCGAAGAAGGAGCAATGTGGGAAACCGACGAACAACTGCAGATCAAGTTTCCACATCTCTTTGAGTTGTAAGCCAATCAAGTTAAAGATCAAGATAAGTTTGGGATAATCAAGTGTAATAATCTTTTCATGGAATCTTTGTTCACAAGTGATGATCATGAAACATGAGTGGTTTGATAAGCTTGGTATACAAGTGTGAAGTGAAAGTGTTATCAAGATCTTTTCTCGTTTCTCTCCTGTGCTCTTCTCTCTCTGAATCTCGAGGACGAGATTCTTTTAAGGGGGGTAGATTTGTGACACCCTAAAATTTGCCCAATTTTAAAAATAGGTGAAAATGTTTTATTTTAATTTTGGTGTGCATTTAATCTAGGATTAAATAATTTTCACAAAATTAAAACTAAGCTAGCAACATGATGTGGCATTCATGCTGAGGCATCCTATTTCTTTTTGAGATGAGTGGTTTTGGCAGAAAAGGTTTTAAATTCAAAATTCATTTGAAAAGGAGTTGAAAAGTGTTGAAAATAAAAGAAAAAGGGTTTTATTTCTTTTTCTCCCCCTCTCCTTCCTTTCGGCCCGAGCGGCCTGGTGGCCCAGCCCACCGGTCCTCCTCCCCTCCTTCTATTCCCGCGCTGGGCTCCCTCCCTTCTCTTCTCCTCTTCGTCCGCGAGGCCCAGCAGGCCGGCCCGGCTTGCCGCACGCCAGCAAGCCACCGCGCCTCTCCTCCCTTCTGCCTCTGACCGAGTGACCACACATGTCAGCGCCTCCCTCTTCCCCAATCCCGCGCTCCCTCTCTGCTCTCCCGAGCACCGAGCGCAACCGCACGCCTCCCGCTCCTCCCGTCGTGCGCCCGCTCCCACGTTTCCCCCCCCCCTTAAAGTGGCACCGCGTCCGTCCCGCTCTCCCTTTCTCCCACTCTTCACTCGCCAGCACCACGCCCGCATATCAGAACCGCAGCACAGCGCCGCCACCTCGCCGTGCACCGCCGCTCGTCGCTCCTTCGACTGTGCCCCGCCTTCCCCGTCTCAAACCAACGCTCCGTCGAGACCGCGTCGTGGTAGCGAAGCTGTCGCACCCTATCTCTCTTCCTTCCTTGGCTTCTGTCACCCTAACCACCGTTTTCCTTGAGCAGATTCTCGCCGGCCGCCGGTCTCCGCCGTTCGTCGCGGTTCGCCGTCGTCCGAGCTCCTATTCGCCTTCCCCTTGTTGCGGTAAGGACCCCTCTGCTCCCCGCTCTTCCCCCATCTCTTTCTCTTTGATCGAAGTCGCGTCCGTCGGCCAAGCCTATGAGTTTCCGAGCCACGGCCATGGCGGGTACGTGCACGCCGCCGCGCCGCCCCGCGACGTCGTGGCCAGAGCCCGTGTGCGACGCGTCGTTGGCCGTCCCCGGGTTCCCCCCTTGCCTTCCCTCAACCCTCTGTTCCATTGATTTGGTCTGTGGCGAACCGGGTATGCGTGTCCGCGAGCTCCCGCGCTCCATCCATGGCGACCGCGCGCACGCCGTCGCGTGGTGCCGCGACGTCGCGGTTAGAGCCCGCACGCGGCGCGCCGTCGGCCCAGCCTCGCGAACAAACCCTCCCTGACCTAATCTGCGCCATCCGTGTTCGATCCGACGGCCCTGATCGACCGATACCCCTTCGGGGCCAGTTTTGCAAAGGAGCCCTTATAACTTTTCAAGCCTCAACCCGTGCTCCCTTGTCCACTGTTCACTGAGCCTTTGCAAACTTCCAACCAGGCCCCTGCATTTCGGTTTATTTGAGGCGCAGTCCAGCCGGTTTTCAAATTGTTTTATTTATTTAAATCTGCAAAATCGAGTTTCAGCTTATTTACAAGTTTGCCACTGAGTTAAAATGCTTATAAAATTCACGTTTTAGCTCCGTTTTGATCCGTTCAACTTGCGTTAGATTCGTTTCGAAAAGTTCTTTCAAACTAAATAACTTTCAATACTGTTTTCTGTAATTAAAATTTGAGTTAAATCTAATCTAGTAATTAGCGTCTTTAATCTTGTTTAGTTCGTATCTTCTCCGTTATAGCTCCGATTAGCGTGATCTTCGCGTCTGTGTGTTCGCAGTGAGACGTAGATCAGTTTTCAAAACTCTTTATATTGTTTTATTATGATTGATGTACTGTTCTAATCATAGGCTATGTTTGCTTTGCATGAATTGCTTTTGGATGCATGTGTGGTGTTCTGTGATCGTATGTCCAGTCGGTGAGTTATGCGTCGGTGATCAAGAAAAAGTTTGTGATCCAGAGATCGTGATCAAGAGTCAACCTTTGGAAATCTACAAGTCAACATAAAAAGGATCTTGAGTTAAGGCAAGTATAGCAATCGAGTTTTATCTTTGCAATCATGATCATGTTACTTAATTAATGTATGCATCGAATGATAAAAAAAATGACTTATTAGCAACTTAAGAAATTATCTGTACAAGCATCTTCGGGTTTTACAGTGCAACTGATGGGGGTTATATGGCTCTGGCTTTAGCTCAGTATGAGGACCTTTTCTAGCTTGTTAGAGGTTACCCTTGTGGCGCCAATGGGGGATAGCAGACTGGGGATTCCCTGTGACTGGTTGAATCACCCAGACTGACTAATGAAACCTAGCGGCCCTAACTTGCTAGGCGAACCTTTGAAAAGCTTCATCGTGAACCCTGCCGACTTTCCTTGGAAGTGAGTTAAGAGGCTGATCACCTCGGGCGAAAGGGCAATTCACGTCTCACAGTGAAAGTGTACACCTTTGCGCAAAGTTTATTAAACTGATATATCAGCCTTGCTCAAGGACACGAGCGGCCTTGAAGACCTTTTACATTAAGATTATGACTTTTGTTGGTTAACATGTTCATTATTTACCATTTTATGCTATTCATTAGTTATGTTACATTGATCATGAAACTTGGGATCTATATCACTTGTTGCTATACTTGTGGAGTTCGACATGGACTCACTCTTGCTTTTCCCCCACACCTCAGTCTCCATCAGAGTCGCGCAGCAGAAGCGTGGTGATGACACAGATGAGTTTCCTAGAAGGCCGATGGAAGTGCTAGGCATATCTTAGGCTTGTGGTCAACCAGTCAGTTGTTCCCTGTGACGTTGGTGTCTCCATCTGAAGATCAGAGTGTCTTTCCGCTGTCTGCTCCTTGAGGTTAAGTTCTTTGTGTTTATACGTTATATATGAGCATTGTCTTTCGATATTACCCTTTATTTGTGGCTATATGTGAGATTTGACTTCCTGGGCTCACATATGGTGTATATCTGGTTTTGTCCTTAAAACCGGGTGTGGCAAAGTGGTATCGGAGCAATGCTGACTGTAGGACGCAAGCCTAGTTAGAAACTGGTCGTTTTAAGCTTTTGAAAATTTCTATAGAACCCTTGTTTTATCCATCTTGGTATTTTCTTCTTTATTGTATTTTCTACCCTTGTTATTTGTCTCCTCCTTGTTGCTTAAATTTTAAAATTTGCCCTCACCTTCACTCCTTGCCTTGAATTGCTTTTGAAAACTTCCCTCTGTCTAAGTAGATGGATCGTTGACCAAGCTATATCGTCTCTGACCGCAGTTGGCAAACAGAAGCTGATCGCTGTGCAAAGTCAAGACCTGGGAAGAATGACTCAACAACAAGACTCAACACAAGGACCAACCAACATGGAAGGAAGCCATAAGGAACAGTTACAAGGTGATAAAGTGGAGCAAGATCACATCTATGGAAGATTGAAGCATGTGGATATGACCACCATTCATGGAGCAAAGAAAGCTGTGTATGGCATGATCCCAGTCAATTCAGTACCTGCCATGGTTCTTTTTGACCCTAGTGCCTCACACTCGTTCATCTCTGCCAAGTTGGTAGCTCGCCTGAAGATAAGGGAATGGCCAACAAAGAAGCTCATAGTAGTTCGCACACCAACTGGAGAACTTGAGACAAACCATGAATGTCGAGATGTTAGAGTCCAGATAAAAGAGAGTGAATTCATAGTGAAACTGAATGTTTTGGAACTCTCAGGGATCGATGTTATCCTTGGGCATGGATGGTTAAGGGGTCGTAAAAGTGAGGTCAATTATTCCCGACGTTCAGTGTTTTTAAGAACACCATCAGGTGAAAGGATTGAATATCGAGGTATGCCATTATCACCCAATGAATGTGAAGCAAGTCTGTTGGTAGATAGCACTAGTAAGGTGCAAGAGGTTCACGATCGATGTCTTTGTTGCAAGCATTATGGGAATTCTTGTCTTCAAGAGAAGTCAACCAAGGATGAGGTCAAAGCGAATCCAAGTGGTGAAGTCAAGGAAGATAAGAAGAGGAAAGCAAATTCATTCGAGCCACCGTTGATACGTCACCAACAGTTGAGTTCTACTCCAGTACCACATCCAGTTTCAACCCTTGTTCAGACAAGCCTAGATCAGCAGCACTTAGAAGCTCCTCCAGTTAAGAACTTTCCACATGAGGTCTACATAGATGGATGGACAATCACCTACAAAGAATTCCAACCACCGAAGCGAGTTAGGAAGCAGAATAGACTGGTAAAAGTCAATCCTCCGAGTCAGCAAGATGGCAGCACATCAAACAACACTTCTATCGCAACAGATCCAACCAAAGGAAGATGTTATCATTGTCAACAAGAAGGACATTATATCAGATCCTGCCCCAAAAAGATCAACAGTCGACTCATGGAAGTGGCCCGAGCCCAGTCACTACAGAGTAGCCATCAACATGTGATGTCAGTGCCTGATGCAAAGGAAGTCCCTGATAATAGATGACAAATGAAGAGTGTACAAGAAAAGTTGTCCTTGATGTTCTTGTAGATGTATCGTGTTCTAGTAGTTCTTGAGCCCTTATGTAATAAAACGTTAGTAGCGAAGTAAAGTCAAGTCTTTGGCCCATGTGTGGCCTGTGAATCTGTAATGTTTGTTGTTTGTCCTTATGATAATGTTTGTTTCGGATCTTTGTAATGAGTGCAATGATTTTGTGGGTTTCCTCACAATCTCATTTAAGTTTAGTTGATAGGTTTAAGGTTCATGCATAGAAGGTTGGGTTTCTGTTTCTTCTGTTCCCTCTATCCTGTCCTTTCGGAGCAGTCTATCTTTATCAGCTTATATCTCTGCTGTGGATGTTCAAAAATCATGGAGCAATTCTGGACACAAGTAGACTTCATGATCTTTCTCTGAGCGCAAGAACCACCCTGATAGCTGTTATGGCTTTGGAGTTATGAAATTCACAAGTTGATGCATCTGTGCTGTCTGGAATCTGGAATAGTTTCTGTTGTCTGCTGTTTTCGACGACCTTAACTACAGAATATGGAAAAGTGTTCTACATGAAAGTTGTATAGGATTTCATAATCTTTCCATAAAGGTAAACTGCAACTTCATTGGATAAACAGAGCTCGAGTTATAGCTGTTTTACTGCACTGCTGTTTTGCTACTCGCGAGAAATTTCAGAATTCTTGTTCTTACCTTTACATATGCATTTCTCTGGGATATCAGAAGTTGGTTATGGCTGTCAACATGCTGGGAATAATATGCAAGCTACCCTTTTGTGTTCTCTAGTCGATCCTTTCTTAAGGGGGGTAGTGCTTTGATCAACAGATGTTGAAGTTGTGAGTTGTCTCTCGTGGTACTTTATGAGTATGATCATCTATCCTTGCTCATGTTGTTTTTGTTGGTCACCTGATGACAGGAAATGTGGCACGCCATGAATCAGGATCCCTTTATGCCACCTCTCACTGATGATCACGAGTACAATGAAGCTGAGCACTATCAAAACAACAATGTTGAAGTTCAAGTTGGGAGTGTTCCGAGTCAGAATCCACAACAACGAAAGCGAAAAAGAAAACCCAAAAAGAAGCTTACTGAAGTAAGTAGAGCACAGCGCAATTATACTAATGGAAGGTTGAGCAATATGGATTTGGATAACATTCAAGGTGCTACAAAAATGGTTGGTGGTTACATTCAAGTGAGCTCAACACAAGTTTTTGCTCTGTTTGATCCCAGTGCTTCGCACTCTTTCATCTCCGTTGAGTGTTTAGAGACGAACAAGATGGCGAAGTGTCCAACAAAGAGGCCCTTGATAGTTCATACCCCAATTGGAGAAATACAGGCAAATCAGATGTGCCCGAAAGTCAGTCTTGTCATAAACAAGGAAAACTTTACCGTAACCTTCATTGTTTTGGAGTCACTCAATATTCCTATGGTTCTTGGTAATGGATGGTTGTGTGCGCACAAAGGAGTAATTCATGGTACTCAATGCACAATGCTTCTAACTGCGCAGTCAGGGAAAAGAATTGAGTATCACGGTTGTCAACTTCAATCTGAGAAGGCTGATGACTTGAATGATGGAGTGCAGACTAAGGATGTTACCGTGGATAATGATGAGCATATAGCTAAGAACACAGATGGGCAAACATCTTCAGTGGAAGTCGATACAACAGACCATCTGGCAAATGCAGGATATCCGGTCAAGATTCTAGAAACAGTCTGGAGAACTTTTAATGGGGGAATGTTTAAAGTGTGTAAGGTTCAGTGGAGTAACCTAAGCGAAGAAGGAGCAATGTGGGAAACCGACGAACAACTGCAGATCAAGTTTCCACATCTCTTTGAGTTGTAAGCCAATCAAGTTAAAGATCAAGATAAGTTTGGGATAATCAAGTGTAATAATCTTTTCATGGAATCTTTGTTCACAAGTGATGATCATGAAACATGAGTGGTTTGATAAGCTTGGTATACAAGTGTGAAGTGAAAGTGTTATCAAGATCTTTTCTCGTTTCTCTCCTGTGCTCTTCTCTCTCTGAATCTCGAGGACGAGATTCTTTTAAGGGGGGTAGATTTGTGACACCCTAAAATTTGCCCAATTTTAAAAATAGGTGAAAATGTTTTATTTTAATTTTGGTGTGCATTTAATCTAGGATTAAATAATTTTCACAAAATTAAAACTAAGCTAGCAACATGATGTGGCATTCATGCTGAGGCATCCTATTTCTTTTTGAGATGAGTGGTTTTGGCAGAAAAGGTTTTAAATTCAAAATTCATTTGAAAAGGAGTTGAAAAGTGTTGAAAATAAAAGAAAAAGGGTTTTATTTCTTTTTCTCCCCCTCTCCTTCCTTTCGGCCCGAGCGGCCTGGTGGCCCAGCCCACCGGTCCTCCTCCCCTCCTTCTATTCCCGCGCTGGGCTCCCTCCCTTCTCTTCTCCTCTTCGTCCGCGAGGCCCAGCAGGCCGGCCCGGCTTGCCGCACGCCAGCAAGCCACCGCGCCTCTCCTCCCTTCTGCCTCTGACCGAGTGACCACACATGTCAGCGCCTCCCTCTTCCCCAATCCCGCGCTCCCTCTCTGCTCTCCCGAGCACCGAGCGCAACCGCACGCCTCCCGCTCCTCCCGTCGTGCGCCCGCTCCCACGTTTCCCCCCCCCCCCCTTAAAGTGGCACCGCGTCCGTCCCGCTCTCCCTTTCTCCCACTCTTCACTCGCCAGCACCACGCCCGCATATCAGAACCGCAGCACAGCGCCGCCACCTCGCCGTGCACCGCCGCTCGTCGCTCCTTCGACTGTGCCCCGCCTTCCCCGTCTCAAACCAACGCTCCGTCGAGACCGCGTCGTGGTAGCGAAGCTGTCGCACCCTATCTCTCTTCCTTCCTTGGCTTCTGTCACCCTAACCACCGTTTTCCTTGAGCAGATTCTCGCCGGCCGCCGGTCTCCGCCGTTCGTCGCGGTTCGCCGTCGTCCGAGCTCCTATTCGCCTTCCCCTTGTTGCGGTAAGGACCCCTCTGCTCCCCGCTCTTCCCCCATCTCTTTCTCTTTGATCGAAGTCGCGTCCGTCGGCCAAGCCTATGAGTTTCCGAGCCACGGCCATGGCGGGTACGTGCACGCCGCCGCGCCGCCCCGCGACGTCGTGGCCAGAGCCCGTGTGCGACGCGTCGTTGGCCGTCCCCGGGTTCCCCCCTTGCCTTCCCTCAACCCTCTGTTCCATTGATTTGGTCTGTGGCGAACCGGGTATGCGTGTCCGCGAGCTCCCGCGCTCCATCCATGGCGACCGCGCGCACGCCGTCGCGTGGTGCCGCGACGTCGCGGTTAGAGCCCGCACGCGGCGCGCCGTCGGCCCAGCCTCGCGAACAAACCCTCCCTGACCTAATCTGCGCCATCCGTGTTCGATCCGACGGCCCTGATCGACCGATACCCCTTCGGGGCCAGTTTTGCAAAGGAGCCCTTATAACTTTTCAAGCCTCAACCCGTGCTCCCTTGTCCACTGTTCACTGAGCCTTTGCAAACTTCCAACCAGGCCCCTGCATTTCGGTTTATTTGAGGCGCAGTCCAGCCGGTTTTCAAATTGTTTTATTTATTTAAATCTGCAAAATCGAGTTTCAGCTTATTTACAAGTTTGCCACTGAGTTAAAATGCTTATAAAATTCACGTTTTAGCTCCGTTTTGATCCGTTCAACTTGCGTTAGATTCGTTTCGAAAAGTTCTTTCAAACTAAATAACTTTCAATACTGTTTTCTGTAATTAAAATTTGAGTTAAATCTAATCTAGTAATTAGCGTCTTTAATCTTGTTTAGTTCGTATCTTCTCCGTTATAGCTCCGATTAGCGTGATCTTCGCGTCTGTGTGTTCGCAGTGAGACGTAGATCAGTTTTCAAAACTCTTTATATTGTTTTATTATGATTGATGTACTGTTCTAATCATAGGCTATGTTTGCTTTGCATGAATTGCTTTTGGATGCATGTGTGGTGTTCTGTGATCGTATGTCCAGTCGGTGAGTTATGCGTTGGTGATCAAGAAAAAGTTTGTGATCCAGAGATCGTGATCAAGAGTCAACCTTTGGAAATCTACAAGTCAACATAAAAAGGATCTTGAGTTAAGGCAAGTATAGCAATCGAGTTTTATCTTTGCAATCATGATCATGTTACTTAATTAATGTATGCATCGAATGATAAAAAAAATGACTTATTAGCAACTTAAGAAATTATCTGTACAAGCATCTTCGGGTTTTACAGTGCAACTGATGGGGGTTATATGGCTCTGGCTTTAGCTCAGTATGAGGACCTTTTCTAGCTTGTTAGAGGTTACCCTTGTGGCGCCAATGGGGGATAGCAGACTGGGGATTCCCTGTGATTGGTTGAATCACCCAGACTGACTAATGAAACCTAGCGGCCCTAACTTGCTAGGCGAACCTTTGAAAAGCTTCATCGTGAACCCTGCCGACTTTCCTTGGAAGTGAGTTAAGAGGCTGATCACCTCGGGCGAAAGGGCAATTCACGTCTCACAGTGAAAGTGTACACCTTTGCGCAAAGTTTATTAAACTGATATATCAGCCTTGCTCAAGGACACGAGCGGCCTTGAAGACCTTTTACATTAAGATTATGACTTTTGTTGGTTAACATGTTCATTATTTACCATTTTATGCTATTCATTAGTTATGTTACATTGATCATGAAACTTGGGATCTATATCACTTGTTGTTATACTTGTGGAGTTCGACATGGACTCACTCTTGCTTTTCCCCCACACCTCAGTCTCCATCAGAGTCGCGCAGCAGAAGCGTGGTGATGACACAGATGAGTTTCCTAGAAGGCCGATGGAAGTGCTAGGCATATCTTAGGCTTGTGGTCAACCAGTCAGTTGTTCCCTGTGACGTTGGTGTCTCCATCTGAAGATCAGAGTGTCTTTCCGCTGTCTGCTCCTTGAGGTTAAGTTCTTTGTGTTTATACGTTATATATGAGCATTGTCTTTCGATATTACCCTTTATTTGTGGCTATATGTGAGATTTGACTTCCTGGGCTCACATATGGTGTATATCTGGTTTTGTCCTTAAAACCGGGTGTGGCAAAGTGGTATCGGAGCAATGCTGACTGTAGGACGCAAGCCTAGTTAGAAACTGGTCGTTTTAAGCTTTTGAAAATTTCTATAGAACCCTTGTTTTATCCATCTTGGTATTTTCTTCTTTATTGTATTTTCTACCCTTGTTATTTGTCTCCTCCTTGTTGCTTAAATTTTAAAATTTGCCCTCACCTTCACTCCTTGCCTTGAATTGCTTTTGAAAACTTCCCTCTGTCTAAGTAGATGGATCGTTGACCAAGCTATATCGTCTCTGACCGCAGTTGGCAAACAGAAGCTGATCGTTGTGCAAAGTCAAGACCTGGGAAGAATGACTCAACAACAAGACTCAACACAAGGACCAACCAACATGGAAGGAAGCCATAAGGAACAGTTACAAGGTGATAAAGTGGAGCAAGATTACATCTATGGAAGATTGAAGCATGTGGATATGACCACCATTCATGGAGCAAAGAAAGCTGTGTATGGCATGATCCCAGTCAATTCAGTACCTGCCATGGTTCTTTTTGACCCTAGTGCCTCACACTCGTTCATCTCTGCCAAGTTGGTAGCTCGCCTGAAGATAAGGGAATGGCCAACAAAGAAGCTCATAGTAGTTCGCACACCAACTGGAGAACTTGAGACAAACCATGAATGTCGAGATGTTAGAGTCCAGATAAAAGAGAGTGAATTCATAGTGAAACTGAATGTTTTGGAACTCTCAGGGATCGATGTTATCCTTGGGCATGGATGGTTAAGGGGTCGTAAAAGTGAGGTCAATTATTCCCGACGTTCAGTGTTTTTAAGAACACCATCAGGTGAAAGGATTGAATATCGAGGTATGCCATTATCACCCAATGAATGTGAAGCAAGTCTGTTGGTAGATAGCACTAGTAAGGTGCAAGAGGTTCACGATCGATGTCTTTGTTGCAAGCATTATGGGAATTCTTGTCTTCAAGAGAAGTCAACCAAGGATGAGGTCAAAGCGAATCCAAGTGGTGAAGTCAAGGAAGATAAGAAGAGGAAAGCAAATTCATTCGAGCCACCGTTGATACGTCACCAACAGTTGAGTTCTACTCCAGTACCACATCCAGTTTCAACCCTTGTTCAGACAAGCCTAGATCAGCAGCACTTAGAAGCTCCTCCAGTTAAGAACTTTCCACATGAGGTCTACATAGATGGATGGACAATCACCTACAAAGAATTCCAACCACCGAAGCGAGTTAGGAAGCAGAATAGACTGGTAAAAGTCAATCCTCCGAGTCAGCAAGATGGCAGCACATTAAACAACACTTCTATCGCAACAGATCCAACCAAAGGAAGATGTTATCATTGTCAACAAGAAGGACATTATATCAGATCCTGCCTCAAAAAGATCAACAGTCGACTCATGGAAGTGGCCCGAGCCCAGTCACTACAGAGTAGCCATCAACATGTGATGTCAGTGCCTGATGCAAAGGAAGTCCCTGATAATAGATGACAAATGAAGAGTGTACAAGAAAAGTTGTCCTTGATGTTCTTGTAGATGTATCGTGTTCTAGTAGTTCTTGAGCCCTTATGTAATAAAACGTTAGTAGCGAAGTAAAGTCAAGTCTTTGGCCCATGTGTGGCCTGTGAATCTGTAATGTTTGTTGTTTGTCCTTATGATAATGTTTGTTTCGGATCTTTGTAATGAGTGCAATGATTTTGTGGGTTTCCTCACAATCTCATTTAAGTTTAGTTGATAGGTTTAAGGTTCATGCATAGAAGGTTGGGTTTCTGTTTCTTCTGTTCCCTCTATCCTGTCCTTTCGGAGCAGTCTATCTTTATCAGCTTATATCTCTGCTGTGGATGTTCAAAAATCATGGAGCAATTCTGGACACAAGTAGACTTCCTGATCTTTCTCTGAGCGCAAGAACCACCCTGATAGCTGTTATGGTTTTGGAGTTATGAAATTCACAAGTTGATGCATCTGTGCTGTCTGGAATCTGGAATAGTTTCTGTTGTCTGCTGTTTTTGACGACCTTAACTACAGAATCTGGAAAAGTGTTCTACATGAAAGTTGTAGAGGATTTCATAATCTTTCCATAAAGGTAATCTTTCCGGCTTGCTGTGTGTGAGGCGCGGACCACATTTTGCGTCAACACACTTTTTGGCACGCCCGGTGGGACCCTTCTGTTTCAAGATGCCTGAAATCAATGACGATCAAATTATGGATGTGACCATGGATGAGTTGCCACCAGATTCGAGAAGTTTAATACAACAAACTTGTGATGAGCTTCAGCGCAAGTGCTTGATGACTTTCTCCAGGAACAAGAGCGACAAAATCTTCCAGAAGCAACCATTCCCAAGGGTTCTCCTTCATCATCAACCCGACAACACTAATGAGGAAGATATTCAGCAAATGACCCAAATAGTGTACAAAGCTGTATCAGAGGACATGACCAATCATCAATCAGCTTTCCTGAATACCTTTCGCGCTGTTATGATTGGTATTTTCGGCCCAGCAATGGATAAACGCTTTGAAGAGGCCGTTGGTCCGATGCAAGGGCCATTGTTATTCACTGTGCCTCAGCCTCAGAGGAAAAATGCTGAAGGCGGCGGAGCTGGTACAAGTGCAGATGGGATGGTCCCGCATGAGACACAACAACCTTCCACAACTTATGGCCAGCTCACGTTCGGCACAACAGGAAATGTCCCGCAGTCTGCTTTCAGGGTGTCTCCCGCAACGAACAGGATACAAAAGAACATGTTTGGAGATGGATATCAAGAGTTCATTGATTATAATGCAATTAATGCTTTTCCAAACCCAGGCTATAAAAGTTCAGCAGGAGCGCGTCTTGGAGACCAGACACAAGCACCTCTAGATTCTAGTGTCGACCTCATCATGCATAGGATGGCTGATATGATGCAAAATCAATTCGGCCTAAAGCCAAAGAATCAGTCATACGCTTACAAGTCTCCTTACCCAGAGTGATACAATCGGGTAGCACTTCCTCCAAGCGTAAAACCTCCTTCTGATTTTACCAAGTTTTCAGGCCAGGATGACACCAGCACTATAGAACACATCAGCCGCTACTTGATGCAACTTGAAGAGGCATCTGCGGATGAAGCTTGGAGGATTCGGTACTTCCCGTTGTCATTAACAGGACCAGCCTTCTCGTGGTTCACTTCTCTGCCAGCAAATTCTATTAATACATAGGCAGAGCTAGAACAGAAGTTCCACGCGTATTTCTTTACGGGGACCAGTGAGAAGAAGTTGGTCGATCTCATGAGTCTGAAGATGAAACCCAACGAGACGCCGCAAGAATATTTGCGCAGATTCAGGGAGACCAAAAACCTTTGCTATTCCTTGAATTTACTAGATGATCAATTACCAGGGATAGCCATAGCTGGCATGCTGCCGAATATCAAGGAGAAGCTATTCGGCATGGAGTTTGATGATCTTGGACAATTGTCGCAATGATTGGCTATGATGAGTAGTCAAGCCCAAGGGTTTAGGAGGAATAATCAATTCCAGAAGGGTGATGTGGCTGCCGAGATGTATCAAGCTTTCTTAGAAGAAGCAGTTGAATATGATGATGAAGATGATGTAGCTGCAGCCGAGATAGTCTGGGCTAAAGAGCCGACTCAAGTCAACCAGTGATGGCTGAGGCAGCAAAAAGGTACTTATGATTTTGATGTTTCCAAATCAGATAGATTATTTGAATACTTGTTGAAGGAAGGACGCATCAAGTTGCCGGAAGGTCATCCCATGCTGCACCCTGAGGGGGTTAAAGACAAGAAGTATTGCAGTTTCCATAATACCAGGTCTCACTCTATAAACGATTGCCGAGTGTTCAGAGTGCGGGTCCAGAAAGCTATCCAGGAAGGGCATTTGAGGTTTGATGGAAAGATGAAAGTTGATGATAGCCGTTTTGGGCAGAATACCGTGTCCTTCTCTATTAACATGGTTAATGCAGCTAACCCCAGGGACAATAACAAGATGAAACCTCTGATAGAGCGAGAGAAGCTGGTGCTGTTGACCTTGATCGGCAAATCACAAATGAAGAATTTCGGCAAAGAGTTCGTTTCCAGAACGAACTGAGAGGGGTGAAACCTCTAGGCCCAGTGTCACGACGCGTATTTTATTGAACAAATGGCGTCGGGAGCAGGAACGGTACCAGAAGCAGAGGTTTTATGAGGAACAAAAATTCATGAAGAAGCAACAGAAGTATAAAGAGGAGATATACCGAGAGGAACGAGAATATACGAGAGAACAAGAGCAATCACACCGGGGATGCTCATTTTTCAAGTATTGTTGGAATGAAGGCTTGAAGTTGCCTGCTAAGAACAACTGCCCTGAATGCAGTGATCAGTATTCTGAATATAGGCAGTCTCGAGTCAACCGCCGTTCGGTTCATGAAAGACTTGGGGTACGAATCCCTGAGGACGATCGACGCTTAAAAATAAATAATTCTGAGGATCGGCAGGGAAGAGGATTTGCCGATCGAAATTGGGCTCGCACTAGAGAACAGGAATATCGCGAGTATGTCTGGCAGAGAGGACAGTGGTGTCCACCAGGATTGAGAAAGAGCCAGAAAAGAAGAGTGCAGCGCCTGAGGAATAGGGAATTGGCACAAGCGGGCGCCAAGACAATACGAGTTTGGCGTCCTAAAGAGAAGTCTGATGACGTTGATCGTTCGGCTGATGCATGCATGGCATTCTTTCTTCCATCGGAATTCATAGCTCCCGAAAATCAAGTTGTCCAAGAGGAAGTGTATTCAGATTTTGACGAAGATGAATTCCAAGATCTGTTGGCTCATCTTGTTTTGGCTCAACGAGCAGTTTTTGATAAACCAGCTAAGCATTGACACTTGAAGCCACTTTATATGAGGGGGTATGTTAATAGCAAGCCATTAACTAAAATGTTCATTGATGGAGGAGCTGCTATAAATATCATGCCATATACCACCTTCAGAAAGCTTGGGATGGCAAGCGAGGAACTATTGAAGGCTAACATGGTGTTGAGAGACTTTGCTGGTAATTCTTCTGATACTCGAGGAGCAGTTCATGTTGAGTTGACGATCGGGTCTAAAACTTTGATTACTACCTTCTTCATCATTGATGGCAAGGGGGCATATAGTTTGCTATTAGGAAGGGATTGGATACATGCAAACTGCTGTGTACCATCAACTATGCACCAATTCCTCATCCAGTGGGTTGGAGATGACATCGAAATTGTCCATGCTGATGATTCGGTGAGTGTTGCTAATGCAGAGCCCATCTACTGGGAATATGATGGTGTCGAGTGCTTCTCTGGAAGAGCGTGGGAAGCAGGTCCTGTGAACGTTTTCGACAAGGACCAACAGCCGATTCAAACAATCGGCTCTCAGAGTAATTTTTGAGTAAATTGGTGGCAATGGAGGAAAGTTAGAACCGGGTTTCATGTCAGCTGATAAGGAATAAAGTGTTGGTGATAAAGCCGAAGCAAGACCAATATATGCGAGTTTGATCCAGATTATAAACCTTTTGAAAGAGTTCTGCCTGTTTCTCCGTTACCAAAAGAAGATCAAGAATTCACGTAAGGTGACGTACCACAGCTTTTGATGAAATTGAAGAATATATGAAGGCACTTCCACAACTTGGTGATCGTCTCGAGTTGTACGTGGCGGTCGATAGCCTTATAATAAGATCAGCCCTTATACAAAATTCAAAGGAAAAGATGAGTAACAGCTAGCCTTAGCCGAAAATGTTAAACCCAGAAACGAGTATTCGGCTATGAAGAAATTTTTGTTTATATATGTGTTGCTTATGAACCAAGCTTCGGCACTACTTGTTGAAAGTTGAACGCGTGATAATGGTATGTGAGGCAGATTCGGGAATATTTGTATACAGAGATAGCCGATGTAAAGCATCGCCTTTAGTAGAAAAAATGTTCTGAGGATTTGAAATATAGCCGATATTATTTATATCGCCTTTAGTACAAGAATATTCATGACCCTGGTAACCCTAGCATTTTTCAAGTTAGTAGGTTTATCGGGAGAAGGGAAAGGTGAAGTGCAGTAAGTAAGAGCTGGAAAGAGAAAGGGATGCGTCAGGCAAGGCAAGTTCAATCAGGAGAAGGGAATCAAACCAAGACTTTGCTGACCTATGATAATGTTGCAGAATTGATTCCGTTGGTCTGCCCATTCAGCTTCCTCAATGCCATGCTTCTTGGATACATCTTCTATTTCCTTTCGAGCCTTATCCCTTTCCTCGCGGTACCGGAGAACATCCAAGTGGGTGAGCCAAGGGGAGTTATCAGACTCAGAGGAATCTGGAGACCCGGGAAAAAGATTGGGGGAAGCCATTGGAGCTGCTGTTTCTGGAAAGGGAGCCCGATTTTGGCTAAAGAGAAACTTCACCCTGGGAAGAGAATGAATGACGAATCAGAGATGGATGAACAAGAAGAGCTACTGCAAGGGGGCAGGAGACTAATTCTTTACCCATGGCACCGGTGAGTTGATGCTCGGTCTCTTCCTGCTTCGTCTCCGATGGGATGCCTGTCGTGGTCGCCGTCGCCTGCCATTGATGGAAACACAAGCAAAGGATTTTCTCTCTAGCTTGAGCTGGAAGCCTAGAAGTGGAGATTCTGCGAGTCAAACTGTTTGACTGAAGATAGGAGTGACAGCTTGTGTAGGGTCATATTTATAGAACCATAGCTTGCACACTGGAAGACCAAGCATCAGAATGGGGTTTTCACAGCTTATGGGCCGTTATTGGACCAGGCCGGATTTTTGACGATTAGAGGAGGTCATGACTCCAGAATCGGGAAGCCGATAGGGTTCGGCTAAGAGTTGTTTAGTTTCGGCTGATTGTTTGGGAACTCATGTTACCGTTTGGCACTAAGGACAGGAAGCTAAAAAATGGAAAAATCCTTTAAGAAATACTATCCTGACATCATCATAGGTTGGAAGATTGAGGAAAGACTGAAACTTCGAATCTGGAATAACCGATTGCGGCAATTGTCTGCAAGGCAAAAGTATCTGATATAATTATCAACAATGGCTGATGTAATATGCATCGCTGATAAAGCAAAAATAGAAGACAGTGACTAATGCGCAAAACAGAGCACACATTGATCTCGAAGGATCAACCACAGATTGATTTCAGAAGGACGAACAAAAGAACTTCTTGTTTACAAAAGGAGGGGGCAAGATTACAGTAAGGATGGTTAGTTCGTCCACTCCATCTTACGCCTAATTGGGAGAAAGTGATCCAAAGAGTCGGCCAGATCTGTTCCGGCTTCCTTCATATCATCTACAAAGTGTTCTACTCTATCTTCCAGTTCTCGCTCGCAGACATCAAATTTGCGATAATCAGCGCCAGAATGAATCCTCACGGCGTTGAAAGCGAGCGCTGCGCCGTACCCCATGCCGGCCCTAGAGATGATGGGGAGGATTCGGTTAACCTCATCCACCCGCTTCAGAGGCGTCGTACCCGTCACATCAGCCGTAATAGCAAGCTTGGTGACGGCAGCTTCGAGGGCATGGAGTTTGGCTGCCAGGTCTGAAAAGAGAAAAGGTAATTAGAGGCAGGAAGGGAGAACAGGAAAGGAAGTGATGAAAAATATTTACCAGCGGCCCGGTCCCGAGCGACGTCACGCTCCCGAGAGATTCAGGCAATCTCCCGATCCTTCCTCTCTAGATCAAATTGAAGGTCAATAACCTTCTGAGTCAAGTCCTCGGGGAGGTCGTCGTTGGTCCTCCTAAGCAGAAGCAATACTATAAGAACAGCTGTTTCACTTTGAAACACGAAAAAAGGAAGAAAAGGGGGAACCTCCTCTTAGAGGTGCTAGAAGCCCCAAGCTCGGAGCTATGTCGGCTCGCCTCAGAAGACATCTTCTAGTTGGAACAGAGGATGACAAGAGAAAGGAGGGTTTTCTGGTTTTGAGATCGAAGCAAGGGGGTTCAGAATGCACGGGCCGAAACAGGGTGAGAGGAGACTTAAAAGGTCCCCAAAAAGTGCATTGGGACATGAATCGGCAAGTACAGCAATTAAGGCGTTTCCACGAGATTAGACATTTCTAGAAGCTCTGCGTCAGTTGAAAAAGAATTTTGGAACAAATATTTATCCCAAAATTAGGGGGCATGTGTTAACACCAGATTTTCGCACGCATGAGGATATGACAGGTGGGCCCAGCCAACAGTGAGAGAGGGGTTCGGTGAACAACCAGATGGACGGATAGCCTTCGGGGTTTCGGCAAATGTCTGCGCGGTCGGCTATTTTGTAAGGCGGTGGTTCTGTTCGGGAAATAGATATGGCAAGTAAAGCCGACTTGCACTGGAAGACCCATGACGCCGAAAAGAATGGGAGTAGAATTTGTATCTTTCCAAATTTCATTGTGTAAATCGTAATCGTCTAGGATTCGTATTTTGTCCAGGGTATAAATATAAGCCCTCGACCATTGTAAAATTGTTCACAACCATATCAATACAAACCGGCCCCGTGCCACCTTCGAGTCCTTAGTCGTGTCGTCGAGTTCTTCGAGAGGAATCATCGATCCGTCGACCTCCGTAAGTCCTGGCAACCTTGTTATCATGTCTAGTATCATGCGGTGGATTTAGATATGATGTAAGTAGTCTTGTTTGTTTTCAATGGTCATGTGGCGGATCCTTGTTAACGATCAAGAAGTCTTTTCTTATGCTCTGCTTATGGATAGATACCGTGTGGCAGGCATTTATTCATATGTTTAGTAAAAGCGAGATAGTTATCGGCTTTGTTAGATTTGGCAAGATCTAGTAGATTCATTAAGTTATCATGTGTTGCATGTTTTATTTAATTCTGTAACACTCTTTTGCCCAATCTAGATTGATTTTTATTCGGCCTTCCTTCACAAGTTTACTTGTGTTCCAATAATTGCATGATCATGATGGCCGAATCAATTTCCAATCTAGGTTGTCACATGTTGTGGGTTCATGCATTTTAATCACGTTTGAGCTTTGATGAAACTAGGTATCGTGCGGCAGATGCAGGTTTTAGATTGGTTTAATTGTGCTTGTTTGTATGTTCCTTCTTCATGGACCCCAACTCGGCTAGTTTGCCGATCTTGGTTAAGCTTACGCGAGTAACGAGTTTTTATAGATCTATTTGGATATATGCATGCTTTTAGCTTCTTATCATTAGATTGTATCATGCGGTGGATTAATCTAATTATAAGAAGTGGTGTAGACTTGCACTTGGGTTTATGCTTGACAGGTTTATGAATACTAGACGTGCAACAGACTAGTTGGATTAACCTATGTATGTGGTGTTTGAATAGATTTATACTTGCAAGTTACCTGTTTACAATTTACTATGTCTCAATGATAACTTTCATTTGTTTGAACATGCTTTTGCTTATACGTGCATTCGGCAGTCGATATGCTTACATGCTTTCCTCTCATGTTAGTCAAATGACTCTATAAACATGCCTTGACAGATAGCTTCTATAGTTGTGTGCCGTCGTGATTAGCTTTCAAAGCCGTAAATATGGAACTGTTGGTCTCACCCAGCATGTTCCAGTGTTATTCCCACAATTTTATCCCTTGTTGGTTTTCAGGTCAAACCGACTGGCACGTCTCCGGATTCCAAACCGTCTGGGCACCCGATTGAAGCCACGCTTTCTCCGGCTTGCTGTGTGTGAGGCGCGGACCACATTTTGCGTCAACACCACCGAAGGAATTCAACTCAATCTTCATGACCAAGTAGATCTGTTGGTTTTTACATTTGGATCGGTTTTCTCTCCTTTGCAATTCGTTTGATTCACCGATTAGGAGTTAGGTTCGAGCCATGATCTCTTAGGAGTAGCTCACTAACACCCTAGGAACTTCTCACACCAAGTCTAAGCTTTAGATCTTTTGATTCAGAGGAGATCCGGTTGAATCCGCGGAAGAACTGTGCTATTTCGGGGGCATTAGACGCTAGGCACGAGGGCATCGGACGCTGTGTTCATCACATCAGACGCGCTGTTGCCACGTGTCAGATTTTGTGCCTTTAAAGGAGCATCGGACGCTGACATCGGACGCTACAGTCCAGCATCCGATGGTCATACAGTGAGGTTTTGGAGACGATCATTTTGCATCGGACGCAGCAGAAGCCTAGGCATCGGACGCTCCGTTGTCATCGGACGCTCCGAGGCTTTAGCATCGGACATTGAGCTAGCACTGTAGCAGCATCTGATGGCTATGCAGTAAGGTTTTGTTTCTGCCTGTTTTACATCGGACGCGTCTGCCAGGAACACATCAGACGCAGGCCAGCATCCGATGTTCTGAACTCTGCGCAGTTTTGTCCGTAGCTCATTCGTCCGACTTCTGATTTGGTTTCGGGTTTTTGCGTTGGGTTTCTAGAGTTGTATAGTGTCTCGTTGTGCTTCTTGGAATCATCCACCCTACATCGAGGGTCATGGACACTATCAATCTCTAGGATTTGTACCCAGGGTTGATTTTTGGGACAGTAGCGATAAATTTCTGAAAAGAAATTTGAAGCTCCCATTCACCCCCCCCCCCCCCCTCTGGTCGCCTTTGGTATCACCTTCGGTCGTTCAACGTGGAATCAATTGAATCAAGTTTTCAATGCCATGGTACCTACACACATTCATCCACTTTTTGATGGTACCCAAACTTGTTTGGGTCCTCTCAAGTTAGGTGCAACATACTTTGGCATAGCCTTAGTATGAGTAGCGGGATGAGTTGCAATAGTAGCCTTAGAGGTACCATTTACATCCTTTCTAAGCACAAGATTATCATCATCAATTGAAATAGTCTTAGAAATCATACCTAGGGGACATGAATTAGCCATGTGTCCCCTTTCCCGGCATGAGTAGCAAACTCTCTTTGATTGAGCCTTCTCTTCCTTGCTCAAATGCTGCTTCTCATTGCCTTGCCTCACTTGGGTTGCTTGAGCCTTCTTCTCAAGCTTGTTGGGACACCTTGAGGCAAAGTGACCCATCTTCTCACATTCATAGCAATTGACTTGGGCGAGGTCTTGTGTTGATCTTGATCTTCTACCTCCCCTTCTTGTCTTCTTCCCCATATCACCATCTTCATGGTTGATCTTTCTTTGCACTTGGGGCTTCTTCTTGTTGGGGCAAGCATTTGCAAGATGTCCCATCTCATGGCACCGATAGCACATGAAATGAGATAGCTTTTCTTGTTCTTTCATTTTCATTTCTCTTTCATATCTTCTCTTGCCCCATCTCTTGCCTTTGACATTGCTCTTGTTGAAGCCAATGCCACTCTTATCACCATAGCTTCTTTGATTCTTCATCATGTGCTCATGGGTGACCTTTGATCTACACCACCTCTCTAACTTGTTGCTCAAGTTCTTCACTTCACTTTTGAGCTCATTGTTCTCCTTCAAAATGTTAGTCTCACAAGACAAAGAAGTAGAACAAGCATCTATATGTGAAGAACATGGCATAGATAATAAATCATTACAAGAGGTGGATACATGCTTCTTTTCTACATCACATGGGTTAGCACAAATGTGTGATTGATCATTTGACTCAAACGATGGGCTCTCACTAGTTTTAGTTTCTACATTAGAAAGCTTCTTAGTGAGAAAAGCATGGTCTTGTACCAAGTTGTCATGAGCAACACTAAGTTCCTCATGAGTCAATTTAAGCTCATCATGTGAACAAGTAGTAACATAAAGTAGATGTTTTGTTGTTCACATGCATTCTTTAGAAATGAGTTTTCTTTTATCAATTTCATTGTTTTAGCCATCTCATTTTCTAAAGCTTTCGTGAGTCTACATACAAGCTCTAGATTTGGATCATCACAATCAACAACCACATTTGCAATTGATACCTTAGTGTCACCGTGTGACTTGAAGCAATGTGATGTAGAAGAAGAGCTTGTGGAGACATCACTCTCATAGCCATCGTCCTTGTCAAGTGATCTTGTGGATTGATCATCATCTTCATCACTTGACCATGAGGTGGAGCAATCCTCCACAACCACCAAGTTGTGATCATGCTCAACCACCTCATGTGCCTCTTCCTTGGGCTCACTAACATCATCATCATTTGAGGCACTCCCATACTTGTCATTGAGATACTTCCACATGTTATGGGAGGACTCCATATCCATGATTTCACTAAAGATATCATCATGCAAAGATCTAAAAATGATGTTAGTAGCTTGGCACTCGAGATCTAGGCATTTCTCTTGTGCTTGAGTTAGATTCTTTTCTTCCAACACATGAGAAAAGCCTACATCTACGATCCACCACATTTGAGGGCAAATAAACTTGAAATTGCATATCATCCAAGTTTTCCATCGTGTAAAGTGAGTGCCATAAAAAATGTGTGGACAATCAATGCCTATCCCATAAGTCGCCATCCTCTCAGGTCAGTGAAGACCACAAATGAGAGACCTAGCTCTGATACCACTTGAAAGGTCGAGATGGCAGACTAGAGGGGGGGTGAATAGTCCTTTTAAAATTAAACGTAGCGGCTAACCGAAACAAATGCGGAATTAAAACTATCGGTCTAGCCAAGACTACACCCCTCTACCTATACTCTATGACACCTTACAAAAGATCCTAAGCAAAGCAAATAAGGTGTCGGGCTAGCTAGAGCTCACCTAACCAATTCTAGAAGCAAGGTCACACGAGCCTATGCAACTAGTACTGCAAACATGGGGGAGCTCCTACACAATCTAGTAAGCAAAGCACAAAGCCTAAGCTCACTAGCAATGCTCAATAACAAGGCTACACAAGCCAAATTAGAGAGCTCAACTTAGCTACACAAACTAAGCAACTAAACACTAGCACAAGAATAAGTGTTGCAACACAAGCTAGTGTAAACAGCAGGCAGTCGGTACTACTGGGCTGCTAGGCCGGTACTACCGGACTTTACGGCCGGTACTACCGAGCACCTGCAGGGAGCTACGAAATCAAAGCGGGTGAGATACAATCTCAGATCTAGCAATTACCCCACTTCCCTAGATGTTGTAGATGATGAATGTAGCTTCCCAACGTTGTGATTCCTTGCCAAAAGGTAGATCGAGTCTTCCCAACCTAAGATAGAGTGAAGGAGGGAGGAAGAACACGAAGAACACAAGAACAAGCATAATATGCAAGTAAACAAGAACAATAAGAGCAACAAGATACGAGGACACAAGATTTTATCCCGAGGTTCACTTGGTTGCCACCAAGCTAGTCCCCGTTGAAGCAAGACCAAGGTTGCCGCCGATCCTCTTGCTAGTGGTGACACTAAGCCAACCTCTCCGCGATGGAGTGCTCACCAAGAGCTCTAGCTTTCGATCCGGCCGGACCACTTGGCGCTCTTCACGCCTCTTTCCACTAGAGTTGCTCTTTGTGATCTCCTGCGGGGCGAGCACAATGCCCCTCACAAAGCTTCTCCGGAGCCACGCACAATCTTCACGCGGGCTTCACGATGGAGACAAGCACCAAGCCGTCTAGGAGGTGGCAACCTCCAAGAGTAATAAGCACCACCGGCTTGCAACTCAATCACCTAGTGCCAACTCTTGCAATCTCTCATGCACCGCACTAGAATCGCTCACTCACACAATTAGATAAGCACTAATAAGCATATGTGAGTTAGAGGGCTCCTAAGCACTTCCCAACCTTGGACACAAAGTCCCTAGGGTGCTCCAGCCAACTAGCCCAAAGCCGGCTTCAATGACTATATATAGCCCCAAGGGCTAACTAGCCATTATGCCCCTTCACTGGGCATTCTGCGCTACGGTCGGTAGTACCGACCCCCCTGGGCCGGTAGTACCGACTACGTCACTTATAGCCGTTACACACGGCATTGACCAAAGGAACAACCGACCCCTGGTCGGTACCACCGACGGTCGGTAGTACCGGCTATATAGCGGTACTACCGACAGGCCAATCTGGGACTACACAGAGAGCTCCCAGAACTCCAGACCTCAGTGTCATCAACGGTCGGTAGTACCGGCCCTTATGGCGGTACTGGGCCGGTACTACCGGCAGGTCAACGTAGGGACTACATAGAGAGCCCCAAACTTCTCCAGACCTCGGAACTAACAACGGTCGGTAGTACCGGCCCTTATGGCGGTACTACCGGCAGGCCAAACTTAGCTCAACACAGAGAGCCTGCAAAACCCCTCAGGACCACAGTACCACCGACGCTCTGGTCGGTACTACCGCCAGGCCACTTCAGACTCAACACAGAGAGCATTGCACGCAACACCTTTGGGCGGTACTACCGACCCCCTGGTCGGTGTTGATGGTCCTTAAACATTTGTTTTACCATCAACATTTTACCCAAAAATTCACCAAAAAGGCATGAGAAGTAGTCAAATAGGTTTCAAACTAACCAAATTCCACATGTCCATAGATTTTTATTTGAATGCAGGATTTGGACCAAATTTGGAGAATGGACCCACCAGGGGCCGAGACCACTCACCAGGGCCCATTTGGGCCCTAGTGGGGTGGCGCCCGCCACCCCTAGGTGGCGCTCCCCTGCCATGTCACTGATCCGTGTGACCACCCCAGGGCCAAATCTTAGCCCTCGGTCACTAGGTCAGTGGCATCGGAGGGCTCAGGAGGGAGTGGCGTGGATCGATGCCAACCTCAATTTTGAGTTGAAACCGGCTCTGATCACGATGGTCCAAGCTAGCCCATTCTGTGGCAAAGCTCATGAGGATGCCAATGCTCACCTCCAACAATTTTTGGAGATTTGCGGCACCTTCACCAATAAGGGGATAACCCAAGAAGCCATTCATCTTCGTCTCTTTCCCTTTTCTCTCCTAGGAAAAGCGAAGCAATGGTTCTATACCAATCGCAATGATGTAGACACATGGGACAAGTGTTCCAATGCTTTTCTCGCCAAATTCTTTCCGATGGGCAAGACGAACGCTCTTCGCAACAAAATCTCCAGCTTTACGCAACAAGCCGAGGAATCTATTCCCGAGGCTTGGGAGAGAATGCAAGAGTACATCACTGCTTGTCCACACCATGGTATGGAGGACTGGCTGTTGATCTAGAACTTCTACCATGGCCTAACCCCACTCTCTAGAAGCCATTTGGATGCCGCCGCCGACGGTGCATTCTTTTCTCTGAATGTTGCAGATGCTAAGGCTCTCATAGAGAAGATGGTGTCGAACCAAGGATGGAATGACGAGAGACTGCAGCCCCGTAAGCGAGGTATGCATTCCCTTAAGGAGGCCGACATGATCGTGGCCAAGATGGACCTGCTGGCGAAGAAGCTGGACAGTTGTGAGAAGATGAACCAACGAGAGAGTGTCCAATCTCTAGAATCCTACATGACTTGTGAAGTCTGTGGAGAAACCGAACATTCTTGGAACCACTGCCTCGAGTTACATGAAGATTTGAACTTCAACAACAACAACAACAACAACGGTTTTCGTCAACAAGATCAAGGATGGAATCAACACTCCAACTCTCAAGGTAATAATTCATTCCCTCGCTCTAATTTCCAAAGTACTGATAATTTCTCGTTCTTAAAGAATCTAGTCTACTCTCAAGGTAGAACTATTGAATTTTTGAATAAGAAATTAATGTCAAATGATAAAATACTTGAGAACATAAATGCTAAATTGGAAGATTTCTCGTCTGCTCTGAAAAATCAACTTAGCTTTAATAAGATGTTAGAAACCCAATTAGCTCAACTTGCTGCGATCATACCATCTTTTGAAACTGGCAAAATTCCGGCTAAACCTAACATGGAAACTGCAAATATGGTTGAAATAAAATATTTTAACTATTATGAAGATCAAACCATGACTGTTAAAAAGGGTGATCCTGGTAGTCCCATAATTAGATGCTCAATCTTTGGTGAAGTCTTTAAAAATGCCAAGTGTGATTTAGGATTGAGTGTGAACATTTTATCTAAGGATTTCTATGAAAACTCGTTCTTTCCACCCATGTCATCCACATTTGCCTATGTCGTGCTAGCTGATCAATCAACATGCTATGTAGAAGGAATAGTCACTGATTTACCTGTTCATATTAGAGGTTCATATGTTCCTGCTGATTTCATAATACTAGATATAGGAAATAGGAAAGATGTGTCTCTAATCTTAGGTAGACCTTTCTTGAACACTGTTGATGCTTGCATATATGTGGGGAGTGGTAAAATGCAAATGACATTAGGAGGGAGGGAGGAAATATTCTCCTTTTCCCGTGGTCCCGCATATGCCACTAACATGCAAGAAGCAAAACTCGTTCGTACCAAGAAGAGGCGCCTAAGAACAAGGTGGAACAGAAAGGAAGAACCACCTTCTCCTGAGTTGTGTAATTCACATAACAAAGGAGAGGTGCCAAAAGAAGAAGAACCCGATGAAGTACTTAAAGAAGAAGCACCCAAGGAAGAAGATCCACCCAATAAGGATGAAATTCCATGGATTTAAGGTATGGATTTACTTTTAAAATTTCCCTTCAAATTTCCCTTTTTTCAAATAAATAACATATGTCATGCATGTAACTAAAAAAATCAGTTATCATTAGTTATATGCATAAGTATATGTTAACTTAGCTACAATAATAAAATATCATAATAGGATAGTTTCCCTTTTTCACAACATTAGATAGTTTCCTTTTTAATAAAATAAGAACAAGAGCTCCGACCGAGAAAGATGAAGACCCTTCACCAAGCAAGAAGCCAGCTTGGGGGAGATCCTCGCACCAATAAGGTATGTTTCAACCTTACTCTTTATGTTCGGTTCTTAAATTCTATATCTTTTGAAAAATTTTGAATGTTATATACTTCCCTAAGTAATTATCCCATGAGTAAAAATGATAAAATCTGCTTAAAAATGTTGGAACCTGAATAAGAAATAAAATATGCCATGCAAATGCTATTGTTATAGTTAGAATAACTAGTTTTATCCAAGTTGTAGCTTTTGTGGGTTGCACATGTTTAAACTAAAATCATGCTTAGTGAATAAAGTTAGTTGGAAATGGAGTAATTCTTTAAACTTGCTAAGGTGAAATTAGGACCAAATCTGGAGGATTTCTTTTAAAAATCATGAAAACCTTGCTAAAAGTTCCTCCTGGATTTTATCCCATCCCACCACTAGCCAAATATTTGTTAGTCAAAACCACAAAGAGCTTTGTTTGTGTTGAGCTTTGTTAGACCTCATAGATCTTAGTAGAGAAGCTTATCATTTCTTTTGATCAAGATACACACACCCACCATAAATTGCTTACTCTCCACTTTGGAAGTTTGCAACCACCAAATAAATTGCTCATTCTCTACACTGGAGATATGCAATACCTTGCCAAACGTTCCATTGCTAGCTTTATGCTATTCCTACACTGGGAATAAGCATTTCTTTCTCTTCCCCTTTTCATTTCTAAAATCCTTTCCTATAAACAATCTGGGGAAATCTAGAGCTAAAAAAGAGAGATATGAAAAAAAAGTGAGCAAAGTAGCTCAAGAGAGGACTATGTCGTAAGAAAATGTGAGGACACATTTTTGTCTACTCACTATGTATCGAGTAAAAAAGAGAGAGAGAGAGAGAGTTATCATTAGCTCTAGACCCCAGAAATTAACTAGGAAGGATTATGAAATATCTCTCTATACACTTCCACATAACCACACATGCACATCTTGATCAATATTTATGATTTGCTGCTCCTTATGATCTGAGTGTCTAGCTTAGCAATAAACATTATGCAATTTGCTCATGATTCTTAGCCTACCAATAACTCCACATATCATTCTTTAGAAATAGGAGAGGCTACATTTTGGCCTAAGTGAGGATTTAAACACCATTGAGTGATTGAGTGAATCTTGGAGGACTTGATCAAGTTTTTATCTTTTGAAAACCTTAAAAAACCTCCAGACAGAATCCTAGTCAAACCTAAGCAAGATAAAAGTTTCCTATCTACTGCTTTATTTCACTCTTGCATGTTTGAAGTGAAAAGCTATAAGCCCCACATTGCTATGATTAATGATATACACTAAGTTATTTCTCACTATACAATATGCACTTGTATACATCTTAAGTGCTATCTATTTCATGCTCTATGCTTAAACCGCATTGTTGCTCAAGGACGAGCAACAGGTTAGCTTGGGGGAGCTTGTTGATGGTCCTTAAACACTTGTTTTACCATCAACATTTTACCCAAAATTCACCAAAAAGGCATGAAAAGTAGTCAAATAGGTTTTAAACTAACCAAATTCCACATGTCCATAGATTTTTATTTGAATACAGGATTTGGACCAAATTTGGAGAATGGACCCACCAGGGGCCGAGACCACTCACCAGGGCCCATTTGGGCCCTAGTGGGGTGGCGCCCAAACTTCTCCCCTGCCACGTCACTGATCCGTGTGACCACCCCAGGGCCAAATCTTAGCCCTCGGTCACTAGGTCGGTGGCATCGGAGGGCTCAGGAAGGAGTGGCGTGGATCATGCATGCCACCATGCAAAGAAGCACATGTTGAATTAAAGAAGCACATGCTTAATTCTTCTCCACCATTGATCTGAAGGAGGTTACGATCCAAGAGCTCTCGTCCATCATCACGCGGATCGATGATGTGGTGGTGGAGTAGCCCCTACTCCACCTCTCTACTATAAATACCCCCCTGGAGGTGTCACTTCATTTCAAGCAAGGAAAGGAAGGAAGAAGAAAGCAAGGCTAAAGTTAGAGAGCTAATAGCTTAGGATTTAGCCAAGCTTAGGCAAGTAGGTAGCTAGTAGAGCAAGGCATCCTTGCCTCATTGCCCTCGCGGAAGCGCTGCTCAAGGCTTAGCTCAAGAGTAGAAGCGTGTGAGTAATCGGTCCTGGAGTTGGGAAGAGTCTTCCTTCATCTCCAGTTCAGGTTTTGCTCTTGTAACTCAAGCACTTTACTATATTCTAGTTCATCATTTCAAGTATTACTTTATTCTACTTGCCAGTATTGAGTAGTATACTTGATTGATTGCTTGAGTACCTAGCTATCCTACATTTCAATTCACTTAGCCATAGTAGTTAATCTCTAGTGTGCTTAGTGTTTGATCTTTGCCAATAGGTTGCTTAGTTAGTTTAGTGTTTATCTTATTAAGTCAAGTATTTGCTCTGACGTCCGCAAGGGTGTATCTATTCTAGGACAGGGTAGAGATAGTTAGAATATAATTAGGCGTGGTGCTTAGTTATAGACTTACCTTCAGATACGGCTAGACCCCCGGATAGCTGTGGTAGCAAGCAGGTGGTGACAGCCCTGTGCGCCTTGAATTCCACCATGTAGTTGGTCTAGTTTAACAGTAAGGCTCGTTGTGCTAGCGTTCAACCTAAGTCAGTGGTAAAGGCTAGTACGCCTCGGTACTTGACAAGATAGGAATAAAACTATACTTAACTTGGTTGCTTATTTGGCATTTGCCTATCTTGCTTCGTAGTTATCTAGGAGTAGTTATTAATTATTAGTTAGTTATATTAGTTATCCTTAGTTATCTTTTCCCCCTATCTACCTATCCATCCACCTTACCTTAACCATTCATTTCAGCCTTACCTATCCACTCATAAATTCTTTCTAGCCTTTCATCTCCTCTCTTCTCTTCTTTCCTTTTCCCTTTCTTATTCTTCGACTCTCATCCCCTCCTTGACTCGACTCATACACCACCCTAGCCTTCCTTTGGGATCAAATAAATCGACACCTGGTACTCCCAGGCGAAGTGCTACTACGATAGTTCTGTGCGCTTGCAGAATCTCCTCTAGGTAGATTGTAATCTCTCTAGCTAGCTCCTACTAGTGTCGGGATTGACAACCCCATTTGACATTAGTAGATAGCTGCTTTAGCTTCACTCCTTTAGGTATAGTGACTGGACTTGCTACAAGCATTTCTGGCGCCGTTGCTAGGGATAGATTCCATAGTCTACTCCTAGTAACGACGTTAGCAGTGTCAACAAGCATTTCTGGACCGTTACCGGGGATAGTTGTCTAGCTCTATCTTTAGTGAAGTTAAGAACTACCAACAGTCGGTACTACCGACCGCACTCAGAAAACTTCCTTTTCTTCTCTGTGTTGATCCAAATCAACTCCAACACCTTCTCCTTTGCAAATGTGCCAACACCACCAAGTGTACATCACCATGTGCATGTGTGTTAGCATTTTCACAATCATTTTCAAAGGATTTTCTCTTTCACTCATCACACCACTCGATCCTAGTAACAATGCAATGTTAGATCGCTCAAGTGTCACTGGATGACCGATATGCAAACAAGTTTGCTCCTCTTAATAGTACGGCCATCTATCCTAAACCCGGTCATAATCTTCTCTACACACCTATGATCGATGAAATGAAATGCCCTACAAATATACCTTTGCCTTGTGCATTCCATTCCATCTTCGGTGTGTTGATGCAACACAAGCACCAACCTCTCATCAAATGATTATGATCCCCTTCATATCATCACATGGCCTCCATGGTCCATCGATCTTGACCTCACTTGCTCTTCACCATTGCTTCGGTCCTTCGGCGCCAAGTCTTGCTTAAGCCTCCCGACACTCGGTACCAACGGCTTCAAAGCCTCCAACTTGCCCTTCACCTTCGTAACCGGTCCATCAAGCCAAGTCTTGCCTTGATCTTCACCATCTTATCCATATGACTCCATGTCATGTTTCATGTGCATTAAGCTCCTCCATGATCATCACATGTGTGAGCTTCACAACAAGTCCAAGCCATTCACCTCCATGGCTCAAGTGCTCACACACATGTACCTGTGGACTAATCTCCTGTGTATCTCACATAAACACCATTAGTCCACCTAAAGTTGTCACTCAATTACCAAAACCAAACTAGGACCTTTCAAGGTGACGTGGCGCGAGCAAGCCTAGCAGGGAGCACCGAACGCTGGTCTGCATCTGGTGTGGTCTCATCTGACGCGTCTGATGTAGTTTGGAGCTCTCTAGAACCTCTCTGCATAGCCATCAAACGCCGGGGTGTAGCGTCTGATGCGAGGGTCCCGGAGCGTCCGATGAGGCGCTGTGTTATGCTGGATTCTTTGTGAGGCATCGACGCGTCCGATGCCAAGGCATCGGTGCATCAGATGCCACTTTAACCGTGACGCGAAGAAATGTGACTATTGGGATTGGGCGGTCTGAATTCATAGCAGGGGACACGTGGCTCCATCTAGAGCATTAGCGCGTCTGATGCCCCCGATTTTAGCCCAACGGCTAGGCCGACTTGTGTGGCCTATATAAGTGGCTTGGCCATCTCACTTGAGTTCTCCCTTGCACATTTTGATCCCTAAGCTTTCTTGTGAGCATAGCCAAGCCTCCCCACTCATCTCTAGTGCTGATTTGATCATTTACTAGTGAGATTGAGTGTTCTAGTGCTAAGATTTGAAAGAATTCGTTCTAGTGGCACTAGTTCTTCGCATCGGCTTTGAGTTTCTTGTTACTCTTGGCATTGGCCGGCGCCTAGACGGCTTGGAGGCGTTTTGGTGGAGTTGACAAGATTGGTGATTGTTGTTGGCCACCAACATTCGGTTGTGAGGGTTTTTTCGGGCCTATTCCTCATCGGAGAGGCGAAAGGCACCATTAGTGGATTGCTCGTGTCATTGAGCTACCTCTCTTGTGGTAGATTCTCATGGGGCTTGTGTAGCTTGGCCTGGTGCTAATTATCCACCGGATCACCAAGAGTTGGTCGACAGAATGGTGAGTAGCGTGTCGGCAAGCACGTGAACCTCGAGATAAATCATCTTGTCCCGCGTGCTAGATTATATTGGTTTGATCATCACATTGGTTGGACTTCATTTATATCTTGGTGATTGGTTCTACACTTCGGGATTCTCACCGGTAATTGGCTCTTCATAGACGTTCCCGAAGGCTCGGTGAAAAACTCCCTACTAGGTCTTTGCTCAAAACATTCTTATTCATTGAACTAGTCTATTGTATTTGTTGTATAATTCTTTTGTATATACATCTTATGTAGATATTTTATCTTGTTCATATATCTTGTATAGATAGCTCCTAATTACATTGTCTCTCTTTCATAGTATTTATATATTGTGTAGTTTATACTTGGTAATCTTTCTAGTTTCTTTTGGTTGTGTCATATCTATATCTCTTGTGTAGCTTAATTGATTGTCTGACATACAAATATTAGATAGAATTATTGGATAGGTGGCTGGCAACACTCTATTAGGCTAGTGCAAAAAGCTTCGCCATTTATGTCACTAATAGTGTTTGCTAAGTGTTTTGTAGATTTTTTAAATAGACTATTCACCCCCTCTAGCCATTTGGACCTTGGTACACAAGAAGAGAAGTCAAAAAGATGGTGAAGGTATCAGTAATGGTACTATGATACTAAGGGCATGTTTAGATCCGACACCTAAAAATTTTGAATGTCACATCGGATGTTACATAGGGTGTTGCATAATGTATTTGATACTAATGAAAAAACAAATTACAAAATCTGTCTGTAAATCGCGAGACAATTTTTTAAGCCTAATTAATCTGTCATTACCACATGTGTTACTGTAGCACTTTAGTGTCAAATCATGAACTAATTAGCCTTAAAACATTCGTCTCATGATTTACATGCAAAATGTGTAATTAGTTATTTTTTAATCTATACTAGGTGAGTGCCCGTGTGTTGCGACGGAAGAAAAAAATCATAACATTACATGGTTTATTGTACAAAAGTAATGTAAATAGCATCATGTTATAAGAAAAACTATGGAATAGATTAGTTCTACTTAAGCAAAAATTGTATCATACTGACCACACAATCAATATCGAGGACTTTACTGAAAATGCCAATGAATAAGCAAATAGCGTTGACCAAATATCATTGCACTAATAGAACCAACATTGATTAATTATAACTTATACAATCATAAAGAATAACACTTGTAACTGGTCACCAATCAAAGATGATCCAAAAGGTTTTCAAGTCCAAGATGAGGCCTCTGTCTTTTTGCAGCTGAATCATGTAGATGGTTGAAGTTTTAGCTAGAAGTATCCTGCATATAAGTTGATTCTTAATTCTTAAATCCAAAGTACTATTGACCATCTTGCAAAAATATTTATCGATGCGTGAGACATTACCTCTTTTATGGAGTTAGAACCTCTTTATATACGATATTCTTCGTGAATCTATTCTTTGTCGGTTTCTTCTTTCTCTTTTCCTTACTCGCCTCCTTCTCAGTAGGCGGCACAACCAGGATCTTAATGTTCGATCTTGCCGTAGCTCTTGATAGCGCTACATACAATTGGCCATGCGAGAACACTGGTTCCGGCAAGTATACTCCAACGTTAGGGATAGTTTGCCCCTGTGCCTTGTTAACGGTCATTGCAAAGCTGAGTCGAATAGGGAACTGCTTTCGTTTAAATTGGAAAGGGAACATCTCATCATCCGACAGACATAAGGGTATGCGAGGCAGAAAAACCCGCTTTCCAGCGTGTTGGCCCAATACAATTTCTACGTCTATGGTATTCTTTTGGAACTCCCATATGATAAGCCTAGTACCATTACAAAGACCATTTGCGGGGTCAATGTTCCTAAGCAATATGACCGGGCAACTAATCTTTAGCTTTAACACATGTGGTGGTAAACCATTAGGTGTTAAAGTGTTAAGGAATTCCTCAGGGTAGTAGTTGTGTGGATCATCCACTGCACAGTCAAAGCTGTGGTAGACCATCTCATCCCCGTGGAAATTACCTATCATCTTCATATTAATCATATCAACCCAGTCATTCCGCGTAGATAATATCACTCGAGAGGTGATATAATCTTTGCTTGACATATTTGCATTGAGGTCAAGGAATATGCAATCAATCGGAGTATCAAGGTCACTATCTTCCCCGGTGTGTGGTATGCATATATCATGAGGAAGACATATTTCATCATCGCTACTCGTCTCCTCAGAACCTCCACCGATGCGCAACAGGTATTTTGCAAACCACGGGTCGCTCTTTGCCCTCATGTTGTGCACCAGTTTTAGATGTCGCATGGAATCCCAAAGGTATGACATCCGTAGGGAGGCACCGACTACCTGAGCCCTCGACCCTTTAGGAACAACATGAAGAACTTGTTTGAAATCTCCACCAAACACGATGGTCTTCCGTCCGAACGGTAGCTCAGGTCGGTCCATTATATCACGAAGACTGTTGTCCAACGCCTCAATAGCTTGCCTTTTTGTCATGGTAGCCTCGTCCCAAATAATGAGAGATGATGCTCGAAGAAGCTTGGCAGTACCACTCTGTTTTGTGAAGCTACAGAAGGCCCCATCATCGATGGTGAGGGGAATCTTGAAGCGGGAGTGGGCAGTTCTGCCACCAGGCATTATTGAGGCCGCACCACCAGATGTAGTTGTTGCCACATCAATCTTTTTCTGATAGCGTATAGCAGCAAGAAGAGCTTTGTATAGATAAGTCTTCCCTGTCCCGCCAGGACCATCCACAAAGAAGAGACCCCCATCCTCAGTATCAACTGAGGACATAATTTCATTGTATGCAGCCCGCTTCTCCTCATTAAGAGTGTCTGAAGAGCGACATCATCCTCATTAGCTTCAATGCTAGCCTCCTCAAAAATCTCTCTAGGAATATCATGAGAGGCGTCATATGTGTCGTCGATATCAGGAAGTGGATACATCTTTATATCCTTCTGCATCGATTGTAGCAATTTTCGAATATCTATGAGGACCATTTGCTCCACCATGAAGGTGGATTGATTATTGCGCTTATAGTCCTCTGACATTGCCTCCTTGTGTTTCTCCCATAGTCCAAACACATCGTTGGGCTCACAAAATACCAATATTGTTGCAAAGAGCCTTCGCAATGCATATGGCATCATCCACTCGGTTGCCTCAGCAAAACTCTCATCCAACGTGTTGTCCTCTTCGATTAGGCCCCTTCTTTCTGCAGATTCACGAAAGGTCGGTAGGAGTACGCCGTCAATGGTCCTTAAACACTCAAAAGAGGTTGCACCTGCCACATGGTTCAGGAGAACCCTAAGATAGTAACGCTCCCCATCGGCTGGATTGGCAGACACGATTCTTCCAATCTGTTGTAATGTATCATGGCGTACCCTCTCTTGCCAAAATTTGCCTTGTGCTTGCCATGTATAGAACTCGGGAAAGTCTCTATACAATATACCTCGAGCTGTTTCATTTGTCATGTTCTTCTCGAAGTATGTTGTAAGCATGGACTTCTCAACACCTGGACGATCAAGCACTCGTCGAACCCCCTCGCGCCGGTGAAATGACACCATGTGCATGTCTGGAAGATGGAGTTGTAAAGACAAAACAATAGGGTACCTGTCACTCAAATCAAAACCGTATATCCTCCACAATGCTTCTGGAGGGGTTACCCATCTAGCATCTCTGTACTGCTTGATCTCATCGACGTTCCCTTCATTGTTCTCCTTGTCAGCCTCTCTCATAGCCACAGACGCTCGATCATGACCCTTGTAGATGTACTTAAACAAATACTTGACTGCTTTGATGCTCCCACATGCCTCAACATTGATGTGGTAGTTGAACAGACGAAGGAGATACAGGTTGTAAGGCACAACCCATATGTTGTCAAGCTCGTGGTCGCGAACCTTTTCCTTTCGACCATCTTCACGCCGTCTGTAAATCGGATATGAATCCTTGCCCTGTATTGTGGTGTCACAGAAAGGTTGAGGGTAACGATTCTTGCATGAATCACGACCCTTTGTGCATGGGCAATTGCGATTTAGAACTCCATAAGGGCCATGCATCATATGTTTGGTAACCATCTTGTACAATACTGGGTACTTATTCTTGTTCGGGAGCTCAGCTGAGATGAGGATATCATACTACTCTGGGCATGTGATCTTGTACTTCCTGTCCATGATTAGCAAAAAATGTGCGTGCGGTAGACCCCTCTTCTGGAACTCCACAACATACACATGCGCCCGAACCTTTCCAAGAATATCCTTTTTAGTAGCTTATCCTTTAGCTCTTCTAGTTTTGCTTTGAAGACCCAAACGACGAGATCTCGTCGATCCTGTGGCATTTGGCCAGGGTAGAGTTCACGCTTGATCTCATCCCAGTTCGGGTTACATGTCATAGTGAGGAAGATGCATGTCTGGTTTACCAAACCTCCATACCAGAGCCATGGCGTCCATGTACCGACGCCTCATGTCACGTGGGCCTCCAATAAATGATGATGGCATAATTGTTCGCTTTCCAACAGCTTCTGCTCTACCTTCACCTACATGCAGGTTATCGACCAATTCTTGGTATAGATCGGCCCTAATCTCTGTTTGATGATTGTGTATATAATCTAATCGAGAGCTCTCAATCTTGATGTACGTGTCCACGGAAAACTGCTGGAATAGACGCTTGCCGTAAAGTATGAGGTTAAATATTCCTGGACGCATCTGAAACTTGTAGCAGTAATAGTCACACACAGAAATGCATAGTCTACCAGGAGAGTCTATAAAAAAACCATGAATTAGAGTTGTTTGTAGAAGAACCATCAAGGTACATGTATGTGAAGTATTAAATAAGGTGAATAACAAACCTGTTTCTTGTTCTGACCCACTACGAGCCTTCTGTAGGGCACGATACTCTATGACTTCTTCCATACTAACTCCTTTCTTTGGAATATCCATGTGCCATCCAAGCTCACCCCTAGGGAAGAATAAAGGGTATGAAAGAGCATCGTAACATCCATGATATGAGCGGATGCCGTGTTTGCTTCTATCTTTCCCATGTAGGACAACACTATTTTGAAACTCACCAAGGAGTTCGCTTCCCTCAATCCAAACAGCAGCCACCTCTGAAGTCAATGGCTCATTGTATGTTCGCTGGTCTAGCCTCTGGTCAAGGTTTAGTGTGACATGATAGTCCTCGAGGTGGCCAGCCTGACCCACACTCCTAAGATGTTGCGAGTATGGGTTGTCACGAAGGATGGCCACAAGCCTCTCGATGACTTCCTTGTCTTTTTGGCGCTTTTCTTCACGACATCATTGATAGCGATGTTCAAGGCTTGGATCATCATCGTAGAAGTAAAGCTCAAGATGTCTTGGCTCCTTACCATCTTCTCTGCCAAATGACCTTATGTTGTTATAGATCTGTTTGTGTGCATGGAAGGTGTATATGCCATTGTTGACGCTGGTTATCTATCATAATTAAAGGATAAATAAATATAAAAAGGGCATGAATTCAATCACCAACAAAGGTTTAGGGTTTTAATTGACAATATTCCACGAGTTTTGGTGAATTATGATTCTGCAGGGACTAAACCAGGAAACCAGCGCTGATTGCTTCTCCTAGAAGGAAACCGACGGGAGATAACGTATTCGGCAAGTCAGGAACCTTCTGGAAGACTCCAGAGAACACCTAGAGACACCACGAGGAGGGGCACCCCGGTCCACTTCTAGGTGGGACCGACCGGTCCCCTGGGCCCACCGGTCGGTCTCCCCCTGGGCCCGCTGGCTTCCGTCTTCTGCAAGCTTCCTCCACCGACCTCTAGGATGCATCTCAGTCGTACCTTAAGTCGGTTTGATCCAACGGCCGTGGTTGATCCCTTAGGGCTATATAAGCAGCCCCAGACCCCCCTCTCCAGGCATCTCCCTCTTCATTATTCATCTGCACATCAGAAATTAGGGTTCCAATGTAGAAGTAGAGGTCCCTCTAGATGAATCTCTTCTAGTTCATCTAGAATTAGATCTAGTTCATCTAGTTGTAATCAAGAGTTAGCTTTCAAGTAGAAGACTAGATACCCCTCTAGTAGGATTAGAACCTAGTCTTATTCTAGAACTAGAAGATAGAGAGAGAGGAAGAGATCAAGAGGAAGCTCCGGCCTGTCGGATCAACTTCTTCATCTTGTACCTGTGGATTCAAGTTCTTCATCGACTTGCTTCAAGGATTGTTTCGGTAATCAACATCTATATTTAAGTTTGAGCCATTCTTCTTATTGTTCTTAAGGTTTATGACTCTCTTTTGAGTACTTTAATTCTAGTCGCTCTAGAGTTAGAGTAGTTGGATAGTATAAGCGTAGTGCTTAGACTTGATAGCTCATATTTACCTCCTATAACACCGGTAGTAGTGGTAGTTCGCAAGGGTGACTCTTATAGCCTTGTTGATTCTTCTATAGTCCACTTACCCGTGTGTAGGCTCGGTAGGATTATACATTTGCATAAAAGAATCATACTCTGTTGTGACCTTTTATGGCAACTTCCCCATTAAGAATAATAAACATATCACTCTTAAGTTGGATTTAGATAGCCTTAGTGATCCCCTCTATACTTTTAGCTTCTCCGTCCTTGTTAGTTACTCAGGGGTTATACACTTGAGACTCATCGCTATCCGTTCCTTTGGGTTTGATATTAAAACTGGGTTACTCCGGTGAAGTGCTACATCGGTAGATTTTATCTGTGCGCTTGCGGATAAAGTAGAGTGTGCGTTAATTTATACCAACAGCCACTGTTTTTCATGTTTGCAGTAGCGCTATCAAGGCGACAATATAGAGAAGTGAAAGAAAAATGGCCATTGAAAAATCTAATGTTGTTAAGAAAGTGTCTAGCATTTGCGTCATTACTTGACCAAAGCATGATAAGCTCATCAGGTACGTTCAGTTCACTGAGCTCGACCTTTCCACTGCGACAACAGAACCTGGGTGGTTCATGCTCAAACCTTTTCGCATTGCAGTGCTCACAATTTGTGACAGGTTTTAGCATGTGGGTATCTGTAGGCATATTACTATACACCTTTTCATATTGATCAGGTACTTCAGAGACAGAAGTCATGTCTTCCTCAAGGTCATTGTCTTCGACATCGTCATCATCTTCCTCATCTGAAATGACATTTAAGCCATTATAGTAGTTTTGATAAAGTGGTGTCATTATTTGATTTCTATTCGGTAATTTGCACAAATACCTTGCCCGGCAAAGAGGTATCCCTCATCATCTTCCTCATCCTGTTTAAATATATCTCCCTCATCACTATCTATGACCGCCAAAGATACATGAGTTAGTAGAAATACGGGTTAAATAAACAAAGAAGTTCAAACAATCTATAGAATGTTAGAAAAAAATAGTGTAAATTACCACTGTCATCAAATAGTGGTGTTGTCTGTGCGTCTGACCTAGGTTGAAGGCTAGGGCATGTCCTTTCTAATAATCATGTAATGACCATGGCTGCGTTAGGTATAATATGGTACATAATGTTGGTCACCTAAATGGTATAATGAGGCATATAAATTTACCGTTGTTGGTTAAGACTGATTGAGACACTGGTGTGTTATCATTTAGGTGTTCTTGAGGCATGCACTCACAATCATCAAACAATGGTACTGTCAGTGTGGTAGATGTAGCCTGAAGGTTGGGTCTTGCCCTTTCTGTTAATCATGAAATGAACATGGATCGATTAGATATAATATAATATGGTATACCGATCACCTAAATGGAACAATGAGGCATTATTATTTACCATTGTTAGTCACGACTGATTGAGGCAATGGTGTGTTAACATCCACTTGGTCTTCATGCATGTAGTCACCCTTTTTATTAGTTGCATTTGTGTTCGAACCGATGCGACACTCAAACATTGTGTTACGACGAGTTAACAATGCATGTCTTTGTCCAGATGGAACATGCGATCTTTTGTCATATGGTCAGACAATAACTCATCACATCCTTCATCTTCCTCTTCCTCTTCATGAGTCAGAAAAATATAAAAAGGTGTTGCACTGGACTCTGGAATAACCCAATCACTGGGGTTTGTCGAGCTCCAGATGCACCCGCAGTGGGCCATACAACCTCTGGAGTATATAACGAATTCTCCATAGCGATAGACTCTGGGTGCAAGACATGCTTTCGTGTCTCTTTGATTTTTTCTTAGACAATTTCAATGCCTCCTTACGCTTGGGTTCAGTATTGTGTAGCCTTTGGCGTTCACGCTGAAAGGACCGTGACGCCTAAGAGGGGGGGTGAATTAGGCAACTTAAAACTACTATTCTAAACTAAGGCCTCTAAAAACCACCTAGACAAAACCTATGCAAGAAAGTAAACTATCTAATGTGCAACTAAGGTTTTGCTATGTGTGTTTGCTATCTCTACCGCAAGAAGGAGTTATGCTACCTAGTTTCCAAACCTATCAACTAGCAAGTAAGCTAGGAAAGGTAAAGCATATGAACAAGGTAGCAATGTAAATGCGGAAGCTAAAAAGTGTGATAGAGATGCAAACTCCCATCGATGACTCCGGTATTTTTACCGAGGTATCGAGAAGCGCGCAAGCTTCCCCCTAGTCCTCGTTGGAGCCCCTCGCAAGGGCCAAGCTCCCGGTCGGGTAACTCCGTGGATAGCTCCGGTCTTCCCCACGCGCAAGTGGGTCTCCGGTTAAGCCACTCGTGGTAAAGCCTCTCCCGGATGCTCTCCGCCGTCTTCACTATCAAGTTTCCGGCCGAAGCGCCGCGGGCCTTGTTCCCTTCGGTACACGGAGGCGGCCACACCACAAATTCGGTTGGTGTGGTCTCGCAAGACTACAAGCCCCGCCGATGTACAACCACGGTGCGCGCAAGCACCGGTAGTTAAGAGGTTTTCAACCTCACTAAACACTAGGCCTAACACCTAGAGCAAGCGTAAAGCGGTGATCTAACTAGCTTAAGCACTTCGCAAAGCACATAAACTAATCACCGAGTATATCACTTGAGCACTTTGGTGGCTAAAGCAACTAAATATGTGTCTATGCACTTGGTATATTTCCTTGAGCTCCAACCCTTATGTTTTTGGTCGGCCATGGGGGTATATATAGAGCCCCAAGCAAATAGAGCCGTTGGGCACCAAAGGTGTTCTTGACTGCGCAGCATCGGACGCTGCAGTCGCGACCATCGGACGCGTCTGATGCTCCTTTAACGGCTAGATGCCAGCCTGGCACTGTGTCGCAACGGCTACTTCAGCGTCCGATGGTTGATCAACGGACGCGTCCGATGCTCACAGAGCCTTTCTGGAACCTCTCTGCATGGTCATCGGACGCAGGGTCCTGTAGCGTCTGATGTTAGCAATGGAGTGTCTGATGTTCGCTGTGCAGGTTTGCATAGTGTCACAGTCGCGTCTGATGCCTCGGTCTTCAGCGTCCGATGCCTCTGCTGGCGCTTGACACGAGCTAGGGTTTACCAACGGAGCATCCGACGCTTTTTGAGCCAGCGTCCGATGCAGCGTCCGATGTACCTCTTGCTTCATTTCTTCGCGATTTCTTGCACCGTCTTGGTTCCATTCTTGTGCCTTGGACATTGCTTGATCTTGAGGGTCCTCTACTGAGCTTCAAATGTCTTGCTTGAGGTGTTGATCATGGGATCATCACGTAGCCTTTGTCCAAGTCACATTTGCACCCTATTGGACTATAAAACAAACACTAGCAAACTTCATTAGTCCAATTTGGTTATGTTGTTCATCAAACACCAAAATCCGAAGTTAAATGGTCCAAGGTCCATTTTCCTTACAATCTCCCCCTTTTTGGTGATTGATGACAACACGACCAAAACAAGCAAATAAATAATACATAATTTAAAATGCAATCTACTTGCTAGGATGCAATGCAAAAGCAAGATCATATGATGTTTTAAAAGATACCAAAATAAAACATATCTAATCTAACATATCTTGCCCTTGCCATAGAGTCTCACTGTGTGACTTTATGGATTAAGGCTCCCCCTAACTCCATAAATCACTTCCTCCCTTTTTGAACCATTCCCATAAAAATAACCATAGAATTTTTGAAAATTTGATTTTGGTTATTTTGTTTGTTTTAGTTTGGGCTTGATTTTGGTCCTACACATTCTCCCCCTTTGGAATCAAACACCGAAAAGGAAGACATTAAGGCTCAAGAGAGGAAACATTATATAAGCTAAAACTCCCCCTAAGTATATGCATACATATGATGTAAGGCAAAAGCATATGCATAACCGACAAATTAAGGCACAAAGGAGTTTAATCTATATAATGCATGGAGAAAGCATATAAGAGTATCAAATTGAAATCAACATAATGATATCGGTTAGGAATACCACATGTAGATGCCAATTGGATTATCACCACACATGATGCTTGCCTCCGAGAACTCTATTTTCCTTGCAATGAGACTACTACACACATGATAATCTTGAAAGTAGTGTTAGTCTCAAAACTTCCAAATTGTAGAGTAAACTCCCCCTAAAAGTGTGCATACAAGTTTGAAATACTTGTAGGAGACATGCACATTGATTTGTAAGGTCAAACTACCATTTTCCATATTGATATTACAAGAAATGTGACATCAATTGAAGATGGTAATTGGGGTAGTTTATCTATAATTTGGACTTTGGCACATATAAGATAAATACAAAGTAAAAGAAGATATGTGTCGTGCTTCTAATCAATGAAAACCATGTAGAATTGCTCTAAGAATGTGAGTGATGCCGAGCAAAACTACCATATGATAAGCCTAATTTGCATGTCAAAAGATATGAATATACCAATGCAAACCTAGGCAATGAAGGAACTAGATGCTAAAAAAATTGCAAGAAATTAAACCAAATGAATGTAATTGCAAGAATTTAAATCTAGTTACCTAACATGGGAGGGGGGGACTTGGGTCCAAAGTACCCACTAACATACTTGGCAATGACATGATCCAATGTGATGCACCCCATGATATGCACCCAAAACTTTGTCAAGTCTCCAAATTCCCCGAAGTCCACTTGACTACTTACTTCCCTTTCGGGACCCAAACCTTTTTGGTGCTCTTCATGGTTGAGATGATGTCCTTAGGCACCCAAATGTGTTTGGCTCCATTGTTGGCTTGCTTGTTCACCTTGATGGCCACCACTTTGTCATTCTTCTTCTTCTTCAAAAGATAAGGTGTGGTAGCCTTCTTGTTGACCTTGTTGGTGTAGGTGTTGGAGAGCTTGCTTGTTTGCTTTTTGTTTTTCTCTTTCTTCTTTTCTCCCCCATGCTTCACCTTGCACTCATAGGACTTGTGGCCTTCCTTGTGGCAAACGTAACAAACCACGGTTTGCTCCTCATCAAGCTTCTTCACTCCCTTGACGGTGTTATCTTGATGAGTTTGGGTTTGCTTCGTCTTGCCTTTTGCTTGAGTCAAGTCCTTGGTGAGGCGAGCCACTTCTTGCCTTAGTAGCTCATTCTCCATTGCAACCTCTTGTGTGCATGTTTCTACAATCATATTCTCAACACAAGCTTGTTTGCATATGGGTGAGTCTAAATCAAGTAAATCTATGCAAGAAGTAGAGGCATCCTTTTTAGGCATATTAAAGATTGATTTTTCAATTTTAGGTGCCTCGGTGGGGTTTGCTCCGATGGTTTCAAGATTAGCAACTTTATTAGTTAACTCATCACAATGTCTGCACATAATTTCCATTTTGGCAAGCAAACTTTTGTAAGCATCTTGTGTGCTAGCTAACTTTGCTTTTAGTTTTTCATTTTTCTTAGCAAGTTGCTCATCATTACTTGTGGTACCATATGTGCTTATACTAGCCTTAAGTTTCTCAATTTTGTTAGATAGCTCAACATTCAAATTTGAAAAGGTTTCATATTGATCAAGCATAGCATTATAGGCTTGTTGAGAACTATCTAATTTTTATTTTAAGGCATTAATTTTCTTTTGTTGGCTAGTACAAGCTTTAGCATATTTAAGATTATCTTGCACAAATTGATTGTAAGAAGGTAGCTCATCATCACTATCACCATCTCTATCACTATCACTAGAGATAGGGCTTGTGTTACCTCGTGTCATAAGGCACATACGTGAGGAGCTTGATGATGAGTGCTTGCGGCCATGCCTCTTGTGTTGGACTTCATCATCACTTGATGAATCATCCCATGTCTTGATGGTGGTGAGAGCTTTGGCCTTGCATCCCTTCTTTTTCTTGTCGTTGGGTGTGGGCTTTTGTTTTGGACAATCTTCCACAAAGTGCCCTTTCTTGCCACATCTATATCATCCTTTTTTTTCTTTGCTCTCTTCTTTGATTGGTGAAGAGGCAATCTTCTATGGTGATGGGCACACCCTTGACATTGAGCTTGCGGATCATCCTCTTCACTCCTTTCATGAGCTTGATTGTTTCTTCTTCATCTAAGGAGGAGTCGGATGAGGTGGAGGCTTGATCATCATCACTTGATTCTTCATCTTCATCATCCTCTTCTTCACTTGAGGAGCTTGAGCTTGACTCAACTTGCTTTTTGCCCTTCATCCTTTTGTGCTCACATGTGAGAGCGATGTCTTTGCTTGATGAAGTGGCTTCTTCTTGACCCATCTTGCGTGACATCTCAAATGCCACCAATTTGCCAATGACAATGGCCGGGGTCATGGTGCTCAAGTCCTCCATGTTGTGAAGGATGGTGATGATGGTTGCATATTTGTTCTTTGGAAGCACGGAGATGATCTTCCTTACAATATCCGCATCACCTAGCTTTGTAATTCCTATAGAATGGAGCTCATTGATAATTAGATTCAACCGAGAATACATATCACAAAAAAGCTCATTATCATTCATTCTAAAGGAATCATAGATTGTTTTAGTTATGTGATGTTTTTGCTCACGTACATTACTTGTACCATCATGGAGCTCATGTAGTTTTAACCAAATTTTATGAGATGTTTGCAAAGTAAAAACTTGGTTAAAGACATCCATGCTAATAGATTCAAACAAGCAATTCTTAGCTCTAGCATTTAGATGAATTTCCTTTTCATCACCCGCGGTAGGCTTCTCGGGATTCTTAATGGGTTTCATCCCATCGCGGGTGACTCTCCAAACACCTAGATCAACGGCTTCTAAAAAGCAAGCCATCCTAGCACTATAGTAAGGGAAGTTAGTGCCGTCAAAGTGTGGAGGCCTAGAGATATCCATCCCAACCTCTCTTAGGGGCGTCGGCTCAAAGGCGATGAAGCCAAGAGTCCACAAGAGAGCCAACCGGCTCTGATACCAATTGAAAGGACCGTGACGCCTAAGAGGGGGGGTGTGAATTAGGCAACTTAAAACTACTATTCTAAACTAAGGCCTCTAAAAACCACCTAGACAAAACCTATGCAAGAAAGTAAACTATCTAACGTGCAACTAAGGTTTTGCTATGTGTGTTTGCTATCTCTACCGCAAGAAGGAGTTATGCTACCTAGTTTCCAAACCTATCAACTAGCAAGTAAGCTAGGAAAGGTAAAGCATATGAACAAGGTAGCAATGTAAATGCGGAAGCTAAAGAGTGTGATAGAGATGCAAACTCCCATCGATGACTCCGGTATTTTTACCGAGGTATCGAGAAGCGCGCAAGCTTCCCCTAGTCCTCGTTGGAGCCCCTCGCAAGGGCCAAGCTCCCGGTCGGGTAACTCCGTGGATAGCTCCGGTCTTCCCCACGCGCAAGTGGGTCTCCGGTTAGGCCACTTGTGGCAAAGTCTCTCCCGGATGCTCTCCGCCGTCTTCACTATCAAGTTTCCGGCCGAAGCGCCGCGGGCCTTGTTCCCTTCGGTACACGGAGGCGGCCACACCACAAACTCGGTTGGTGTGGTCTCACAAGACTACAAGCCCCGCCGATGTACAACCACGGTGCACGCAAGCACCGGTAGATAACAGGTTTTCAACCTCACTAAACACTAGGCCTAACACCTAGAGCAAGCGCAAAGCGGTGGTCTAACTAGCTTAAGCACTTCGCAAAGCACATACACTAATCACCGAGTATATCACTTGAGCACTTTGGTGGCTATAGCAACTAAATATGTGTCTATGCACTTGGTATATTTCCTTGAGCTCCAACCCTTATGTTTTTGGCCGACCATGGAGGTATATATAAAGCCCCAAGCAAATAGAGCCGTTGGGCACCAAAGGTGGTCTTGACTGCGTAGCATCGGACGCTGCAGTCGCGACCATCGGACGCTGCAGTCGCGACCATCGGACGCGTCCGATGCTCCTTTAACGGCTAGATGCCAGCCTGGCACTGTGTCGCAACGGCTACTTCAGCGTCCGATGGTTGATCAACGGACGCGTCCGATGCTCACAGAGCCTTTCTGGAACCTCTCTGCATGGTCATCGGACGCAGGGTCCTGTAGCGTCTGATGTTAGCAATGGAGCGTCTGATGTTCGTTGTGCAGGTTTGCACAGTGTCACAGTTGCGTCAGGTTTGCACAGTGTCACAGTCGCGTCCGATGCCTCTGCTGGCGCTTGACACGAGCTAGGGTTTACCAATGGAGCGTCCGACGCTTTTTGAGCCAGCGTCCGATGCACCTCTTGCTTCGTTTCTTCGTGATTTCTTGCGCCGTCTTGGTTCCATTCTTGTGCCTTGGACATTGCTTGATCTTGAGGGTCCTCTACTGAGCTTCAAATGTCTTGCTTGAGGTGTTGATCATGGGATCATGACGTAGCCTTTGTCCAAGTCACATTTGCACCCTATTGGACTAGAAAACAAACACTAGCAAACTTTATTAGTCCAATTTGGTTATGTTGTTCATCAAACACCAAAATCCGAAGTTAAATGGTCCGAGGTCCATTTTCCTTACACACGCCTTGCCTCCCTCTGTTTGGACATCATATTTTTGTACCATTTACTCATGTAGTTACGTTTTGATGTACTTTGCACACATGTTTTAGTATCACTGGGAACAGTGGTAGTAGTGAAACCAATAGTGCTCTCCTTCTCTCTAGTCTCCATTTCTGGGTCATCTGTCAATGTAATTATATAGATACAATCATTAGCTTTATTGAGTCACATTATTGCAATATCATTTTCAAATACCTCAAATATTACATCATATATAATTACATGATAAATGAGTGGCCATGTTCTCATCAATAATATTGTCGGTCTGATAGGAATCATTCCTATGGAGCCAATCATCAGTTTCACGAGGATCCACATTTTCTTTATTTGATGCAGCACCATCACCTACAAAATATTTACATTATATATATAGACACACACACAAAACATGTTAATTCGCCAATACATGATAATACAAATGGTAGTCCCAATACCATGTTGCTTTTTCTTTGTTGATAGTTTTCACGACGTCTCTTATAAATTGCATTCTTTTGTTCCTGAGACATTGCATGCCATCGGGCTCTATCCCTCTCTCTTTTACGTTCTTTAGCATCACCTACAGTTAATTTTCAAATAATATAAGTTCAACATATACAATGCATATATATAATGTAATATTTGATAAGATGTTGCACTATCTTACCTTGTCTGGAGGTGTTACTATTCTCTCTCAATGGTGCACGAGAATGATTGTTTTTCATTGTAGAAATCTATAATAGAAATAGACCCATAGTTAATACAAATATGCAGGGAGTACATATTAATGCTAGTGTCAACGCAACAGTGGAATAGTTCCAGCACCATGTGCTTGCCTCAATTTGTTTTTTGATTTCAGTTTGGATGTCTACATTTAGAAAAGTGACATTGCACACATACTGGAGGTGTTGCAGTGACCAGAGTTACTACTATACACACAAAAAGTTTTTTGCTAGCTATAATTCTTTTTTTTACATGATGAACCCACATTGTTCTGCTATGGTAGCAAGCAACCAAGATAAGGTTTTGGAGAAGGTTGATGCCAAGGGTGATTTGTACATGAAGGGTCACCATTAAACTATGAAAACTATATAGAAAAATATCTTTCACAATTTTCAATTACTGAATGACATCGATCTGTTCAAATCATTTGGATCAAGCTTAGGAGTTTGAACGCCTTAGCTCTTACTTTGCTTGTTTTCAGGCCTTAGCCCTTTTTGTCTTCCATGAGAAACAAATCTTAGTAGGTTTCCTTTCCTGAACATACTACTGAATAAGGTTTGTACAGGTAGGGGTAAATTGAGAATAATATGTTGCACTGAGCACATGACATTCTGCTCTAACTCTGAATTTTCGCGTTTCACCTGGTACCATTTCAAATAGCATGCAATCCGTTGACTAAATAGGTAGCTTAATAACTTTAAACAATATGGATGCCAGGTAAAGTTCTGGTCCATGTCTTGTAATTTCTAGGCAACAATCCATAGGTCAAAATTAAACCTCCGCTAACAATCACATTTCGCTAAAAAAATTGTTCATTCCATCTAAATTTTCAATCCCTAATCTGCAATTTCAGTCATCAGAATCCAGAGATAATATTAATTCAGAATTAATAAATGATTTCATCAAAGCCTGTCTGGTTGATTCAATAGATATAGTATTTTTCAGGTTGATGAATACTTTCTTTTACATACTAAGCAACAGGTTCAGAACTGAGACCTTTGTTTGTCTACATGGAACCCGACAAGAGGTTTAGAACCTGGCGCTGACTATGCTTATAGTTGTTGAATATATCTTCTCTGAGTCCTATGATACATGGCACAAAAAATCTGATTTCTACTGAGGCTTGAGTAAAGAGAGGTTGCTGGAATTGAAGTTGTTGTATATCGAGCCCAACAATATGAGTTTTTTTATTTGGTTTTTCTTGTCGATAACTTAGCAATAAAACAATGAGCAAATGGAAACTCCTTCACTTTATTATTGCCATGCTTTCACATGTGCCCGGTGATAACAAAGAAGGTGGATTTTGGCTTTTACATGCGCCATTGCTATCTTTGTTTGGCAATTCATGCTACTTCATTGTCTAAAAAGGTTACCTTTCCTTTTTTGTATGTTGTCACCTGCAGTCAGTTGGTAACTACAATATATGAAAGATATCATTTGTGATGCCAGCGAAGTATGTTCCAATTTGCCTCACCCAAAAGATCCTTCCGATTATCAAGGAGGTGCCTAGCAAAATAGTTGTTGCAACCTTTGCAAGCTCATAATCTTGTACTTCTGAGTTCTGAGTAGGTTACTTAGGTGAAATACAAACACTTGGTTCTGTTCACTTGAATTATGAACATAATTCAGAATCAAACATAGGCATAACTCCAGGTGCACATGTGAGAAGTGCTTTGCAATCAACTGAAACAAACTATAAGAAATAGAAATAAGAGTCGGGTAATATTAGCTTTTTCACTGAAACAAGAATTCTGATACTCCATTTTCTGATCAACTTTTTTGTTACTTAATATACATAAATTGGCACGATCAATTAGAAAATTGTAGTAAAATCTGTATCATGACTAAATGGTTTAATATCTTTCTATAGAGTTTGTTTTATATGTATTTATTAGGAGGGGCCTATAATGTATTGTAGTATCTCTTGTGCTAATCAATTCTGTGCTTTCCAGTTTACCGATGTATATGCTCTCTTTCTTTGAGGTACCTCGAGGGGTTCTCAAGAAAATAGAATATTATAGATCAAGGTTTTTCTGGAAAAATGACCAGCATAAGAAAAAATATAGACTTGTAAAATGGGGTCTAGCGTGCCAACCTAGGGATCAAGGAGGGTTTGGTATTCAAAATCTCAATTTACAGAACAAGTGTCTTCTAAGTAAATGGTTATTCAAACTGTGTAACGAAGATGGAATGTGGCAAGAACTTTTACGCAATAAGTACCTAAGAAATAAAACTCTATCCCAAGTTACCAAGAAAGCTGGGGATTCCCATTTCCGGATGAGCTTAATGGCAGTGAAAGATCAATTTTTTTAATATGGTGAGGTTCAACTTACAGGATGGTTCTCAAATCAGGTTCTGAGAAGATATCTGGTTAGGGAACCAACCCTTAAGTTTTAGATTCCCAAACTTGTTTAACATAACTCGCAAAAAAACATGCAACAGTGGCTGAAGTTTTCAGCACTATTCCTCTTAATGTCTCTTTTAGGAGGGCACTAATTGGGAATAAATTGCTAGAATGGAATAATCTGATTGCAACCATTGCGAATGTTAACCTTCAAGCAGGGAAGGATACTATCACATGGACCTTAAGTAAAAGTGGTAACTTCACGGTTTGGTCGATGTATATATACCTAATCACTAATGATATCAGGGTAACACAGGAACTTTGGCGTGCAAAACTGCCACTTAAAATTAAGATTTTTCTTTGGTTCTTGAAAAAGGGTGTAATACTAACTAAAGATATAACCTAGCTAAAAGAAATTGGCAAGGAAGCAAATATTGCTGCTTTTGCAGTAATTTTGAGACTATTCAACATCTGTTTTTTGAGTGTAAATATGCTAAATTTCTTTGGCGTGTGTTGCATATAGTGTTTGGTATTACCCCATCAAGTAGTACAGTACATCTTTTTGGGAATTGGTATAAGGAATGTGGAAAAGATTCAAGCTTGTTATTACTAGCAGGGGCGACTGCCTTCTGTTGGTCCTTATGGCTCACTAGAAATGATAGTGTTTTTGACAAGTGCAATCCTAAAACATTTTTGTAGGTCTTATTCAGATGAACACATTGGCTCCGATTTTGGGGTCAGTTGCAGCAAAATGAAGAAAAGAAAGAATGTATCTACAAAGCTTGTATCTAGAATTGCGAATTGATTTTCTATCTTTTTTTTTGAGTCTTCTTTGAACATCAGCTTGAACCTCGATTTGTAATAATGTGGTCTGATTCCTCACTTTTTGTGAGGATGAAGCCGGATGTTTATTCCATTATCTAAAAAATCTCTACTTTGATGTTTCAAGGCATAGTCAGCTGTTAAATTTTTTTCACTTTCATATAATGTGAGTTCAGTTCAGTTTGCTCATTAGGGGCTCAATTTTGTGAGCAGAGTTTTCTGTAGTATGGAATCTTTTTTGTCTTCTATTATTTTGTGACTTTGGAAAAAATTCAATACACATATAATCTAAATTTATTGTTCATTTGTGTATATGAGGTGAACCACGTGAATATTGTGAGTGAGAATAATGTTATTAGTTTGTATGAGACTCGACGACCTCGCCTATATGGACAGCCATCTCGGCAGCAGAGGAGAGGACGGTGATAAGGAATGCTGGGAAGTGGAAGTACCATCAGTTGACACTGATTGATGGAGACAAGGCTAAACAAAAATAAACAGTGTCTTTAAAAATGAATTGGTGAACATTTTTGTTCCTTTTTACTCATCAATCAATGCACGCATAGATAATTTGGTGAAGATTCATAATAGTAATTTTACAAATATCACACTTAAAGGGATGAATCGGAGTTCACAATCAGAGGGAAAATCCTATCATTTTAACCAAATTTATATAATAAAATAATAATATTTATGATACCAACTAAGTACAATTAAATTCTTTATTGGTTATATTTTTATAATACACATATGTTGATATCATAAATCTTTATATTTCTCTCTAAAATTTTAGTCAAAGTTGAATTTGACTCTTCAATATTTTTGAAATGACTTATAATTTGGGACGGAGTGAGTATATGAGAGGAAAACTGCTTTGACAGTAGGACAATACCTCTAGTCAGGTCATAAGGTGGGTCCCAACATCGCTCCGGCGGCTCCGGCCGCCTTCTGCCTCGCCCCCAGTGCCGCCGCCGCCTTCTACCCCGGCCTACGCTCCTGCCGCGCCGCCAGTGCCGCCGCCGCCTACACAGCCTGCATTTTTTGACTTTTCTTTTTCGCCTAGGGCTTTGTTCTTTGGGGACGCCGCCGCCACCCTCCAAGGCTCCTCACATGGCCGCCGCCACCCTCCGCCTCCTCCGCCGCATCCCTCATCCCCTCCTCCACCCCGCCGCAGCTACTCACTGCCTCTTCACAACCCCCGCTGCCAAGGCTGCTCTAGTCACGCAGTCGTGCCCATCCGCCGCCGACCGCGTCGAAGAACCGCTCAGCACCCTCCGCCCCGGTGAGTGTGGATTCCATCCCGCCAAGAACACGGAACCCTGTTGCTAATGGCAATTTGCTTAAGCGCGGTCAGCAGTTTCATTGCCGTTCAATGCTGTGTGTACTGTTCTTAAAAAGTTAAAATTGAAATGAGAAGTTTATAGTTGTAGTTGGTAGCTTGTGCCCATGATTAGGGGTGATATGCCGTTAACGGTTGTCCCCCAAACTCAGGATTTTTGCTTGCTTTGAGATGGCAGTTGTTTTCTCAGCTAGATAGTTTTGACATCGGACCATAAAAAAAACATTTTTCGATTCGTCGATGTGATATAGCATTTTCAATTTCATTCATGGACTGTGTTCCCAAATCAAACATAGCTATTGCTTGTTCTTTGCAAATTCATAACTGGGCTGCTGATTGCTGAAAGCAGTAATAAATCGAACTTTCCCTACAACTTCTGAACAATGCTCTGGCTGTTCTAAATTTTCCAGTGCAATTAAGAGTGATACTGCTTCATTTTCCCATTGCAAATTGCTCATAAAGAGTGTATGGTTTTGCCTTAGGTTTTGCATGTAATGGTAACTCCAAACATCAATGGCATCGCAAGTTGGGTTCATCAGTTGGTGCTGTACTGATTGGACACGCAGGTATATTTTTTGTACCACTTCTGGTTATTTTACTATTTTGTATTTCACATAGTCGCTCTTCAAGTTTGTGCATTCTTGTGCCCCACATGCACACTGCTTGTATCACAATTCCAAAAGTTTGAGTACATGGTATTTGTCGATGAGGACAGTCGACTTGTGTCAGTTATTTTATTGTGTAGCTAGGGTCTGTTTGTTTGAGCAAAGCTTTTGGAATTTTGTGGCTGCTGGTAAAAGCCCTCTTTTGAAATTGTTTTTGTGGATAAGCTTTTGGATGAGTGAAATGTATAATAAACGTAGTGCCCCTCAAAACAGCATCACTGGAATCTAGCAAATGCCCCTGGAAGCAAAAAGGATTGCATATAACGCGTGGGATGTTTTGCATTGAGTCTCTTTAGCGGTATATATACAAAGACTTGGGGGCAAAACACATCTCTGGATACATATGGTAATACAAGATTACAATCCTAACCACCAAATATACTTAACATTCCCCGCAGTCGTAGCAGGAGTATCGCAGATGATCATACCAGAGAATTCAAAGACTAACATCCCCTGCAGTCATAGCGATGTCGCAATGCAGATGCTGAGACTGGAGGCCGACGAGTAGCCCATCCGGATGATAGCCCTTTTTGTCACTGAAATAGCTGCGGTCGATGTGGATGTGATCAAAGGCGTGGAGGGAGGCGCAAGTCTGAAGCATCAACAGAGGCACACGACTAGCTTGTAACCAACAAACCGCGACATGACGATGAGCTGACTGAATGGCTAAGGTAGATTGGGCTACTTGGACGTATCAACAAGCGCTCACATGTCATTCATTAGCAACATTGATGGCGATGTCCCGGAGGTGGCAGTAGTATGCACAAACTCAGATCGGTTAGTCAGCTTGATGAGGACTGGCAGCATGGTTGGCACCATCCCGGATAGGAGGCGATCGGGAAGATGTTTTGATCATGAGTATCGTCATTAATGCCTAGGAGGGCACACAACGTCAACCTTGTCCTCGGAAGAGTCAACGATCGAGCGTCGAGGGATCAGTAGATAGGGCAACGCTCTACCTGCAAATGGGGCGGGTCAGAGCGCTCCTCCACCTGAACCTCCAAACCGTTCCCGTCAACGCCAGGGTCAGGGTCGACCCTGCTCCTGCTAACCGCCCGACATTAGTGACCCGCGGTGCCCCTAGGATCGAACCGGCGAGTGTACAAATTTGCTTCTGCAGTCATGCTTACATGTGCTCTTATCATGCTAGCTTTTGATTGCTCATCATTACTCTGAATCTGATTTTTTTTTACTGCGGCACCTCACCATCCTGTTGTGCTGAATGCATGATCTAACACCTTCGACCGCATAAGGGGCTAAAGATCGACCTTAGGGCCCAGCCGTGACCCTGTTGTTCCTGCTCAACCCCCATGGCAGCACCGTCAAGGCCCTGCTCCGCGATGCTGCGTTGCGCGCAGCGTTGAGCTGCGGCTCCATCCCTGGAGGGGAGTTGCATGGTACGACGCCATGGCCCCACGAACCGGAGTAGAGTAGTGATGGCGCGGAGAGAGGAGCGACCCGTGGTTTGACTGGGGTTGATGGGGTCGCGACCCTGTTGCCTCTCGTCCGTACGAGGTCGACCCGCTTCGCTCCGTGGGCTAATTCCAGGAGCGGATCGAATTCATAAGAGGGTCGACCCAAACCCCTTGCAGCTAGAGGCAACACAATCCTGCTGAACTCCAATTGGAAAGAAAGAAAACACAGCAGCAGATCTGATAATGGCCATGGGCCCATGGGCCTGGGTGATGGTGCAATAGTCCGGCATCCACTCGTGATCATATACTAACAGCCCCTCCAGACCAGCTTTTGGCTTTTAGGACAAACATAACTTTTTGCAGCCAGAGCCACCTGTGTGGCCTCCAGAAGCCAACTAAACCCAACCAACCAACCAAGCCTCTTAGTCCCAAACAAGTTGGGGTAGGCTAGAGTTGAAACCCAACAAGAGACCCTAGTCACGGTTCAGACACGTCAATGGCTGCTCTCCATGCATTTCTATCCAAACATAGATCTCTAGGTATATCCCAACTTTTTAGATCCCTCTTTATTGCCTCCCCCCACGTCAATTTCGGTCTACCTCTACCTCTCCTCACATGAAAATCTTGGGCTAAAACTCCACAATGCACTGATGCCTCCGAAGGTCTCTTTGGACATGACCAAACCACCTCAACCGATGTTGGACCAACTTTTCTTCAATTGGTGCTACCCCTAGCCGGTCACGAATATCGTCATTTCGGACTCGGTCCATCCTTGTGTGGCCACAAATCCAGCGCAACATACGCATTTCTGCAACACTCATTTGTTGGACATGTCTTCTTTTAGTAGGCCAACATTCTGCTCCATACAACATAGCCGGTCTAATCGCCGTCCTATAAAACTTGCCTTTGAGCTTTTGTGGTACCCTCTTGTCACAGAGAATACCAGATGCTTGGCGCCACTTCATCCACCCTGCTTTGATCCTATGGCTAACATCTGCATCAATATCTCCATCCTTCTGTAACATCGATCCAAGATATCGGAAGACATCTTTCTTAGGCACCACTTGGTCTTCCAAGCTCACCTCTCCCTCTTCCTGTGCAGCATTGCCGAAATCACATCTCATGTACTCAGTCTTAGTCCTGCTTATTCTAAACCCTTTGGACTCAAGGGTCTGCCGCCACAACTCTAGTTTCCTATTTACTCCTGTCTGACTCTCATCAACTAACACTACATCGTCTGCAAAAAGCATACACCAAGGGATATCTCCTTGTATGTCCCTCGTAACCTCATCCATAACCAAGGCAAAGAGATATGGGCTCAAGGCTGACCCTTGATGAAGACCTATTTTAATCGGAAAGAAATCAGTGTCACCATCATTTGTCCGCACACTGGTCTCGACGTTGTTGTACATGTCCTTGATGAGGGTAACATATTTTGTTGGGACTTTATGTTTGTCCAAAGCCCACCACATAACATTCCTTGGTATCTTGTCGTACGCCTTCTCCAAGTCAATGAAAACCATGTGTAGGTCCTTCTTTTGCTCCCTGAACCGCTCCATAACTTGTCTTATTAAGAAGATTGCTTCTATGGTTGACCTTCCAGGCATGAAACCAAATTGGTTCATGGATATCCGCGCCGACCCTCGCAATCTATGCTCAATAACTCTCTCCCACAACTTCATCGTGTGGCTCATCAACTTAATTCCTCGATAATTAGTGCAGCTTTGGACGTCTCCCTTGTTCTTGTAGATTGGAACCAATATGCTTCTTCTCCACTCCTGAGGCATCTTGTTTGAACGATAGATATTGTTAAACAACTTGGTTAGCCATACTACAGCTATATCCCCGAGGCATCTCCACACCTTGATTGGAATACCATCAGGACCCATCGCTTTATCCACTTTCATCCTTTTCAAAGCTTCTCTAACCTCCTGCTCTTGTATCCTACGCACATAGCGCCTATTGGTGTCATCAGATGAGTCATCCAACCGAACGGTGGAGTTCTCATTCTCCCCATTGAACAAATTATCAAAATATTCTTGCCACCTATGTCTAATCTCATCTTCCTTCACCAAGAGTTGCTCCCTCTTATCCTTAATGCACTTGACTTGGTTGAAGTCCCTTGTCTTCTTATCACGAGCCCTAGCCATCCTATAAATGTCCTTCTCTCCTTCCTTCGTATTCAAACGTTGGTAAAGATCCTCGTAAGCCCGCCCCTTCGCCTCCCCCACTGCTCGTTTTGCAGCCTTCTTAGCCACCTTGTACTTTTCTATGTTGTCCGCGCACCAGTCTTGGTACAAGCACTTATAGCATTCCTTTTTTTCCTTAATGGCCTTTTGCACATCTTTATTCCACCACCAAGTGTCTTTTGGATCGCGACCACTTCCTTTAGACACTCCAAGCACCTCTGCGGCAACCTTCCGAACGCAAGTTGCCATCTTCTCCCACATGTTGTTTGCATCTCCTTCGTCTTTCGAAGGGCCCTCATCAATAACTCTTTCTTTGAAGCCCTTCAATGCTTCTCCCTTTAAATTCCACCACTTTGTCCTCGCACTCTTGGCTTGTTTGACCCTACGAGCATGCACCAGGAAGCGAAAATCGGCCACCAATAGCTTGTGTTGAGAAACCACACATTCTCCAGGTATCACCTTACAATCCTCGCAAGTGTGTTTATCCCCCCTTCTTGTAAGGACAAAGTCGATCTGGTTAGAGGAACGACCACTACTAAAGGTCACTAAATGGGAAGGTCTCTTTCTAAAGAAAGTGTTGGCTATCATCAGATCAAAAGCTGTAGCAAAATCTAGGACATCCACTCCCTCCTGGTTCCTACTACCATAACCGAAACCACCATGAGCCGCCTCAAAACCTGCACTCGAAGACCCTACATGGCCATTTAGGTCCCCTCCTATGAAGAGCTTCTCACTGCTAGGTACAGCTCTAACCAAGTCATCCAAATCTTCCCAGAACTGCCTCTTAACACTCTCATCATGGCCTACTTGAGGGGCATAAGCACTAATTACGTTTAGAACCATATCACTAACGACAAGTTTAACTAAGATAATCCTATCTCCTTGTCTTCTCACCTCCACTACTCCATCCTTCAGGCTCTTGTCAATCAGAACTCCTACTCCATTAATATTTGAAGTTGTCCCTGTGTACCAGAGCTTAAAACCAGTATTTTCCACCTCCTTCGCCTTTTGACCCTTCCATTTAGTCTCTTGGACGCACAAGATATTTACACGCCTCCTAACCGCTGTATCAACTAACTCTCTTAACTTACCCGTGAGGGACCCTACGTTCCAACTGCCTAGACGAATCCTAGTTGGCTCGACTAGCTTCCTTACCCTTCTCACCCGCCGAGTCAGATGAGAAGACCCTTGCACATTTTTCACCACATCCGGGCGCCGATGTGGCGCGCCACTAAGGATGCGACGACCCGATCCTTGCTCACTTGGCACCATGCCCAGATCACGACACGGCGTGTCACGGGGGTGACGACCCGGCCCTTGCTCATTTGACACCATGCCCGGGTTCCGACATGGCGCGTCGCTAAGAAGGTTACGCCCCAACGGGATTCTTTTGGGTTTCATCTCCATAAGGTTAGCTAGGTTTTTACGTTGGCTCGCCAAGCCTATCACAACCCTCCTCCTTAACCAGGGCTTGGGACCTGCTATGTTGAGCCACCATAGACACCCCAACATAGGCGGAGTTCCAGAAGCCAACTAAAGGATGAAACAAACAGGAGTGTACTAGGAATTTCAACTTGAATTTGGCACCCAGTTGACATAACAAAATTAAGGTACATCTTGTTGTATCTTTGCTAGGACACCAAAATCTTGCTTGGATTAATCAATGAAACGATATGATACCTTTCATTAACAGTCATATCTGATGTTTGTGTGCTCTGCATCAAGCTATATTCACCATACTGAGCTTCACAGCTTCTCCAGTTTTTTTTCTTTTTGTTGTCGCTTTATAAAATTCGTTTGACCACTGGGTCAGCCTTTACCATTTGTTAGCTCTGTTATTAGCTATGCATGTATGACAACCTTACACGTCCATAAGTTGACTTACCTGCATACATTCCGCTTGGTGTTTTGATGTTTTAAAGAACATTACTATTTTAGTTTAAGGATATTATAAAGTCAATTTCATATTATTGTTTGCAGTACTAAGTTAATCTTATTGCAGCCTTTTTTCTTGGTTTGAGCAACGGCTCTGCATTTGCCCAGGAAGACTCAGTTAGCCCAGCTGCAGCTAGTGAGCATGCTGAGGGAAATGCTCCTGGTTTACAACGGATTGAAGATGGATCAGTGGTCTCAAACGAACACACGGTCAAATGGAGAATTTACACAGATAATGGGCGGGAGTTTTTCCAGAAAGCAAGTAACACATTATCCCTAGCTTGATTTCAGATAACTTTTGGGATCTGTGACGTTTCTGAGAGAACCTAAACCTACTTTTTTATAGGTTGCATATTTTTTTTTTCTGAAATTGTTTTACGTATGAACAATGCAGAAGTCAAACTATTGAACACTACCCTAGTTTTCCTGTACTCAACTGGTTTTCTGAACCTTGTTAGTGCATGTTTTGTGTTGGAAACTAAGGGTATAACCCTTCAGCTTCACCATTAGGTCATCTGCTGTTATGTGATATTACTGTAACTAGATGATACCCCGCGCGTTGCCCCGCGTTAACTTTGTTTCAATGCATAGGAGGATTGATGGAATAAGAACATGGTTGGGATAGTGTAAAGAATTAGTGTTAAGAAATATTGAAAGTGTGGTGAGGATTGTAGCTGTAGGATTTGTATTTTTGTGATGAATGTACGTAGATTAAGTGTCCATATAAGATAAGCGGTCTGCGTTTACTGATAATGCTGATGCATGCATGATACAAAAGCAAATATACATATATGCCTAAAAGAGATGATGCATGCATAGGATCATCATGAAGGAGCACGAAGGATTATACGTCAATTACAAATTTACAATCGAATTGAACATAGTATATCTATTGATCACAACCTTTAGACAGGCTATGTAGTTTGTGAGAATCTCGCGTGCGTGTGTGACAATATCCTGCATATGGTAAAAAACAGCATTATTAGAAACGTGTACGGTCAGGCTTACCATGAGAAACAAAAAATATGACTGAAAGCCTAGCTATTAGGATGGATCAAAGAATTTTCAGCATTATCCATTCTTGTGAATCATACAGATGGAAGAGAAGGTGTGTATTCTCATCCAATTTAGTGCTAATGAAATTCAAAGATGGAGATACATGTGAGAAGCAAGATTAAAAAAAGTAGAAGATGCATTGGTTTTGAGGCGTCGCCTAGTCGTCGCCGCAGGACGCCACAGGGTGTTAGTTACGCCATAACGCCTAGGCGTCGCCTAAAGGGCGCCTAGGCGTCTAGGCGCACCCCCAGCGCCACAGGATGCCGCAACGCCTCAAAAACATTGAGAAGATGCATGTGCTTATCAAATGTAAATAAGAAAATTAATAGATGAGAGCTTGTGGTACATGGTCTTATGACAGCACTTTTCGAATTGGACCGTAACCTGACAAAATTCAAAACCATAAGCTTAGCAATTAGAGAAAACAGATGAACCTTAAAATTAGGAGTGGCTAGCTACCGGAGTGGAGCCTAGCAGCACCAACAGAGAGGAGGGTGCAAGCAGGTTGGCGAGCTAGGTGACCATCTAAACTGTAGAATGATAGGCTGATAGCGAGTGGGTGTGGTACAGGGTGGCTTCTCTGTCCGGGAAGCAATCTATAAAGAGGTAGATTACACACAAGTTGAATGAAACGAGCTGTGTGGAGGGATTTTATAATAATGATGATTTACCGTGGCTGGTGGAAGACCAAGGAAAAGCTCTGTCCGTTGGTGAGTGGGCAAGACAATGAGACAATACCGTAGGATGTGAAGCGCAAGAGATGCAGAGTGGTGAGTGGAGGATCGATGAAATCTAATGACGTGGCAGAAGAGATTTGGATGGCCCTTAGGTGACATGACTTCACGAAATCAGAGAAAAATATTCTAGTGGGGTTCTCCTATTTAATTGTTGAAGATTGAAGATATCAAGTCATCTACCATATTGCTATGGACAATTATTTATACAAAGCATCAGTTTAGTAATTTTTAATAAGTAAATATTACACAAGTTATGCTTATGCATCTACGAACCTGTGACACAGGATGCAAAGTTTGCATTATACTTACATTTTTATCTCTGCAAATGAACTCCAGAATTTGGCTTGCTATACTTGCTATAGATTTCATAGGGTCAGCTTGACATGTTTAAGCCTGTTCCACTGAAAGAACTGTTATGGATTGCATTTCCCTTATTTCACTACCTGCTTTTTTTTTCCCCATACCGGTAAAGACTGAATTTCATTACCAATACAACGAAATTACAGAGTTTCAGCATGTAGCAGATATGTAAACGAAAGCGTGAAACAAAACCCAGCACGTCCATGAAATTGATCACCAAGGGATCAACCCATGAACGAAGACTACCTCCACGACTAAGATGAAACACAACGACAACCAAAACTTGATGTTATTATATTGTCCATAGCAATATAATAGCATCAAGTTCGTAGTTCACTAACTACATAGTTATTATATTGGAATTGATCTATGGAAATAAAAGTTGGACTATATTTCTGTAATCAAACACCTTATGAGAGGTTGAGGAAATAAAAGTTGTGATTTTGATGTTCACATTGTCTGTCTATTTTGTAGAGACAATTGGATGAGGCTGAGAAGTTATTCCAGGCAGCCCTACTAGAAGCTAAGGAAGGATTTGGACTTAGAGATCCACATGTCGCGTCAGCCCTTAACAATCTGGTAATTGTTAGTTTTATTATGTTCTGAAAATAGAAGTGCACTGTGCTGTTATTAATCTTTCAGGCCGATTTGCAGTATTTATGTTGAATCCTTAATCAAAAAAATCTGATATTATTGTTCATTTACCTGACAGATATGACTCTGTTATAAAGAAACCATGGTTCAGCTGATTTCGATAAATTTTCTGAGTTTACATGCTTTACCATAGTTCTGTTTTTCAATTTGTATAATGAGTTCATTTTTTTGTCTCATCTGCTGTCCTATGTTCATTCAAGCCATTGGAAAGTACCTTTTTATTCTGACAGCCTTTATTGTAAGTTGTGAAAACTATAGATTGATTATTGAAGGACAAGTACATGTACTATATATGGTTGAGGATAGGGGTGGCTTATGGAAACACAACCAACCTCCAGTATCCTTGCCTAAATCAACTCAATCTACTAGAGACCCCGACTTGGAGTCCAAATACAACTCCTAGCCGACCTCTACAAAGATCAGGTTGGCTGGACATGAGCCCATATGGCTGAAGCTAATAAGGCCTAAGGCCCATAACATAGCCCTGTCTAACATTTATTTTAACCACTGCATCATATGGGTCACACAATTGGGCAAGCTTGCAAGCTTACAAGTTTGAACTATGAGTTTAACTGGATTTGTTTGCTGGTCATAAACTGCTCTTATCATTAGTCTCAGATTAAATTAATGACATTCATTTAACCTTTTTTCTTCCTAAACTTTGCAGGCAGAGTTTTATAGGTTAAAGAAAGAGTATGAGAAAGCTGAATTACTATATTTGGAAGCAATTGAGATCCTGGAGGAATCATTTGGATCTGATGATATACGGTACATTACAGACTTCATTTTTTTTCTGCAACATCATGCAGTGTGTCAATTCATTGTATATGAGAAGTATTTGTTTCGAGTTGTAAGTGTCAATATTTCTGGATTCAGAGTTTACCCACCACTGTAGCCAGAGTTTACCAACTGCTGTAGTACCACTCCACTTGTTTGCAAACAATAATCTGGTCTGATCAGCAAGAGTATTTGATTTGGTTACCACTAGGATATGTTTGAGCCGTCAACTATCATGGACTATTATGTTATTTGGTTGCTGTTACCTGGTAAAAATTGAGGAACCCAAGAGGAATTAGACTGGGATTAGCAAGGAATTGAGGGGAGGCTGACAGCTATAAGTCTTGGGCTTATCTATCAAGGATACTTATCTAGAGTAGTTGGTGGCTGTGTCCCCACCTTATCATGTATCTTATCTCTAAATCATCTACTTTGGTAGTTGGAATATGCTAAAGCTTTCTTGGCTTTCAAGTTTGCTACTGCTATATGTAATCCCTAAAATCCCACCATGGTTTGTGGCAAGGCTAATAACAGTGAAAACCCAGCCCCAAATCAGAGTTCCTGTGAATTGGCTCTAACAACAAGCAGAAACATGGAAGAAGGAAGATGAATCCTGAATGTTCTGTTCGATGATTTGCTCTGATCCACTGCTTGATGCTTTTCTAGCTCACCCCCTTCTCCTGAGGGGTACATGGCAGCCTGCCCCAGGGACATTATATGACACATGCACCCTACCAAAAAAAGGGTACTATTGGATAGCCGTAGAGTAGGTTCAATACATACTTATGAAAGTGTACTGGAGCATAGTAGTTCTATTACAGTTGTAGGCCTGTCGCACACAAAAGTGGACTGGAGCACAGTGCCATATAAGTTATAGGTTTGACAAACTTATATTGTTTAGCACGATAGCCATCACATTCCAAATGCAAAGTTTCAGCCTTTCAAGGACAAAGCAGTAGATGTAAGGCATTGTCGACAGCCTACAGGAAGAATGCTTGTTTCTAAATCAATTTCCTATCTATCTCAATGTGTTTGTATGCTTGATCATGTGTTGAAACACCAAATACATGATGTCCTCAATTTGGACATTCATCAAATTTATATATTTTTTAATGTAGGGTTGGAACAACTGTGCATAGTCTTGGAATATGCTATCATCTTCAACTCAAGCTTACTCAAGCTCAGACATGTTATGAGGTAACCTTTTGTGGCCTCATGAGTTATTCTTCTTTGTTCAACTTTTATAGCTTCTTCTGTAATTTTGATATACAACATAGTTTGAAAAGTTTGTTTTTGTCTTTTTTGGTGAATATCATTAAAAAGATTGCAGGCATTAGTTTCTAGCAACTGATAGATTGATACCTTTTTTTTACCTTTGATGGGAATCAGGCATATAATAAACTAAGAAATTTGTAAATCTATGCAAAATTTTCCATGCTAATACTCTGTTTAAGCTGAGGTGAGCGTGCTAGTTATGGATAAGTCTCTGTACTATGGTCTTTGTGGGGTTGTAGCAGCTGTCCTGCTACATGGTGGTCTTGCTGCCCTACCTCTAGGACAGCACCTTGGACTAGCTTTAGGAGGTTTTGCTGCCCTATCCAGGACAACATCTTGGACTAGCTTTAGGACAACATCTTAGGACAGCATCTTAGGATAACATCTTATCATCTTAGGACATCTTAGGAGCATCTTGGACTATGCTTGGCTGAATAGCAGCCTATAAATATGTATCCCCAACCCCTAAGGTTGGTATGGCGTTGTGTGAGAAATAAACCAGAAAATTGTCCCAACTCCTAGTGTCATCCTCTCCCTCGATGAGAGTAAGAATTCTTCTACTCCCGAGAGTAAGAATTCAGCGACTAACAACAGGTATTGGAGCCATACTATCCTGTAGCCTGAGCATCTCCTGCTCATCTCCTTTCCCGGGCTCGTAGCAGCCCTGCCGATAGCAGCAGCAGCTCCGGCTGCCCCTGCTCACTCCTCTCCCTCTGCGCAAACGAGCAGCAGCTCGTAAGAAGCTGCCCTCTCACCACGCAGCAGCCCCCTGGTAGCGTGCCATGTCCGCAGGACAGTCTCAACGCTCAGTCGTCTCAAGCACGCGGCGTCGGTAGGAGGCTGACCTCGCCGCGACAGAGAAACATGAGCAAGTAGCGGCAGTGCTGCGATAGCGGCAAGGGTGGCGAGGCTGGCAGTGGCGGAGCTGGCAACAACCAGAGCGGAGGCGGAAGCAACGACGGTTGCAGATGCAGCGGAGGTCAAGGCTCTGCGCGGTAGCATTAGTAGCTCCTTTTGTGCCGACGATAGTGTCGACACAGACCTCGACCGGTTGGCGAGGGAGCCAGCGCGAGAGCGGGTGGCGCAGTGGGCAGCCGCGCACGCCCATGAGCGCGGCGGCAGCCCAGACAGTCACGGTCATGATGATGGCGCTCCTGGAGGAGGCGCACACGACGGTGGCGCTCCTAGAGGAGGCGCGTACGACAATGGAGGCGAACGAGGCGATGGAGAGCACGACCTTCACAGGCGGCGTGGCTCTCTCTTCCCGGACCGGTACCGTGGATACCACAGGTTCCAGGATGTTGTCAGGGATGTCAGCCCCGACGGTGGGTGGCCTACTCTCACCAAAACCAACTATGTCGAGTGGGCCGCAGTGATGAAGGTTAGGCTCCACGTGCGGCGCATGTGGGAGGCAGTCCGGTACGACGACGTCGACTATGACCAGGATCGACGGGCTGAAAGGTCCAATTGGCTAGAGGAGGGGTGAATAGCCTAATTAAAAATCTACAAAATCACTTAGGCAAACACTATTAGCAACATAAATAGCGAAGCTTTTTGCACTAACCTAATGAGTGTGTTGTAAGCCACCTATCCAACAATTCTACCTAATATCTCTGTCACACAATACAAGTTGAGCTACACTAAGGATAGAAGTATGACATAACAAAGGACTAGGAAGATATAATCTACTCAAAGGTATGGACAAGACGAAATATCTACACAAGATATATCTAGCAAAAGAATATCACAAAATATACAAAGAACTAGCTCAGTGAATACAATTGCAATGAATAAAAGGAGCTAGTTAGGGAGTGTATCACCGAGCCTTCGGGAACGCCTTTGATGTACCAATCACCGGTGAAGATAAATAGATGAAGAACCAATCACCAAGAATGAGAATGAAGTGTTAGACAAATAGGTGTTGTATACGTACTTGTGTTGTATTTCTTGTACGCCAAGCCTATACGACCTTTATAATAAGAGGTCACCCCCCTCCTAGGGTGTGCGGTGTTTCCCCAACTCTATTGTTCTCTACATGGTATCACGAGTCCAGGCCCTATCTCCTAGCCGATCGACTCTCCTCCGCTGCCCTAATCTCGCCGTGCGTCCCCCGCACGCGCGCCCACCACCCCACGCGCGGCTCTCCCTGCCGCGACTTCCCTCCACGCAGCCCTTCCCTAGGGCGCATCCCTCTTCCCTGCGCCGCCTCTCCCTCCTCAATAGATTGCATCTGCTGCTGCCTGCAATCTCCTCCTCAGCCATGGGTGACGCTGCTATCAGCCCCTACGCCATCATCTCCGTCAAGTCCCATGTTCCCATGACTTTGGATCTGGCCTCTTCCTCTAGCACCTTTGATTTTCTCCTTGATGACGACATGGATACTGTACCTTGCTTTACTAACCCTGCAGCTGTTCTTCATGGTAATACGCCTGCGGATGATAATCAAAGGCCGGACGGGCATGGCTCCGTGCCCCCGTCAGGTCTCTCCAACGACGGATTGCACGTGCGTGGTTTCGTGCCCCCGTCATGTACTCCTGCTGGTTCGTTTGTTGGGCGTGGTTCCGTACCCCCATCAGGCTACGACAGTCTGGGTGGGCGTGGCTACGTGCCCCCGCCAGGACCATCCTCTTCGACAACAGGTTGCGCACAGTCTGTTGGTGACCTTGCTCCTCTGCCTGGGCGTTTTGGACAAGTTTACGTTCGTCGTTCTCAACCGCTAACTGATGCATCAACTTCTCCAACGCCGGCTAATGCACCAGACGCAGCAGCCCGGGTTGTTACAACAGTTTCTCCAATGCCGTCAGGACGTTTCAGTCGTCCCTGTGCGACGTTTCAGTGCTACTACTGCTTCACTTCGACCACCGGCTCCACCTCGGCAGCCTATGCGCAGTGACACTCCACCGCCTCCTGCCTTACGTCGACTGACTCGTCTTCAAAGAGGCACCATTGCCCCTGTCAATTATCCGAATTTGTCTGCAGTATCTTCTCCAGTTCCGACTAATTATCGCAGTGCCCTTGCTGATGCCAATTGGCGTGTTGCCATGACTGAAGAATATCAGGCTTTGATGGATAATGGTACTTGGCGTCTTGTTCCTCGTCCTCCTGGGGCTAATGTTGTGACCGGAAAGTGGATCTACAAGCATAAATTTCATTCTGATGGTTCTCTTGCTCGTCACAAGGCTCGTTGGGTTGTTCGTGGTTTTTCACACTGTTGGAAAGAGTGAATGGATTAGAATTGGCTAACCCTAGGAGGGTAGCAATATAGTCATACATGGGCCTCATGGGCCTAATACTCTCATACTCCAACACCCCCCCGCAGTCTGAACTACCGGCGCGGCGGAGTTTCAAGACTGAGCACGAAAAGAAGCACAATACAACACACGAGCCCCCCACAAACTCAACTAGCCACTAGTGATGTTGAGGCTGGAGCGAAACTCGGAGAACGTCGAAGACGGGAGGCCCTTGGTGAAGATGTCAGCAAACTGGGAGGTGGTCGGGACGTGGAGGACCCGAACATCAGCGATGGCCACCCGATCGCGGACAAAGTGGAGGTCGATCTCCACATGCTTCGTCCGCTGGTGCTAAACGGGGTTGGTGGAGAGGTACACCGCACTGACGTCGCAGTAGACCAACGTGCTCCATGTCAGGGGATTGTGGAGCTCACCAAGGAGCTGCCGGAGCCAGGAGGCCTCAGCCACTCTGTTAGCAACAGCGCGGTACTCCGCCTCGGCACTGGAGCGGGAGACAACCGGCTGACGCTTGGACGACCAGGACACCAGGTTGCCGCAGAGGAAGACAGCATAACTGGAGGTGGACCGGCGATTGTCCGGACACCCGACCCAGTCATCGTCGGTGTAGACGACGAGCTCGGTGAGGCAGACCGGTGGAGAAGTAGGCCGTAGTCGACGGTGCTGCGGAGGTAGCGGAGGAGGCGCTTGAGGGCCGTGAGGTGAGGCTCGCGCGGATCATGCATATGAAGGCAAATCTGCTGAACTGCATATGTGATGTCCGGACGGGTGAAGGTGAGGTACTGAAGCGCCCTCGCAAGACTCCTGTACGCGGTAGGGTCAGTGACTGTGGCGCCCTCGGTCACTGACAGCTTGGCCTGAGTGTCAACAGGGGTGGAGCAGGGCTTCCAGTCAGTCATCCCAGCTCGCTCCAGGATATCAAGAGTATACTGCCGCTGGTGAAGAAAGAGACCCCCGGGACGAGGCTCAACGGTGACCCCGAGGAAGTGATGGAGCACACCGAGGTCCTTCATCGCGAACTCCTGCTGAAGAGAGGTGATCATCCGCCGCAGTAGTGCCGGGCTGGAAGCGGTGAGCACAATGTCATTAACATAGAGCAGCAGATAGGCAGTCTCCCCACCGTGGTGGTAGATGAACAGCGAAGTGTCTGACTTGGCCTCCACAAACCCCAGAGTGAGCAGGAATGCAGCAAAACGAGAGTACCACGCCCGAGGGGCCTGCTTGAGGCCGTAGAGTGACTTGTTGAGGCGGCAGACCAGATCAGGGCGAGAAGAGTCAGCAAAGCCCGCCGGCTGTCTCAGCAAGTGTCCTGTGGAGAAAAGCATTCTTGACGTCCAGCTGATGCACAGGCCAGGAGCGAGAGAGAGCTAGTGAGAGAACCGTGCGGACTGTAGCTGGCTTCACCACGGGACTGAACGTCTCGTCATAGTCAACTCCAGGCCGCAGAGTGAAACCCCGGAGTACCCAGCGAGCCTTGTACCGCTCAAGAGTGCCATCAGCCCGACGCTTGTGTGTCCATATCCACTTGCCGGTGACGACATTGGAGCCAGGTGGACGGGGCACCAGATCCCAGGTCTGGTTGGCAAGAAGAGCCGCGTACTCCTACTCCATCGCCTGACGCCAGTGAGGGTCGGCCAGGGCGTCGCGCACGGAAGAGGGCACTGGAGAGATCCGCGGCTCGCCGGGCGTTGCAGCGAGAGCCCGAGGCCGTAGTACCCCCGCCGCCTGCCGCGTCACCATGGGGTGAATATGACGCAGGTGGCGGTGAAGAATAGGGGGTGGTACACGGGCGTCTCGACCCGAGCAGCCGGCGGCGGTGGAGGCGGTGGCGTAGGTGTCCACGACGGAGAGGCCGCCACGGGAGGAGACCGAGGTGGCGACGACAGTGACGGATCCAGCACCGGGGGCGGTGAAGTCGGCCTCGTCGAACACAACGTGTTGGGAAATGAGGACGCGACGAGAGGAGAGGTCCAAGCAACGGTACCCCTTGTGATCCGGGGAGTACCCGAGGAAGACACGCCGAGTCGACCGGGGAGCCAGCTTGTGAGGAGCAGTGGCAGTGGTGTTAGGGTAACACGCACACTCGAAGACACAGAGGTGGTCGTAGCGAGGAGGGGTACCGAAGAGGGCGTAGTGAGTGGGAGCGAGACAGGCAACAAAAGGTAAACGGTTGAGGATATAGGTGGAGGTGTGAAGACCCTCGGCCCAGAAGCGGGCAGGAAGAGAGGCCTGCAAGAGGAGGGTGCAGATGGTGTCGTTGGTGGTGCGAATCATGCGCTCGGCCTTGCCGTTCTGGGAGGAGGTGTAGGGGCACGACATGCGTAACTACATGCCGTGAGAGAGGAAGAAGGCACGAGACGTGGAGTTATCGAACTCACGCCCGTTGTCACACTGAACGACCTTGATGGTGAGGCCGAACTGAGTGGACACCCAGGCAAAGAAGTGGAGGAGCGTGGAGAAAGTGTCAGACTTGGCACAGAGTGGAAAAGTCCAGGAATAGTGAGAGACTTCATCCACTAACACAAGATAGTATTTATAGCCAGAAATGCTAGGGACAGGGGATGTCCACAGATCGCAATGGACAAGGTCAAAGATGTGGGCCACATGGGAAGAAGTAGGAAAAGGAAGGCGAACATGTCGGCCCAGTTGGCACGCATGACACAAATGCTCATCGCGAGCTCGAGGACACGGTATGACAGAGCTACGATTAAGTTGTGTCAAGACATCGCGGCCAGGGTGACTAAGGCGACAGTGTCAAGTAGTAGAGGAGGTGGTGGCGAAAGCAGCTGACGGAGTGGGAGGCGAAGACCATGGAGCGGAAGCAGGAAATCGAAGGGTGTAAAGAGGCCCCGTGCTGTCACAGCGGAGAAGAGGACGCTGGGAAGCCAAGTCCTTTACAGTGAGACCAGAAGGGTCGAATTCCACAGAACAGGAGTTGTCAGCTATGAAATGGTGAATAGAAAGAAGGTTGTGAACCATATTGGGAGCAACAAGGACATCGGGAAGAAAAAAGGAGCCATGAGTGTTAGTGACACCCACGGACATGACCGGGAGGCAAGAGCCATTCGCGACCATGATGGACGAAGGGTGAGTCGAAGAGGGAGGGTGAACGGAAGAAAGGAGACCAGGGTTGGGAGTGGTGTGGTATGTGGCGCCCGAGTCAGCGATCCAGTCGGAACTGACTGGCGGTTTGACGCCCAGGGTGCTGAAAGAGCGGGCCAAGGCCGGCGGATCCCCAACGACAGGCCCCGGCATTGTCCCGTGTGGTGCAGTCAACGGCGGTGGGAACGGAGGAGCGCCCGGGACTGCCCCAGCAAACATGGCTGCCGGTGTGTGGGTGGGGCGGACTTCGCCGCCGGCCGACTGGAAGGGTGCTGGCCGGCCGCGTTAGGAGGCTGGCAGCCCACCGCGCCAGCAGCGGTGGCGGCGGCGGCAGCAGCGACAGCAGGAAGGGGCGGGTGGTGCAGGCCGGTGGCGCCCGATGCAGCAGCCGTGCGGAAGTAGAGGGGAGAGGGGGGAAGGCGCCCGTTGGCCATGGTGGTCGCGGCGGCAGGCCCGCAGCTGTGGTGGCCGCGTCGACAGGGAGGGAGGGGAGAAGCAGCGCGGCCCGCGCCGCTCGCGGCGGCGACGGCGCCCGCTGGGCCTGAGAAGGAGGAGGAGGGAGGAGCACCCGCGGCGGCTGCGGCGCCCGCTGGGCCTGGGAAGGAGGCGGCGGCGGCGCCTACGCCCGCGCCTGCTCCCGGAGGGAAGGAGGAGGGAGAGGAGAGAGGAGGGGGAGGTGGGAGGTCGTCGGCCATGGCTGGCGACGGTGGCGGGGTCAGCGGCGGTTGCTGCTGGCAGGGGAGGGAGGGAAGGGAGAGAGAGGGAAGGAAACCCTAGCTTGATACCATGTTGGAAAGAGTGAATGGATTAGAATTGGCTAACCCTAGGAGGGTAGCAATATAGTCATACATGAGCCTAATACTCTCATACTCCAACACACAACAGCATGACATCGATTATGACTAGACTTTCAGCCCGGTTGTCAAGCCGGCACTATCCGAACTGTTTTGAGTATTGCAGCCTCTCGCCAGTGGCCTATTCATCAGTTGGATGTCAAGAACGCTTTTCTTCATGGTCATCTTGATGAAACTGTCTATTGTCAACACTACTGTCAACAGCCCCCAGGTTTTATTGATCCTGCTCATCCCGATCATGTCTGTCTTCTTCAGAAATCTCTCTATGGTTTGAAGCAGTCTCCTTGTGCATGGTACCAGCGGTTTGCTACTTATATTTGACAGTTGGGCTTTGTTTCTTCAGTTTCTGACACCTCGCTGTTTGTCTACAAGGCTGGTCTTCACACTGCATATCTCTTGCTATATGTTGATGACATTGTGTTGACTGCTTCGTCCTCGACCTTGCTTACTGATATCATTGGCCGGCTTCATTCTGAGTTTGCCATGACAGATCTTGGGACTCTGCATCATTTCTTGGGGATTTCAGTTACTCTTTTCTTCAGATGGGTTATTTCTGTCTCAGCGGCAGTATGCTTTGGATCTTCTTCAGCACGCCGGTATGAGTGAGTGCCACTTTACGACGACACCAGTTGATACTGAGCTTAGCTGGAGCCCTGCAGTATCTCACCCTGACTCGTCCAGATCTTGCGTATGCAGTTCAACAGGTTTGTCTCTTTATGCATGATCCCCGCGAATCTCATCTGACGCTTGTCAGGCGCATTCTGCGCTATGTCAAGGGTACCTTGTCTCATGGTCTTCATATTGGTACTGGTCCCGTCGACTCTCTCATAGCTTACTCGGATGCCGATTGGGCTGGCTGTCCTGACTCCAGACGCTCCACCTCAGGCTACTGTGTTTTCCTTGGCGATACTCTTGTCTCCTGGTTGTCCAAGCGCCAAACAACAGTGTCTCGCTCAAGTGCTGAGGCGGAGTATCGTGCTGTAGCCCATGTTGTGGCTGAGTGTTGCTGGTTACGGCAGCTTCTTCAGGAACTTCACATACCGCTGATGAAGGCTACGATTGTCTATTGTGACAATGTAAGCGCAGTTTACATGATCGCTAACCCAGTCCATCACCGCCGAACGAAGCATATTGAGATTGATATTCATTTCGTCCGAGAGAAGGTGGCTTTGGGTGAAGTTCGTGTTCTTCATGTTCCTTCATCCCATCAGTTTGCTGATATTATGACTAAGGGTCTTCCTGTACAATTGTATACTGATTTTAGGTCCAGTCTTGGTGTTCGTGATTCTCCCCCTGTGACTGCGGGCGGGTGTTAGACAAATAGGTGTCGTATACGTACTTGTGTTGTATTTCTTGTACGCCAAGCCTATACGACCTATATAATAAGAGGTCACCCCCCCTCCTAGGGTGTGTAGTGTTTCCCCAACTCTATTGTTCTCTACATGAAGTCCAATCACCGGGATGATCAATATCACAATCAAGCACGCGGGACACAAGATTTATCCCGAGGTTCACGTGCTTGCCGACACGCTACTCCCCGTTGTGTTGACCAACTCTTGGTGATTCGGTGGGTAATTGGCACCACGCCGAGCTATGCAAGCAGCACAAGAATTTATCGCAAGAGAGGTATCTCAATGACACGAGCAATCCACTAAGGGTGCCTTTCGCCACTCCGGCGGGGAATAGGCCCGAAAAACCCCTCACAATTGAATGGTGGTGGCCAAGAACAATCACCAATCTTGCAAACTTCCACTGAAGTGTCTCCAAGCCGTCTAGGCACCGGCAAATGCCAAGAGTAACAAGAAACTCAATGCCGATGCGAAGAACTAGTGCCACTAGAATGAAGTCTTTCAAATCTTAGCACTAGATCACGGAATTTCACTAGCAAATGATCGAATCAACACTAGGGATGAGTGGGGAGGCTTGGCTATGCTCACAAGGATACTAGAGGATCAAAAAGTGCAAGAGAGAACTCAAGTGAGCCGGCGAAGCCACTTAAATAGCCCACACAAGTCGGGCTAGCCGTTGGGCAGAAAACGCGGGCATCGGACGCTCCGATGTCGGGGGCATCGGACGCAACCCAGCGTCCAATGCTCCAGATGGAGCCACGTGTCCGCCTGCTTCAAACGAGAGCCACTCGATCCCAACGGCTACATTGCTTTGCACCACGGTTAAAGTGACATCAGACGCGCCGATGCCACACACTCTTTTCTGCATAGCACAGCGCCACATCGGACGCACCGGGACCCTAGCATCAGACGCTAGACCCCAGCGTTCGATGACCATGCAGAGAGGTTCCAGAGAGCCCTAGATCACATCGGACGCGTCCGATGTGACCACGTCCGATGCTCCCTGCTAAGCCAGCTCGCGCCACGTCATCAACATCGGATGCTGGAACCGTGTTTTCCCAGCATCCGCCACAGCGTTCGATGCTCCCTGAAGAATTAGGTTGAGTTAGGGTTTGCCATCGGACGCGCCAGACCAGCGTCCGATGCTCCTATCTCAGCACCAATCGCTTTCTAACTTCTAGCCTTCTTCCATGAGCCAACACTAAAGTGTTTTACCACTTGTGCACGTGTGTTAGCATTTTTGCAAAGTATTTTCCAAGGGTTGTGTTAGTCACTCACTAGGACTATAGTATCAAAATGTTAGATAACTCCTAGTGGCACTTGAACACCGCATAAGCCGTGAATTATTTCCTCTTGATAGTACAACTATCTATCCTAAATGTGATCACATTAAGTGTCTTGATCACCAAAACAAAGAGTCCTATAAGTTATACCTTTGCCTTCAGGCCTCTTTGCTCCATCTCTTCTTCTCTTCTCCCAATTCACCAAAGGAAAAGGTCTACTTAACCCCCTGATGTTTGGGCATGTGTCTAACTAACACCACCAACTTCAAAACCGGTTAACGAGCACATTAAAGTTTGCAAACCAGGACAAATGACCCCTTGGGGCGGTTTCGGAGGGTGGTTTTGCCATCGTGGCGTCCAGCGTGGAGCGGTTTTGACACCGTGGCCATCAGGCCCGCCTGGCAGCGCTTATCCTAAGTTGTGATGGGTGGGGCCCACATGTCGGAGATGCTCCACCGTCAAAAACGCTTTCCCCTCCTCTGTCTGATCATTGCGCTGTTGCTCTCTGGATTCCCCGCGCAGAAGTGCGGGCCCGCGGCGGACAGCACCACGACGCGCGATGGGGGACTGGGGGTCCAGTCTAGGAGCGACACGGCGCGCGGAATCTCCACGAAGGCGGTCGGGCTCAGTGCGTTGCGCTGCACCGGGTGGTTGAGGCGGACCTCGTAGACCCCCGTGGAAGGGTCCGGTCGCGTCACAGCCAGGGTCTCGAACCCCGCGCCCAGCTCCGCCTCGGTCGCCGCCGCCGCGTCGGATGCGTCACGATCGCCGTTGCCACTGCCGGCCATCCGTGAGGGGAGACCTACATCCAAGACGGCGCCGAGAAGGACCGCCTCTTCCGCGCCATCGAGACTATCCCCGTTGTGCGCCGCAAGGCCGACTGGGCCATGCGTTGGATCGACTGCGGGGAGCGGTGCGTCCCTCCAGCGTTGGAGCAGGCAGGAGGTGACGAAGGTGTCGAGCTTGGCGGCGAGGTTGCCCCGGTCGGCGGCCTCCGTCATGCCGAGGCGGCCCGCGACGCAGCGCATGGGCACCACGTTTCGCGCGCCCACCGTGATGGCGACGCCGTAGCAGAACTTGCCGCACACCTCGAACGCGTCTGCGTCGCCCGGGAACCCCCGCAGCTCGGTGTTGGAGTCCGCGCACAGGGCCTGGAGCAGCAGGCATTTGGACAGCAGAGGGAACTGCATGTCCGAGTTCAACGGGATCATAGCAGGAGGTCCGCGCGTGGCCACGGTGATCATAGCATTCCACTAGATGTTAATACCTTTAGCGATCTTTGCGACGCCGACATCCAAATCTTTCGTGGAATCGAAGACCCTGGTGACCAGACCCATCTCCTTGGCCTCCATGGTGGTGATCTTGCGTCCAGTGAGCGCGAGGTCAGCAGTGTTGCCTTAGCCGACGATCCGCGGGAGGCGCTGCAGCGCGCCGAGGTCGGCGACGATGGCCATGTCCACCTCCTTGGGCGTCCCTGGAGCAGCACCTGATGTCGCAGGCCGTGACGACGTCGACGCCGCCGTCGATGCAGGCGCCGTGCATGACAACGACGATGGGCTTCCGGCACCGTTTGTTGGCCGTGAGCGCTGCCTGCATTCCAGGACCACGTGGCGGACGGCGACAGGATCGGCGGCGCCTACAGCGGAGGCAGCGGCCAGCGGGTTTCCGGTCCCCCCCAGCTCGATGCTCGCGCAGAAGTGCGGGCCCACGGCGGACAACATCACGGCGCACGGTGGGGGTCCGGTCTAGGAGCGACATGTGGGCCCCACCCATCACAACTCAGGATAAGCGCTGGCAGGCAGGCCTGATGGCCACGGTGTCAAAACCGCTCCACGCTGGACGCCACGATGGCAAAACCACCCTCCGAAACCGCCCCAGGGGGTCATTTGTCCTGGTTTGCAAACTTTAATGTGCTCGTTAACCGGTTTTGAAGTTGGGGGTGTTAGTTAGACACAGGCCCAAACATCAAGGGGTTAAGTAGACTTTTTCCATTCACCAAAGGTAGAGCACTTTGATCACTTGTATGTATGTGTCCATCACCATCCTCCATGGTTGCCACCTTGCTAGCTCCACCACTTGGCTTGGTCTTAATCCTTTCTTAATAGCTACACACATGCTTAGCAATAGGATTAGACCAAATAGGTTTCATCAATTAACCAAAACCAAACTAGAGCTTTCACGGGCGCTGGATGCCCTCGTCGCTGCAGTCGCTCCCGAGATGCAGTTCTCGCTTTCCAACAAGCGGACTGCCAAGGAGGCTTGGGACGACATCGCTGCGGCACGCATCGGCAGCGACTGCGCCCGCAAGTCCACACTGCAGGCACTTTGCAAGGAGTGGGAGAACCTGGCCTTCAAGCCAGGTGAGGACGTTGATGACTTAGCTCTCCGTCTCAGCACTCTACTGCGGAAGTTGGTGCAGTTCGACGACGACACCTACAACGAGGAGAGAGCTATTGAGAAGCTCTTTCGCTGTGTTCCCAAGAAGTACAAGCAGATGGCTTGCTCGACCGTGTCTCTGCTGGACCTCTCCACGATGTCGATCGAGGAGGCGATAGGTCGCCTCAAGGTCGTCGACAATGATGAGCCACAGTCTCTCACAAGGCCCGTCACCATTGGCAGGAAGCTTCTTCTCACTCGGGATCTGTGGGATGCCTGCAAGTGTGGCAAGGCACGCAAAGGCGCTCAGGCCGGGGCACAAGGACGTGCTGAGGATGATGCCCGCGGAGGCGCCTAGGGTGGCGCCACCGACAAGCCCAAGCCGGCACGAGACGACGCCTGCCACAACTGTGGCCAGCTTGGTCATTGGGCCAAGGACTGTCGACAACCGCCTCCGCGCTTGCGTCCCGCGCTCCCGCCTCCAACCGCTCCCGCTCCGCTCCAGCCGCGCGCCCGCGCGCGCCGGAGTCGCCGCGCAGGGCCGCAGCAGCCGCTGCCGCCTCCTGGGCAGCTGCTGCGGCCTCCCTGGCCGTCGCAGCAGCCCTTTCGGCTGCGAGCTCGGCAGCCGCGAGCCTCTCTGCTTGAGCGGCCGCCTCCGCTCGCTGCCCTGCCTCCTCGCGCCTGTCCGCTGCAGCCCGCGCGCGCTGCAGGCGCGCTGTGACCCGTGCAGCCTCTGCCTCCAGCGCAGCGAGGTCCTCGTCGCCGTCGTCCTGCTCGGCCACGAGCCTGCGCCTGCCGCTGGATGTGGTGGAACGGCTTGAGGAAGAGGAGTAGGAGTGGAGAGACATGGCTGTGGATTGGGATGGGGAAGGGAAGAACCAGGAAGAAACCTAGGCTCTAGATACCATTTGTTGGAAATTATCACAGGTAATTGGGGCTGATCTGATGTATTAGCCTTAGAGGCAATGAAAACTGCAGGGATACATATATAGGGCAGCAAACTTGGCTGCCAAGAAGTTGTTGCAAAAGCTAACTTGGCTGCCAAGTTGATGCCAAGTTGTTGCTAAAGTAAAGCATATTCTAAAGTAGATACTAAGCATATTCCTAATAGATAAGCACAAGAGTTAAAGAGGTCTATCACCGGGATGACTCCGGGATCATGCTTCGATAGATCGCCTACGCCACGCGCGTGGTTGAGCTAGCTGGGCTCACCGACTGCAACCCAGCTCTCACTCCGATGGAGGAGAGGCTGAAGCTGAACCGTGACAACACGACGGAGGAGGTAGATGCTACGCAGTACCGGCGTCTTGTGGGTAGCCTTCGCTACCTCGCCCACACACGACCGGGCTTGGCATTCTCTGTCGGCTACGTTAGACGGTTCATGCAACGATCGACGACGGAGCACCAGTAGATTGTGAAGAGGATCATCCGCTATGTTGCGGGGACTCTCGATCACGGTCTCTACTACCTGAGGTGTGCTGGCGCGGCACACTTCGTCGGGTACAGCGACAGTGACCACGCAGGAGACATCGACACCAGCAAGAGCACAAGCGGGATTCTTTTCCTCTGCAAGTGCCTCGTTAGCTGATAGTCAGTCAAGCAGCTGGTGGTAGCCCTGTCCAGCTGCGAGGCCGAGTACATAGTGGCTCCCACCGCTTCGACTTAGGTGCTCTGGCTCGCTTGACTGCTTGGTGATCTCCTCGGCAGAGACACTGAAGCGGTGGAGCTCAGGGTGGACAACAAGTCCGCTCTGGCCCTGGCAAAGAACCCTGTTTTCCATGAACGGAGATCCGGGTGAGGTAGCACTTCATCCAAGGCTGTTTGGATGAAGGAAGCATCAAGGCGAGGTACATCAACACCAATGATCAACTTGCGGACCTTCTCACCAAGCCACTTAGAAGGGTCAAATTCCATGAGCTCTGCTCCAGGATCGGGATGGTTCAACATTCGCACAAGACGATGAACAAGACTTATGAGGAGAATGATGGATAAGTCTCTGTACTATGGTCTTTGTGGGGTTGCAGCAGCTGTCCTGCTGCATGGTGGTCTTGCTGTCCTATCTCTAGGACAGCATCTTGGACTAGCTTTAGGAGGTTTTGCTGCCCTATCCAGGACAATATCTTGGAATAGCTTTAGGATAACATCTAAGAGGCATCTTAGGACAACATCTTAGCATCTTAGGACAGCATCTTAGGAGCATCTTGGACTAGCATTTTGGCATATGGTTGGCTGAATAGAAGCCTATAAATATGTATCCCCATCGCCTAAGGTTGGTATGGCATTGCGTGGGAAATAAACCAGAAAATTGTCCCAACTCCTAGTGCCATCCTCTCCATCGATGAGAGTAAAAATTCTTCTACTCCTGAGAGTAAGAATTCAGCGACTAACAACTAGTCCTGACTATATGCATCATTGTTATGATACACAAAGAATGAAATTTATTAACGAAGTCGTAGTAGGGGAGACCCATATTCTATTTTCCTCATGAAGTTGTGAAAGGCTAAATGAACTGTTTTCATTGTAGCATTTCTACCTTTTGTGTCAACTTCTGCTATGCTTTCTGCACTTAATTTTTCATTCGAAGTTTTGAACTTGCTTCTTATACCCTTTTCTTTCTCTGTTGTTTCCCCCCCTTTTGCAGCGTGCTTTGAAGGTACCACACCTCAACCTTTTGTGCTCTTGCTTATTTATGTTTAACATTTATTCTTGAAAATTTCTACCTGTGTCATAATTGATACCAATATGATGCTCCACAATGACAATATTTGAGTTATGCCTATACTATCATCCTACCTGATCATACTTATAATTGTCCATTTTTTATTAATCGCATACAAATAGGTTAGCTAAATATAATCTATCATAACTATACGAATATATGTTGTCATCTTTCATCTTCTGTCACTGTTCTGCCTACATCTGTACCCATTCAATGAAAATAGCAAAACAATGGGAGTGTAAATATGCTCGTAATTCAGTATTTGAAGTATGCAATTTATCCTTTTCTAATTGCCATCCATAGATAGAAGGACGTGTTATGGGGGTTGGTCACCCAGAGTATGCAGGTACAATGTACCTTCTAGCCAAGGTACTAGCGCTGTTTTACTCTTAAACTTACTGTTGTGTTTTTTAGATTAATGATTCTTATGTGATCTATCACCGTCCCCAACAGAGGTATCCAACAAGGATACTGCTGCTGCCTTTCTGCTGTTTAAGTTATTGTTTTCTGAATTCTGGTCTCTTGCCAATAAACTTTCTCCTGAAATCACTCTCATACATGTGTAAGAACCTAGCTGGATACAGCAGCAGCAGCTGTTTGCACATGCAGCAGTGGGACTGTGCCAGCAATTTAATATAGTTTAACTATTTACTTGTAGTTTGTTGATATCTTTTATGTTTTGTTTTGAGTTTCTTCTATGTTTTAGGCTATAATTCATCTATAGGACATGATAAAGTTGTACCAACATGATTATTCTAATAATTTTCTGCTAATCAAGAGCAGTTATGGATATATTATGGCCACACTTATATTTGTTATTAACCTTGGGATCTCAGAAGAATGACACTTCATTAGTGGAAATAGCAATATATATGGAGAACCTCATGGGCCTATACTTATATGGGCTTTGATACACTTTAACAACACCGCACACACCCCGTTCCTGTGTTCGACCCCTACATTCGAACGCGAGGTGGAAGTGGAGAATCTGAAGCATTCGGTTTGCTTAAGTGAAGCCGACACTAGTCTCAAGTTTGTCACCACACACACCCCGCCCCCTGTGTTCAAACTCAAGGTGGAAGTGGAGAATCTGAAGTGTTCGGTTTGCTTAAGTGAAGACGGCACTTGTCTCAAGTTTGTGCTTGGTTCGGAGGGCACATATTGTGGAGTAATGGTTTTCTAATGATAATGAGAGCGAGTAATAAAGAACTATAATTCCTATTTTATCATAGAGAAGTGGTGTAGGGGCATCACAAGAAATGCCAAAATCACCAAACAACCGCTGAAGCCATACAATCCTAGTAGTAGTAGCAAGCACTTGAAGTTCTGCCTTTATACAACAATGAGATACAATTGCTTGTTGCTTCAACTTCCATGCAAGAGAGAAGCCAAGAAAAGTGCAGTATCCTATAATGGAACAAGTATCGTGTGATGGAACGACGATTTGTTGTGTTAATCGCCCAAGTGGAGTCCGAACCTAGGGAGCGCCCCCACGACCGCTGCTGCCGGCTCGTTGGCTCGCTAGAGCCCTCACGGGCTTGGCGCCTATGCTCCCGCAGTAGCCTCTCGCGCCGCCACGACCACGCGCCCCTGTGCCTGATTCTGTGTGCTGGCGTCCTCGTTCCCGTGCCCGCACCTCGTCGTTGCCCCATGAGCCTCTTCCCCCGCCCCTGCGTGCAGGCTTGCGCAGACCTATGGCCGTCGGTGAAGGATAGGCGGGTGGTACACCGGCGGCTCGACACGGGCAGCTGGGGTCGATGGTGCTGAAGATTGTGATTTCCTTAATGGGCTAACCCTAGAAGGGTAGCAATATAGTCATGGTGACATGGGCCTAACACATTATACTCCAACACCCCCCCCCCCCCCCCCCCCCCCCCCCCGCAGTCTGAACTACCGACGCAGCGGAGTTTCAAGACTGAGCACGAAAAGCACAATACACGAGCCCCCCCACAGACTACTAGAGCCTGGAGCGAAACTCGGAGAACGTCGAGGATGGGAGGCCCTTGGTGAAGATGTCGGCGAACTGGGAAGTGGTCGGGACGTGGAGAACCTGAACATCGCCGATGGCTACCCGATCGCGGACAAAGTGTAGGTCGATCTCCACATGCTTGGTCCGCTGGTGCTGAACGGGGTTGGTGGAGAGGTACACCGCACTCACGTTGTCGTAGTAGACCAGCGTGCTCCGGGTCAGGGGACTGTGGAGCTCATTGAGGAGCTGCCGGAGCCAGGAGGCCTTAGCCACGCCGTTAGCAACAGCGCGGTACTCCGCCTCGGCACTGGAGCGGGAGACCACCGGCTGACGCTTGGATGACCAAGACACCAGGTTGCCGCCGAGGAAGACAGCATAGCCCAGTCAACGTCGGTGTAGACGACGAGGTCGGTGGAGGTAGACCGGTGGAGGAGCATGCCGTAGTCGACAGTGCCGCGGAGGTAACAGAGGAGGCGCTTGAGAGTCGTGAGGTGAGGCTCGCGCGGATCATGCATGTGGAGGAAAATCTGCTGAACAACATAAGTGATGTCCGGGCGGGTGAAAGTGAGGTACTGAAGTGCCCCTGCAAGACTCCTGTACACAGTGGGGTAACTGGGATGCCCTCGGTCTCTGACAGCTTGGCCTGAGTGTCAACTGGGGTGGAGGAGGGCTTGCAGTCAGTCATCCCAGCTCGCTCCAGGATGTCAAGAGTGTACTGCCGCTGGTGAAGAAAAAGACCCCTGGACGAGTCTCAATGGTGACTCTGAGGAAGTGATGGAGAACACCGAGATCCTTACCGAGATCCTTCATCGCGAACTCCTGCTGAAGAGAGGTAATGATCCTCCGCAGCAGAGTCAGGCTGGAAGCAGTGAGTACAATATCATCAACATAGAGCAGCAGATAAGCAGTCTCCCCGCTGTGGTGATATATGAACAGAGAAGTATCGGACTTGGCCTCCACAAATCCCAGGGTAAGCAGAAAGGCAGCAAACCGAGAGTACCACGCCCGAGGGGCCTGCTTGAGGCCATAGAGGGACTTGTTGAGGCGGCATACTAGGTCAGGGCTAGAAGAGTCAACAAACCCCGCAGGCTGACTGCAGTAGACTGTCTCAGCAAGTGTCCCGTGGAGAAAAGCATTCTTGACGTCCAGCTGGTGTACGGGTCAGGAGCGAGAGAGAGCCAGTGAGAGGACTGTACGGACTGTAGCAGGCTTCACCACAGGACTGAATGTCTCATCATAATCAACTCCAGGCCGTTGAGTGAACCCCTGAGAACCCGGCGAGCCTTGTACCGCTCAAGAGAGCCATCAGCCCGCCGCTTGTGTGTCCAGATCCACTTGCCGGTGACGACATTGGAGCCAGGCGGATGGGGTACCAGTTCCCAGGTCTGGTTAGCGAGAAGAGCCGTGTACTCCTCTTTCATCGCACCACGCCAGTGAGGGTCGGCTAGGGCGTCGCGCACGGAAGAGGGTACCGGTGAGACCCGCGTCTCGCCGGGCGTCGCGGCGAGAGCCCGAGGCTGCAACACCCCTGCCGCATGCCGCGTCACCATGGGGTGAACATGACGCGGGTGGCGGTGAAGAATAGGCGGGTGGTACACAGGCGGCTCGACCCGAGCAGCCGGTGGCGGTGGAGGCGGCGGCGTAGGCGTCGACGGCGGAGAGGCGGCCATGGGAGGAGACCGAGGTGGCGACGACGGGGACGGGTCCAGCGCCGGGGGCGGCGGGGCCGCCCGCGCACGGCGCTGGTAGACACGCACCGGCTGGGCGAAGCGCGCGGGAGGTGCCGCAGACGCCGGACCCGCGTTAGGCGCAGGGCCAGGCGCGGCCCCTGGGGACGTGGCCGCCGGACCGGCGCAGGGCGCAGGGGCCGGCGAAGCTCCAGAGGGTGGTGAGCCGGGGCACGAGCCCGACGGAGGGCGCGGTGGAGGGGGACCTGCAGGGTAAAACAGTAAAGGTGGCTGGGCCACCGCGTCAGTGGGAAACAAGGAGGAGAGGTCAAGGTCGGAGGTGGGAGGTGGTGTGGTGGTGGGAGGTGGGGTGGTAGTGGAAAAGGGAAAGTCAGACTCGTCGAAGACTACGTGACTGGAAATGATGACGCGACGAGAGGAGAGGTCAAAGTAACGGTACCCCTTGTGATCCGGGGAGTACTCGAGGAAAACACATTGAGTCGATCGGGGAGCCAGCTTGTGAGCAGCAGTGGCAGTGGTGTTAGGGTCACACGCACACCCGAAGACACGGAGGTGGTCGTAACGAGGAGGGGTACCTAAGAGGGCGTGGTGAGGAGTGGTAGCGGCACAGGCAGCGGAAGGTAAGTGGTTGAGGAGGCGACACACGGCGGATTTGCACAGCACGTCAAGAGGCGTGTGCTGCGGTGACGTGTGAGTTGCGACAAGGAACAAGCACATGGACGACGTGTTTGGTGCGCGTGGATCGAGCACGCGGGCGTACATAAGGTACGTGATTTTTCGGCGATCTGTGGCAACAGGCAGATGACGTCGATGGCATCCAAATTTGAGGTGGCGAGGTTTGATGGCACCGGGAATTTCGGGCTGTGGCAGACAAGAGTGAAGGATCTGTTGGCTCAACAGAGTATCTCGAAAGTGCTCAGCGGGATTAAGCCGGAGAAGGTGGATGATGACAAGTGGGAGGAGATGCAGGCGCAGGCGTGTGCGACTATCAGGTTGTGTCTCTCTGATCAGATCATGTACCGTGTCATGGAGGAAAATTCACCGAAGAAAATTTGTGACAAATTGGCCAGTTAGTTTATGTCCAAGACGATGACTCAGAAGTTGTATCTAAAGCAGAAGTTGTTTGGCTTGAAGATGCAAGAGGGGTCGGATCTTGCGGAGCACATCAATGTCTTCAATCAATTGGTTGCTGATCTTGTGAAGGTCGATGTGAAGATTGATGATGAAGACAGGGCTATTATTCATTTGTGTTCGTTGCTAAGGTCTTATGAGCACTTGGTTACCACGTTGACGTATGGGAAGGAGGACATCAAGGTGGAGGATATTGTTGCTGCGTTACTTTCTCATGATCAAAGGAGGAAGAATAATGCAACAGAAGAGTCTTTTGGTGATGCTTTCCTAGTCAGAGGTGATCGTAGTGTGGAAGATAAGAAGGGTAACAAGAAGGGGCCACGGTGTTTTAAGTGCAAGAATTTGGGACATTTAAAGAGGAACTGTCCAGAGCTGAAGAAGGATGGAGGATCCGTAAGTGTTGTGATTGCCAACAAGAAAGATGACTCAGATAGCGATGGTGACATTCTCACGGTGTCAAGTGAAAAGTCTTGTGAAGCGTGGTTGTTGGATTCAGCTAGTTCATTCCATGCAACACCGAAGGAGTTATTCTCGTCATACACTGAGAAAGAAAGTGGTTTTGCTTACTTGGGAGATGGTTCAGGCTATCTTGTTGAAGGAGTGGGCGACATCAAGTTCAAGTTGTGTGATGGTCAAGAGATGCTGCTTAAGGGTGTGAAGCATGTGCCGGGGCTAACAAAGAATCTAATTTCGCTTGGTTTACTGCATGAAGAAGGCTGGTTATATCAGGCGGTTCCTGATAAGAAGACCTTAAGAGTCATGCATGGAGGCAAGACAGTTATAATTGGTGAGAAGTCTAGCGCACACCAATACAAGCTGAAAGGGAGCGTTGTTGAAGGTGGAGTCATGAATGGCAATGCAAATGTGGTGGTGTTCTGTCCTGGTGGTGATGCGGCTGTGAGATCAGCCTCATCAAGCTGTTCAAAGTGAGCGATGGAGGAGACAACTCAAGTCCGGGTACACGGAGGTTCGCGCATGAACGACTTCAAGATGGCGTGCATATTCGCCAAGGTGGAGTTTGTTAGATATGTGTCGAATATGTGTACAGTTTGGTTACAGTTGGATTTGAGTTGTATTAGAGGCTAGGATAGAGTTGGAGTCGAACTCTGTGTCCTAGGGGGCCATAAATATGAGGCCACCCCTGTTGTAACCATGAGACGACTTGGCGGCTGGTTTGGGTGGCGGCGAGGCCGCGGAATCGCCCGGATGCCGGTGTAGTTGCTGTTTTATGGGGAGGAGCGCCCGTAGTCATGCCCCGAGGATTATGCACATCGCTGAACCTCGTTAAAAAACATCGTGCCTTGGTGTCGTTCTCGTTTGCGTATTTTCTTCTATGGTGACTATGCTTCTGCGTTCGTCAGTTAGCAGATCCGTTCGGGTCTGGAAATTAACCGTGCACTCTAACAGAGTATACCAGGGTCCGGAGTGGTGTGGAAAGTGGCACCCGAGTCGGCGATCCAGTCTGGACCGACTGGCGGTGTCAGGGTCATGGTGTCGAAGGAGCGGGCCAAGGCTGTCGGGTCCCAACCGACAGGCCCAGGCGAGGACCCGAGAGGTGGAGCTCACGGAGATGGGAGCGGAGGGGCGGTCCCGGGAGGTGGAGCCCACGGCGACGAGAACGGAGGAGCTGCTGGGACGGCGCTAGTGAACATGGCCGCCGGTGTACGAGGCTCGCCGCCGGCAACCTGGAAGGGCCACATGGATTTGCGCCCTGACCATGGGTAGTGGAAGGAGGGCCAGGGTGCGCCCTGTGGAGGTGCTGGTGTGCTCCCACGGCCCGAGCCCGCACCATGCCTCCCTCCGCGTCGACTACGGCCGCCACGACCCCCCCCCCACCCCCGCCCGGCCCGGGACGAGGAGGACCAAGAAGAGACGACGCAGGCGGAGCGGACGGACGCGGCGGAGGAGTGGCAGCAAGGGCAGTCGAGGAAGACGAGGACCCTGGCGCGGAGTGGGACCCAGGCTGGCTGCCCTGAGTGAGCTCCTCCATGACAAGGTCGTCATAGACCTGCAGGAAGGTGGAGAAAGGCCGCTGCCGAGTGATCCAGGTCCGGAGGTGGCCGTAGCGGTCGCTGAGGCCGCGAAGGACGTAGAGGACCAAGATCCGGTCCTCCACGGCCTAGCCAAGGTCACCGAGGGAGTCAGCCATGCCCTTCATCCGGCGGCAGTACTCGCCGACGGAGAGGTCGCCCTGGACGAAGGTGCGGAAGCTCGCATCGAGACGCAGAGCCCGGGCCTCGGCATTGCCCAGGAACTACCCTCGAGTGCCAGCCATGCCTGCCGGGCGGTGCCCTCAGACGTGCGGACGAGGTCGTGGAGGTCGAGGGAGATGGTCCCAAGAATCCAAGACAAGACGATGTTGTCGAGGCGAAACCACATAGGAGTTTGAGTCGCGGCCGAGGCGTTAGGAGGACGTGGTCGTCGAGGGCGTAGCGGCGGAGTGTGAGGAGGATGACTCAGGGTCCAGGACGACGGGGACCAGACTCCGGATGTTCTGGACGCCACCGGCCTGGTAGTGGAGCTGCGCCACAAGTGGATCAGCCGGATCGGGCTAGAGGACCGGTGGAGGTGAGGGAGGAGTGGCGCCGGCGGCAGGAGAGTTGAGGAGGTGTTCCGCCTCGGCGATCCGACGAGCCAGAGCATCAGCCGCCTCGCGCTCCCGCTCCTAGGCGAGGGCAGCCGCGCGCACACGCGCCTGGCCCTCTGCGGCAGCGGCCCGGGCAGCGACGAGAGCAGCGGCGAGGGTGGAGTCGGCGGTGGCTACCGGCCCAAAGTGGTCGAGGGGGTTGGCACCCGCTGCAGCGGGTTGGGGAAGCGATGGTGGAGGGGGGAGTGGCGCCGACAGCGAATCCGGATCCGGGCACCGGCCACCAGCCCATGGTGGAGGTGCCGATGCCTGCAGCGACGCTGGCAGGGGTGCGAGGTAAGACGCCGGGAGCTATGTCCGCGCCCGGGACGCCTCCTGTGCCCGCGCCGGTGCTGACTCCGGCTGCTGCGCCGCGAGGCAGGGCGCTGGGAAGCCTGCCCGCGCCCAGGACGCCGCCGGCGCCTGCGCCAGGGCCACCCGCGCCCGCGCCCGGGGCTCCCGCGCCGGTGTTGGCAATCGCGGTCGTGCCTGGGCCGCCGCCCGCAGCGGCGACGAGAGCCACGGCGCTGGGCAGCGCCACCGGGCGCGCGGCCGCGACATGAGCCCAAAAGAAGGGAAGGGGAGGAGGGAGAGGTGGGAGGAGGAGGAGGGGGAGTGCCGCCGGCCATGGCTGGCGGCGGCGGCCCGTGCTGGTAGGGGAGGGAGGGAGGGAAGGGAAACCTAGCTCGATACCATGCTAGAATGAGTGATTGGATTATTGGGCTAACCCTAGAAGGGTAGCTACATTAGTCATACATGGGCCTCATGGGCCTAAATACACATATACTCCAACACTCGGATCCAGGGCATTGGCACCGTGCTGCTCTCTTGCAAGAACGGCGAGCATCGCGCCATCGCTAACGTCTACTACCCGCCATACCTCACCGCCAACATCATCTCGTCTACTACCTGTCCTACCTCACCGCCAACATCATCTTCGTCAGCCAGCTCGATGAGATTGGGTACCAACTGCTGGTCGAAGATGGCGTGATGCGGGTATGTGACGAGGAGCCAACATCCTTTGACTTCGAGTTTGCCATGACGGACCTCGGCGGCCTGCACCACTTTCTCGGCATCTCCGTCACGTCCTCGCCAGAGGGCCTGTTCTTCTCCCAGCGCCAGTACGTCGTCGACCTCCTCCAGCGTGCGGGCATGGCCAAGTGTCACCCCACCGCCACACTGGTTGACACTCGGGCCAAGCTCTCCGCCACTAACGGCGCTCCAGTCGCTGACCCTTCAGAGTATCAAAGTCTTCTCGGTGCCTTGCAGTACCTGACACTGACTCATCCTGAGCTCGCCTACGCGGTTCAGCAAGTGTGCCTCTTCATGCACGATCCTTGCGAGCCTCGTCTCACGTTGACCAAGCACATCCTTCGGTACGTGAAGGGCACTTTATCCACCGGTCTCCACCTTACCTCTGGCCCGGTTGAATCCCTCACCGTGTACTCCGACGCTGATTGGGCAGGCTATTCGGGCTCGAGGCACTCCACGTCTGGCTACTGTGTCTTCCTCGCCGACAACCTGGTCTCTTGGTCATCCAAGCGCCAGATGACGGTGTCCTACTCTAGTGCTGAGGCCGAGTACTTCGCTCATGCCGTGGCCGAGTGTTGTTTTTGGCTTCGCTCCACTCGACCATCGCCTTAGCGACTATTTTCTAGTGTGACAATGTTACCATTGTCTATATGACAGCTAACCCTGTCCATCATCGTCGCACGAAGCATATCGAGATCGACATCCACTTCGTCCGCGACCAGGTTGCTTTGAGACAGGTTCGAGTGCTACATGTCTCGTCGACTCATCAGTTTGTGGACATCATGACCAAAGGGTTACCTGTACAGTTGTTCACTGACTTTAGGTCTAGTCTTGCGTCTGAGATCCTCCCGCTGCGGCTGCGGGCGGGTATTAGACATGTATAGTCTAGTCCTATATACGTTGTATTTGGACATGTTGTAACCTCAGTCCGTTGGTATCTTTCTTCTTCGAACAGCTGTGCGGCAAGTTCAGCCTTCGCTCCCACATTGACGGCTCTGCTTCTCAAACCAATGACCCTCAGTGGGATGCCGCGAAGTGCTGCGTCCGTGGCTGGATCCTCAACTCCGTCGACGACTCCGTCCTCGACCTCGCCATGGACGAGGTCGATCCCTCTGCCCGCGATCTGTGGGTGGCTATCGAGGGGATCTTCCGCGCCAACAAGGAGCCACGCGCCATCTTCGTCCTCAACGAGTTCCACTCCATGACGCAGGGCGACTCCACCATCTCGGCGTATTGTCAGCGTCTGAAAACCAAGGCCGCTGCTCTTCGCGACGTTGGCCATTCTGTGCAGGACTCACAGCTCGTCCTCACCCTTCTGCGTGGCCTCAATCCTCGCTTCGCCAACACCGCCGACGACATCGCCAACTCCGCCGTTCTTCCCTCGTTTGCTCGAGCCCACGACATGCTTGTCCTCAAAGAGCTCCGCTTGGCAAACGATGAGAAGACCGTCGCCAACACCGCTCTCCTCGCATCGGCTGGCTCTGGCTGCACCGCCCCGGGCGGGTGCCGCTCCACCACTGCTGGTGCCTACTTTGGTAGCCACAACAGCCACTCCAGCGGCTATGGCGGTGGCAACAGTGGTGGGAACTACAGCGGACACAGGAACGGCGGTGGCGGCAAAGGAAAGGGCAAGGGCAAGCGAAGCTGGAACGGCGGCCCTGCTCAGCAGCGCGGTGGCACTGCTGCTGCTCCACAGCAGGCCAGCCCCATGGGGCCTTGGTTCTGCTACAGCCCCTGGGCGCCCCAAGGCCCTCCTCCAGCCCAGCAGGGCTGGCGCCCAGGAGTTCTTGGCGCACCTCCTCAGGCTCACGCGGCCTCTGCGCTGGTACAGCCTCCTACAACATTTGCGCCGGTACAGGTCTCCCAGCCGGCTCCCATGTGGAACCCGGCTGGCCTCGTCGCCGCGCTCAACCAGATGCACATCCAGCAGCAGCCTTCCTGGGTGCTGGACTCCGGTGCCTCCTCTCACATGAGCTCCTCGGATGGTATACTCCTTTCCCGCCATCCCTCCTCTCATTCTTTCATTACCGTTGGCAATGGTCAAACCCTTCCCATCACATGTCGTGGCGAGTCTACCCTTCAAACCCCCGTGTCAAACTTTCCACTCAATAATGTTTTAGTTGTCCCTGCTCTTGTACACAACCTCCTTTCTGTACGTCAGTTCACTAGGGACAACAATTGCTCTATCGAATTTGACGCTCTTGGTTTTTCTGTCAAGGATATCCCGACCCGGCGCGTGATGCTTCGCTGCAATGGTGCTGGCGACCTCTACACCATACCTGCTGCACCTTCCGCTCCGCACGCCAGGCTCGCCATCTCCACCAACCTCTGGCATCATCGTCTTGGTCACCCCAGTTCTGCAACCATCGACATCCTTCGCCATAGTGTGTCAATCAGCTGTAATAAAGTAGAGCATTCTCCATGTCATTCGTGTCAGCTTGGCAAACATGTGCGCCTTCCTTTTTCAGCCTCTAGTTCACTTAGCTCTATGCCATTTGAACTTGTTCACTGTGACGTGTGGACATCACCTGTTGCAAGTATATCGGGTTATCAATATTATCTTGTTTTACTTGACGATTTTACACATTTTTGCTGGACATTTCCTCTCGTTCGCAAATCTGAGGTAGCAGCCCTGTCAAGGACCTCGGGCCCCCTGGTAACAGGTCCTTGGCTGCGGAGCTCGTAACTGGGTAGGGGAGGCGCCAGGGTCTCTGGCGCCCAAGCAGGGGGTGAGATTGAAGAAGCACAGTGGAGATTAGAGAGGTAATTCACTTGATCATTCTTGATTGATAATGAGATAGTTTGTTACAGATATATAGGAGTAAAGCTTCTTGGAACTACTGCCTGCATTAACTTAGGCGGCTAATTAAGGCTACAGCTTTCAACCTTCTTCTTGAGCCACGCATGGGAATTTAAGCACCAGCCGGCCCGGCCTCCTCGGGGTCCTGCTGGACCGGTGCGCTCCTCGATGCTCCTCGTGCTCGAGGCCAGCGGCTGTAGTGCTTCCCCCACATCACATCTCTCCCCCCCTCGACGAGCAGCTTGTCCTCAAGCTGGAAGGTGGGGTAGCGCTGCTGGATGTCCTCCAAGTCTTCCCATGTTGCTGAGGCTGCTGGCTCACCCTGCCACTGGATGAGGATCTGGCGCATACCCCTGGCCAGACGAGTGCGCGTGGCATGCTCTGGTGTTGGCTGAGTTGCCCCATGATGGGTGGGAGGAAGTGCCGGTGGGGAGGGTGGTGGAGTGCCCACGAACTTCTTGAGCAGCCCGACATGGAAGACGTCGTGCAGCTTGGCTCCAGCTGGTAATTCTAGGCGGTAAGCCACCTCATTGACAAGGGCGATGATGCGGTAAGGCCCATAGTAGCGAGGTCTGAGTTTGCCCTTGGTGACGCCTTGCAGTGAAGAAGGGGTACGGTGGCGGAGCCTAAGCCAGACCCAGTCGCCCACCGTGTACTAGACCTCGCGGTGATGCTTGTTGTAGTGCTTCCTGTAGACCTCTTGTGCTTGTTCCAGGCGGGCGCGTGCATCTGCCAGGAGCTCATCCCGGGCAACCATGCCCTTGTGTACAGCAGCTACCCTGGTTTCACCCGGTTCATATGACCGGATGGACGGAGGGTCGCGACCATAGACAATGGCAAAAGGAGTGGTCTTGAGTGCTGTCTGGTACGCAGTGTTGTACACAAATTCAGCCCAAGGCAGCCAGCGCAGCCACTGTCGTGGCCGATCACCCGTCATGCAGCGGAGATACATCACAATGACCTTGTTTGCAGCCTCCGTTTGGCCGTCAGATTGTGGGTGGAATGCTGTTGTCATCTGGAGCTTGGTACCTGAGAGACGCATCAGCTCTTTCCAGAACAGGGATGTGAACACCGGGTCCCTGTCCGAGACTATGGACTGGGGAATACCATGAAGGCACACAATCTCGGAGAAGAAGGCCTGTGCCACGGACTCTGCCGAGTATGGGTGGCTGAGGGCGATGAAATGACAGTATTTGCTGAATCTGTCGACGACCGTCAAGATGACTGATTTGCCTCCCACCTTTGGCAGCGCTTCAACAAAGTCCATGCCAATGTCTGACCACACTGCCGTGGCACCGGCAGCGGAAGAAGGAGCCCGACAGGGTGAAGATGCTCCGTTTTGTGGCGTTGGCAGGTGGCGCAGGCACGCACGTAGTCCTGGACTACGGCGCGCAGGTTGGCGGAGTGGAAATCCCGGCGTAGGCGGTGAAGGGTGCGCTGGACCCCTTCATGGCCCTCTTCGTGGACGGCCGCCAGTAGCTCGTGCAGCAAGGGGGAGTCCGTTGGAATGTAGAGGCGCCCTTGGAACGCCACCAGCCCATCGATGAGGGCCCTTGGCGCGGCGCGCTGGTTGGCGCTAATCTCGTCACGGAGCGCGACCAGGGCTGGGTCCTGCAGGTTCGCTTGACGCAGCCGCTCCATGAAGTCGAAACGCGGCCCGGACAGCGCCATGATCCCAGCCTTCTCGGTGTCACGGCGGGACAAGGCGTCAGCCACCGTGTTGGTGCTGCCAGCCTTGTATTCCACGGAGAAGTCGAAGCCCAGCAGCTTGCCTACCCAGTGGTGCTGAGGGATGGTGGCGAGGCGCTGGTCCAGCAGGTACTTCAAGCTGAAGTGGTCGGTGCGCACCAGGAACCGGCGGCCCCAAAGGTAGGGACGCCAGTGGCGAATGGCAAGCACCAGCCCGATCAACTCCCGCTCGTAGGCTGCAAGTGACTAGTGGCGCGGCGCTGCGGGTCGGCTGAAGAACGCGATGGGGTGCTGCCCTTGTAGAAGGACAGCCCCAAAGCCGTACGTCGAGGCATCACACTCCACGAGGAAGGGCAGCGAGAAATCCGGCAGCCCCAGCACCGGTGCCGAGGTGACGGCCTTCTTGAGGGCGGAGAAGGCCTCATTGGCAGCCTCGGACCAGGAAAAGCCTTCCTTCTTCAGCAGCGCGGTGAGTGGAGCAGCAATGGTGCCGAAGTCTTGGACAAATTTGCGGTAGTACCCCGCAAGGCCGAGGAACCCGCGTACTGCCCTGGCTGAGCGGGGTACTGGCCAGTCTGCCACCGCGCGGACCTTCTCTGGATCCATGGAGACCCCAGCCGCTGAGATGATGTGGCCCAGATACGCGATGGATGATGTCCCAAACGCGCATTTGGACTGCTTGACGAAGAGTTGGTGCAGCTGCAGGAGTGTGAGGACAGCGCGGACGTGGCGAAGGTGTTCGGCCATGGAACGGCTGTAGATGAGTATGTCGTCGAAGAAGACGAGCACGAAGAGGCGGAGAAAGGGCCTCAAGATGTCGTTCATCAATGCTTGAAATGTGGCAGGGGCATTGCACAGCCCAAAAGGCATTACCAGGAACTCGTAGAGCCCCTCGTGCGTCCTGAACGCCGTTTTCTCGATGTCGTCGGGGTGCATGCGGACTTCGTGGTACCCGGACCGTAAATCCAGCTTGGAGAAGTACCGGGCGCCATGGAGCTCGTCCAGGAGCTCGTCCACGACCGGAATCGGAAAAGCGTCCTTGACGGTGATGGAGTTGAGGGCCCGGTAGTCCACGCAGAACCTCCAGGAGCCATCAGCCTTCTTCACCAACAGCACCGGTGAGGAGAAGGCCGAGGAGCTGCGGCGGATCAGCCCCTGGTTCAGCATGGTGGTGCACTGGCGTTCCAGCTCGTCCTTGTGGGCGGCGGGGTAGCGATAGGGCCTCACCGCGACCGGAGCGGATCCTGGGAGCAGCGTGATGCAGTGGTCCCTTGTGCGCGGTGGAGGCATGCCCGATGGTTCCGCAAACACGGCGGCGAACTCCTCCAGCAAGGCCGGCATGAGGTCGGATGCGTGGCATGCCTTTAGGCCCGGGCTGACTGGTCCGGCGATGCCCTGCCAGCACACCCGCCGGTCGCGGTGCCAGAACAACATGGTCAGCGCGCTGAAATCCCAGAGGATGGGTCCCAGCGTGCGGAGCCACTGTGTTCCCAGCACGACGTCGTAAACGGCCAGCGGGAGCGCGAAGAAATCGGTGGTGAAGTGGGTGCCCTCGATGGAGAAATCGGCCGCGCGGTAGACGCCGGGGCACGACACCCTCTCGCCATTGGCGACGGTCACCTTCATGCCCCCGCGCAGCTGTAGGCGGAGGGAGGTGCGGGCGGCGGGCTCTTCCGCCACGAAATTGTGGGTCGAGCCCGAGTCCAGCAGGGCCAGCAGCGACGCGCCGCCCAGGGTGATGCGCACCTGCATCGTCTCCCCCAAGCGGACCCCTGCGATTGCATGGAGGGAGATCAGGGGGTCGTCGGCGGTGGGGGCTGCGTCCTCCGTGTCTTCGTCCTCTGCCATGTCAAGGAAAAAGAGTCTTTGGCTGACTCGGTTATGCCCCCTGGAGTACTTTTCATTGCAATTGAAACAGAGCCCCTGCCGGCGGCGGTCATCCATCTCCGCTGCGGACAGCTTCCGGACCTGGCGGCCCGCGAAGGGCGGCGTGGCGGAGGAGCTGGTGGCCTGGTGCTGTGGCAGCGGGGGCGCTGGCAGAGACAGCTGTGGAGGCGGTCCCGTCAGAAGGCCGTGGCCGGGAAGACGCGGCGCGGAGGGCGCGGGTTTGGGCGGAGCGGCCAGGACGCTGTTGTCGCGGGTCTCCAGGTTTCGTGCCAGGCTCATGGCCACGACGAGGTGCTGGGGGTTGTGCATCTCCACATCGTGGCTGAGCGGCGGCCCAAGCCCCGCCGTGAACGCCTGGATTCGCTGGGCCGACTCGGGGCAGCAGAGCCTCGAAGCGGGCCTGGTACTCTTCCACGGTCCTGGTGCGGCGGCAGGCCATGAGCTCGCCCATCGGATTGGACCGGAGAGGTGGCTCGAAGCGGAGGTTCAGGAGCTCGGTGAAGCGACGCCAGTTGGGGGTGCCTTCCGATTGCTGCACGATGAGGTACCACATCTATGCGATATCCTCAAGATTATATGACGCCATCCATACCTGCTCCTCTGGTGCGATGCGCTGCTGGATGAAGAACGATTCGCAGCGGTTGATGAACGCCAGAGGGTCGGACTTCCCATCGAAGCGAGGGAAATCCATCTTCTGGTGGCGGACGGGACGGTCGCCGCCGCGGTCCCCGAACCCATAGCCGAAGGAGCCAGAGGAAGCCGCCGGTGGCGGCTGCGCCCGCTGCAGCGCACCGAGCTGCTGCTGCACTGAATTGAGGGAGGAGTTCATCTGTTGCTGCATCGTATTCATGTTGGTGGTGAGCTGCTGGATCATCTTGGCCAGTTCGGCAGCGGTGGGTGCCTCGTCGCCCATAGTGACGGAAGCGGAAGCTGAGGAGTGGGCTGGTGAGGTGGTTGATGGTGGGGATGAAGTGGAGGCAGCGGAGGCGGCAGGATGTGAGGAGGATCGACGGCCTACCGATACCAGGTTGTCAAGGACCTCGGGCCCCCTGGTAGCAGGTCCTTGGCTGCGGAGCTCGTAACTGGGTAGGGGAGGCGCCAGGGTCTCTGGCGCCCAAGTAGGGGGTGAGATTGAAGAAGCACAGGGGAGATTAGAAAGGTAATTCACTTGATCATTCTTGATTGATAATGAGATGGTTCGTTACAGATATATAGGAGTAAAGCTTCTTGGAACTACTGCCTGCATTAACTTAGGCGGCTAATTAAGGCTACAGCTTTCAACCTTCTTCTTGAGCCATGCATGGGAATTTAAGCACCAGCCGGCCCGGCCTCCTCGGGGTCCTGCTGGACCGGTGCGCTCCTCGATGCTCCTCGTGCTCGAGGCCGGCGGCTGTAGTGCATTGTTTTCCGGTCGTCTAGTCAAACCTAGTCGCCATGGGACCGACCAGAAGACTAATCGTGATTAGTCGTTGACCAGTCCGATTAGTCGAGCCTAGTCGATCCTGGTGGGGAACCAAAGAATAGCAGAGGGACATCAACACAGCAAGTTGCCTAGCAGTCTAGCAGAGAGCCAAAGAGGCTGCAGAGTGAGGGATGGGGGAGGAAGCAAGAAGGAGAGGGGAAAGGCACATACCGTCGTCGGAGTAGCTCATCACGAAGACCGGTGGACACTTGACCTGGCAGAGGGCGCTGCCGGCAACACAGCTCACCAGGGAGGACAATAGGAGGCAGGAAATAGCTCGTGGGAGGAGGAATCGCGCGCGGGGAAGGAGGAATCGCGCGCGGGAAGGAGGGAACGCGCGCGGGAAGGGAGGAGACGCGCGCGCTGGTGAGTGCGGAGGCGCGGGGGGAAATTGCGGCCACAGTGCTGTTCCTGTGTACCTCTGTCTTTTAAGGTGCCTCTTCTAACCCTAACAGGCCAAATTGCAAGCCCAATAGGCCACATATAGGCCCGGGTAAACAGGCCCAAAAACCAGAGAAACAAAGCTGGTCGTCCCTGTGCTAGTCGGACGACTAATCGTGATTAGTCGACGACTAATCGGACGACCTGCTTTCTGGTCGAACTAATCACATCGGTAGCCCTGATCGATCACTAGGGACCGACCAGGACGATTAATCGCGATTAATCGGACGACCAGAAAACATTGCTGTAGTGCTTCCCCCACATCACAAGCCCACATAACAAATTTTTGTAACTATGTATCCACACAATTCAGCCTTGCCATCAAAGCCATACAAGCTGATAATGGTACCGAGTTCGTCAATAACACCCTCCAAACCCTATTCACTTCCCGAGGTATTCATTTACGACTCTCGTGCCCATACACTTCTCAACAAAATGGCAAGGCTGAACGTATTCTTCGCACCTTGAACAATATTAGCCGCACCATGCTGATCCATGCACACATGCCTGCACCCTACTGGGCTGAGGCCCTTGCCACAGCCACCTACTTGCTCAATCGACGCCCATGCTCTGCCATTCGCAATGCCATTCCCTATGCTCTACTATACAACAAGACACCAGATTACTCTCATCTTCGTGTCTTTGGGTGCCTCTGCTACCCCAATTTGACCGCCACGGCTTGTCACAAGCTCGCTCCTCGCTCCACAGCTTGTGTGTTCCTCGGTTATCCCTCCTCGCACAAGGGGTACCGATGTCTCGATCTTTCAACAAGACGCATCATCATCTCGCGTCACGTTGTTTTTTATGAGACTTGTTTTCTCTTTGGGCTCTACTCACCCAGGCCCTCGCCTAGCAACCTGGATTTTCTACTTGCAGGTACCACAGCCCCTGCACCGGGCATCGTCACTGAGCAGCCACGTCGTACTCAGGCTGTTCTCGAGGAGCTGCCAGATGATCCCGCGATACTCTTTCGCGGGCCTGTACTGCCAGCTGCACAGCCTGCTGCAGCACCACCTCCTCCACAGGCTGCAGCGGCTCCTACAGCACCTGCTGCACCAGCAAACGCTCCTGCTCCAGCCAGGGACTTCCACCTGCAGTACAGCTGGTGCCCCCATCCTCCGGCTTCAGCACCAGCACCATCGCTGACAGAGCAGCATGCCCCAGCGCCGGCTCCTGCTCCGCTGGTGGTGCAGCCTGCTCCTTCGTCGTCTACACAGGCGCCACCTCGGATGGTCACTCGGTCACAGACCGGCTCCCTCCGGCCGGTTCAGCGCTACGGCTTCTCCGCCACCGTCGTCTCGCCAATACCGGCGAACTACCGGAGCGCCCTGGCTGACCCCCAGTGGCGTGCAGCCATGGCCGACGAGTACCAGGCGCTCATCGACAACGGGACATGGCGTCTCGTTCCTTGTCCTCCTAGCGCCAACATTGTGACGGGCAAGTGGATTTTTAAACACAAATTCCACTCCGACGGTTCGCTTGCCCGCCACAAAGCGCGCTGGGTGGTTCGCGGCTTCTCCCAGCGCCACGGCATCAACTACGACGAGACGTTCAGCCCCGTCGTCAAGCCTGCCACGATCCGTGTGGTCCTGAGCCTTGCAGCGTCCCGCTCCTGGCCTATTCACCAGCTCGACGTGAAAAATGCCTTCCTTCATGGGCATCTGGCAGAGACGGTGTACTGCCAGCAGCCCCCTGGCTTCGTCGACCCTGCTCGACCTGACGATGTTTGCCTTCTGCAGCGATCGCTCTATGGCCTAGAACAGGCCCCTCGGGCGTGGTACCAGCGGTTCGCAGCTTACTTTCGACAGCTCGGCTTCGTCGCCTCCGCCTCCGACACGTCCCTCTTTGTACTCCAAGAGGGGGACGCCACAGCATACCTGCTCCTGTACGTGGACGACATCATCCTCACAGCTTCCACACAAGATCTTCTACAACAGATCATGGCGCGCCTCCACACCGAGTTCGCCATGACCGACCTCGGTGATCTGCATCACTTCCTCGGCATCTCCGTCACGCGCTCGCCAGAGGGTCTGTTCCTCCACCAGCGCGAGTACGCCGTCGACCTACTCCAGCGAGCGGGCATGGCTGAGTGTCACTCCACAGCCACACCAGTTGACACTCGGGCCAAGCTCTCCGCCACTGACGGAGCTCCAGTCGCCGACCCGTCCCAGTACAGGAGTCTCGCTGGTGCCTTGCAGTACCTGACACTCACTCGTCCCAACCTTGCCTACGCGGTTCAGCAGGTGTGCCTCTTCATGCACGATCCTCGCGAGCCTCACCTCGCGTTGATCAAGCGGATTCTACGCTATGTGAAGGGCACCTTGTCCACCGGCCTCCACCTCAGCTCCGGCCCGGTGGACTCCCTCACCGCGTACTCCGATGCCGACTGGGCGGGCTGTCCGGACTCGAGGCGCTCCACGTCCGGCTACTGTGTCTTCCTCGGCGACAATCTGGTTTCTTGGTCGTCCAAGCGCCAGACGACAGTGTCTCGTTCCAGTGCCGAGGCCGAGTACCGGGCGGTCGCTCATGGTGTGGCCGAGTGCTGTTGGCTTCGCCAACTTCTCCAGGAGCTTCACTCGCCTATTGCCTCAGCGACAGTTGTCTACTGCGACAATGTTAGCGCCGTCTATATGACAGCTAACCCTGTCCATCACCGTCGCACGAAGCATATCGAGATCGACATACACTTCGTTCGCGACAAGGTTGCCTTGGGACAGGTTCGGGTGTTACATGTCCCGTCGACTCACCAGTTCGCGGACATCATGACGAAGTCTTTGCGTCCACGATCCTCCCGCTGTGACTGCGGGCGGGTATTAGACATGTACAGTCCAGTCATATACACCTTGTATCTAGACACTTTGTAACCAGCCCTTTGGGCTATATATATGAAAGGTCACCCCCCCTAAGAGGGTGTGAGGTGTTTCCCCTACTCTTCTATTTTCCTATAGTTGGGCTATATATATGAAAGGTCAACCCCCACACTTAAAGGGTGTGTGGTGTTTCCCTATTCTCCCTATTCTCTACAGTATTGATCAGAAAGTATTTGTGACTCTTTGACCCTGTCATGTGTAGCATAGTATATGCGACACTTATTATGGATTTATTCATAGCCAGGTAGAGTACGCTTACCATCTTTGCCATTCCTTTTGTTACCATTTCCTTGTCATAGCAGAAGAAATGATTTGAAAATAATAACCAGGCACTTTATATATTTTACTATGAATTAAAATTAGTTTCTTCTAATCCTGAATTTTGGTTTGGTCCCATAATCGAACTTATTTTATGCTCTTAGGTGCTCAGTCTACAAGGAAAAAGAAAAAATGCAGAATGCCTTGCTGAAGAGTCTATTAGAATACTTGAGGTATGTTTACCATTTCAGTTTGTAGGTTTGAATCCACCAATTGTGCATGCAAGTGTTTCATGAAGATTATGTCATTGACTTAGGAAGCTGGGCTTGGCGATTCACCAACATGTATACAAAGAATGAAGTATCTCTCTAGAGTAAGCGCCTATTCCGAAATTTGGCACGAGAAGTTATGTATTCTTTTTTTTTGGCATCATTAAGTTATTCATTTGTGTAGAAACTGTCTGCCATATTTAAATTCAAACTATCAAATGCTTGACATTTTACAACTGAAGTGTCACTAAAATATTATGTATGTTGCAGAAATAGTTTCAACATAGTGGAAACTCAATCTGATAGGTTTTATGCATCCAAACAGGATGCTTTAGCCCCCAAAATAATAGGTCTATACTTATCTTTGTATCTTTTTATGGTTCATGGAAGCCTTTCATTCAATAGATTTTAATTTATAGGAAATGATTTTTTTCTGGAGGCAGCGGTTTGAAACTGGAAAACTGAATGCAGTGCCTAAATGTGAGCTCACAAGTTTATAGGCAGCTGGAAACCTATGAGTGTCAATGGATTTGGTATGTTTTGAAATCTTGTTTTGGACTTAAATTAAAGGGTATTAGAAAGCATTAACAAATGATAACTAGTTTTGTAGAGGTAATAGAAATAATTGACACAAACAGCCTTGCGAGTTTAGTTGGTGTTAGAGTTAATGAGTCTAGGCCCATGAGGCCATGTAACAGCTGCTACTATTGCTACCCCTCTAGGGGTTAGCCCAATAATCCAATTCATTCTCTCCAACATGGTATCAAGCTAGGGTTTTCTCCTCCCCAGCTCTCCCAACTGACAGCCGCCGGCCTCCTTTCCCTGCTGCCGGCGCGCCGCCGGCCGGCCACGGCCATGGCCGGCCCTCCTCCCTCCCCTCCCCCCTCTCCCTCCTTCCCCCTCCCCACGCCCTGGAACCCTGTCGCGCGCGCGCAGCTGCCGGGCAGAGCACCTGCAGCCCTGGCCGCCGCCGCCGGCGCAAGTGCTGCCGCGGGCACCGTGGCCGGCGCGGGTGCTGCAGCCGGCGCAGTCGCTGCCGCGGGCGTCCCGGCCGGCGCGGGCGCGGGCCCTGCTGCTGCGCCGCCTCTGCCTGCGCCTCCCCTCTCCGCGGCGGCCACGGCCATGGCTGGCGCGATTGCGGGCGCGGGCCCTGCTGCTGCGGCCGTGCCTCCGCCTCCCCTCTGCGCCCAGATTCCTCTGTTGCCGCACGCGCCTCCGCCTCCGCCTCCGCCTCCGCCTCCGCCTCCGCTCTCTGCTCCTAGCGCTCGTCCAGGGGAGGGCGCCAGCCTCCTCGGCGCTGCAGGCACGGGCGCTGCTGCTGGCCCGGCAGACGCGGGCACTGCTCCTCCACGTGCTGCTGCGGGCGCTGCTCCTCCTCGCACCGCTGCTGCTGCGGGCGCTGCCGCCGCCGGCACGAGCGCAGTCTTCCCCTCGGGCACAGCTGCTGCTGCACGCGCTGCTGCGGGCGCTGCTCCTCCTCGCGCCGCTGCTGCTGCGGGCGCTGCCGCCGCCGGCATGAGCGCAGTCTTCCCCTCGGGCACAGCTGCTGCTGCACGCGCTGCTGCGGGCGCTCCTCCTCGCGCCGCTGCTGCTGCAGGCGCCGCTCCTCCTCGCGCCGCTGCTGCTGCGGGCACCGCCGCCGCCACGAGTGCAGTCTTCCCCTCGGGCACAGCTGCTGCTGCGCGCGCTGCGGCCGGGCTGCCCCTCGGCGCGATCTCTACCGGTGCGGGCGGCCTCCTCCTTGGCCCCTCTCTTGGCGCAGTAGCGGGCACTGCCGCCGGCGACTTCACCCGCACTGCCGCCCTTGTCGCTGCCCGGGCTGCTGCCGCAGAGGGCCAAGCGCGTGTGCACGTGGCTGCCCTTGCGTGGGAGCGGGAGCGCGATGCGGCTGACGCGTTGGCTCGTCGCATCGCCGCGGCAGAACGGCTCCTCGCCTTCCCTGCGGTCGGTGCCATCCTTCCCGCTTCGTCGCCTCCCCGATCGTCGCCTCCGCCTCCGCCGTCTCTTCTTGGCCCTCGTACACCCGGGCCGAGCGGGTGTAGGGGGGGGGGGTCAGGGGAGTACACCGGTGACCATGTTCGCTGGGGCTGTCCCGTTACCGTCGCATGGGACTCCACCTCTCGGTACCCTGCCGGGGCCTGTCGGCTGGGATCCGACGGCCTTGGCCCGCTCTTTCAGCACCCTGGGCCTAACACCACCAGTCATTTCCGACTGGATCGCTGACTCGGGAGCCACCTACCACACCACTTCCAGCCCTGGTCTCCTCTCTTCTGTTCACCCTCCCTCTTCGACTCACCCTTCGTCCATCATGGTCGCGAATGGCTCTTGCCTTCCGGTCACGTCCGTGGGTGCCGCTAACACTCATGGCTCCTTCCTTCTTCCCGATGTCCTTGTTGCTCCCAATATGGTTCACAACCTTCTTTCTACTCGCCGTTTGACAGCTGACAACTCCTGTTCTGTTGAATTCGATCCTTCTGGTCTCACTGTAAAGGACTTGGCTTCCCGACGTCCTCTTCTCCGTTGCGACAGCACGGGGCCCCTTTACACTCTTCAGTTTCCTGCTTCCACTCCGCGGTCTTCGCCTCCCACTTCGTCAGTTGCTTTCGCCACCACCACCTCCTCTACTACTTGGCACCGTCACCTTGGTCACCCTGGCCGCGATGCCTTGACACAGCTTAGTCGTAGCTCTGCCATACCATGTACTCGAGCTCGCGATGAGCATTTGTGTCATGCGTGCCAACTGGGCCGACATGTTCGTCTTCCTTTTCCTACTTCTCATGTGGCCCATATCTTTGACCTTGTCCATTGCGATCTGTGGACATCTCCTGTCCCTAGCATTTCTGGCTATAAATACTACCTTGTGTTGGTGGATGATTTCTCTCACTATTCCTGGACTTTTCCTCTTCGTGCCAAGTCTGACACTTTCTCCACGCTCCTCCACTTCTTTGCCTGGGTGTCCACTCAGATCGGCCTCACCATCAATGCCGTTCAGTGTGACAACGGGCGTGAGTTCGATAACTCCACGTCTCGTGCCTTCTTCCTCTCGCATGGCATGCAATTGCGCATGTCGTGCCCCTACACCTCCTCCCAGAACGGCAAGGCCGAGCGCATGATTCGCACCACAAACAACACTATTCGCACCCTCCTCTTGCAGGCCTCCCTTCCTGCTCGCTTTTGGGCCGAGAGCCTAAACACCTCCACCTACCTCCTCAACCGATTACCTTCCGCTGCCTGTCCCGCTCCCACTCCTCACCACGCCCTCTTCGGTACCCCTCCTCGTTACGACCACCTCCGTGTCTTCGGGTGTGTGTGTTACCCTAACACCACTGCCACTGCTGCTCACAAGCTGGCTCCCCGGTCGACTCGGTGTGTCTTCCTCGGGTACTCCCCGGATCACAAGGGGTACCGTTGCTTTGATCTCTCCGCACGTCGCGTCCTCATTTCCCGTCACGTTGTCTTCGACGAGTCCGACTTCCCCTTTTCCGCCACCACCCCACCTCCCACCACCACCCACACTCCCACCTCCGACCTTGACCTCTCCTCCCTGTTTCCCACTGACGCGGTGGCCCAGCCACCTTTACTGTTTTACCCTGCAGGTCCCCCTCCACCGCGCCCTCCGTCGGGCTCGTGCCCTGGCTCCCCGCCCTCTGGAGCTACGCCGGACCCTGCGCCGGTCCGGCGGCCACGTCCCCCGGGGTTGCGCCTGACCTTGCGCCGGTCCGGCGGCCACGTTCCCCGGGACTGCGCCCGACCCTGCGCCCGACGCGGGTCCGGTGCCTGCGGCACCTCCCGCGCGCTTCGCCTAGCCGGTGCGTGTCTACCAGTGCCGTGCGCGGGCGGCCTCACCGCCCCCGGTGCTGGATCCGTCACCGTCGTTGCCACCTCGGTCTCCTCCCGTGGCCGCCTCTCCGCCGTGGACGCCTACGCCGCCGCCTCCACCACCGTCGGCTGCCCTGGTCGAGCCGCCCGTGTACCACCCGCCTCTTCTTCACCGCCACCCGCGTCATATTCACCCCATGGTGACGCGGCAGGTGGCGGGGGTACTGCGGCCCCGGGCTCTCGCTGCGACGCCCGGCGAGCCGCGGATCTCTCCGGTGCCCTCTTCCGTGCGCGACGCCCTGGCCGACCCTCACTGGCGTCGGGCGATGGAGTAGGAGTACGCGGCTCTTCTCGCCAACCAGACCTGGGATCTGGTGCCCCGTCCACCTGGCTCCAATGTCATCACCGGGATATGGACACACAAGCGTCGGGCTGATGGCACTCTTGAGCGGTACAAGGCTCGCTGGGTACTCCGGGGTTTCACTTTGCGGCCTGGAGTTGACTATGACGAGACGTTCAGTCCCGTGGTGAAGCCAGCTACAGTCCGCACGGTTCTCTCACTGGCTCTCTCTCGTTCCTAGCCCGTGCATCAGCTGGACGTCAAGAATGCTTTTCTCCACGGGACACTTGCTGAGATAGTCTACTGCAGTCAGCCGGCGGGCTTTGCTGACTCTTCTCGCCCTGATCTGGTCTGCTGCCTCAACGAGTCACTCTACGGCCTCAAGCAGGCCCCTCGGGCGTGGTACTCTCGTTTTGCTGCATTCCTGCTTACTCTGGGGTTTGTGGAGGCCAAGTCAGACACTTCGCTGTTCATCTACCACCACGGTGGGGAGACTGCTTATCTGCTGCTCTATGTTGATGACATTGTGCTCACCGCTTCCGGCCCGGCACTACTGCGGCGGATGATCACCTCTCTTCAGCAGGAGTTCGCGATGAAGGACCTCGGTGTGCTCCATCACTTCCTCGGGGTCACCGTTGAGCCTCGTCCCGGGGGTCTCTTTCTTCACCAGCGGCAGTATACTCTTGATATCCTGGAGCGAGCTGGGATGACTGACTGCAAGCCCTGCTCCACCCCTGTTGACACTCAGGCCAAGCTGTCAGTGACCGAGGGCGCCACAGTCACTGACCCTACCGCGTACAGGAGTCTTGCGGGGGCGCTTCAGTACCTCACCTTCACCCGCCCGGACATCACATATGCAGTTCAGCAGATTTGCCTTCATATGCATGATCCGCGCGAGCCTCACTTCACGGCCCTCAAGCGCGTCCTCCGCTACCTCCACAGCACCGTCGACTGCGGCCTGCTTCTCCACCGGTCTGCCTCCACCGAGCTCGTCGTCTACACCGACGATGACTAGGCCGGGTGTCCGGACAATCGCCGGTTCACCTCCAGTTATGCTGTCTTCCTCTGCGGCAACCTGGTGTCCTGGTCGTCCAAGCGCCAGCCGGTGGTCTCCCGCTCCAGTGCCGAGGCGGAGTACCGCGCTGTTGCTAACGGCGTGGCTGAGGCCTCCTGGCTCCGGCAGCTCCTTGGTGAGCTCCACAGTCCCCTGACCCGGAGCACGTTGGTCTATTGCGACAACGTCAGTGCGGTGTACCTCTTCACCAACCCTGTTCAGCACCAGCGGACCAAGCATGTGGAGATCGACCTCCACTTTGTCCGCGATCGGGTGGCCATCGGTGACGTTCGGGTTCTCCACGTCCCGACCACCTCCCAGTTTGCTGACATCTTCACCAAGGGCCTCCCGTCTTCGACGTTCTCCGAGTTTCGCTCCAATCTCAACATTACTAGTGGCTAGTTGAGTCTGTGGGGGGCTCATGTGATGTGCCTCTTTTCGTGCCCAGTCTTGAAACTCCGCTGCGCCGGTAGTTCAGACTGCGGGGGGTGTTAGAGTTAATGAGTCTAGGCCCATGAGGCCCATGTAACAGCTGCTACTATTGCTACCCCTCTAGGGGTTAGCCCAATAATCCAATTCATTCTCTCCAACAGTTGGTGTAGAAAAATCAAATGCCTATTGAACAATAATAAAAAAATAATCTACGAAAAGCATTTGTTTTCTCTGAATTGATATGATATGATATGATCTGTCTCACTTAAAGGATTGTCAATGTTAATGTTTGGTGGTCCTAGCAGGTTAGTGCAGACCAACTGCAGTACTTTTCTTTTATTTATGTTTGTTGTTGGATTGATATTTTTTTTCTTTGATCTGAATTGTGGTTTGTTACTTCATTTCAGGAGTTAATAAAATCAAAACGATTTGCTGAAGCTGAAATCTGGCAAAGGAAGATATTACATGTTCTGGAGCTATCAAAGGCATGGCAATATGTGCACTTTTATTTACTGTTATGTCGCGGGGGGGGGGGGGGGGGGGGGGGGGGGGGGGGTTGCAAAGCCTATGCTTCCATGCACGTCACCCATCTATTATATTTATTCAAGTGCCTTGGATTTTGAGTTCAAAGTCTTGCTTTACCTGTTACCGTTCTTTTTGCATATCCAGGATGATAGCAACATAGTTATCTGGTCCCTATAATATTTGTTCCTAAAACTTATATGTGCACTCTATTTTCCATGCTAGAACTCCATAATCATAATTCAGCATGCTGTATTCTGGCATAAGGATTCAAACTTCAGCAGTTAACAATGTAAATTCTGGCCTTTTGTGAAACACATGCTAGTCCATCGCATTCCTTTTGGCTTTTGCAAAGAAGTTTACTGCAAAAATGAGCCTTCTACAGAATTCTGGAGGATGCATGTTAATAACTGCGCTGCATTCATTGATTAAAAGAAAATTGTGCTGCATTTTACTCAGTAACAATGCCACATGCATACAACAACAAAGCCTCTTATTCCCAAGCAAGTTGGGGTAAGCTAGAGTTGAAACCCAGCAAGAGACCCTAATTACGGTTCAAGCGCGACAATGGCTGCTTTCCATGCATTCCTATCCAAACATTGATCTCTAGGTATATCCCAACCTTTCAAATCTCTCTTTATTGCCTCCCCCCACGTCAATTTCGATCTTCCTCTACCTCTCCTCACATTAAAATTTTGAGTTAGAACTCCACAATGCACTGGTGCCTCTGAAGGTCTCCTTTGGACATGACCAAACCACCTCAATCGATGTTGGACAAGTTTTTCTTCAATTGGTGCTACCGCTAGACGGTCGCGTATATCGTCGTTTCGAACTCGGTCCATCCTTGTGTGGCCACAAATTCAGCGCAACATCCGCATTTCTGCAACACTCATTTGTTGGACATGTCTTCTTTTACTAGGCCAACATTCTGCTTCATACAACATAGCCGGTCTAATCGCCGTTCTATAAAACTTGCCTTTGAGTTTTTGTGGTACCCTCTTGCATAGTCCCATAAAATTTATTTAGCTAGCCAAACTAAAAATAAGTGTTGTAGTTGCTTTGTTTAGAATTTTCAGTGCATACATAAAACATTGCTCTACTGCAAACATGAAAGGTGATTCAACTTGATAGTTTATACATGTACTGTCATAAAAACTTTAAATTGGGGAATATGCCATGTCACCTTTTTCATGCGGAACTGCGGAAGGGGAAAGAAAAAAGAGAGATCATTTCATCAGCTTTGGTGATGCCTATTCCAACTAGAATCTCCAAAAGAATTTTTTTTCCGGTCTTAGACATGATATTTCTTACTCAATGTTTCACGTGGAATATGAAGATGAATTCAAGAGTGTTCTGCCCTACTAGTTCTAATTGTGGTTTATTTCTTGATGAAAGAACTGATAGAATGCCAACAGGCTAAGTAATACACTTAATGAGAGCATTACAATAGGGGTTACAAATATATAGAGTGAGAGGGCCCTTGGTGAAGACATCGACGAACTGCGATGTGGTGGGTACATGGAGCACGCGGACACAACCATTGGCGACCCATTCTCGAACGAATTGGAGGTCGATCTCCACGTGCTTGGTGCCCTGATGTTGGACAGGGTTGGTGGAGAGGTAGACAGCCTAACGTTGTCGCAGTAGACGAGGGAGGCAGAGGCCATTGGGTTGATGTAGCTCCTGGAGGAGTTGTCGCAGCCATGAGGCTTCGGCAACACCGTTGGCAACAACACGGTATTCAGCCTCGACACTGGATCACGAAACGGTGGGTTGTCGCTTGGATGACCGGAAGATGAGGCTGCCTCCGAGGAAGACAGCGTAGCCAGAGGTGGAACGGTGGGTGTCGGGGCAGCCCGCCCAGTCGGTGTCGGTGTAAACGAGCTGCGTCGGAGCCGAGCGGGGAATGACAAGGCCAAAGTCAAGGGTTCCCTGAAGATAGCGGAGGATCCGCTTGGGAGCAACAAGATGGTCTTCCCAGGGATCATGCATGTACAGGCAGACTTGTTGAACAGCGTACGCGATGTCGGGCCGAGTGAAGGTCAAATACTGAAGTGCACCCGCAAGGCTGCGGTATGCTGTAGGATCAGCAAGGGCAGGACAAGCAGCAGCAGAAATCTTAGCACAAGTGTCAACAGGGGTGGAGCACGGCTTGCGGTCGCTCATGCCATGGCGAGCGAGAATGTCCAGGGTGTACTGTCGCTGTGAAAGGAATAGAGTATCGCGGTTGCACTAAACTGCCACGCCAAGAAATTGATGCAGAGGACCGAGATCTTTCATAGCAAATTCCTGTTTGAGTGCAAGATGACCCGGTGTAGGAGTTGTGGAGTTGATGCTGTGATCACAATGTCATCGACATAGAGGAGCAGGTAGACTATCTCAGTACCGCGCCGGTAGAGAAAAGGCGAGGTGTCAGACTTGGCTTCGGTGAATACAAGAGACAGCAGAAAGGAAGCAAACTGGCTGTACCATGCTCGCGGTGCTTGCTTCAAACCGTAGAGGGACTTGTTGAGTTTGCAAACATGTCCAGGAAGAGCAGGATCAACAAAACCAGTGGGCTGAGAGCAGTATACCGTTTCTGACAGTGTCCCGTGAAGAAAAGCGTTCTTCACATCGAGCTGATGTATTGGCCAGTCCCGGGAGTGAGCCAAAGTGAGGACTGTGCGAACCGTAGCGGGCTTGACAACGGGGCTGAAAGTTTCATCATAATTAACGCCAGATCGTTGAGTGAACCCGCGAAGCACCCATCGAGCCTTATATCTGTCCAAAGAACCATCTGCATGAAATTTGTGCTTCAAAATCTACTTTCCGGTGACAACATTTGCCTTGGCAAGACGAGGAACGAGGTCCCAGGTGTGGTTGTCCGAGAGAGCGACATACTCTTCCATGGCCGGCGTCAGTGAGGGTCGGCGAGAGCGTCGCGATAGGACCGCGGCAACGCGGACAAGACCTCAGTGTGCAGACCGAAGCGAGGCTGCCGGTACCCAATCTTCCCACGGGAACAACACCGGTCAGAAGCAGATGACCGCTCTTGATATAGCGCGGTGGAGATGGGACGATGCCGGAGCGTCGAGGAGGTAGAGGAGCCCCAGGGAGGGGCTCATTCGGCGAGCTGGGTGCAGGGGCACGCCGACTGTAGATGTGAACGACGGGCGGCCTAGTGAACGCCGAGGGTGTCGGCAGCGGGGCAGGCGCCTGGGGCACCTGTACAGGGGGCGTGGCGGGCGCCTGTACAGGTGGCTGTACAGCCGGTAGAGGGGCAGGCGCCTGGGGCACCTGTACAGGGGGTGTTGGCGGGAGGCACAGAGGGCGCCTGTACTGTAGGTACAGGAGGCGTCCTGGTCACAGGAAAAAACAGTGGAGGCCTAGGTGGTGGCAGAGGACCAACAATTCCGTTTGTACCTGCAGACAAATATGGAACTGATGAGGAGTCGTCATCAATTAGAAAATCAAGCTCGGTGGTGGATGGGGATGGCCGTCGGAGGGAGAAAGGAAACATTGTTTCGTCGAAAACAACGTGGCGAGAGATGATGACACGATTGGCGGTGAGGTCGAGACACCGGTAGCCCTTGTAGTCCGAAGAGTAACCGATGAAAACGCATAGAGTGGAGCGTGCGGCAAGCTTGTGAGGAGTGGTGGCTGTAAGGTTGAGGTAGCATGAGCATCCGAAAGTCCGGAGGTCATGACTCATGATAGGAAGGAAGAGTGCCGTGAAGGGCAAAGAAAGGGGTGCTCATGTTCAAGGTCTTGTTGGGGAGGTGATTTATGAGGTGGGTGGCTGTGGTGAGAGCATCAGCCCAATATGATGGGGGCATGGATGCTTGGAACAACAGGGTGCGAGTGGAATTGTTGGCGGTCCGAAGCATGCGTTCGGCTTTGCCATTCTGTTGTGAGGTAAGGGCATGACACGCGGAGAGAGACACCCTTAGCAAGAAAGAAAGAACGAGGCGCAGAGTTATCAAACTCACGACCATTGTCACATGCTTTGATGTGGCACCCAAACTGAGTAAGCACATAAGCAAAACAGTTTGAGAGGACAGAAAAAGTATCGGATTTCAAACGAAGAGGAAATGTCCAAAGAAAGTGGGAACAATCATGAACAATAACTAAATAATATTTAAATCCGGATATATAGGTGACTGGGGAAGTCCACAGATCACAATGGATTAAATCAAAAATTTTGGTTGCTCTAGACAGGGAACTAGTAAAGGGCAAGCGAACATGACGCCCAAGCTGGCAAGCATGGCAGAGGGAGTCATCAGCAAGCTTGGTGCAAATGATGGAGGAGGACTGAGCAAGACTCTGAAGGGCAGCTTTGTCGGGGTCGCCGAGGCGACGATGCCAAGTAGCTGGAAAAGGAGTCGCCACAAGAGCACAGGATTCAGAGGACGAAGACGGGAGCTGCAGGGTGTAGAGGGGCCCCGAGCTGTTACATCGAAGGAGGACGTTCCTGGTACGAAGATCCTTCACAGAAACACCAAGAGGGTTAAACTCAATAGAAACGAGATTGTCAGTGGTGAACTGTCTAACAGAGAAGATTTTTGATGATGTTAGGAGCAACTAGAACATTATGAAGCTGAAAGGGACCAGGAAGGGTGGAGTAGCCAGTGCCAATGACCGGTAAGGTGGCTCCATTGCCCACAATAATGGAGGAAGGGAAGGAAGAGGAAGGTGACATGGTAACCATACCGGGGTTAGAAGCAATGTGGGAGGTGGCTCACGAATCGACGACCCAGTCCAAGGGACTTGGTGGCGGAGTGTGGGAGACGGTGCTGAAGGCGCCGACGAGGGCCTGGGATCCCATGGAGACCATGCAGGAGAAGGCGCCTGGTAGTATGCTGCTTGTGCCGGCGAGTAGAACGCGCCAGGAGCAGCAGCACCAGCCACCAAGGCCTGTTGAGGGAGAGGATCAGTGCGGGGCGGTGGACCGAGAGGACCCCTGAGGGAGGACCCAGGCCACATGTGGATGGACCCTGTCTAGGGATTTAGGAAGGAAGGCCACTGTGGTCCTCCAACCGGGCTGCTGGACGAGCCACCTTGGCCGTGGCCACCATGGCGACGCTGACCATGACCGTTGTGGCTGCCAGACTGAAGGCCCCCCGCAGTCGGTGGGGGGCGTTGGGCAGCAGACACGGTTGGGGACGAAGGTGCAGGCAGCCTGGTGGGTGCAGAGGCAACGAGGGCCGAAGGGGTCGCAGAAGGGGGCGCCATGTTGAGCTTAGCCAGGCGCAGGTCGGCATGGACGTCAGCGAAGGAGGGGAACGGGTGCTGCCGAGTGACGAGCTACGACATGAACTGGAAGCGCTCGTTGAAGCCGCGCAAGATGTTCAGCACAAGGGTACGGTCGGTGACGGTCTTAACGAGATCGGCAAAAGCATCAGCCATACCCTTCATCCGGCGACAGTAGTCGTCGATGGAGAGCGCACCCTAGGATAGGGTGCGAAACTCGCCTTTCAGAAGCATGGCCTGGGATTCACGGTTGTTCAATCCCGAGCCAGGCCGCCCGAGCAGTGATGTCGTCGCACTCGTGGATGATGTCCAGAAGGTCGGCGGAGATGGTGTTGAACAACCATGAGACGACCACGTAGTCTATGCGTGACCAGGCGGGATCGGCGAGGCGAGCAGCGTCACTGAGGACATGGTCCTTCAGTTCGAAGCGACCGAGGACGAGAAGAATGTAGCCACGCCACTTGGAATAGTTGGAGGACTGCAGGTCAAGAGTGATGGGCACCAAATTCTTGATGTTCTAGATGGTCGCGGTTTGATTGTGCAAGTGAGCAATGGCCACGGCTTCAGAGGAGGCGGAGAGGCCATCATCGTCCAGACGAGTGTTGTCGTCCTAGTCTGGGTCGGGGTGGAGGCGCGCACGAAGGTCCGCAGCCTGCTGCTCCAGGACGGCGGCCTGCGCATGCTCCTGGTCGAGAGCTGCCACGGCGACGCGGACGCGCTCCTGAGCAGCGGCGGCCGACTTGAGGAGGTCGGCCTCCTCCTGGAGCTGCTGATTGCGCTCGGCATTGGAGGCGTGCAGGGAGGAGGCTTCTTCCAGGGATTTGGCGGCGGCGAGGGCCTCGTCGTGGAGGTGGGCCACGGTGGAGGCCGCGGAGGCACCAGAGTGGGGCGTAGCCGCCGCAGGGGCCGTGGGCGCTGCTGCCATCGAGGAGGGGCGTGGCGGCTGATAGGGCGGGCTCGGCGACCGAGTGGGCGGGCGCAGGCGCCGAGAGCAGAGTAAAGGGCGGAAGCAGGTGAGTGGGCGGGAGGGGAGAGGCCCAAGATGAAATTAAGCTGATACCATGATAGAATGCCAACAGGCTAATTAATACACTTAATGAGAGGATTACAATAGGGGTTACAGATATATAGAGGAGTGAGAGGGCAGCCCAAAGGGCCTGGCCAGCCTAGAGGAGGCGGTGTGTACTGGTAGGGAGTAAATACTCTAACAAGAACTATCAGAGAACCAAATAAGGAAGTTGAATAAGAAAAGATATTTTCTGGATTTTTTTTTCGAGAAAAGCAGGGTACATGCACGTGTGCGTGTTCTGCACGTTTCCCGCACACTGGAGGCCAGAGAGCCTCCCAATCTCTTTCTTTGAGTGTGTACGGAAGTGCACGCATGTGTGTGTGGTGTGAGTGTGGAGTGTGTTGGTTGTGTGCGTCCAAGTTGTATTCGATCAAAAAAAGGAAGTTGAATAAGAAAAGATAAAGCACTAGATGCAGGCAATATTGGCTTTAGTTGTCAGTTTTTTTTTTTCTTGAACAACGTAGGAGAGCTGTGTGTCATTTCATTAAGATAGGAGAAACAAAAAGTGTACAATGAGTCCCCGTTAAGGACCAAACTCGAGTACAAAACTCACACCACCCACCAGCCACAAAAATGAGATTACAATCACGCTGCAAAAGTCCTCAAGAACACGACCGGAGAACCCTCAGCCTAGACAGCCGCAATTAGCGACCTGGCAAGAAGTTCTTGGAGCTTAGAAACTCCAGCCATGCCCTCTATTGATTCATTAATCATTCCTGGAAAGCCTACTGAAGTTCATCTGTTGCATGCTTCATAGGGATGGGATTCATTGGACACTGCACATGCAGCTGAACTCTTAGGTATAAATCTGGATGCCATGGAGAAGTTCAAGGAATCAGAAGAGCTATTGGAACGGTGATACTTGTCAGCAACAGCTGTCTGTATGTCCATTTTGATCATTTTAGTACTGTTGCTTAATCTTTCTAATGGTTAATTTTCTAGATGCCTTGCAGTCAAGAAGAAGGTTCTACCTGAAGATCATCTTCAGGTTTGTTCTTTCCCTCATTAAGCTCTTGAGATTATCTTAGTTCATTTTTTTTTTGTAAGCTATGTTCTTGAGTTGTCAAATGTAAGTACTGTAACAAGGCTCCCTTGCATGGTGATTTTTGCTTCGGCTTTGAAATTGTTTTTTTAGAAATGATCTTAAGATCAATTATATTTTGACTTTGCCACCTTAGAGCATGTACCATGGTTCATCTATTTGCTTCCACATAATCTTGAGATTACTCATACACAATTCTTGCATGGGGTTTTATCTGTAGTTGACTAGTTGTCTTTAAGTAAATTGACAAGCCCTTAATTTTTTCTTCCGTGGAAGAAGGAAATGCCTTCATTGCAATGTTAGGGAAGCTCTAGTGTCTGATTCAATTTCAAATGCTGAGATGAACTTGACGATCCGCATGCTATCTATGGTTTGGGTGCCCCCGTACTGCAGTCAATTGTTGGGGCCCACAACCGACTACAAAAAGGAAAAGTCTGCAGCTTCTTTGCCGTTCTCTCTCCACACCACTACAGGAAAGACAGCAATTGTGCTCGTCGGTTCTTTGTTTCATCTGTTCAAGCAAAACTGGAGTTGAGTAGAGCAATCTTTTTGCTGTTTATTGGCTCTAGTCAATGTTTTCCGGTCGTCTAGTCGAACCTAGTCGCCATGGGACCGACCAGAAGACTAATCGTGATTAGTCGTCGACCAGTCCGATTAGTCGAGCTTAGTCGACCCAGAGAATAGCAAGTTGCCTAGCAGTCTAGCAGAGAATAGCAGAGGGACATCAACACAGCAAGTTGCCTAGCAGTCTAGCAGAGAGCCAAAGAGGCTGCAGAGTGAGGGATGGGGGAGGAAGCAAGAAGATGGAGAGGGGAAAGGCACATACCATCGTCGGAGTAGCTCATCACGAAGACCGGTGGACACTTGACCTGGCAGAGGGCGCTACCAGCAACACAGCTCACCAGAGAGGACAATAGGAGGCAGGAAATAGCGCGGGGGAGGAGGAATCGCGCGGGGGGAAGGAGGAATCGCGCGCGGGAAGGAGGGAACGCGCGCGGGAAGGGAGGAGACGCTCGTGTTGGAGAGTGCGGAGGCGCCGGGGGAAAATTGCGGCCACAGTGCCATTCCTGCGTACCTCTGTCTTGTAAGGTGCCTCTTCTAACCCTAACAGGCCAAATTGCAAGCCCAATAGGCCACATATAGGCCCGGGTAAACAGGCCCAAAAACTAGAGAAACAAAGCTGGTCGTCCCTGTGCTAGTCGGACGACTAATCGTGATTAGTCGACGACTAATCGGACGACCTGCTTTCTGGTCGAACTAATCGCGTCGGTGGCCCTGATCGATCACTAGGGACCGACCAGGACGATTAATCGCGATTAATCGCGATTAATCGGACGACCAGAAAACATTGGCTCTAGTGTTGAAATCGAAGCATATTTCTGTCCCCTCGTGGTTTGGTTTCACAGCACACAGGAGCTGCTCTATGATACATGGTGTGCCTCTAGATTCATAGCACTAAATTTTGCTTATAGGATACTTGGTTTGTGAGATAAGGGTCTCTTTCTCTCACATGTCCTCCACGTCACCTACAATGCATGAAGCAACCTATAAGGCGGCTGGCATTGACATTATAAGTGCCCTCTAGCATCTTCATTTTTGGTAGTCTATGTGTAATGAATGTGGGCCCAGCATCAGTTGTACCATTCACCTGCAGCAGTAGGCTCACCTCCAATAATTCTGTTCCTTCATAATTTTTTATTGGGTACAGAAGTAACTCAAGATCTGTGATGCCTCATGTCCATCTTTGTCTGTTAGTGTTTCCCACTGGCATGACTAGCATGCATATATTCATTGTCACTACACCCCCCCCCCCCCCCCACCCCAACACACTTAATTACTGCCATTGGCAACACCCTCACATTCTCTACATGATGCAGTCAAAGGATCAGGTACAACAGAGCCTTTATCAAGTAGGGGGTAGGCTAAAAATTAAAACGATGGACCAATAAAGAGGATTAGAAAAAGTAAAAAAAAAAAGGTATTAGTAGTAGTATTAATAGTAACTATGAAGTCACTGAGAATAAATTGATGATCTAGACAAAAGGTCTGCAACTAGATCTAAAACGGAAAATCTCAGCTGAGAAAAATGACATCAACCAGCATGTGATCTCCTGAATTTGATTTCCTGCTCCCACCATTGTGCTTACATTATTTCTTCCTCAGTGATGATTCCATCTTAAGGATGCTGCAATACTGATAAATTTAATGTTTCAAATTGTGCTTTATAGAGAAACCTCAAGAACCACAATACTGTGATAAATTTAATGTTTGTAATTGCGCTTTATAGATGATGCCAACCAGTCAGCAGGGATAGGACCTGAACTATGTTTTAGTAACACTGCTTTACATTGTAGGTAATTAGTTTTTACATTAATCAACTGTTGTTTTCTTGTTTCCATTGCAGGTAGCTCTTACATTGGTACACTTGGCAAGGTTAACATTGCACAAAGTTTTAAATGATGTGGAGGATGCAAACAGCGATGTCACTGCATATTACCTCAAAAAGGCAAAACAGCTCATCAATGATTCGATAAGGTTTTTCATTCTTCTATTTTCTTTTCTCTTTCACTGTTATGAATTACTCGTCTATGATTCTTGATGACTTGATTTGCAAAGCACTTGTATTTTGGTATGTTGGTTGCATTATGTCAAATGACTGCTGTTGGTTCGGCACTATAGCCAATAATTTGCAGTATCCTATTTTTGATGAGGTTCTACTGGAAACACACCTGATAAGCTATAGACACAAATTCAATTGTACAGGTGATTCAAGATGCTATGAAACAAAATGTGTGCATGTGGTGACAACTGATGCTTTACAATATAGGCAATCTTGATTGTATTCAGTTAATTTATTTAAAAATGAAAGTTGTTTATTTATACTTGTTGGAGTATTAGTGAATTGCCCACCTCTCCCCATCAGCTTATGTTTTTGGGTTGAATTGGTTGGTGCATGCAACTCAATATGGTATCAAAGCTAGAGGTCTCGAGTTCAAATCCTGGTAGACACAATTAAATAAAATAATTGTTGTCCGCTCCTATTCCACGTTTGAGTCCTGAGGGAGCCTCCACTTGAGGGGGGTTGTTGGAGTATTAGTGAATTGCCCACCTCTCCCCTCAGCTTAAGCTTCTGGGTTGAATTGGTTGGTGCATGCAACTCAATAATACTATTTTTCATGCATACATAAAGGCTGATGATCTGAACTGTTTTCAGTGTTCAATTCAATATTCTTAATGTTTTTTCTGTATTGGTATTTCATTTCCTGTCTCAAACTGGAATCTGGTTACTTCAGGATTTCAAATCCTTGTCCTCAGGTCTATTGCACTGATGGTCAGCTAATTAACTGTAATATTGTTGTCCACTAGTGGTCTTTTCTTTTCTAATGTATCATCATTATTTAGGATTTCCTTTATCCTATAAAACCAAAATTGGTATGTACTAAATGCCAAGTTGGATTGCTGATAACTGATGGACCTTGAATATTTTTTATTGTAGGATTACAGAAGGAAAATTAAATTCTTCAAGAAAAGATCAGAATAAAATTAACAGCACATCAACTACAGATACAGATAAGATTGCAGCAACAGCTATTCTTGTATGTTTCTACTCATCTTAAGGAGCTTGAGATCTTGAACTCCTTTTCTTGCCATTTTCTTCTCCAGCTCCTCACGACACTCGAGTATAACCAAATAGATAGGCTCTAGGCTCCTGCCTGTTGGAGTATATGTGTTTAGGCCCATGTAATGGCTACTATATTGCTACCCTTCTAGGGGTTAGCCCAATCAATCCAATGACTCATTCTAGCATGGTATCAAGATAGGTTTTCCTTTCCTCTCTCCCTTCCCTCCCTCCCCTGCCAGCAGCAACCGCCGCTGGCGCCGCCGCCAGCCATGACCGGCGGCCTCCTCACTCCTCCTCCTCCCTCCTCCTTCACTCCCCTTCCCTCGTCCTGGGCGCAGACCACCGCGGGCGCGGGTGCAGCAGCCGGCGTGGGCCGCGCGGGGGCCCCCGCTGGCTGTGCGGGTGCTGCTGCCGCCGGCGCACCACCTCCACCCCTGCTTGGCACCTCCTTGTCCGCAGCAGGGGGCTTCTCGGGTGGCTGGTGGGCCCCATCGCCTCCTCCGCTCGACCCCCTCGTCGCTGCCCGGGCCGCCGCCGCGGAAGGCCAAGCACGTGTGCGCGCGGTTGCCCTCGCCTGGGCGCGCGAGCGTGAGGCAGATGATGCTCTCGCTCGTCGCATCGCCGAGGCGGAGCCGCTCCTCGCCTTCCCCGAGGCCGGTGCCACCTCTTCCGGTTCATCGCTTCCCCAACCGTCGCCTCCGCCTCTGTCGTCTCTCCTTGGTCCTCCTCCAGCCGAGCGGGGGTGGGGGGGCCGTGCCGGCCATCGCATCTCCATGTGGCCCTTCCAGGCGGCTGGCGGCGAGTCTCGCCCCATGCACACACCGGCAACCCTGTTCGCAGGGGCTGTCCCGGGCCCGTCGCCGTGGACTCCACCCCCCGGGAACTCTCGCTCGGGCCTGTCGGTTGGGATCCGACGGCCTTGGCCCGCTCTTTCAGCACCCTAGGCCTGACACCACCAGTCAGTTCCGACTGGATCGCTGACTCGGGAGCCACCTACCACACCACTCCCATCCCTAGTCTCCTCTCTTCCGTTCACCCTCCCTCTTCGACTCACCCTTCGTCCATCATGGTCGCGAATGGCTCTTGGCTTCCGGTCATGTCCGTGGGTGCCGCTAACACTCATGGCTCCTTTCATCTTCCCGATGTCCTTGTTGCTCCCAATATGGTTCACAACCTTCTTTCTATTCGCCGTTTCACAGCTAACAATTCCTGTTCTGTTGAATTCGACCCTTCTGGTCTTACTGTAAAGGATTTGGCTTCCCAGCGTCCTCTTCTCCGCTGTGACAGCACGAGGCCCCTTTACACTCTTCGGTTTCCTGCTTCCGCTCCATCGTCTTCGCCTTCCACTCCGTCAGTTGCTTTCGCCGCCACCTCCTCTACTGCTTGGCACCGTCGCCTTGGTCACCCTGGCCGCGATGCTTTGACACAACTTCGTCGTAGTTTCGACATACCTTATCCTCTGGATTCTGATGTGCACTTGTGTCACGCATGCCAACTGGGCTGTCATGTTCGTCTTCCTTTTCCTACCTCTTCTTTCCTTGCGGCCCATATCTTTGGCTTTGTCCATTGCGACCTGTGGACATCTCCTGCCCTTAGCATTTCTGGCTACAAATACTATCTTGTGGTGGTTGATGATTTCTCTCATTATTCCTGGACTTTTCCCTTGTGGGCCAAGTCTGATTCTTTCCCCACGCTCCACTTTTTCGCTTGGGTTTCCACTCAATTCGGCCTCACCATCAAGGCCGTCCAGTGTGACAATGGGCGTGAGTTCGACAACACCACCTCTCGTACTTTCTTCCTCTCTCATGGTGTCCAGTTACGCATGTCTTGCCCCTACACCTCCTCCCAAAACGGCAAGGCTGAGCGCATGATTCGCACCACGAATGACACCATGCGCACCCTTCTGCTCCAGGCCTCACTTCCCGCTCGATTTTGGACCGAGAGCCTTAACACATCCACCTATCTCCTTAACCGCTTGCCTTCCACTGCCTGCCCCGCTCCCACCCCACACCACGTCCTCTTTGGTACCCCTCCACGTTACGATCACCTTCGTGTCTTCGGGTGTGCGTGTTACCCTAACACCACTACCACTGCTCCTCACAAGCTGGCTCCTCAGTCGACTCCTCACAAGTTGCCACCCGAACAAGATCGGACGGTGGGAGAAGAGGAGTTGGACGCCGGCTCAAAGGAGGGCGGCGGCGCCCAGAGCCGGCGCGGCGGCGCCGTTGGGAACATGCCGGTGGTGCTCGGGATCGGTCTAGAAGGCACAGGAGACGTCGGGAAAAGACGAAAATGGAGGAGGAGCACACCGCGCGTCCGGTGAGGGATCTCTCGGCGCCGGGTTTGGCTGGGAGTCGTATGGCGACGCGGGGGCAGCGATGGCTGACGGCGGCGCCATAGCCGGTCGCTCGGGAACTAGCCTAGGAGGCAGTAGAGACTAAGGAGAAGGGGGCGTTGGAACGGGGTGCTCACTGCGACTTCAACGGTGGTGTCGTCGGGGTTGGAGAGGAACCGGAGACGGGGAGGTCCCGTGGCGGAGGTGTGGCGGCTCTCCGGCAGCTCGGGGAGGCAGTGTCTCGACGCGGATGGCACGGGAAGGTCAGCGAGGCGGAGGTGACGCCGAGTGATGCTCCGAAACTCCTTGGGATGGCGAGAGCGATCTTGAGGTGGCTTGGCCGCTGCGCTCGGTGGACGGCTACGGTGGTGGCGCTCGGAGTTGGCGGTGGGAGGCACTGGAGCGGCGTAGATCGTGCGGAAGAGGGCAGGGTGGAGGCGGCGTGGACGCGGAAGTCGGCGAGCGGCTAAAAAGGGGTCGAGAGCGAGGGGGAGACGCTCGATCAACGCCAGGGTAGGTCGGTGAGGATCGGATGGTGATGCAGATAGGGCGGAGGTGAGGGAGAGAGCTGACGTGTCGGAGGCGGAGGCGACGAAGCTGAGCTGTCGGACGAAGGTGGAGAAGCGTTGGTGCCAGGCCCGCGGAGCCTGCTTCAGTCCGTACAAGGACTTCTGCAGGAGGCAGACACTGTTGGGGGCGCCAGGGTCGACGAAGCCTGGTGGCTGCTGACAGTAGACAGTCTCCTCGAGATGGCCATGGAGGAAAGCATTCTTCACGTCCAGCTGGTGGATCGGCCAGGCGCGGGAGGCGGCGATGCTGAGGACGGTCCGAATGGTGGCCGGCTTGACCACCGGGCTGAAGGTCTCGTCATAGTCGATGCCCTCGCGCTGGGAGAAGCCACGAACCACTCAACCAGCCTTGTGGCGGGCAAGAGACCCATCGGCATGGAACTTGTGTCAGAAGATCCATTTGCCCGTCATGATGTTGGCGTCGGGGGGACGCGGGACGAGCTACCAGGTTTTGTTGTCGACAAGAGCCTGGTACTCATTCGTCATCGCTGTGCGCCAGTTGGCATCGGCCAACACACTACGATAGTTCGTCGGGAGAGGCGAGCTCGAGGATGATGTGGCCATCAGCCCTTCATAGCTGACGCGAGGGATGGACCAGTCCTGGTGCGAGTCACCCGCAGCGGAGGTGGCGGTGGTGGAGCAGGAGGCACCGTCGAAGGCGTGGTTGGGGGCGTAGCCGGTAGCGCCGTTGCAACCGGAGACGCCGGGGCAGCCGGTGGTGGAGCAGGGGCGGACGCCGCGCGAGGGCGTCGGACGTAGACCCGTGGGAAGGGAACCACAGGAGGGCGCCCGCCCGGTGCCGGAGAAGCTGATCCGGCTGCTGATGGTGGGGGTGTCGTGTCCACGGGCGTCGAGGGAGGAGTTCCACCTGCAATAACAGTAGAACAGGGCACCGAAACCATATCGTCGTCCAAGAGGAAATCTAGGGAAGTGGGGGATGGGGCGTCTGGGGTGGTTGTAAATGGAAACGTGGACTCGTCGAAGATGACATGACGGGAGATGATGGTGCGACGGGTCGATAGGTTGAGGCAGCGTTACCTTTTGTGAGAGGGTGGATATCCAAGAAAGACCATGTCGTGGAGCGAGGTACGAGCTTGTGTTTGGAGGTGGCCTGCAGATTTGGGTAACAGAGGCACCTAAAGACATGCAGATGGGTGTAGGTGGGTGGCTGTTTGTGCAGGCGAGTGAAGGGAACTTCATGTTGTATGGAGGAGGATGGGCGTCGGTTAAGCACGTAGCAGGCTGTCAGGAGGGCCTCGGCCCAGTATGTAGGTGGCAGGGAGGCATGGAGGAGCATGGTGCGAACGGAATTGTTAAGGGTGCGGATTATACATTCATCTTTGCCGTTTTGGGGGGATGTGTAGGGACAGGAGAGGCGGAGGTGGGTGCCGCGAGCGGCAAGGAAGCTGCTGGTGGTGGTGTTAATGAATTCAGTGCCATTATCGGCCTGAACACATTTTATGGGTAGGCTGAACTGAGTTTGGGCGAGTGCAGCGAGCTCAACTAAATGTTGGTGAACGTCGGACTTTTTACGGAGAGGAAAAACCCAACAGAAGTGACTAAAATCATCCAGACACACCAAGTAGTAGGAAAAACCAGACAGACTATTGATAGGTGACGTCCATACATCACAGTGAACAAGTTCAAAGGGCGCATGAGTGGTAGAATGCGAAGAACTGAAAGGTAGACGTGTGTGCTTGCCTAACTGACATGAATGGCAGAGGGAGCGATCTACTGTATTACAGGGAACAACATGAATTTTATTAAGATGCGCTAAAGCAGCAGGGGCTGGATGACCGAGACGCTGATGCCATAAGGTCGACGGAGCAGCCAGGAGGGTGACAGGCGTGGATGCAGGCATGGTGTAGAGGTCCCCATCGCTGTTACAGCAGAGTGTCACGCGTCCTGTTCGGAGATCCTTGATGGAAAAACCATGAGCCTCAAATTCAAAAGTGAATTGACGAACAGAGAGCAGGTTACGAACTATGGATGGTGCGACAAGGATATTATTAAGATTAAAATTAGATGTGGGAGTGGATAGGACAGAGTGACCTCTAGACGTGACTGGAATATTGGTGTCATTGCCTACTGTTATTGAGGAGATGGAAGGGGGGAGGCGTTGGGTAAGCATACCATCCGAGGACGTCATATGGGTTGAGGCGCCGGAGTCGACGACCTAAGGTGAGTTGCCGTGCATGTTCATGGCCTAGAGGGCAGCGATGAGACCGGCTGCATCCCAGGTGGTGTTGGTGGAGCTGCTGGAGGATGTCGCAGGAGTGAAGACTATGTGTGCCTGGGGAGCAGGCCCGAGGAGGCCCTAGTGGCGCCCAGACTGGGCGTTGGGGCCACCAGACCCGCCGAAGCCATCCTGGCGGCGTTGTCCGGGGGGAAGACCCGCTCACCGGGAGCCACGCGTTCGCCGGTCCAGGGGTTAAAGCCCAGGGCAGGCGCCTGTTGGAGGTGTTGCAGCCAGAGTTGGAGGGCTGCTGGCCGCCCTTCCTGTTGTTGGGGCGCCGGTTGTCCTGCTGTTGCTGTTGCTGGCCGCTGTTAGGAAGGGAGGCAGCAGTGAAGAGCGTCGAGGCAGCACGGACCTTCTCATCATTCTGCAGCCGTGGTTCCTTGAGGAGAAGCTGATGGCAGGCGGTGGCGAAGGTGAGGGGCTGTTGCCCGGCGATGTGGTCTGCGACCGTAGAGTAGACCTCGTTGACGCCGCGCAGAAGGTTGATGACGAGATTGCCCTCGAGGACGAGCTGGCCAACGTCGCGTAGTTCGTCGGCCTTCGCCTTCATGCGGACGTAGTAGTCGTCGATGGAGGAATCCCCTTGAGTCATCGAGTGGAACTCGTGATTGAGGAAGATGGCACGAGGCGCTTTGTTCGCCTGGAATACGTCGTCGATGGCCTTCCACAACGCGCATGCCCGCTGCTGGTTGTCGGTCATGGCGAGGTTGAGGACGGAATCGGAGACGATGCCGTACATCCATCCGCGGACGCAGAAGTCAGCCTGCTGCTAGGCTTCATCGGTGGGGCGCGCGGGGGAGGTGATGTCGAGGTCGCGCAGCAATCCAAACTTCCCTCACATGGCGCGGAAAGCCGTCGACCACTTGGTGAAGTTGGAGGGCTTCAACTCGAGGACCATGGGGACGTGCAGCTTGACATTGATAGTGGCGAAGGGGCATATGGTTGGGGCAGAAGCATTCCCTAGGGTGCCGCTGGTGGCAGAGGTGAGGTCTGAGGCAGTTGCCATGGGAAGAGAAGGAGGAGGGAGGGGTGGAAGGTGGAGAGGGGCCGGGGAATAAGGTGAAGACCCGGGCGTCTGATGAGAGTTTGGGGCAATTGGCCACACCTCAATGAGAGGGGGCGCCTCTCTATTATAGGGCCGGCTGGCCTTGCTTTACAAGGCATGGATAATTTCCCTGATTTACAGCTGCTGACTATAGCAACTAATCCCTGATTTACAGCTGCTAATTATAGCTACTAATCCCTGATTTACAGTTGCTAATTATAGCTAGGATATCCACAGATGCCGCAGCATATGGAAGGATGCTGTGGCATATTCTATTGCCTAACAGCTACGAATGTCAAAATTCAAACCATCCTTTGGGCCCGTTTGGCAGAGCTGTGCTCCCTGATTCTCTGGTGAAGTGATTCTGTGGCTGAAAATGATTCTCTTTGATTTTTTAGCATAAACTCTCAAAATTAGGAAGGAGAATCACTTCACAGAATCAGGTGAAACTATTTTTTTTCAGCTCTCAGCCTCTTAGTTCATTTCAGAGAATCACTTCACAGAATCAGCAAAAAATCGCTTCTTGCTGAAAAATACGTTTGGCAGCAAGGGAGTGATTCTTCCTGAGAATCCACTCCGTGTAGCGCTCCCAAACGGCCCCTTTGCCTTGTGCGTATTATGGTATCCATTAAAAAATCAGGTAGATGCATAGGCAACCGATGCACTTTGGTTACTGTTAACCCAATGACCATCCTCATCACGCATACATCAGCAGCATCATTCAGGTGAGGATAGCTCCATCGTAATATTGGACAGTAGGATTGTTATTAACAAATTCAATGTTGAAGAGTCCCAAAACTGATATAATGGAAAATCAAGTTGGTACAATTGATCAATACAAAATAAATAAATGGGTGAATACCAAAGCACCTGATAAAACTAAATCACAAGGATTAGCAATTAATAAAGATTACATCTTCAAAACCAGTGAAAGGACAGACAGCCCTGCGCTCATGTAGGCGGTTATGAAAAAACTGAAAAATCACCATATACAGTCCTCGGTTACAAAGATATATACTGGCTTCCTGTAAGCAGTGAAATTGGAAGGTTAGTGATGCCATATAGGAGAAGCTTAGTGATGCATCCCCATGAGAGTCTTGCAGATAGGAAGGATACAACATAACAGCTCACCTAGAGTGTCCTGGAGTCTGCTGTTATGATGAAAGCATCAGCCCATGCAATTGTGGATTAGGATCTGCAATGACAAAAATATGCTCGGCATAAAATTTCTCACATCACATAAACCCCAATATGTATCACAGATCTCATATGACACGCTCACATCCTAAGCTGAACCCTGATCTCCTCTAGTGTTTCCTGCACCAGATGTGGAAAGCCAAGCTTTTGCTTTCCGCTGTTCATCAGTGAGTCGTCTGAACCACAACGTACTACTTCCTTTGTTTAAAAAGTGGATAAGTACAGCCACTATGCTGCATGTAATTGACAGTATCCAAAAAATATCACTACTAACTTGCTTTTAAGGTGGCAACACACAATTTCAATAGCATTGCAGATAGATACCATGAAACATCGCCTTAAATGAGGTGAAGGCGACGAAGTTACCCTCAAGCGAGCATGGCGGCAGCCTCAGTAACCTTAGCACAGGTGTAAAGCCTATGGGCACATAAATAAATTATTATCAACATACAGGATCTCTAGATAAGCACCTGCAACTTTGTCGATCTTTCAGTAAGCATCCCAGACAATTCAAAGGATGGTTTTGTTGGAGATAGACACAGGTAATTTGGGGCTAGATTTGATTTCATTAGCCTTAAAGGCAAAATAAAGTGCAGGGATACATATAGGGCATCAAACTTGGCTGCCAAGGAGCCTCAACAAAAAGGAATCTTGGCTGCCAAGTTGATGCTAAAGTAAACAACTTATTCTAAAGTAGATGCTAAACCAAAGTAGTGATAAGGTGCTGACAAAGCACAAGTGCTACGACTAACAGCCACAAGGCTTACTGCTATCATTCTCCCCTAAGTCTTGTGCGGTGCCTTCTGGGGAATTTGAGCCATCCCAATCCTGGCACGAAGCTCCAAGAATTTGATCCGCCCAAGGGACTTGGTGAGAAAGTCAGCGAGCTAGTCTTGGTTGTTGATGTAGTTGGCCCGGACACTCCCCTTGTCCAAGCAGCTCCTGATGAAATGGTACTTGACCTGGATGTGCTTGCTACGCTCATGGAAGACGGGGTTCTTTGCCAGGGCCAAGGCGGACTTGCTGTCCACCCTCAGCTCCACTGTTGCTGCATCTCTGCCAATGAGATCGCCGAGCAGCCGAGCAAGCCAGATGGCCTGAGTCAAAGCGGTAGTGGCTGCGAAGTACTCTGCCTCGCAGCTGGACAGAGCCACCACCGGCTGCTTGACCGACTGCCAACTGATCAGACACTTGCCGAGGAAGAATAGCGTTCCGCTGGTGCTCTTGCTCGTGTCGATATCGCCGGCATGGTCACTGTCGCTGTACCCGATGAAGTGCGCCGCACCAGGACACCTCGGGTAGTGCAAGCCGTAGTCGGAGGTACCCGCAACGTAGTGAAGGATCATCTTGACGGCCTGCTGATGCTCCGTCGTCGGTCGCTGCATGAACCGATTGACGTAGCCCACGACAAACGCCAAGTCCTGCCGCGTGTGGACGAGGTAGCGAAGGCTGCCCACAATGCGCCGGTATTACGTGGCGTCAACCTCCTCCGTCGTGTTGTCGTGCCTCAGCTTCAGCCTCTCCCATGGGAGTGTGGGCTGGGTTACAGTCGGTGAGCCCGCCCAGCTCGACGATGCACTTGGCGTAGGCGGTCTGGCGAAGGGAGATGTCGGAGTTGTCCTGGTGGACCTCAATCCCCAGGTAGAAAGACAGGAGCCGGTGCGGGAGAGCGTGGAGTGGTCGATGGTGCAGAGTGGGGCGTAGCCGGTGCCGAAGGTGGCGAAGAGTGGGGCGTGGCTGGTGCCGAAGGTGGTGGAGGACTCGCTGGAGCTGGAGGCGAGCTAGGTGTCGAGGTGGGTGAACTTGGTGAAGATGAGCTGCTAGCTCCCCCGGCTCCCTCGAAGTGGACGAACTCGACGACGAAGTCTCGGAGAGTCGAAGTCGAGCCGGCATCCACCGCCTTGTCCCACATCCAGCCTCGTCCCTCGCCGAACATGACGTCACGCGAGATAGGGACGCGCTGTGTCGCAGGGTGGAGGATGCGGTAGGCCTTGACGCCCTCCGCGTAGCCCATGAAGACCCCTAGTGCGCTCTGGTCGTCGAGCTTGCCGACGTGGCCAAGCTCCTTGGCGAACGCGAGGCATCCGAAGACGCGGAGGTGGCTGACTATCGGCTTGCGCCCGTGCCACGCCTCGTATGGCGTCCTGCCATCGAGCGCCTTGGTGGGCGAGCGGTTGAGGACGTGGACAACCATCATCACCGCCTCTCCCCATTAGATCGCCGACATCCCTCTTTGCTTGAGGAGGGCGCAGGTAGTGGCCACCACCGTCTGCTTGAGGAGGCTAGGTGTGTTGGTGCTAGATGTGTGTAGGAGACGGTGCCAGGAATATTTTTTAGCTGGGGTGAATAGTACACGAAAGAAATTCAAGTAATGCTTGTCAAATTGACATGCCCTTTTACTAAAGAATGAAGGTATCGTTAAATTGACAAATCAAGATGCTCATGAACAATACCATTTGTTATGCTTCTCTTGCCAATGCCAATCCTAGACACATCTGTGCATCCACCTCGCCCTCAGCGTAGGCCGAAGTGCTGCTGGTTCTCTGTCCCTAACCTGTCCGCAATGGAGGGCCAGCCCCAATGTCCACACGGTAGAGCAAGAGCAGCAGCACGCCAGCTCTTGGCCACGCCGAGCCACATGCCATAGCTTGCCTGCTTGCTGCTCAAGGCCCGGCCCACGATGACCGCTGGCTGGCGCAGCAGTGGGAGCATGGAAGGCAGGCAGGGGCGCGTCGGCGCAGGGGCGGCCGGTCGGCGGTGGGCGCGTGGTGAGCAACGGCGGGGCGCCATGGTTGTGGTTGGCTCGTGCGGTGGCGTGTGGTGGCTACCGGCGACGTCGATGAGAAATTGCAGCGCAACTCTATGCGGATAGGGACAGCAGCGCCCGGGGGATGTAGCGAACTAGGAAATTGGGACTAAATTGACAAAAGGCCCAATGTCTAGCAGCTCTCAGTCTTCCTCATTGCTCGTTCGTCGCCATGGCGTCGGAAGCTCGCTTTCGCGTCCTCGGCAGCCGGAGTCCGGAGATAGGGAAGAAGAAGGGGTCTGAGTGTCTGAGGTTACACCGCCGGTAGTTGGGGTGGCCGCCCAACCCGCCCCTAAGGTAGCTCCGTCATTGCCGCCACGTGAAGTCAAGAGTTGTTTTGTTGCTATGGCAATGGAGCTTGGCAACCATGACACACGGTGGGCTCTCGTGTTGTTTTGGGTCAGTCACATGGGCAGCTGTGTTTAGGTTTTTCGCCGGTTTTCCTTAATTAATTGTGCAGTCATATGATTTTGAGGCCTAGTTTATCTGATAAGCCGGGTGAATTCTTCCTTATGTAGGAACTCCTTACCCTTTTCAAAGGTTCTTTGATAAACTTTGGCGAAATAAGGCTTATGTTGGTTTTTGTTGTCGTTAACTATTTTCATCTAACTCGGTATTATATTGGTTTTTAATTGATAATAATACTGTGTATTACGTGTACAGTTGCAAGCACTTAATGTTTTTGGACTCACTGATGTTACAGCGAAGCATGTGCTAGGGCAAGGGGTAATTTTCTTTTTGTAAACTTCATTTATGCATTGGCATCTGCTGAATTACGTTATATGCAATTTATTTTCTTTCTAATATACCATGTTCTCTTAGAAGTTGGTACTCTTGCTAAGGCTTCCACTGGAACATTTGAAGCATGGATTCTTCAAAATTGATGTTGTCCATATACAAGGCACACCTTGTCCATTTATATGGACCGGCACAAATATTGTCCGATATAGCACACTGCGAATCCATTTTAAAAATAAGTTTGGAAAGGTCTGTCACACTACTTTTTTTGTAAAGACTAGATATATATTTTCTTGATTTAATTATTGTTGTATAATAGATGTCACAATCAAAGTGACATAATTGTTCGAAAGGTATTGTTATGCTCCATGAGATGGAACACAAATTTTTGGCATTTTTTCAATGGCTGTAATTAGGCACTTGAAACCACATTTTGGAAGCGGCAATTGCTACTGAAGCTTGCAACTTGACCATTTGTTCCGTTCAATTTCAGGAGCAAGATTATAAATCTGTTGAAGATGTTCTGCGCAAGTGTATTTCACTTTACAAAGAGGTATGAATTAGACCCTCATCCATGCATGTATTGACCCTCTACCAGCATGGTTTCATAATTAAATGGCTGCTTTAACGGGTCAATTGTTTTTGCAGCCTCATACACGAAGGTTAGTGAAAAAGGCTGTCAAGCAGGACTACATAATTTGCCTGAGGAGGCTCACCGTTATGGTTCAGCGCATGCTTCCCTTAACACAGATGACGGGGTTGCAGGAGTTGCTTGGTGAGGCCGGACAAATTATAGGAGAGTTAGCAGAAGAGAGTACTAGGAAGAAGTAATGATACGTAGGAACACATGTTTGTTATGAGTCATGGTGAATAAACGACGATGTACACAAGATCAATCACAACAGAGACACAAGATTTAACGTGAAAAATCATCCCAATGTGAAAGGGAAAAATCACGGGCGTCAGTCAGCAAACACTCTTCATTATTGTCAAGAGTCGAGTTATAATGTTGTATGATGGTTTACAAGATCGTGATCAAGGTAAAACCCATGATGGGTATATGTGAGTGTTTGTCTTTGCTTCGTTTCGTCAGAAGTTGACCAATATAATGTCCAACTGAATTTTAAACATATTTAACAATGTTACCTGCAGGATGTTTTTCAGCCATTAGGTAACTTTTTTTTTACAACAACCATTAGGTAACTATTGAAAGCTGCCATCTATGCTATTTGGCTGATGTAAGCATGGCACAGATTTCCTAGAATGTTGTTTTGTGGTATTCATAGAACCCACATACAAGTTGTGTTGCCAGGTTCCGTTCGCTTGAGCTTATTTCGGCTGTGTAAGCAGTGCGGCCATACTAGGTCTATCTGAAGCTGCACCAGATGATGACTAGAGGCCCAAGCGCCAGGCCTGGCCCAACAGTTGCTTGGCAGTCCTAGAGTGGGGCAAGTAGTTAAAAGTAGTGTGTGTCTGCAGAATGGAGAATGTAACGAAGAAGAGAACTCTGAATTGAATTCTAATCATTCCTCTCCTCGCTAGGCTTGTTCCTCTAGTTCTCCAGGATATACTACTTCCCCCAACTCTGTTGCTAACAATTTGGTATTAGAGACTTGTTCTTCGTCCTGGCCTCCCAATCCACTTCTCACCACCACTATACTCGTTTCCAGCGTTCTCACCGTTGATTTCACAAGCAGGATGCGGTCTTGCTGCGCGCGCTCCATCGACACCTCTGCCCGCCTCGACGCATTGGAAGTGTCGCGCTCTTCCAATGTCGACGCTTTCGCGCCGCCTTGCCGATTTGGAGTCGGTGTCAGCAGATCTGCAAGCCCTCGCTGTTTCATCTCGCCTCGCGTTGCTTGAAGCCAGCTACGTTGTTCGTGAGTCTGAGTTTAACCAGCGCCTCGCCGATTTAGAAGCTCTGCGCGTTGCCCACATGAAGAACGAGTGCGACGGTCGGGTGGCGGCTCGGCGTGGAGGGCATCCTCGCCGACATCTGCCTCGTGGTTCATCAGCCGGAGCAATCACGCGATGGCTCGGGGATGCCTCGTACACCCACCAAGGCAGTCGCGCACTCTCCTGCCGGATTCCCCGCCGATCCACGCGTCGTTGGGCACCACATCGGCATGACTAAACGGGATTCGGGAATACGGGGTCATTTTGACTTGGATCCTGAAGGACCGAAAAGGCGATTAGTGGGGGTGAATGAGAGCCTCAAATTTCTTTTCAAGAAATGAATGGACGTTGTCCTAGATTCTACCCAAAAGCAAGTACATGACTTGGTAGTGTCCACGACCCTAGATGTAGGGTGGATGCTTCCAAGAAGCACAGTGAGACACTATACTAGTCAGAAAACCAACGCAAAAGCCGGATCGCAAATTGGAAACTCGCCGAAGAAACTGCGGATGAAAACGCATAGAAACAGTATTGACCGGACTCAGCGTGCGTTCGTGCGTCCGATCAGCAGGGACCGGATGCATCCGGTCCAGTAAGATCCTTTCTGGAACCTTACTGTTCGTGACCGGACTCTGCACGAGTGTCTGGTCAGGAACAGTGCCAGCGTCCGGTCACACCAACTCGATGAATAGTGCAAGCGGTGCGTCCGGACACAATGGCATAGGAGCGTCCGGTCAGTTTCTGCCCTTACTTTAAGTGACCGGACTCAGCACAGGGTGTGTCCGGTCGCTTACTGCGGAGCGTCCGGTCAAGTCAACGCGACCTGGACAGCATGACCTTCAACGACCGAACTCTGACGTGGAGCGTCCGGTCAGCACATCTTCAACGTCCAGTCACCCCGATTCAGACTGGCCATCCACCGATTCAACCCGATCTCCCTTAAATCAAAACCTCTAAGGCTTAGACTTTGTGTGAGGGGTCACAAGGATGTTAGTGAACTACTCCTAAGAGATCATGACTCTTCTTTTAGTGCTGCACATTGGAAGAAAGTGTGGAATCTTAAAGTGCCACCAAAAGTTCGTGTGTTTTGGTGGCGAGTTTTGCATGAGTTCATCCGGGTCAGGCAAATCTTGCACAGGAAACACATTGATCCAGTGGTGTTCTGTGAGGTTTGTGGTGCACATGAGGAATCAATCCTACATGTTGTAGCAGATTGCACTGTGGCCAAGGAAAGCTCCCCTCTCTACATCCTGTGTCCTGGACAACGGATCTCATGGTTGGTCAATGTTCAGAAAAGGAGACTACTATCATATTATGCGCTATGTGGGCATTATGGTCAATGAGGAATAAAAGACGCCACAGGGAGTTGTCGATGAGTGTTTACAATGCAGCCTCTTGGGCAAGGGACACTGCCTTTGATCTTTGGCAAATGTCGTGCCGACGTGGTCGTACTCCAATAGAGGATTCAGACCCAAAATGGCAAGGCCCAAACCAAGGTTGGGTGAAGGTGAACACTGACGCGGCGTTCTTGTTGGCAAGAAATAATGGAGCCTCGGCTTGCATTCTTCGAGATCATAGAGGAGTTCTTATGGAGGCGCAGGCTACCTGGTACGATCATGTGTTCAATGCATGCTCTATGGAGGCAATGACGTGTCGGGATGGCGTTAGAATGGCAGTAAGTCGTGGATGCCAACAAGTGCTAGTCGAGACTGATTGCCTGGATGTGGTCCAGATATGCAAGAAAGGGGTGACCTAGCGATCCATTGTTGATCCTTTCCTGGGAAATTAGAGAGCTTAGTGTTGACTTACAGGGCTTTGTTCTCTCGTTTGCTAGAAGAGGTTGTAATAGAGTTGCCCATATTTTAGCCGAGCAGGTTTCAGCTACACATCATACGGAAGAGGTGGCTTGTAACTCTGGAATGTGTTAACGACATTGTAAGGGTTGAGGCCCAAGCTGTCTGTACTTAATATAAAATAGGTATGTCAAAAAAAAAAAAAGAGATCATGGCTCGAACCTAACTCCAAATCGGTGAATCGAAGAGAGGGGAGCTTGAAATCGTTGCCAATCTAACCTTGACACCAGGTATTCTAGTCCAACTCTGTTTAGGCTTCATCCGACGACCACACGCCTTCTCATCCTTCGCTTCGCCTCGATGCAAGCTCCAGGATGTCGCCACGTGTCGTCACATCGACCGCCGCACTTTCTCACCACTAGCTTCACCTCGACGCATGCCTCACGGTGCCGCCACACGTCGACTCGTTCCGCATAGGAACCTCTGCGCGGTTTTGAGGCCCAAAACAGTAAACCTGTCAGTCTGAGTTTTGTGGCCCAAACTTAGAAACCCGCGAGCCTAGGTTTTGAGGCCTAAACCTGGAAATCGTCCACCCCGAGTTTTGGGGCCCAAACTCGGAAACCGTCGAGTAGCTTTCTGGGGCTCAACTACCGAACCCGCGCCGAAGACGGAGCGTGGGTCTCACGCCCCGGTCACTGACACCGATATCGATGCATGTCCGGCCTCCGCCGAGCACAACGCCTTCGCCTTCCTCTCCTTGACTCGGCCGATGGCACTTGCATCTCCCATGCAAGCCCGTGTCCGACCTCCCGCCAAGTGCCACGACGCCATCGTCTTCCTCTCGACTTGGCCAATGCCATCGCACATCCCCATGTGCTCTTGCTTGCTGAAGCCAAGCGCCAGCTACCACAGCTGGTCCTCCGGCCCTCCGGTCTGTCGGTCCAAGCCTCACGTCTGCCCTTCACCGCTCCCGGTCCGTCGGCATGGCACGTCTCTACTTGACCTTCACCTCGCGGTTGACCACTGCCTCCGAGCTCCACACCTGCACAAACAACATAGCCAAGAACATGTGTTGCTACTCAACCCTCCTGGTGAGCCTGTTGATCAATCACTCCATCATAAAGGGCCGAACCACAAGGTGAAAGGTCCTTGTTTGGTTTTGGTAATTGAGTGACAACTTAGGTGGACTAATATGTGTTTGAAGTGAATTACACATGTGATTAGTCCATAGGTGATCATGTGTGAGCAACATATGCCATAGAGGTGAAATGGCTTGGAAGATGTTGCAGGGCTCACACATGTGATGAAGGAGCTTAATGCACATGAAACATGACCTGGAGTCATGTGGCTAAGATGGTGAAGATCAAGGCAAGACTTGGTTTGATGGACCGGTTGCGAAGGTGAAGGGCAAGTTGGAGGCTTTGAAGCCGTTGGTACCGAGTGTCGGGAGGCTTAAGCAAGACTTGGCGCCGAGGGACCGAAGCGATGGTGAAGAGCAAGTGATGTCAAGATCGATGGACCATGGAGGCCATGTGATGATATGAAGTGGTCATATCATTTGATGATAGGTTGGTGCATGTGTTGCATCAACACCGGAGGAGATGAAATGGAATGCGCAAGGCAAAGGTATATTTGTAGGGCATTTCATTTCACCGGTCATAGGTGTGTAGAGAAGATTATGACCGGGTTTAGGATAGATGACCGTACTATTAAGAGGAGCAAACTTGTTTGCATATCGGTCATCTAGTGCCACTTGAGCGATCTAACTTTGCGATGTTGCTAGGATCGAGTGGCGTGGTGAGAGCAAGTGAAAATCCTTTGAAAAATGTTTGTGAAAATGCTAACACACATGCACAAGGTTGTATACACTTGGTGGTGTTGGCACATTTGCAAAGGAGAAGGTGTTGGAGTTGATTTGGATCAACTCGGAGAAGTTTTGGAGAAAGCTTTGGTTAAAAAAGAGGAGCGATGGATCTTGGATTGGAAAACTGTACTAACTCTTTGTGAGTTGGATTAGCTTTGTATGTGGGATTTGTAGCCCTCTGAATAATCTTTCCAAAATGTCCAAGATCATCGAAATCGGAGTTCGGAGCTAAGAGTTATGGCCGTTTTAGCGAGGAGTTCAGGATGCTGAAGTCGGTAGTACTGCCATAACCTCGGTAGTACCGACCCTACTACCGACCTCTCTGTAGGCAGCGCGCAAACTCTCTGTTCGGAGGAGTTTTGGCCTAGAGGTAGTACCGCCATAACCTCGGTAGTACCGGGCTCGGTAGTACCGACCAGGGGGTCGGTAGTACCGAGGTTTGAAGGAAGTTTGGAGGCATTCTGTGTAGATCTAGATCTGGCCTACCGGTAGTACCGCTATAAGGCTGGTAGTACCGGGGCCGGTAGTACCGACCCTACTATCGACCCTACTACCGCCCGTGTTAAAAAGTCGTTTCTAACGGTCTTTTGGACCGCCGGTAGTACCGACCCTCGCCCCGGTAGTACCGACCATAGGCGTGGGAGTTCGGGAAAAGGGGAAAACGGCTAGTTTGTGGCTCCCCTCTATAAATAGAGGGGTGGCCGGCCCTTGGATCAGGTTGAGCACCCTTGGGACTTGGTGTCCATGCTTGGGGAGTGCTTAGGAGCCCTCTAACTCGCTTGTGCTTGCTAGTGTGTGAATCTATTGCGAGTGAGCGATTCTAGTGCGTTGCTTTGAGAGATTGCATCGAGTGGCACTAGGTGTTCGTGTTGCAGGCCGGTGGTGCTTGTTACTCTTGGAGGTTGCCACCTCCTAGACGGCTTGGTGATCGAGTCTCCGTCGTGAAGCCCGCGTGAAGATTGTGCGTGGCTCCGGAGAAGGATTGGGGGGAGTGCGAGGGGCCCCGCGCACCCGCAGCAACTCTAGTAGAGCTCTAGAGAGTGTTCATACCCTCACTTGTGGGTGAGTTCTTGCGGCGCTCGAGTGTCGAGCTAGGTGTGGTGCCTATTAGCCACCGAACTACCAAAGTGTGTGCTCGACACAACGGGGACTAGCTTGGTGGCAACCAAGTGAACCTCGGGAGAAAAATCACCGTGTCAACTTCGTGTTCATGTTCTCGGTGGTTTGCAAACTCCATCCACTAGCTTGTATTTACTTGTTCATATACTTGTGCTAGTGTAGTTGCTCTCGTAATTAGTTAGCTTGTGTAGCATGCTAGTTACCTTCTTAGCTTGTGTAGCATAGAAGTTAATCCCGTGAGTGACTAGTTGACTTGTAGTCTTGCTAGTCACATTGCTTAGTTTGTGTAGCTAAGTTGAGCTCTCTAATTTGGCTTGCGTAGCCTTGTTATTGAGCATTGCTAGTGAGCTTAGGCTTTGTGCTTTTGCTTAGTGGAATGTGTAGGAGCTCCCCGATTGATTGAGTACTAGTTGCTTAGGTTTGTGTAACCTTGCAAGCTAGAATTGTTTAGGTGAGCTCTAGCTACCCCGGCACCTTAATTGCTTTGTTTAGGATCTTTTATAAGGTGCTTGAGAGTATAGATAGAGGGGTGTAGTCTTGGCTAGACCGATAGTTGTTAATTCCGCATTTGTTTCGGTTAGCCGGTTCGTTTAATTTTAGAAAGGACTATTCACCCCCCCCCCCCCCCTCTAGTCCGCCATCTCGACCCTTCAATTGGTATCAGAGCAAGGTCTCTCATTTGTGGTCTTCACCGACCCGAGAGTATGGCGTCTAGTGGGCTAGATGATGTGTGTGATACACATATTTTTGATGGCACATACTTTGCACGGTGGAAACGTCATATGCTTGATCATTTTCGTGCAAAGGGGCCAAAGTTTTGGGGGATTGTCACTAGTGGTCTCACCTCATGTCTTGGACCATAAGAATCTCACCAAAGCTCAAAAGGTTCTCTTTGATCTTGATGAGAAAACTTTCATGTTTATTATTCATGCTATGAGCTTTGAGTGTTTTGGCAAGGTGAACCACAAAGAACCGCCCATGTGTTGTGGGAGTCCGTGAAGCATACTTTCGGTGACTCTTCCACATGGGATGATGACAACTTCAAGAATGATGAATCAAAGGAAGTTGTGCATGAGGATGTTGAGCATGACCACAATTTGGTGGTTGTGGAGGAGTGCTCCACCTCATGGTCAAGTGATGATGATGATGATCAATCCACAAGCTCACTTGACAAGTTAATGATGATGATGTTGATAGCTCATGCTCAATTGATGATTGTGATACTACTACAAGTCCATCGCCACATTGCTTCATGTCACAGGGTGACACCAAGGTATCTAATGCTAATGTGGTTGATCATGTTGATTCATATGATGAGCTTGTTAGTAGACTTGCTAGCATGACCATGTCTTTAGAAAATGAGATGGCAAAAAACAATGAAATTAGAAAATGAAAACTCATTTCTAAAGAACACATGTGAACAACAAAAACATCTACTTTATATTACTACTTGTTCACATGAGGAGCTTTAAATTGACTCATGAGGAACTCAGTGTTGCTCATGACCTTAGTACAAGACCATGCTTTTCTCACTAAGAAGCTTTCTAATGAAGAAACTAAAACTAGTGAGAGCTCATCACTTGGGTCAAATGATCAATCACATAATATTGCTAACCCTTGTGATGTAGGCAAGAAGCATGTATCCACCTCTTGTGATGATTTATTATCTATGCCATGTTCTTCACATATAGATGTTTGTTCTACTTCATTGTGTTGTGAGACTAACCTTTTGAAGGAGAACAATGAGCTCAAAAGTGAAGTAAAGAATTTGAGCATTAAGTTAGAGAGGTGGTATGGGTCAAGGTCACCTATGAGCACATGATGAAGAATCAAAAGAGCTATGGTGACAAGAGTGGCATTGGCTTGAACAAGAGCAAAGACAAGAAGAATGAAGAAGCAAGAGCAAGAAGAAGAGAAGCTATCTCATTCATGTGCTACCGGTGCCATGAAATGGGACACTTTGCTAAGCATTGCTCAACCAAGAAGCCCCAAGTATTGCCACGAGAGAAGAAGCCCCAAGTTCAAATCAAGAACAACCATCATGATGGTGACTTGATGAAGAAGAAGAAAACAAGAAGGGGTGGAAGAGCAAGGCATCCAACTCATATCCAAGATGCCAAGATGATGAGCAAGAATCAAGATAAGAAGAAAGATTTGGCTCACATCAAGTGCTACAATGTGATGATATGGGACACTTTGCCTCGAAGTGTCCTACCAAGCTTGAGAAGAAGGCTCAAGCAACTCATGAGAGGCAAGGCAATGAGAAGCAACACAGAGCATGAGCAAGGAAGAAAAGGCTCAATCCAAGAGAGTTTGCTACTCATGCCGGGAAAGGGGACACATGGCTAATTTATGTCCCCTAGGTAACACTTCTAAGCCCATTCGATTATTATGATAATATTGTGCTTAGAAAGGATGACAATGGTACCTCATTGGTTGCTATTGCAAAACATCCCGCTACTCATACTAAGGAAATGCCTAAGTATGTTGCTCCTAACTTGAGAGGACCCAAACTAGTTTGGGTACCATCAAAAATTGGATGATTGATTGTAGGTACCATCGGCATTGGAGGCTTGATTCAATTGAATTCATATTGATCATCATATGATTGTGTCAAGCAATGAAGCCTAGTGCAATCTATATCCCAATGCCATGTTAAATAAAGTGAAGTCCAAGTCCCACTCCGGAGCCTCCAGCTCCGGCGGCACCTCTGGCGGCACCACCGGCGTCACCGCCGGCATCACCGGTTGGACCGGCGTCACCGCTGCCCGCACCGTACTTCTGCCCGCTGCACGGCTTCGGCCCATGCCCGGCGTACAGTGCGGTGGCGTACAGCGCGAGCGAGCCGTCCTGCACGGAGTACGTCGTCGGCAGCCCATCCGCTAGCTTCGACGTGATCGCCGACTCGTCGCTGGCACCACTAGCGGCTTCCCCGGTGGCTTCACCACCACCGCCTCCTCCTTCTCCACCTCGCCCACGCTTTATCCCGACGTGGATTAGCGTGCCCCATGGGCCTTCTGCACGAAGGTCCCTCAACTTGGCCTGAGCGCCTCGGGGGGGGGGGGGGGCACATATTGGCCGGTGCCGAGGAGACACGCCGGAGGGCAGCACCTATCGGCACGCGGATCCAGCGGAGGAGAGGCCGAGCACCTCCCTCGGCTCTCTGATGGCGCACGCGCGGTGCGGCCTCGCGCCCCGCCGCCGAGTGCCCGCCGGGCCTCTCTGCGCCCAGCCTCGGCCTCCGCGCGTCTTCGGCCGCGTGCCTATGGGGCCCACGCGGGTGGACCACCGCTGGTGGCGCCCTCCACCCCCCTGTTGGGCCGAATGGCCGGCCCAGGCCCAGGTTGGGGCCTGCGAGCTTTCAGCCTGGGTCTGGTGGACTCAAAATAGCGTTTTTGGGCTCAATTACCTCAGTTTTTTGCCCAAAACGTAGTTATCTTTATATTTCCCTTTTACAGAATAATTTGTATTTACTTTGAAGCATTTTTACTGCTTTATTTACATCAGTATTATTAGTCTATTTACCTTCAGTTTTAGACATCTGATGTACTGCTTTAAAGTATTTACATACTTTGCATTATGAATACAATTTTCGTACTTGTTCAATGCGTTTTGTTTATTTCAATTCCCTATAACAAGTACTTATGCAAATATTTTGGTTGAATTTTTCTCTCATTTGGAATATGTTTTTCACTCGATGTCACCTTTGTTTCGACTATGAACATACAAGGATTACATCTAGACGTGAAATAATAAAATTATGGTATACACCCTCATGGTGATTACCTTTTGTTCCACTAATCGAGAAAAATTCCCGTTATTTCAATTCAAGTTTACCTTGATTATTTGCATTTGTATTCAATTATTACAACCATGTCTTGGATTTTAATTAAATCTATGCATACTCACATGTAGGCATCATGGCTACCAAACTAGCCGCCAAAGAGTTCGAGTCCCTCGCTCTTGATGGCAACAACTTCCCACATGGGCGATGGATCTCAAAGTGAGTCTATCGCTGCGCGGATTATACTCGGCGATCACACCGCCTGAGATGGGTGTAGACCCCTTGTCTGATACCCACAAGTACAGTGCCTTATTTGTAATAAGGAACCACATCCATCCTGATCTCAAAGCTGAGTATCTGATGGAAGAGGACCCACGCGCTCTCTGGCTTGCTCTACAGACACGGTATGAACAGCAAAAGGCAGTTGTCCTTCCAGAGGCTGTCAATGAGTGGAACCACCTCCGCATACAGGATTTCAAAACTGTTGGAGAGTTCAACCATGCTGTGCACAAAATCAGTTCCAAGCTGAGATTTTGTGAGAAGGAACCAAGTGATGAGGACAAAATTGAGAAGACTCTGTCTACCATGCGTCCTGCACACATAATCCTTCAACAACAATACCGTCAAAGGGGGTTTACAGCTTATTCTGAGCTGATTAAGACATTGCTTCAGGCAGAAAAGCATGATGAGCTCCTCATCTGGAACACCAACCAAGGACCGATTGGTGCTAAACCTGTGCTAAACCTTTGCCTGAAGTGCATGCTAACACTCAGAAACAAACACAGCAGGATGTCACTTATAATGGCAATCCTGGAACCTCCAAGTCTAAGAACAAGCGCAAGAGACAGCGCAAGTCCCGGGGTGCTAAGAGGAATGATAATTCTAAGACGATTAACAAGTCCAACACTTGTGCAAAGTGTGGTTGCTACAACCACCCGACTAAGAAATGTCACACCCCTGAGCACTTAGTGGAATTGTACTTGAAATCCGTTGGACGTGGGCGCTCTGATCAAGGACGTACCAACCAAGGTGGAAAGAAATTTGAAGCACACTTCAACTCTCATCTTGATGCCGCAGCACAAGACGCCCCAGGATGCTCCAAGTCCGCCGCAGCGGATGCAAGCAACATCATGGCACTCCTCCCACCTGAAGGGGAAGATGAAGACTTAGACAACATGCTCCTAGAATATGGTTCTGGAGATATGTTTGGAGACTATGAATAGACTCCCTAGTCTTCTTAGATTGCCTAAATATTATGCCCATGAGTTGTAATAAATTACTGTCTTTTATTTACCTTAATTATGGCACATTTGATGTTTCATTGTAATAAGCACATTTAAATATCCATATGTTGATTAATCTATATTTCTATGTTGAGAATTTTTATTTTTATTCTCCATTTTATATAGATTGTACGGGAGTCAATCCGATGGATGAGGAAATGTGTTGTTGATAGTGCTACCACTAACTCTATACTAACTCTATACTTAGAGAAATAAAAATATTCCAAAATCTCACAAAGAATAAAGGAAATATTTTAACAATCGCTGGACGCGATGCTGTAATAGTCGGTTCTGGACGAGCCACTATTATGCTACCTATGGGTACAACGATAACAATTGAGGATGCACTCTTGTATCCCGATTCAACTCGTACCCTGCTAAGTTATAGAGATATCCGCAAAAAATGGGTTTCATATTGAAACTCACAATGACTATAATGAGGAATCCTTCTCATTACAAAGGACAACGGATATGGCAAACAGACACTAGAAAAATTTCCCTCGCTCCCGTCTGGATTGTACTATACATATATCAAACCCGTACGACATGTTGCGTACAAAAGTAATTTTTCAGAATGTCAATGCATTCCAAACTTGGCATGATCGCCTTGGTCACCCCGGCATAGGGATGATGAGAAAAATTACGAAAAATTCTGTTGGTCACAATCTAAGTGATGCAAGATTTTCCCAATCCTCGGATTTTATTTGCACCGCATGTGCAACTGGGAAATTAATTTTGAGACCCTCTTATCTCAAAATTCAAGCCGAACCGCTCAAGTTCCTTGAACGCATTCAAGGAGACATATGTGGTCCCATTCAACCTTTGTCTGGACCGTTCAGGTACTTCATGGTTCTAATAGACGCATCTACACGATGGTCTCATGTGTGCCTCTTTCCACACGAAACCATGCATTCGCTAAGATCATTGCTCAAGTTATCAAACTTAGAGCAAATCATCCTGAACATCAAATCCAGTCAATTAGAATGGATAATGCCGCTGAATTTTCCTCACGTGCCTTCAATGATTATTGTATGGCCTTAGGAATTCAAGTTCAGCATTCGGTCCCATATGTGCATACTCAAAATGGTTTGGCTAAGTCTCTCATCAAGAGAATCAAACTTATTGCACGACCATTACTACAGAATAGCAATCTCCCAACCTCATGTTGGGGTCATGCAGTCTTACACGCTGCTGACTTAATACAATTGCGTCCAACTGCTTATCATGCAACCTCCCCGTTGCAACTAGTACGTGGAAATATTCCAAACATTTCCCATCTGCGTAAGTTCGGTTGCGCTACATACGTACCGATCTCACCACCGCAGCGTACATCTATGGGCCCTCACAGGAAACTGGGGATCTATGTGGGATATCAATCTCCGTCGATCATAAAATACCTGGAGCCCCTCACAGGGGATCTATTCACGGCCCGGTATGCTGATTCTATCTTTGATGAAGATCATTTCCCGGCATTAGGGGGAGACCAAACAAACCACAAAGAATGCCAGGAAATCAATTGGGATGCCACAGCTATCTCCAATGATGATCCACGTACATCTGAGACTGAACTACAAGTTCAGAAATCATCAATTTGCAACACATTGCAAATAACATGCCAGATGCATTTACTGATTATAAGGGTGTTACAAAATCCTACAATCCTGCGAGAAATGTGCCGGCAAGAGTAGAGGTACCAAATAAAACTACTCCACTCCCAAGTAAGAGGGGGAGAAGTACGGCCATTTCCAAGGATGCAGCTCCTAGCAAGCAAAGGAAAAAGAAGAATTCTTCCAACCAAGTAAATGCAACTCAACCTCATGTTGAGCAACACCCTGTGGAGGTCCAACCTCACATCCCACATCAACAGTGCACTCAATTACTGATGTTGGGACATCGGAATGCCCTGATGCAACCATTTTGGGAAATGATGATGCATCTCAAAGGGTACACGAAAATTCCATCAACTATCTCTCGAGTCTGGAGAATCATATGACCGAAAGACTACATTTGTCGACATGCATTTCTCCGCAATGGTTGCTGAACTCCTCCAAAATGATCCAGATCCTAAATCTATGGCAGAGTGCAAAAAGCGCTCGGACTGGAATCTGTGGAAGGAAGCAATTCAAGCAGAAATAGCCTCGCTTACTAAAGAGAAAGGTATTCTCTCATGCAATGCCTACACCTTCAAAAGTATTCCTGTGGGATACAAATGGGTTTTCATCCGAAAACAGAACGAGAACATGATGAGGTGAGGGTGAGATACAAAGCAAGACTTGTAGCACAAGGGTTCACGCAGAGACCCGACATTGATTCAATGACACATACTCTCCAGTTATGGATGGAATAACATTCCGATATTTAATATCTCTGGCTGTACAAAATCATCTATCTATACAGTTGATGGATGTAGTGACTGCATATCTCTATGGGTCACTCGATTCGGACATATATATGAAGGTCCCTGACGGGATCCCTATACCGAATCAAAACGCAAACCGCAATATGTATTGTGTAAAGCTTCAAAAGTCACTTTATGGCTTAAAGCAGTCGGGAAGAATGTGGTACAACCGACTCAGCGAGTACCTTCTGCAGAAGGATACTCCAACAGTAATGATTGCCCATGCGTCTTCATCAGGAAGTCCCAAACGGGATTTTGCATTATATCTGTATATGTCGATGATTTAAATATCATCGGCCACCAACAAGATATTGATGAAGCCCGCAATCATCTAAAGACGGAGTTCGAGTTGAAGGATTGGGGACACACCAAATTTTGCTTAGGCCTACAGCTTGAGCACCTTCCAACTGGAATTTTTATACATCAGTCTGCCTATATCCAGAAAGTATTGGAGAGATTCAATATGGATAAATCTCATCCTTCCAAAACTCCTATGGTTGTTCGGTCTTTAGAAATGGAGACTGACCCATTTAGACCACGGGATGAAGGAGAAGATGTTTTGGGCCCTCATGTTCCATATCTTAGTGCCATTGGAGCGCTCATGTACCTTGCAAATTGCACCAGGCCTGATATTGCATTTGCAGTGAATTTACTAGCTAGATACAGCGCTGCTCCCACCAAACGTCACTGGACTGGAGTAAAGCATATCCTCAGATATGTGAATGGCACAAGGGATCTTGGACTATTCTTTAAAAGAGGCCCAAATTCAGATATCGTTGGTTACGCTGACGCTGGATATCGATCTGATCCCCATCATGGCAGATCTCAAACAGGCTTACACAACGAAACAGCCATCTCGTGGAAGTCATCGAAACAAACCTTGGTGACTACTTCCACCAATCATTCTGAGATAGTAGCACTATACGAGACCTCACGTGAATGTGTTTGGCTTCGCAGGATGATTAACCACATACAACAATCTTGTGGTCTAGGTGTAATTAACTCACCAACCATTATCTATGAAGATAATGCAGCTTGTGTTACACAGATGAGAGGACAGGTTATATCAAAAGCAATATCAATAAGCATATTTCTCCTAAGTTGTCCTATCCTCATGAGCTGCAACAACAAGGAGAAATTGATATCTTGCAAATTAAATCTTGCGATAATCTCGCTGATTTATTTACTAAGTCACTACCAGCCTCCACATTTGAAAAATGTGTTAAAGGGATTGGTATGCGACGTCTTAGAGATTTGCAAGGTTCAGGGGGAGAAATCTCCTAGATATTGACTTGTCACAACATCATATTGTACACTTTTCTTTTTATGAGTTTTTCCTCACAAGGTTTCTCATAGAAAGTTTTTAATGAGGCAATATTTACATAAGCTCATGTCATATTTCTTATTTTCCCCATAGGGGTTTTTAAAAGGAATATCAAAGACATGTATTGCTATCTAAACTATACATGAGTTTTCTCCTGAAAAGGTTTTCTCATGCAAGTTCACAAAGAGGCAATAATCATAATGTGCTATACTTTTTCCTTTTTCTCCCACTAGGGTTTTAAGGAGTTTTAATAGCATATCTACCAATATATTTCCTCTTTTTTGTCCTACAGGAATTTTTGGAGGAACAATACTTTTTCATTGATCTCAAAGAGGATCAATTAAGGGGGGAGTGTTACAATACTACTAATGGTGTTTAATCTCCTCCTTAATAGACCACCATCATGACCCTATTTACAATAGGATTTACCCCCTCTCATTAACATGTTTATGAGGCTTTATGGGGTATTATTCCCTTGTGTAACCTCCATGGAGGACCTTGTATATATACCCATGGTGGATCAATGGAAAAGAAGAGGACACTACATATTCTTGTCTCAATTGTCATTTACATTGTCATTCCAATTACAACAAAGGGAAAATAACAGTTTCTTATGTTCTTATATCCTGTGTGATTCCATCAATTCATTGGATTAGTGAAGGAATGTTTAAAAATACTGAATCCAAGTATCCATATGCAGTGAGTTTTTATAATCTATGTTGGTCTTCAAATGTTGTGCAGATTGTAAACTTTGGATCTGGTGCTGTAAACCTTAGTATACGTGCAACTGGACTTCAGGCTGGTGTCCATACAAAGAGATCAAGAGTCACCGTTCTGACGTCTGGTGCTGCGCTGGATGAAAATTCGTTCAGCAAGCCAAATAATGTAAGAGGAGTGTTTTTACAAGGCTTTTCCAATTGCATACATTATCATCTAGATGATCTGAGTTTAGGAAGCTTATGATTATGAACCACTGTATTGCCCATCTGTCAACTGAGTAGAGTATTTATAGGAAAGTACTGCCAGTCTTTGAAGCTTTCGTCTAAATTCTTGCATCCCCTTTGGTAATGGTAATGTCTAGAATGGAACCTGTCGCTTGTTTCCAACATGTCACGTTTATAATAATCTAATAAATCATTCTCATGTTTCAGCGGGCTTGACTAACATGACACTTGACACAGGTCGTGCCTGTCACCAAACGGCTACCTAATGCAGCGGAATCTATGCATACCTTGCTGAGCCCCTTCTCATTCACTTCGTTTGATCTAGCTTTGGGAGATTTATAAAGATGTATATGTAACACAGGTTCAGATGATGTATTTATTATGAGACCTCATTTTATCCAATGCTAATAAAAGGAATAAAGGATGGCATTTTCACTTTCTATCTACATCATTAACTACCACAGAGAAGTGGTTAATTGTACCTTTCAGGCCTTCACATCTTCAGTCAGCATTAACCATCTGCATTCCCATCGCTGTTCTGAGAACCAGAAGCATGATTTCCATCATGGAACGACTCAATAATACACCTACCAGAACAAGTACATTAGCTACTCAAACTGGATGCAATACAAGTAATATGACTTCATTTGTTATAGACTAGCGCAGGGCGCGCGCCTTTGCGCGCGTTGGTCGATATAGAGGCAATTCGTTGGATATGTAGAATGTGCTGAGTAATAATAGAGATGGATACACATCGACAACGTCTATGATGTAGTGTCCATCTTCTTCGGATAATTAGCAGACTGCAATTTAAAAATCGACAGAGTATGTTGGCGCTTTCAAATCTGAGCCCTTTTGGACATTTCTGATTAGGAATTCTTCATCTGCAGTTGTAGCCATATTAGCATGGTGAATCTAATGCTCAGGAATCTGGTACCATGATCTCACGGTTGATTATAAGTGTCAACCTATTGATTCGAGAAGGCATCAGGTCCCTGCAGCTGTTCAAAGAAGGGCGAATCATTTAAAAAATGAGAGATAGCGTAAGTGTAAGGTGGATACAGTGACGAACCCTTGAATTAATATTGCAACCAATCTCATCACGTTGTACATATTTTAATTTTGCATTGTTACCAAAAAAAGATTTGGATAATAATAGAGAAATACTAAATAATGTATCAGGTACTGCTCATTTAAATTACGCTTTCACTAATACAGGTTGCTGTACGAAATTATGTGGATGGATCTAACTCGTGTATTAATTAATGGAAAACAGAACACATGTATGCAAACGTATTCACTTGAGATAAATCTGGAAGAAAAAGTAAATAAATATGTGCATGTATTAACGACCTACTAACATAGAACTTTTTCACATGGATCTATGAGGTAAAGTCTGGTAGTTGAAGCTAAATTTGAAAGGACTACAATCTTGTGAAGCAAGCTGCAATCCAACCTGAGGTAAATCGTACGAAACCTGAAGGATCCTGTCTTCATAAACCTAAATGACATTGGTATTGTATTTTTAAGACAGATAGGTAACACAAGTTGAAGATTCAGTAAAAATACTAAACTAAGATTTTAATATGGCTGGAAACTGAAATCCTAAAGTAAAAATACGAAGTATGGATTGGCTGAACTAATTGTTAACTTTGTAGTTTGTAAAATTTTGTCTAATAAAATCACATATACTGCTCAATTGGAGCGTTTATACTGAAATCATATAGCTGAATATACTATTGTAAGATAGGTAGTGAATCATAAATATTGTAAGGGAAGGTGCAGAAGATACATGTTAAGTAGTTATATCGTATATAAATCGCCCAAAAAAAAGCTAGTACCTATATGTAGGCTGCCTCATATCAAGCCGCGTCAATGAATATCCTGTGAGAGTAACAGGAGAGAAGTGTTTCACGAGAAATACTAAAAAAACAGGTATAGGCGCTTTGTCTTATTTGATACATTTTGAGAGCAACAATTGACAGAAATAGCTCCATCTACTATTCCCTGACATTTTGAAAACAGAGAAACGAAGGTCAATTTGAAGATCAACGAAGTTTTATGTGAAGATCCATTAAATACGCTTGAATCGAAAGAGGCTATATGAAGAGTGAATTATTGGCAAATAATTCGTGAGTGTAAAGCAAAACTGAGGTATGTATGTAGTACCTGTGTCATACAGTTTGTCGGATTCATTCAGGCGAGTAAGGTACAGAATCATGAGCTCTAAATATCGGTGCTTCAAAATGAAGGTGTCTGTATGTTGACAGGAGAAGCCACAGTGTGCACGCGGTGGCTGTCTCTATATTCAGGCTATAGCAAGAACCGTTACCACATATCAATATTTAGGGAGATAACTATTTTTGATTGCATTCAGTGCTTGTTAGGCAGATTAGTCAGTGGAAGAGGCACAATTTTGTCGTGTAAAATACAGGCAGTAAGATCCAGGCCTAAATTGATAAGGTGGCGGCTTTTTGAAAATGCACCCTAGTCAGTAAGGCAAAAACCTATATCAGTAAGCTGATCGCTTTTTACGAACTCCTTTTAGAACTGGTGTAAGCAAAAATTACACTTAATAGTGTAGTAACCAATATTAGCCTACTGGTACCCAAAAAATGAGCCACCATTGTATATGTACCCTCCTTTTATGTGTATCTAATGTATAAGATACTGTCAGGTAGTAGGAATCTAAAAAATATAAGTAATCAATACTCTGAATGCACATGGCAAAAGTATTAAATTTTAACCACAGGGAAATAAGTATCAGTAGGAAACAGTTGCTATAGTTTACTCCTTGTCATCTGAAAAGGATAATGCACACACATGGGCAGTGGGTACTTTAGGGTTTACATTGGGAAAAAAGCATGTTCATGTGATAGGCAAAGATTAGGTCAAGGAAGATCAAAGTTGTGAAACAATTAAGCAAAACAAATGTACTGGTTAATGTTAAGTGCATGTTCTGTAAGGCAACAGATGATCTAATTTAAAAAGGTGGTTACTCTGAATTGATGTGTGAAAATATCACAAACACAGTAAAATGTTTCTAAAAAATATTTGGAAATGAACTGAGATTCAGAAGATAACATTTTAGGCCATCTGGATTGTACATTACAACCAAATGGAGTCAACTCAAATTATAGTGAAATAAATTAGCAGGTAAAAACTTAAAGTTTGTAAACTGCTCAATCTGCAAGCAAATATTTCTTTTATTGATAGGCCCAGTCTGGGTTTCAGTTGTTAAAAAACAACCGTTGAGGTGTTTAAATAAAACTAAATTGTACACAGAATTACCATGCCTGATATGTGGTTAGAGTGAAGAACCTTGAAGGGAACATGAATAAACCAAAGAAAATACATAAACAACGCAGGTGCATGTAATAAAAATACTATAAACAGATTTTCTCTGAACTTACCATTTGTTATGTGGTGGTGGTTTATTTCATTTCTTGCTGAGGAACCATTATCATTGAATGTTGAGGCTAGATAATGATCAGCTGTAGTTTTTTTGTTGTCCATTTGCCTAAGGAGAGAAACTGTACCATGGAAATTCTGCCCTTGTGGTGTCATAATATCTTAGGTCGCGGTAACCAGCAGAAGAACTGCACCTACCAACGACCCCATGGAAATGTTCAAAGTTAGTTCGTAATAAAGCAATGGCCTCTGTTACAGTTACATGCTATAGTTACGTGAGGTAACTAATTAGCAGGTGCACATATTAGAGTTAACAAACTGTTAAAGAATATAAAAGGACAAATAGGGACGAATGAATCGCATACCTTTGGTTGAACCCGGTGGTCTGCATAGCATATTCGCCTCGCTTATAGCGGCTTGCATAGCATATTCGCCTCACTTACAGCAGGAGCCACAATTTTATTTGGATTCAGTACATGAATAAAAAGGAAAAAAAGGCACATTACATATGTACTGATAATGTATGGAATTCAGAATTTATTTGGTTTGGCTTCCTATTTATATTTCCGTTCAAGGCACCGAAAAACTAAAACATGAAATGAGGATAAGGGAAGTGAATTGTGAAGGGTGAATATAGATTCAGAAAAGCCTAAAAAATAAAATGTACTTACTCTATATCTTCATTAGTGCTTTTCAGTGTCAGGAAGTATGAAAGAAAAATAACACACGGAGCATTTTGGTAATGGTAAAACCATGTTAGCAGTCGAAGACCGATATACAAAAATCAAATTTGATAGCGTAAGACTATTAGGAAAAACAAAGACACATACTGAGTTATGTAGCAAGAGGCTAAGAAAAATCAAAACCTAACCCAGCAAAGGCCCTGGGGCCCTGAAAAGGTTAGACGAACTAACATGTAGTGAATTATGAAAGGGAACCCATCAATGTTCAATGGTTCTAAAAAATCAGGTTAACATTAACTGGATCAGGATAAAACCAAGTAGAGCATAATGAAATACAAAATTCAAACCTGAGAACTCAAAGAAGCAAGAGAATGAAAAGTTACTGCACGTAAGCAAACATATATAGCAATGTAATCCTTGGGAATAGGGCATGTGCTCAGAAGCGACAGTATATAATCTGGCATCATAAGCAATGATCATGTAGATAATGAACATGCAAAGGGAGAAAGAAACCATCAAAGGCAATCACCAGTATCTGTTACTTTTGTGTCGAAACTACCAAAAACAGAATAGGTAGGAATGAATGCAACAAAACAGACTCAACCAATTGTCTTAAGACAAACGAGAGGCAAATTCTAGCGGAATCCTGTAAAAGGAATCACAACAATGAGTTCGGGAGATCAGACGGCGAACCGAATTTCAAGCGACGTGGACAATCTCTCCGGGTCGGAAGCTGTTGAGGAATATAGAGTAAATAGCAAAATCCTGTAAAAGCAATCACACCCATGAGTTTGGGAGATCAGACAACGAACATAATTTCAGGCAACGTGGACTGTGTCTCCTTGTAGGAACCCATTGAGGAATATAGATCTAAAAATGGGATAAGCAAGAAATGCTGATAAGAGAAGGAAATCATCAAGGAGAAGTTGTGAAGAGAAATGCGAAGTAAATTCTAGCAGAATCCAGTAAAAGCTGCGAAGTAAATTGTAGCATAATCCAGTAAAAGCAATGACAGCCATGAGTTCGGGAGAGGGAACAGTTGACACAATTTCAGGTGGCGTGGACGGGGTTTCATTCCGAGAAAATGACACAAAATATGGGGGTAAATTCGTGGCCCGAGAATCCTGAGGCGAAATCAAGCCTTATAAATGAAAACCGAGAGGGCACAGAAACTGACACAAAAAGGAGAATCCAAATGTAGCCAAATCTGGCGAAGCCCATCTCAAGCATCAGTGCATGTGATTGGCCAAGCAGGTTAATTTCAGGCAACGCGCCATCGAGTTGTATCCCAAAATGACTTTGAGAATGTAGAGGTGCCCAAAAAGTACCAAGACTGACCGTGGGCATCGTGCAAGATGCGAACACAGTAAAAGATGTAAGAGGAAGAACGTTCATAGTTGATGACCATTGCTTCAACCATCTAAAAAATACAGACATGTAATCTGGGGCAAGGTAGCCCATGATCATGTACACAAAACCTATTAAACTGTGCAATCATCATAGCATTAGCCCATTCCCTCAATTTCGAATGTAACAGCAATAGGACATCCAATAGGAAATCTTACTCATCATTGCACATGACTGAAACACAAATAATAAACCCTAAAGCATGAGCATCGTACTGCACATGACGCCAAACAAATATCACTGATATTATCATGTGCTCAGATCTCTATCATGCAGCCAAACCGAGCAGATTCTGACATACAAATTAACCAAAATTCGCAACAATTTGTAAATGCGTACGGCGAAATCGAGCATGCGTCCATGCATATGCCACATCAGGAGAGGGAAAGGGAGAGGGGGAGGGAGAGAAATAGAGGGGAAGTAAACCAGCGAGCGGACGAATCCGAGGGATAGCAAAGCCGCGTCGACTATCTGCAGAGGCCGCGTGGATAGGGGGCGGCCATGGCCACCGACGGTGGCCGTCAGCATCGTGGCACGCGTGCCGCAGCAGCACGGTGCACCGCAGGGCCGCCGACAGTAGGGGAGGGCCCGCGCGATGCCCTGCCACCATGCGGGGTGGAGGAGGGGGAGGTGGGGAGGGAGGAGGGCGTCGGGCGCCGCTCGAGCAGGCGCGCCGGCTCAGCCGATGTCGTGCATCACGCGGGGGGAAGAGGGATCCGCAAGGCTCCGGCCAGGCGCGCCGACCCGCGTGCCGCCATGCCGCAGGGCCCCCCTGGCGCAGGAGCAGCAGTGAAGGAGGGGAGCCGCCATGCTCCGCCTGAGCCGGCGCGCCACCCACGCGGGGGAGGGGGCGGGGAGGGAAGCTGGCGCCGGGATCCGGTCAAGCAGACGCGCTGGCTGCCCAATGCCAAGACGGACGCGGGGGATGGAGTAGGCCGCTGTGGTCTGAGCAGGTGCGCCGGCCCGTGCGCCGCCGTGTCGCAGGGCCCCCTCCTGTGGAACCAGGGAGTGAAGGGAGGGGAGCCGCGAGGCTCCGCCCGAGGTGCTGCGCCGACCGACGCCGTGTGCCTCTACGCCCGGATCCATCGTGCAGGAGGCGGCACGGCCGGGGGAGGCCGTGGGGATGGCCGTTGCCACCGCCGAGGATGGTGCGGCGGCTATGAGGTCGAGCAGCGACAGAGAGGCGAGAAGTGAAACCCTAGGTTCTTTTTCGCGTGGGGAAAGTGATGAGGAGGTACGGAGAAGCAGCAGCGAGAAGAGAAGAGGAGCGTGGAGAAAAGTAGAAGCCCTGTAGGGCTTCCGACGATTCTGAGCAGGAGCCGACAAGCACAGCGAGAAATAGAGGAGAAGGTGAAGAAGCTACCAGAACAAACCAGAAGCAGATTCTAGCAGAATCCTATAAAAGCAATCACAACCATCAGTTCGGGAAATCAGACGACGAAGAAAATTTTAGAGGACGTGGACTGTCTCTCCTTGCAGGATCCGGTTGAAGAATATAGGGTTATATCATATATCATATATCATGTTGTGTTACCGTGAAAGTATACATACCTATTTATTGGTTCCAAACTTCCAATCTCGAGGTGTGGACATGTCATGAAAATATTTAGGTTTTCGGATAAAAAATACTTCAGGTGCTACCTTTGTCTAGGTTTAAGACTACCTGCACTCTTCAACCTCTATATTCATCCTCTAACCGTGTGTTTGGTTTGCGGGTCGGACCGGGATATCCCGGGTCCGACCCAGATGATCCCATGTTTGGTTTGTGGGATGAAGAAACTGGGTCCAACCCGGAATACAGATAGCTCTTTGGAGGAGGGTTCCTGCGGTCCCAACAAATCGAGGGGACCGCGTTGACCCAATCTCTCCTGAGCGGTGACGGCCCCCTTCTCGAACACTCTCACCCCCTCATCCATCCCACTCGTCATGCACGGAGGCGCCGCTGCCCGACCGCCGCTCCCCGACTGCTGCCTCCTTCCCTCGGAAGGGCCGCTGCCTCCTCCACCCGCCAACCACCTCTCCTATCGGCCCGAGCGGCGGCCTCCCACTGCGGGCGCGAAGGTGGCGCAGTTGCCTCCTCCTTCCCTCCGACCAGACACTTCCTCCTCCACCCACCGACCACCTCCTCCTCCTCCCATCGGCCCGGGCGGCGTCCTCGCACAGATCCGGCGCGGCGGCCTTCGACCTGGGCGACAGCCTCCTCCCATCGGCTCGGGGCGGCGCGGCTTCCTCTGACTGGGGCGGCGACCTCCTTCCACCGGCTGCTTCCTCCTCCTCCCACTGACCTCCTCGTCCCCGCAAAGAAGCTGCCTGCAGTAGCTCAGTCTACCCAAGGTAAACCCTAGCAAGTGTGGTTACAGTAAATCTGCCCAAATTGATTGAAGTGGATCCCTAGCAAGAGATGACTATCGTAGATCTTGTCCAGTTCGAGTACAATAGATGCATTTTTATGTGATCTGGGACGGTTTGGTTTCATTCTTGTTTGTGTAGAGAAGGTGATATAGCATTTATTTATTTATTTTCACCATTTTATTGTAGATGGATAACAGAAGGAAGGTTGTACTTTGTGCTGCTGTTGCTTATATGTTGTTGTCTATGATGGCAATGATTATTCAATCTAGAAAACGTAAGAGAGGTGCAAGAAGAGTAGGCATTACCTATGGGCCTTTGGAGGAAAGGGATAGGCTGAGACTTGAATATTTAGACAATAAAATTTGGAAGGATGATACAACTTGTGAACATGCTAAGAATTAATAGGGATAAATTCTTTCGCTTTAGCAAACTTTTTAGGGATTGTAGGTTGCTTGAAGATATCATACACATGTGTGTTGAACAACAAGTGGCTATGTTTCTAAATACAGTAGGGCACAACCTTAGGAACAGGTTAGTTGCCACAAATTTTGATAGATCAGGAGAAACAGTTAGTCGTTAAGGTACTTCATGCCATTGGTGAACTACGAGGGGAATTTATTAAGCCCCCATCATTGGAGACTCCGAGCAAATATCAGGAACCATAGATGGGATCCTTATTTCAAGGTGTGAGCCTTATCCCTAATTTATTTTCAAATTTGCATCACAATAACCCTATCTTCTTCCTAATTTATATGATTTATTGAATACACAATATGATTGTATTGGAGCTATTGATGGTACACATGTGAGAGCCTCTGTTCCTAAGGATATTGAACATGTCTTTCGTGGTAGGAAGTCATATTTCACTCAAAATGTCTTGGCAGCGGTAGACTTTGATCTTCGATTCACGTATGTCTTGGCTGGTTGGGAGGGGACAACACATGATGCTCTAGTATTACAAGATGCTTTAGAACGTGTGAATGGTCTTCGAGTTCCACAAGGTAATAGAATAGTAGCCTCTCAATTTATCCATATAAATGGTTCTTATATAGCATTGTGACCAACATGTTTATTACATGTTAGGCAAATTCTATCTAGTCGATGGTGGATATGGTGCCAAAACTGGATTCTTGCCTCCATTTCGTGTTGTTCATTATCACTTGAATGAGTGGGGAGCTAACCTAGTGCAAAATGAGAAAGAGCTATTCAACCTTAGACACTCTTCTCTTCGTATCACAGTAGAGCATGCATTTGGGGCACTGAAGAGAAGATTTAAAATTCTGGATGATGCTACTCCATTTTTTCCTTTCTCAACTCAAGTAGATATTGTTGTTGCTTGTTGCATCATTCACAATTGGGTCATACAAGATGGGAGAGATGAATTTTTTGTAGATGATACTAGTTGGCCAAGTCATAATCATGCTACAACATTGGCTGGACAAGCAAATGAACATGTAGCCATGGTTACTTTTAGGCAGCAAATTGTTGATCAGATGTGGGCAAACCACCAAAATAATAATGTCAACTAAGTGCTTTCCAATTTGTAGACTTTATTAATTGTTGTATCTTTATTTGTTGTAAGGGATATTTTGCTTGTTGTAATTCAGTTCATGGAGACATTAACTGTTGTTATGGTTTGCTGAAATTCATGTATGGTTTTTGCTGAAATTCATGTATGGATGCTGAAATTCGTGTATGGCTAGCTGAAAATTTCTGTATGGCTAGCTGAAATTCGTGTATGGCTAGCTGAAAATTCATTTGATGCTTGTTGAATTCATGTGAGGCTTACTGAAATTACATATTGGGTGATCATATAGCTAACAAAGAGGTATACAATGCTCTAAATTTTTGTTTGTTTAGTAATATCAATTTTATATGTTGTTTACTGCTTGTTGTTAATTTTTAATTGTAGGCAATGGAGCAGCAAGCCGAGGGTCATGGTGGAACTGCCGGCCATGCTACATGGACATCAGCTCAGACCGCTTTGATGCTATCTAACCTTGCTAATGTGGTGGCTAGTGGTGCTAAAACATCAAAGGGCTTCAAGAAGGTCCATTTGAATGCATGTGCTAGGGGAATGAGCGATTCAACACGATGCGCACTAGTGAGCAAATCAAGAATCATTTGAAGATATGGCAAAAAAGGTTTGCAAAGATAAATAAGCTTAGGAAGTTGAGTGCAGCTGGATGGGATGAAGATAACTTCATTATTACTCTTGATGATGAGCATTACAATAACCATGTCGAGGTATACTTATAGCATGTTTACTTTGGTAGTATTTGTCATATTTCATTTTGTACTAATGCTGCTCCATTGTAGGATCATAAAAGTGACGCTGACTTTTTGAACAAGCCATTGGAGCACTTTGCTGAAATGCAAACAATATTTGGGAATACCATGGCAACAGGAAACTTTGCAAAGGACTCTAGTGCACCTCTTGGTACTGCAGATGCTAACACTGAAGCTGAAGAGATTACTGGATATGGTTTGAGTAAAGCACCAAGCAGCACTCCAGATAATAATGGGGCAACATCTTCTGCAAGCAAGACCAAGAAGGCCAAGATAGCTGAAAATGATGATGAAGGGTTGGTTGCTGCTTTCAAAAGTGTAGGTGAAAGTCTCTCTAATGCTATAAAAATGGTTGGTAACCCAAATGAAGTGCCAGAAAGCCTATTTGAGAGCTTGACCGAGCTTCCAGGTTTTGAGCCAGCCCACATATCTTTGTATTATCGATATCTGGTGGCGAATCCAAATATGGGTAGAGCTTTCATGAACCTTCCATTTGACTACAAGCTGAATTGGGTTGCTATGTTCATTAGTGAAAAGTTTCCATGATAGTAAGGGAAATGTGATGTCCACTAGTTCAATGGCTCTTTTGTTGGTACAATATTGAACTAACAACTATGGTCTCAGTAAGGATTATGGTTGAATTTGTATTAGGTGTCAAATTATATACTATGTAAGGCTATATATATATGTACTGCGTATGGCTTAGACTTGTGTATTGCATGAAGGCTTGAACTTACTATATGTAAGCCTTGGACTTGTGTATTGTATAAAGCCTTGAACTTGCTATATTGCAAGGCTTGAAACCTGTTATAATTATGAGTTAGCACTGATCTTAATTTAATGGGTGCATGTTCTTCACGTGTGATGACACATTTTATTTTTTTAATATCTATTTCAATTTAAATATGCTTGTACTGTATAAAAGTTGCCTTAGTACTGATCTCAGTTTGCTAACATCAAGTGGAGGTAACCTTACCATGCAAGCTATGGGAGGTGATCATATTCAGCTCATCCCCTTTCATCCTTCCAACCAAACAGAGAACTGGAGCGAACTCATTCCTTTAACCAAACAGACAGTGGGTTCAACCCATCCCACTAATCTGGAATGGAGCCAACCCATTCCACTCCATCCCAAAACCAAACACACGGTAAAAGGAATATTCTGTCCTAGTCATTTCTCTATACCACTTTCTTCCGCACTCATCCATCCTCTATATCTCATACTCTATAATAACTCCCAACAATGATCTTATTTGTCATCTTCTATAAATTTTATCTAAATATATCTATGTGACATCTTGTTTTGAAGAATTTATTGAAAGTTCCCCTCATTTTGCAAAATTTTTCATCACATCAACCATCACATCAATGTTTCGACGTATGCATGGAGCATTAAATGTAGGTAAAAAAATAATTAACTGTACTTTTAGTATGTACATGTTAAGACAAATCTTTTGAGTCTAAGTAGTCCATATTTGGACAAAGTTTGTTAAACAACAACGAAAATGCTACAGTAAAAATTTTTACAAAATTTTGCAACTAAACACACCCTTAATGGTGCAATCGAAATTTCATTTGCTCTTTTAGTTTGTGAGTTATAAGATTTTTTTTGTTATATAACAACGTGGGACTCAAGCTCTCTCTCCTCTGTCCTGCTCTCTTTCGCATGCAGCACGGCCGCTCGCTGATTGGCTGACTGGTTTAGCGGCCGAACGCCAAACCGGTTAATTTGGCGGTAGCGCGGTCATTCAGGCCTTGGTAGCGGTCGCCGCTGCGGTGATTTTCATACGCCAAAGACGATAGCGGATGAGTTTTCAGTCTCCACTGCGGATAGTCTACGAACATGTTCAATTAGTACCGACACTCCAACAACACTGTTCCAGAATTAATTTGTAGAGGTGGTTCCTCAAAACTCTACATCTACTCACCTAGACATCGATTTTCAGGGCTTTTGAAAACATCAACTGTCTGGATATCATATGGTGTTACATTGGAAGTATACATACTAGATTTCAAGCTAAGGTAAGGACATGTCATATGATTAGATTTTGGATACAAAATACTTCAGCTGCTACCTTGTCAAAGTTTAAACTTGTTCATTTGTAACGCCCTCCAAGGCTCCAAGTTTAGCTACCAACACTACTGCAAAAATATTTTTTTCCCTTCACCCGCCTCTACTCATCTAGGAAACCGATTTCTGGAGGTGGCCAGAAATACCATCACCGGCCTTAAAAAATAGTTTTTCAGAAATTAAAAAAGAGAGCATAAAAGTAGCAAACAAATTTTTAATATCGGGAGAAGCTAAATAGGTGAAATATATACCTTCCCTCAGAAATCACAAGTCATGCAATTTTAAGCACGAACTGCATGCATATGCATTTGTAGGATTTGAACCTACGTGACTTTTGGCCTCACGTGATACCCCTCTTAATTAGCACCACCACCACACCAAAGAGCCACTTGTAACAAAGTGTATGAAGGATGGCAATGGTTTGGTTTCGGATTGGATATCCGCGGGTTTCGGGTTTAGCGGGTTCAGGTTTGGGTACGATTTCTCGCCCACGGTTTTTGGGTTCGGAGACCCGAAACCAATCGGGTTCGGTTTTGGGTTTGGTTTTTCACTTGTGAATATCCTATGGATATCCGTTTAGAACTAGAACTCATGTTTTATAATATACTAATGATAACTTGTTTACTTAAATTATTAAATGTGTTCTAAGTTGACTCACGAAATTATTTACTATTCATTGTCTCTTTGTTTATGCATGTGAATATGTACATATATCACGTATAAATTTATAGAAAATACTTATTTCTCTTATAATGGTGCCATATGAAGCGGGTTTCAGGTATCCAATCGGGTTTCGGATATCCGCGGGTTTGGTTTTGGTTATGGATTATCACCTGAATCGGTGTTCGGGGCGGTTTCGGGTTTTGGGTTCAGGTTTCAGGTTTGGGTGCACGGAGACTCTATCGGATCCGAATCCGACCCGTTGCCATCCTTAGTATGAAGAAGATCGGAGGCAGGGGTGCTTCAAACTCAATGCCCCCATGGCGATCAAACTCGAGGGGGGAGTGGTAGTCATGGTAGTATGAGCGGCTCCTTTGGGAAATCGGTGGGTGATCAACGGAGCAATGGTCTATCTTGGCGGAAAGATACAAGGAGTGAGGAGAAGAAGGGTGTGGGCGATGGGTGTGGTGAGGAGAAAGAAGTGACGAGTCCGTTGAAAATGCCTGCAAAATTGACCTCTTTTCCTCTTGGGTAGGGGTCGGAGGCAAAGAAAAAATTGTTATTGTCGCTAGACACGGCTTCTGTCATAAACAGGGCCATGCAGAGTTCTGAAAAGGAGGGTGATCGGCTGTTACCAGAAAGGAGCTTGGTGGAGGGGCCTAAGATGAACACAGAGAGGAAGAAGAGGGTACCGAGAGTGGGAAAGAAGATAGGGGACAGTCAACTAGAGAGCTACCAGGTTGCCACAATTTTCACATGGTAAGATGAGAGGTAGAGGCGAGTGGGGTGGGATCCAAACGTGGTAGGGAGGGGGATGTTGTTATGGAGGAGGCGGTGTTTGAAGAATCTCTGTTAGCGGGACCGGCGGACCGGTCCTGCGAGTCGAAATGAAGATAGCAACATGGAACTGCCGGGGGCTTGGAAATAACCCGACAGTTCGAGGGCTTCTGAATTTTCAGAAGTCGGAGCAGGTAGACATTCTCTTCTTGTTGGAGACAAAGATGACTGAGAAGCGGATGGTGTCTTGTAAACAAAAATTGCAAATGGGAAATTTGGTGGCGGTGGACGCGGTTGGAAAGAGGGGGGGGATTGCGGTGTTATGGCAGAGAGGAGTTGATGTGACGATTTGCGACAAGTCAAAGAATCATATTGACATGGAGGTGAAAAATGAGGATGGTAAGATTTGGCGGTTCACTGACATCTATGGTGAACCCAGAATGGAGTTTAAATTTGAGACGTGGAACCTTCTACGTCGGTTGCATGAGTATGAAGATAATCCCCTACCATGGTTGTGTGTTGGGGATTTTAATGAAATTCTACACCATCATGAGAAGGAGGGAGGTGTGCCGAGAGCACAGGTGTGTATTGATCAGTTCAAAGAAGCTTTGGAATTTTGTGAACTGCATGATCTGGGTTTTGCGGGTGATGTTTTCACTTGGAGGAACAAACAATACAGGGAGAGAAACTATATTCGAGAGAGATTGGATGCAGCTGTTGCTAATGGTGCTTGGAGGGAGCTGTTTTCTATGGTATATGTTAGGAATGACGATCATTATCACCGTGACCATCGCCCAGTGATTATTTCACTGGATGGGGTGAATGATTCCTATGGAGTCAGAAGCAGGGAGCGAGCCTTCCACTTTGAGGTGAGCTGGTTCAAGGAAGATAGCTGTCACTACCTGAAAAAAGCTCTGTAAGTACGAGACCCCTTTCACTGTAGGGGCGGCTGGTGTTGGAGCCGCACTTATAGTGGTATATTGGTGCTCAGGGTTACCAGCCGCCCCTACAAAACACTGTAGGGGCGGCTGGTGATTGAACCGCCCCTACAGTGGTCCACTGTAGGGCGGTTCAATCACCAGCCGCCCCTACAGTGGACATCCGAATAAGACCTACAGTCAGCATTCTTCCACCTCGGGACAAGCTGTTCAAACCGAGAAAAAAAGGTTGGGATGCCTTGGGCTCCTCCTAAAACTTGGTCTACTAATGGGGGAGGTTTTGATCTCAAATACTTTAATGGAGAGCTTGTAGAAGGTAAGAAAATGCTATTCTACTCATTTTTTTGAAGTTTTAATGGTTGATTAGTGAGTAATTAGAGTTTTCTTTTCTCTCTCCTCCATGGTTCTTGAGCTTTGTATGAAGCAATTAGGCTCTTGTTTTTCAAGTTATTAGTATAAATAAGTTAGGAAAATGAGGTTGCACCCTTGGCTAGTCGATCTTACTTCATTTTAGTGGAGATTTACACTCTAATTTGTTGTATGTTTCATTTGCATGTAGATCTAGGGTTTGTTCTTTTTTTTTTTGTTTTGTAATTTATGTTTCGTGAAATTGGAATGAAATTGACCGATGTGGAAATCGTAGTGAGCAAAAGAATTGTAGTGAGTAAAATATTTGTTGCCTTTGAAATTATTTATTCTAATTATTAATAAAATTTAAAATATTTATGCATTAATTATAATAAAGAAAGGTGCTTGAGCTATGTATGAAGCAATTATACCCTAGTTTTGAAGCTATCAGTGTAAATAAGTTAGATAAATGAGTTGCACTCTTTTTTATTCGATCTTACTTGATTTTAGTGGAGATTTACATCCTACTTTCATGTATTTTTCGTGAATGGCTTGTTTTTTTTTGCAATTTATGTTTCTTGAAATTGGAATACAATTTGATTCATTTACTTTATTTTCTTTGGTTGTTTTGTTCTTACAAGATGGAGTACATGAAATCTTGGATGTATGGTTTGTTAAGGTTCAAGGCAGGTTTCCATGAAGAGGTGGACAGGTTTATTGAAGCCGCAAAGAAGCATGCAGCGACGTTGATAGAGAATAAGGATTCAATTGTTTGTCCATGCAAGGATTGCAAGAACCAGATGGCATTTTCAGATGCCACTACCATCAGAGAACATCTGATTGTGCGAGGATTTGTTGCAGACTACGTAGTGTGGGTTCATCATGGTGAAAAAATGCTTGTCAATGACAACAACGGTGATGGACTAGACATCGGTGACCAAGAATACGAGGATGAAGCCTTGCAATTCATGTTCCAATTCTCGGACGAGATTCGTGATCAAATGGATCAGGACTGTGGCAGTGAACAAGGTGATGGCGCTAATGGCGGCGAAGCACGTGATGGGGATGAAGCTGACTTTGACAATTTTGAGGAAATGCTTGAGGCCATTGGACCAGAAATAATCCAAAACTGCAAAAAGGTCTTGAAAATTTGGAGAGGGTGAAAACGGCATCGAAGGAGACTGTGTATGGTGTTGAAAAGGGTTGTCCGATGCACTGGACACTGCTACGTTTTGTGCTTGAGCTTCTCATCCTGAAGGCTAAGTACGGCTGGTCGGACTGTAGTTTTGATGATCTGTTGCTCTTCTGTCATGGTTGCTGCCACAACCAAA